>JBBMKD010000001.1:100701961-100724374 GCA_037834095.1 Argya squamiceps
AAGGAGATTGGGTCAGAGTAGAGGTGACCCTTTTAGTACAGGTGATAGGCATTGGCACAGAATTGTAAATAATAAGTACATAACTATCTGTATAAGAGGCAGCGACCTCCCATCACGGGGGGAGTCGCCTGTGTCCGAGCTGCTGTGAACATCTTAGCTGGGCACAGAGAGAATTGTAAGATAAGAAATAATAAACGTGTGAGAAATCCAGAAACAACAAGACCTTGAAGAGTCCATTTCATTCTCACATCTGGCTCAGAGCCTTCAGAGGACAAAAAAGACTCTCTCAAACCAGCACCTGAATCTTGGTGAAAGAAAACCCAACCTGAGACTCCAGGACCACTTTCCCAAGGTTACTGGGTAATTCAAAATGTCTCATTGTTTATAAATTGTCTCCCACAGGCATCAGTCCTGACATCTATCTGTACCAATGGACACTGAAATGTATCTGCCATTTACTGCTCAGTCACTTGGTACTCAAACGTCTTTTAGTGCCTACTCTTTACACAAGTATTCTTAAAACCTTAACAGAAAACCCCATCACAGTATTCACACATTTTTTTCACATCAATCCTGAAATCACCAGACAGCAAAGAGCTTTCAAAATATTTAGTGTCTTTGATGAAGGTTTCTACAAACATCTTTCAGAAAAGCCAAGCATACTCCTCCTTCTGCATCATTGCACCTTGCCTATTTGCTGACCTCTTGTGAGAAGCCCAAAATATATTCCCTCACACAAAGCTCATTGGCTCTTCCCAGTGTATCATATTCCACCTGCTCAGTTTTATGCTTGAAAATTTTCATTTTTCTTTCTTCAGTTCTCTAGAGTTTTTAAACCCTCGTATTAAGGCTATTTTCCTCTGGTATAAAATATAATTTAAGCAATAGATTAAGGTATATTCCATTTTAAGAAAGACTCAGACAAGAAATACCCCTAAGCTCCACCACACACAACACTAAAGTAACTCAGCTTCAGTGAGCTTTATGTTTCTTGACTGTTCACACATGGACCACTTTAGCAACCTAACACAAAGTCTGCCAGGGTCTGTAGGAAGGGTGACATGTTCACTATTCTTTTTATGTCTTTGTCAGTTTGCTCCTCCAAAATATTTGTCTTGTAATTTTAAAAATCTGCCTTCCTGAGATTATGCTCTCTTCCATGGTCTCATTTGGATACATTTCCCTCTTCTTCCTTTATTGTCAATATACTTCTTTATTCTGCTGCTTAACCATGTTTTAAGGATTCCAAAAAAGTACTATTTTGATATATTTTGTTTTTTGTTTGGGAGAAAAAAAATTCTATTGTAGGAAAAAAATGCGCAAAGTCTTTAATATTTAGCTCAGAGATGCACTGTGCATTAAAAGCATAAGATAAAAGGCAGCTCCTGTCCCCCAGTGATTATAGTTACAGTAATAAGGCATTAAAAATTACATAAGGCAGCTCTGGCAGGAAAACTGGTTAAAGATTAAATACTACCTGTATTTAGCAAATCATGCAGAAGAAGAGGTTCCACTTATTCAGAGTTTTGGAGCAATGGCTTCATCTCCAAAGCAAGGGGCTACACAGCCTGCTAAGTCTGTGACCTTCTAGTTGTATCTGGAAAGTAATCTTACATTCACCAGGAAGCACAAAATAAACAAAACATGTACCAAATATCAAGGTCCAATAAACAGAATTAATACAGTATGTTAGGTATTAGTCTTCATGACTACCCTCAATTTAGCAATAAAAATACCCTACATGGATAAACAATTTGTATAATCAAAACAAAGCTCAAATAAAAAGTCTGAAGCTTGATGATTTGGGCTTTTTTTTTTTTTAATTTTCAAACCTCATCCCAAATGCTTTTCTGAATGACAGATTTCACAGGAATCCATGTATGTATGGGTTTACCTTACACAGGCTTTTCTAAAACACGGACTGGCAATTCTCATAACCTCTGTCCCACATTTCTATTTAATGACTGTATTGCAAAAAGCTAAAACGCCACAAACAGTGTTTGCTGAAGGGGCAACCTTTGTAGGTTTGCCACTTTGCTGAAGTGGAACCTTTGAGGTTACACCCTGAGTGTTGTAACCTCAAAGGGCAGAGGTTATAGTGATATACAGTATATATGGACCAGTATTTCTTTTGATAATTAAAATAAGCTTTCAGGGCCAGAGAAGCAAGAGCATGACAAATATCTTCATGACACATCAACACATCTATAATTGAAAGAACATCTTATGAAATTTGCCTGCTTTCTTAAATGAAGAGGAGATTTAAATGAAGTGATAAGTGGTATGAAGGATTACCAACAACCAACTCAGTGGTACCAAAGCAACAGCCCCCTGGCTACCTCCTGCCCATCATACAAGTCACACAGACCACAAGCAGCTTTCCCTTGCCCAGATGGGGCATTCCAAGTCACACATCAGGGAAGGCCATAGGTGTACTGAGGGAGACAGCAGCTTGGAACAAACTGCTGCCACTGGAAAAGTCCCAGTGACTACACCTTTGAGAGTCAGCAAAAGGTTTCTGAGAAAAGCCCTGGCAGAGCCACAGCTGCATGAATTGCCAGCCAATAGCAACACACTGCTACAGAGGGGAAAATGTGACAGCAGACTGGCACTTAACCTTTGCAACAAAAACGGTAAACCTGACTTACAAACATCACCCATCTTCCTGCCCCTGGGCTCACAGGCAGCAACTTCAAAAGTGCACAGAGGGGCCATAACTGCCCCTCCTGAGCCTCTTGAGCATCCTCAAAGCCCGAGCAGCGCAGAGTAAAGCAACTGCTACAGCTGTCAGCATATCATGAAGTGGAAGGCTCCCACAAACTGTCTCCTCACTTACAGAGCAGTACATCAGGACAGGTACAGCACCTCCAGTGTACCAGGAAGGGTGAGATTCAGCCTAACTTCAGCTGTCCAAGTAAACAGATGCTCACCTCTGAGAGCCAGCAGCTCTCAGCTTCCCTCTCACTCACTTACTCACTTTACAGAGAGCTGGGGAATCTCTCAGACCTGTCACCTCCTCCTGAGGGAGGAATTTACAAGCGCCTATTCCACTCTACTCAAAGGGAGCCCAAGACAGCCAGGGTAGACAGATGTCAGACGAATTCCTGCAGAGAATTAATTGTGCACAGTAATGCAATTTGTGCACTCTCCCTGTCAGCGAGGCATCAGGGCACATACAGGGAATGGCAGCATTTTCTACAGGTATTTCCAAAATATCAACTGTCTTCATTTGTCTGCTTATTAACAGTTGAAAAATGACACTGCACACATAATAACAAAGGAGGAAATTTTTATTTAAACTTTTCTTTTTCTGGGGGTGGAATCTCAAAATTCTACATTTTTATTGATGACAAATGAAGAACGTTAAGCAGCTGAACATAGATCCCTTCAGGGAAGGGACATTTAATGATGAATTTTCAGCTAAGGATCAAAGGCTTCTAAAAGAGCTATAAAACTGAGGTTCTAACAATTAGACTATCTAAAGCTCATATTTTCCAATTCCATTACATATTACTCTACACAGCCTTTGGGTTCCTGAATGAAGGCAGCACCTCTACATTGTCAGAGGAACAGACCTCAAGGGAATGAAGGAACAGAACAGCAGGACTGAGAAGAATGGAAGAAACCAGTTAAAGCATCTTAGCAAAGGAACTGAAAAACTAAGTATTTAACATCATAATTATCTCCTTGGACTGCTAAAGAGATAAAACTACCTCAAAACTGATTTCATCAGAACCGAAACATTTAAGCAGAATGCCTAAAATACATGAAGTGAACCCAGTTCCTGATGTAACACTGACAAATCTGCACTTGACAATATCTTCTTCACCTGTGACAAACCTGTGTAAATGTTCATTAGTGGGTACTGTTTAGCAGAGTTTCAACAAATTAACACAGTAATAGTACCAGCTTTCCAATATACACATCCAGGTTCAGCACTTGCTCAAGATGAATGCTCAGAGCAGCATGAAATAGACAGCACTCATGCCCTGTTAACCTTAGAGATAAGAAACAAACCCAAAGAGAGTTCAGAGTTTTTGTAGTTTAATGAAAGCAGAGCAAGAGCAGTGCTTGCAAAAGGTCACGAGGAAACAACAGCAGTGCAGTAATGCCAACATAAAATTCACGACCTTTATTTAATCTCAATCCCATTATTCTTTTTCCCATCATGACAATAAATCCCAGTGAACCAAAAGGATGCACACCATTTTCTTTCCTGTGACTCTGTATGGTAAAAGAATTCCCAGTACAAATAAATACAGGACACTTAAGAAGAACTCTTATGTGCACATACATATATATGCATACAAAAACTGCAGAAGTTAAATCTGTTGCCAGAAGATGAAAAATAACAAACAGTAAGAAAAAAATACTCTTACTGAACAGCATTTTTCTTTCTGTTTACATGCAGGATTAAAGATTACTAAGTCAATGCATCTAGGAGATGATGCAGTAGATAGACCTCATACATTGATTTTCTTTTCCAGGATCATCTAACAGAAGCAGGATGCTCCTTTTAAAAGTCCCTGTCATAAAAGCAGAGATTTGACTAAAGGAAAGAAAAAAATCAATACACAAAACCCTTACGTTTTTATAGTTATAAATAAATATACAACAGGACTACGATGAAAATCAATGAGTTTCTCTCTAATAATGACATTTCTTCACAGAATAAGAACGTATATGGACTCTGTTTATTGTTTAATTAATGTCATTCTTTATTAAGCATGGATTTGCTCAGTTTTAGCTTAAGTGTCTTATTATATATTCTCCATAGTTTTTCAGAGCTTCAACACTAAAATGATGAGCTTCATCCTTGCTTTTAAGCCAGCATCTCTTAAAAAAAAAAAATCCACTTTCCAATGTCTCATTTCTTCTTCCTCTCCCACACCTTTTTTTTTTTTAAATTCAAGTGATTGAAGAGCTCTATGCCCTTCTAGGAGATCAAGTCACAGTCACTGATTAGCAATTGCCTCTTCCTTGCAAAACTCAAAACTTAAGTAAGCTAAGTAGAAAGGGAAACATCAGAACAAATGTCATGAGTTAGTAACTTCAACTAATAAAGATTTTTTACAGTAGATACTCAATATTGGAGAAAAAAAGTCAATGCATCATAAGAAAGATTAAGGAAAACAATACCAATTGCTCATTATTGATAACATATACATAACCACAGCCATGTCTTGGTAGCATCAGCTACCAAAGTGACATACTACAGGTAAATAGCACCAAATAATACCCTTTTCTGTTATTCCCACACAAGACATCAGTGTGAGTTTCCTACCATTTTCCCCTCATTGACAATGCTCTTCAGAGAACAGACAGCTGCACAGAAAAATCACTGGACAACTTGCCAGAACTTACCCAAGTATACCTGAAGTAGAGACCTTGTTTGTTTCCAGAAGAACCTAGAAGTTTCTACAGAAAAAATGAAAGAAAAACTTTCATGTCAAAGAAGAACTTTGGATTCTTTTCTTACTACTGACATCAGAGCTGTCAATCCTGGGCATGCTACTTCAGTTATGGTTTACATCAGTCATGCTTTAAGACTTAAGCTACTGTAGTGTTAACAAAGGCATAAAAATCAGATTCCTAATGTTTTCATGATATATTTCAAATCCAGGTTTTGAAACTGAAAGGTTTCCATCATTGCAGTAAATTGAGGTTAATCCCATGCTGCCTTCCAGCTCCTTATACACCAACACAAGGTCCATCCACAAGACATGTGGATGCTCAGTGTCTCAGTTTTGAAGGGCAGAGACCTCACATCTCCTCACCTTCCTGAAATCAGTACAAGATTTGCCTCTGTTGAGGTTACAGTTTCTTCCCTCATCACCTTCTCTAAGCATTCAGTTGCCTTCAGCTTTATGTTCCTTCTCAAAAAAATGTAGTTTCATACCTATCCTTTTCAACTCTTCCTAAAATAAAGTGGGCTGTTCATACTATCCCTGCCAACACACACTGCTCTGTAGTCCACCCCCTGCCTCCACACACATGTATGAGGACACAGTTTAAAAACCTCCTCTCTCAAAACACATCTGACTACTACTCTCATCCTGTCAGTCAAATGAAACTACAACACCTTTCACCTTACTATATTTTAAAAGACAAGTATGAAAATACTAAGGGAAATCTCCACCTTTCTCAATAGTTTTCTGTTCCAAAATTTAACTTTTCATCTCCCACACATCTGTGCTGTACACAAAAAACCCTCACTCCTCCAGTCTGCAATTTGTTCTGCCAGCCATTTTAAAAAGCAAACACCCTCATGCTACAAGCAAAGTGTTAAGAGCTGATAGTTCTCTATACTTAGCAGGCAATCTGTACAGGAGTTTAAAACATATCTTATTTTCAAAGGCAAAAAAACTTAACGATATTTTACATAACACTCAAAACATTACCTTATTCCCCTCCCTTATTTATATTGCACTGAACTTTTTGTCAAGTCAAATAAAACAAAGCTAAATAACAAGAACATTTTTATAATTACTTTGAAAGCTCTTACATCTGAAACTAAGCAGTTGTACTTGGCCTCATAAATTCCCTTCCCCTCAAATTTGCTGAAAAAAATCTGCCCTTGGACATGTAAGGCACTGACAGTGGGTTCCAGTTATGGCTCCCAATGAGAATCACAGCTCTGCAAAGTAAGAGAAAAGGTGTTTTTCCAGATAACTGCTGCATATCCCTAATTCTCTTAGTAACTTAAATCCTGAAACACTGGAAGACAGCATGTATGTGCTGAGAACAGATCTGGTAATTGCTGATGCTCTAGGTGGCAGCAGGATCTCTTACTGTCTCCTAACTCTGGCATCCTCCAGAAAAATCTTAGAGAAAAACAGTAAAGCTGTCACTGCTTTAGTGATACAATACATTTGACACTGCTAAATTCCTTTCTACTAAAGAAATGGCAGAAGCCTGTAACAGCAGAGTCCCTACAAACAGAGTCACACCAACATGCCTGCCTGCTCATTTAGCTCCAGATGTGCCCACAGCCTGATGCCATAAATCCCACCATATCAGGAAGAAAAAATCCAACCCTGCTCAGTGTTATGGATGACAATTTTACTTCTTCCAGCAAGCTTTCATCTGACATTTGTCCTTGACAAAGGAAGGTCTCAAACAAGGAAAGTGGAGACTGCATCATATTTTTCCATGCAAGCTAACCAGTAGTTATTTATTTTTACTATACAGTGAACCTAGGTGAAAAACCTAGGAACAAATTAACAGCAGTACATGAAAAAAAGAGCCTTGCCTCCCTACTTAAATGCACTTACTAGACTTAAAAATTGATTAATATTTAGCAATTATTGCAAGAGTACATACGAAAGATTGCTATCTCAACCATTAACAAAGAATCTGAAAACTGCATACAATGATGATACACATCAGCAGTCCTCTCTTGGTTTAGTAACTTTTAAAAATCATGAAATATACATCCAAAACATACTGACATGAAAGATAATGTCAAAACGGGATTTTTGTTTGGCTTGGGGTTTTTTGTTTGTTTTTTTTATACCAGTTTTGCTTTCCTTTGCTAATCTGGAATTGCACCATTACCACTCTAGTAAATAAAATGACTCACCACGGTTGCTTCATTAGGTGAAAGTAGTTTTGGATATAAGCACAGAAAAACCAAAATCCATTCATGTTACACTTCGTTCTAAACCCCAAGAGATGTGTCTTAACTTTACCTAGTCACTTCTTGAAACATAATAGCAAATATTCACCCTGCAAAGCCAGGAACCACACTAGAATACTTCCCAAAGTAAATTAGACATCTGAACTTTAATTCTCACCCTCTTGTCTAGTGCTTCTCTAGAACCTGAACTGAGCTGACCAGAACTACCCTGAGCAGTGGTTGCCCCCCTGCAGCACAGCCACAGCAGAGTCAAAGATCACAGGTGCTGTATCCCACTATTAAAGGCTGGGCCACAACATCCTGTGTGTCTGTAAGAGCAGGAACCAGCTGCTGCCTCAGGAACCTCAGTGCTTATGCATCATCTTGTCCCATTCTTTTGTCCTCTCCACTTCCATGAATCATGAACCAAGCTGCTCCTTCTTCAGACTGATGGGCAAGGAACCTTGCTTGTTTGGAATGTAATTGGTTGGACAGGTTATCTGTCCTCAAACCCTCCCTCACTGGAAAGATAAATGCATTGTAGGATTCCCAGCAAAGGCAGCTGACTGTGGAGCTCCTTGCCAGGGCTGATTAGACACACAGACCAACTGTGGGCAGAGCAAAGTTCAGGACACACCTGTACAAGGAAAGGCTTTTGTTTGACAGTGGCAACAGAAAGCAGCTCTGCTGAACGTGGAGCCCCATGTCACCAAACACTCAGGCTGAAAGTCACGGGAATCCTACACTCTCCCAGAATTTTGTTTCACAAATCAAAAGACACAGTCAGGGCTTGAAAAACCTGCCTACCCATAGCAAGGGAAAAGAGAAGAGGGATGAGTAGGTTGAGTGGGCTGAAGAAATAGAAAACCAGTAAATTTTTTGGAAGAGGACAGGAGGAGTCAGAGAGGCAGAAAAAAACACATCCTGTCCTGTGCAGGTAAGAAGAAAGTCAGGCAGAAGGAAGCTCAGGTACACACACACACAACAAGGCTGCTCTCTAAACCTCAGCTGACAGTAGAAGGAAGAATGGAATCCTCTGGGCCAACAGGCAATGGGACAAAGAAAATTACAGGTGTATCATCACAAACAGCCAACTACACCCACCTGCTCTACCTCAATGAGGATTAATGCTATAAACAAAAAAAATCCCACTTTTTTTCCAGTAGATTAGCATCCAAACTTCCTGAGAATACAAATGAGTTTGAAATTAAGTTCTCCCAAACAAGCAAGCAAACATTTTGTTATTGCTTCTGTACATAGGCAAGAGGACCATCTAAATGGCAAGAAATAAATATTTTTGTCTTTGCTTTTAGTACATTTTAATTGATGCATTAAACATTTCTGAATCAAAAGGAGACAGTTGGCTAGCAGCAGAAGATGAAGAGATTCTTGTGCCTGATGAAACATTTGAAGACTCAGGGGCAGATTTCTTCAGTGTTACATGCTTCATTAAATCCAGAACCAGAAGCCAAATCCTGTATCACCTTCTGAAAGCAGTGCTAGATGATGCACAATGAAAATATTTTTCTCTACAAACCTGAGACTATCAGTTCTTATCAGTTTGTGTAAACTAATACAAAGGAAATTCCCAAAGACCCCAAGCTGTATACTCAAAGAACGTAACTCTAGCTGTACCTACAAATAAATATGTATATTTATTATTTCACTGTTCCCCAATAACAGCACCTGGTATCTGTCAGAAAATGGTGAAACTACATTTTTTTATCAAATGACACCCAAGAAGAACAAATTTGGTTTCTTCTGGCAAGGTACAAAGTAATGCACTAGGTTACACAGCTGGAAACAGATAGAGGTGGCTGAATGCTTTCAAATCTAAAACATTGGAATTAAAGCTAGCTTTTACCTGCTGAGAAGTTTTACATACTCCTTTAAGAATTTTCTTTCTTGGGGCTTTTCAGTTGTACAAATTTATGAAGGATGGTATAATATAATCAACTTGAAATATTGCTCCTCAGAATCAGATCCAACAGTTCTCAGCCATGAAGGTCAGAATAGGAAAGTTACTTTGTACCATGGAAATTTTGACCAGAATTTCTCAATTCTGGTGCATCACCAGGAGGTATCTGGATTAATTTCAGTGCAAAACAGCCATCAGCAAACCATCTTGAGGACTTTTGCCCCTCTACTTCTTCAAGTCTATAACTTATGGAAGTACATCACACTGCAACACGTTAACCAAGAGCTGCTATGAAGACTAGGAAAATGTTCCTCACCCTATTTGTTTTTGTTACCTTTGATTTTCAAAGAGCCCTTTGATATGTTGATTCTCTGTTTCTGAACAGTAATGCCTGAAGCAGAGGTTAAACAGCATGGAATGCATTTTCTTTTCCCTTCTACCTTCTTCCTATTCATGGTCTCTTTGCCTCCCCTGCAGCTGCCACAAGAATAATTTCAGAGCTACTTCAGCCCTCTGGGGTCCCAGTGCAGGAGGCAGGTGGGCTGGGGAGAGGTCAATTCCTGCTGGAGCCCATCTGATGGGCCCAGTCTCCTCCATCACACTTTTCTCTCCCTCACTCCCTAGGCTGAACCGAGCGCAGTGAGCTCTGCTGGGGCACCAAGAGCAAGAATTAGCGTGTTGAGTGTAATTATGAAATTGGAGCAAGAAGCTGACTAGAGCATGGGAGTATGTACATACAGAGCTATAGTCAAGATATATCTTCTGGATACATCTCTAAGTCCTGTAACCATAATTGGAAGGATTCTAGGAAACACATTGGATGCTTGCTGTGATCTTACACACCACCCTTAATGCCTTTCTCTAGGCACCAGGGGGGACAGCAGTGACAGAGACATTTTCTCTCACTAAGGTGGCCACCCTTATGACCTGGTAGGCAGGAGTGAGTGGATGATAATAGGGAAGGAAGAAAAACCCTTTATAGAGAAAAATAAAAAGCCAACTGCTAAAATCTTAAGAGCTATCCTAGTAGGGTCTCATTTTATCAATAGCACAGATGCACCACTATCAGCAAGTAGGCACCAGATGCTCTACGTAGTGCAGGGGTTTTCATCAACAGAGAATTTAGTGATCTTCCAGGAGCACCACTGTGCTATTTGAAACACCTTTTCAGTTGCTACATGGCCTGTGAGCTTGTCACTATGCTTTAGGGAGCACTCACTACAAGGAGGTTGCATGAAGACTTCCCTTCTAGTATTCAGTTCATCTTCAGCACTTCAAACAGACCAGTCATGACAAAAATTGGATCTGAAAGTGGATGTGCTTGTACTGTGTAACATGACTTCCAGTTCCATTTGCACATGATTTGGACAACTTCATCACAGATTAAATATATTAAAATTCAAAGATAGGCTACTTACTCTTTTTATGACATCCTTCAGCTGTATGAGACTTAAAGGAAGACTGGCTAAAGGCAGTGACTGTTATAAGAACAGAGATTACAAAAACCTCAGAGGCAAAAAAAACCCCCAATCCAAAACAGAGAAAACACACTGCAAGGCACAAAAGAGATGCAAAACTGCTCATAAAATATAAAAATTATTACAAAAACCAAGCTATTTCCATTATCTGTAAATGCCTCAATCTGTGCAGTTATTTCTGTTTCAAATTTTCTTTCAGTTGTTACTTGATAATGCCATTAAAAAGCAACCTTTCACCATAGTACTGTCCCTAAACAATTTCTTTCCTATGCAGAGCTCAAACATTTTCATTCAGTGCCATAACCTGGCCTCAACAAGCCATGAAACACATCCTGGCCCATAGCCCTGCAACACAGCATCCACATCCAGAACCTCATCAAAAACTCATTTGTGCCAACGCAAGGTCACTCTCTTGTTTCACTGCACCATTAAAATCACTTCCTCTGACTACTGAAAAGTGCCATGTTTACTTGTAACCACAGCACTTAGCACCACTAAACCCAGGAAACACAATGGAAATACTTACATCTATTAATAGACCATTAAGCATGTGGGAAAATATGCCCTGTGGCTGAGGCATGATATCAAAAGTCAAGAAACTAGCATGAAAGTAAAGTCCCTTCCCTCTCCCTTCCCTTCAGGAGAGGGAAAGGAGAACTAGCTCATCCACCATTTATCTTGGAAGGCACAATTGGCTCACTGTTTATCAACATTTTAAGAGGTCCACCAGCACATTCCAGTCCTCTCCCCAAGGTCTCTTTCCCCTGACAGAGGGGGTCTGCACACTCACACACAGATGCCACATTTGACACAAACAGGGGAATGAAAACTGGCAAGGTGCAGCAAGTCACCAGCAAAAGGAAAAGGAAAGCACTTCCTGTGTGTTGATACCATCCTCCCAAGGGAAGGAAAACTAAATCCCTTAACTTAAAATACATAAAAATCACAGTAATGATGTGTGGATAAACACTGCAATATTGTCCTTTTTTCCCTTCTGAGACAAAAGGAAAGGCCTTTCTTGGGTGATTTGTCACACAGCAAACTTATGAGCTTAAAAAAATATTTTTGTTTCACATGACTGGAGTTTTTTCCAAATTAAGCTTATTTTACTCCCAATATAATTAGATATTGCAAGTTTATTCCAACTCAACAATCAAGGCTAGTTTATTCAAACTGGAGTATTCTTCCAGCTGTCATTTGATCTGTTGTTTGAGTGAGAAGGCAGCAGAGCTCTGCCCAGACCCCTTCAGCACTCCAGCTGTGGTTACAAACCCAGGCATGCCACAGCACCTTTGCAAAGTTTGTATCTCTCTCTTTTGATCCCAGCCACATGAAGAACTTCAGTATTCCACACCCACGAGCAAAATTAATTTCAAACTATAAATATTTGAATGAGCATTTTTCTGAAATAAAGCAGAGCCTTGATGGCTTCTGCTTGGCATGAGAGAAGTAATTTGATAATTCATACGGATGGAACTGGGCGAGGCCTACTAAGTGAAACAAAACCACAATCCATCCTCCAGCACCTGGCATCAAAACAGACAGAACTATACTCACTCTAGTAGTATTACTACTATGTTCTTGAAGATTTTTTGAGATGCTTTTACAGTAGCATCCACAAATTGATGGTATCATGTATTTTTATCTAACACACCCATTCCCATCATATCAAAATCTCAGGTAGAAGTGATAAATTCTCACTCATTTGATTTACTGAAATCACTGCTAGAAAAGAAGTGTCTAAGAGAAACTATTCAATAAAGAAAACTAGATTTATGAAGCTTCATGTAATTTCTTCTAAAGTGGTTGAATGCACAACACATCTGTGATGGTGGTAAGGTTATGGGGCATAAAATCCATTTTCCTTTTTTTGCAAGCATATCTATTACCATGCATAAAAGGCAACTGGCTCTAGCACAAAGTAACAATGCAGAAGACACCCCAGACTAAAATGCTCATCACATCACACCAAGTTAATACATATTCCATGGACTGGTCCTCTTGGAAGGCAAATGCAAGCACAGAGGAATACAAAACAACACATGTAATTACTACTGAAGGGGTTGACTTCGAAAGCTTGGACAATTTCTTTTATTTCTGTACTCAAAATACAGAAAAATGAGAGAGTTTCCAGATTTTTCACAAACCAGAGAAAAAGGATCTGAATGTCCAACACTGCATCAAATGTGTATTTACTCTTGTAAGGAAAAACAGAGCTCAGAAAGCTAAATATTATATAATGCACAGGAAACAATCTCTTCTGTCAAATCATTAGAAGAAATTGAGTTCAACATTGTTTTTCCAAATGGTCCAATCAAAAAGCACATATGTGTAACACTGGAACACAAGAAGTTGCATTTTGCACATTGTAAAGGAATGAATTTAACAAAAGTTACATGAGAAGTTTGCTACTGGGATCTTTATGCCAAGAAAAGTAACATGAAAACACAGTGAAAAAAACTTTGGCACACAGAGAAAAGCAGTTTAAAGCAAACTCATGCCTAAGCAAACAGCTACCACAAGACAACTGTGCAAACCCTGCACAACACCAGGAATACCTCTCCCATCCATCACTTTGGACCTTCTATTCATGCTTTGGACCTTCTCACTGAAAAGCTGCTAAAAAAACAAACACCTGCTGTGTAACTGAAGTTTATGCAAAGATCACAGAAATGTTTTATCAATCTCAGCAAAGTAGACTTTTGTCTGCAGCACCTCAATACTACAAGAATAATCAGCTCCCCCTCGATCAAAGGAAAGCAGACACAAACACATGAAAGAAGTAGCAAAAATCTTCACATATTCAAGTGCAAAAGTGAAAATGACATCCCAGAATTTAGGGCAAAACAGTTTGATCTGGCATTTTTGGCAAACAAAGATGACATGCACACAAATAATACATTAAATGAAAAGAAGCACAAAACTTCACAGAGAGCATAGATATTAAATAGTTATGGGAAAGTGTTACTACTGTGGATAATGCATTTAAGAGTTACAAGAAGAAAATTAAGAAAACTAAGAATGTGACCAACAAACATTTGAATATATTATTAGTTCATTACAACTGCAAAAAGCCTGAAATGTACATGCATTATGTATGTACATACACAGAGGACAACTCAAAGCCAGAAATAATTCCATATGAAATCTCTGGATTACTATTTAACTACAACAAGAAGTACTTTACTAAGATTCTTACAACATTCAGGCCCACAGAAAGTGCTAGGGTTTTAGGACCGTGACAGCTTCATGACAAAAATGAAGAAAAACAATAGTGTATTATTTGTGGCAAAGTCTGTCACATGCATTACAGTCTTTTAAACAACATAATATTGAGGAGATTTTTTTCCCCCATTTTAATGGTTAGATAGATTTCCACTTTGTGAAACCCACTTATCTCTTATCTTCACACAGCGACACATCATCATCATTAATCATTGTGGAGATAAGATACAGTGAAAGGTATTTCTAAATATTCTATCTAAAGCCAGGGTAATGTGTCTACCCAAGATTGCAAGTCACATTTTTCACTGGGTAAGCTGCTTGAACACAAGTATATTGGGAAAACTGATATATACCATGCTCCTACATGCACTAATTCCAGGCATAGAAAATAAACCAGTAATTTGTTGTGATGAAAGTACCAAACACAAGTCAATTACAGCAAAATAACTCAGAAATTATGTAAAATGACCTGAAACAGGCAGATTAAAATAAACCCTGTTACAGTACTGAACTTTGCTTTTGATAACTCCAATAACCTTGGCTGAGCATTAGCACTCCTTTCCACTATTTAAGCATATTATCCAGATTTTCCCTCTCAACCAGTACATGTCCACAAGGAAGTTAAATCTGAGTGTGTAATTTAGTTACTTGTGTGACTAAATGCAGTTAGTATTCCCAAAATTTATATTAGCTTCCTGATCAGCTTCATCTCTCTCCAACCTGTACAGTCATTATTTATAAAAATTGCATAAAACAGTGTCTTTAAAACAAAAAAGCATTATATAAATGGATGTAGAATCCAAACTGAGGATTACTGTTTCTAGGATCTGCTCAACAGCTTGAGCCAGTCACAAACAAAGGGCTGGAAGCTGCAATGCCCTATCAGAGAGCTGATGCAAAAACCTGATTTCATGAGGAGTGGTCAAGATAACTAAAAAAGAGCCAAACAAGCTACTCAATAATCCTGACAGGGGGACCTTCTTGCAAAGGTGAAACACACAAGAAGGAAAAAAGATGGGTTTTTTTTTCCAATCACCTGAATAGTCCAGAATTGAACAGAATTTAAAGCCTTGCTCTATTCTGTAGCCTTAGAAAGCATTTGTAAGTGAATGACAGACATAAGATTTCTAAAGAATTTCCCCTGTCAGTTTTGGTCCACAATGACTGATAACCAAGAGTGTTATAATTGTATTTTATTTATTAATGAGATTTAAAAAAGCCTTCCTACATAAATCTTCATACAATATCATCACACAGGATATATAGTTTCATTTACATTAAATATGTACAAGCTTCTTCAATTATCACACCTAGAAATAATTACCTAATGTTAAAAAAAAGCATTCCTGATGCCTTTTCACTGCTGTGGATACACCAGCCACCAAAGGAAATGGGGCTATGGGACACTACACAACGCTGTCCTATAAACACTGAAGTTTTCAGATGCTTCACTTTCCTAACCTGTGCATTTCAAGTAACACACCTTCCTTTCACTTACAGTCCTGGAATTCAAAGGCAAGACATTTTTCTTCACTGCAGTTTAATGAACTATATTGGAAAGTGGTTTAACTTTTTCTTTTTTAAGGACAAAGCCAATGTTACAGTACTTGAGATACTGAAACAGTAACCTTGAAAGGATGTAGGGTATTAAACTGCCCTGAACTAAAGCCAATGGTAACATCACATGAAAAGCAACACATGAATTAACCCTGGGGATAAACAACCTTGAATGTCCATATATGAGAGAAAACAGTACAGTACAAAAAGAAGAGTGTAAGTATACAGTTTAAATCATTTTGGCCTATAAGAAATCATTTGGAAAAGAAAGGAGATCAAGAAGAAAAACCCACACAGTATTTGTAAAGGAATCCACACATTAATTCCTTTCACACAAACTTGTTTTGTAATTACAGTCTAAGATGGCACAATACATCATTTTTTCTCTTAAATTCTTTTAGGCATGGTGATGTTTTCTATAAGGAAAAAAACCCCAAACAACCAACAAACACATTTTACTCTGAAAATCAAAGTGTCCAGTATTTCAACCTCCCAGCACATACATTAAGCAAATCTCACCGGGCAGTAAAAAGGAAGACAAGAGATTCAATACTGAGCCACTTGTCCTTCAAATGCTCCTTAGTCATTACCTTTACTACAGACAGCAGCAGCAATAATGTCTGCATTTTGGTCACCTAACACTCTTCCTGACAAAAAGATTCCTATGGTGTCTTCTCAGGCTATTGTTTGCCTCATGCCTTTGATTTTTGGCAAAGGGATATAATTGAGCTCTGTGAATATTATTTTCTTGTGCCACAGAATTTTGCTCTTTGTTTGCAGAATTATAAACAATTTAACAATATTATCTTCCCTAATAGTCAAGAGATACAAAAAAAAAAAATTCCCTTACTGCAGGCTTGTTTGTTACAGCTTGGTTTGGGCAGACAATCTGAAGTGCCTCACTTGCACAGCCATCCCAGCAATTCCCCCAGCACTGGAGGATCCTACAGATCAAAACTCAGATGCTGCCAGAGAACTACAAAGTTTGGGAAGGGGAATGGTGGCTACAGTCACTGCCTGTTGTTGGGGCAGCACCTTTTTGCGGGACAACACTGTGGGAAGGAGCATTTTACTCTGGAACAGAGAGGTAAGATTCTTCCTATCCCTGTGACCAAGATGAGGACTCCAGGACCAAGACATACAAACATGAACTAGGAGAGCATAATTTCCACATCCACATTAATGATTCACTTCAGTAGCTGTTGTGCTTGTTACAAAATAGGCAAATCCCACAAAAAAGAGCCTCATTCTCTGCTGCAGGAGATCCAAATCCCATCCATACTGCTGTCTGTAATACACACCACACATACACAATCTTTTACACCACATCATGTATTATCTTCGAGCAGACAATTCAAATAACGAATTTGCCCAAGACCACTCTGTACTGCCTTCCTTGGGCATTAGTGCTCAAATGCCAATGCTTGACCACAAGTAATTACATCTGTCTGTGTCTACAACCCATGACCCATTTGATACCATCTTTAATTATAGTACATGCTACCTTTTCTATGGGTTCTCAATCTCATACAGGGTGAAAAATAGATTATGTACTGGTCAACATAAGGAGTGAAGGTTTTTTGCAACATTTGGCTCTTGAGGTTAGAATGTATAAACTAAAAGACACAAAAAGAAAAATGCCTGGGAAGAGTGCAAGTGAATATTGGGAAGAATTCCTTATGCTTCAGAAAAGAGGTAAAAAAAAAAATCCTCACAAATATGAAATCTGAGCATTAATTTCCTCCCATCTTCCATGTGCAATTCTAAAAAATGGAGACCCAAGCCCTAGAAGTGCCTGACTGCTGAACAGCAACAGCCTTACAGCAAAAGCTGCAACTGCTGAGCATGTGGAGAAGGCTGAGGAACAGCTAACAGAGGTGTTCTCAGCTCTTTCCTTGGCTCCTCACACTGTGTTATCTCAAAGAAGACAGTCTCAGATTCCCACCCCATAAATTTGGGAGAGTAACCCTTCTTTATCTCCCAAAGCAATTGCAAAGCTACTTTTAGTCACTACAGTGGCTTAAGACAAACGGGGAAATTAATTCCCTCTTACACACTAGGTTTAGATGGTTTACCATCCATGAAGCAGAGGTTCCATACCAGATAATTAAGGTAAAAGTGTAATGAGCACCTGCATAACAGCTTAATCACCACTCATCTCACACTCGAGCCCAGGGGAGGTCATGTGCAGAAGGAGCAGCCAAACCCACCCTGACACCTACACGTGAAGCCAAGAGCCAAGGTCACGACCACCAGCCTCGGCCCCAGCATCTCATGGTGCCGGGGAATTGATCCCATGCCAGGTGCTGCTCCGCACACACAGCACGGCAACCTCCACCACACCTCACACACCCTTTTCACCCTCGGAAATTAAAAGTTATGTTCGCTGAGCAGCGAGGAGGGACCTTAACCAGGAGCCGTGCCTATATAAGGGCTCTGCGTGCGGTGTTCACGCCCGATACCCGCTCAACCAGTTTGCTGCCCGGGCTGGGCAGCACCGGCACAGGCAGGCCCAGGCACCGCCGGGAGAAGGAGGTTTACAAATCGCTGCCTCCCCGCTCTGCACTTCGGGGCACAGCCGCGCTGCCGCCCGCCCGCTACCCGCCGCTGCCCGGCGGGGCCCTGGAGCGCTTCGCGTTGCCGCCCTTCGAGGGGCTGAAGGCGTACGCGGGGGAGTGCGGGCTGCCGGTGATGCCGCTCACCGTCTACAACGGGGAGCTGCTCTACGGGGCCGCGCCCTACTACCCGCTGAAGCTGCACCTCGGCGGCCTCCTCAAGTACCCCGAGTCGGTGTCGTACTTCGCGGGTCCGGCGGCGGGTCTGCACGCCGCAGAGCTGGGCTCACTGGCCAGCATCGACCGGGAGATCGCCATGCACACGCAGCAGCTCTCCGAGCTGGCGGCCGAGAAAGGCCGAGGGAGGCTGGAGACGCTGCCGGCGGGGGCGGCCGGGGCGGCCGGAGGGAAACCCAAGACCGGGCACCTGTGCCTGTATTGCGGGAAGCTGTACTCCCGCAAGTACGGGCTGAAAATCCACATGCGGACTCACACTGGCTACAAGCCGCTTAAGTGCAAGGTCTGCCTGCGGCCCTTCGGGGACCCCAGCAACCTCAACAAACACATCCGCCTGCACGCCGAGGGTAACACGCCCTACCGCTGCGAGTACTGCGGCAAGGTGCTCGTGCGGCGCCGCGACCTGGAGCGGCACGTCAAATCCCGGCACCCGGGGCAGAGCCTCGGCAAGGCGGCCGAGGACAAGAGTGACTCTGGCTACGCGCAGCCCGAGCAGGACCAAAAGACTGACAACGAGAGCGACGTGGACGTCTGCTTCACCGACGACCAGAGCGACCCGGAGAGCGGCAGCCGGCACCGCGAACAGTGATGCGGGAGGCGGCCGGGGCGGGGCAGGGTGAGGGGAGCGCTGCAGTCCCCTCTCCCCATTACTCTGGGCTGGCGGGGCGGTCCCACGGGAGGCCGTGTCGCGGAGGAGCGCGGGCTGGCGGGCAGAGCCGCCGGCGGGGCGGGCAGGGGTGCGCGGGTGACCCCGGGTTCCCTCCACTGAGTCGCCCCCAGCGCTGCAGCTGCCGGGACAGGAGCGGGAGGGCGAAACCCTGGCGGCCCCGGGATCCCGCTGGACAGGCACCGCATCCCGATAGGCGCCCGCGTTTCAGTGGCCATATATTTTTATTGTACCTTTGTGTCGAGAAAATTGTGCCTTTTGGAAACGATTTTTTTTCTATGCGCTCTCCCATCACTCGTTCCAGCGGTCTGAGCCGTGGAGCTCAGCAGCAGATCCGGGTCTGCAAGCGCCTCTGGCACCTGTACACTTTGACACCTCACCTGTGCTTGCTCGGGTCCTAATAAAGCAATACCAACAGCTTTTTCGAAAGACAGAAAAAAAAACCCCAGGCAACAAAAAGCCGCTCTTGCAGCATGGAAGAGGTTCGCATAACAGGTGCACCATTTGATCAAGTTGCAATTATTTATAGCAGATAATATTTGAGTAACAAATGTAAAATAAATATTAAAAAGCATGACTCTAAAAGCACGCACTATATAATTTTAAAGGAAATACACTCTCTGTTTGGTAGAATACAAATGTGGTGTATGTTTGTTTTCTAATGAACGATGTACAGTGGATACAGTATTTTGGTCTTGGTTCCGGTTTGTCATGCGATTTTTTTAAAAAAGAAATAAAGATACTGACAAACTACTGTTTGCCTAGTTGTTTGTTGAAGTGCTGTCAGCAGGATCTCGTGTTTCTTCACAATGCTTCTGATGATAGGAAGCTCAGGCCCATCTATATACAGCGTCTTTGGGTCAAACTCTAAATAATTCGCCCCTCAATATGTCGCCCGAGCACTTGCCTTCTCCCTCTTAGCAAAACCAAAGGGCAAAAATCCCGAATCCAATCTTCTCTATGCCTAGGATTTTTGAAATATTTTTTTCTTATTTTGTTTTGCACGGGGTGAGGGCAGAGCTGTTCAAGGCTGAACATTATTAGTCTGTTTTTACCTGTTTGCACTCGGTCAAACGTGCCACTTTTGCAAACACTCTTCTTTAGAACCGTTGTTACTTTTATTTGAGGGAAGAATCTTCTTATTCTTCGGTATGAAAAACCTGAAACGAGTTCAAATTAAAAAAAAAAAAAAGACAGAAAATTATCTGTTTCCCCTGGCAGCTCCTCCAACTCACCAGGCAAAAGGATGCAACAGTGCCGCCAGTGACCCGCCAGATGTGACCTGCCAGCTGTGCGGGTCTGTCCGCTCAGGTCCGAGCTGGGCTTTCCATGTGCCCTCGGGCAGGCAGAGTCAGGAGGGAGGCCCCGCTTTATGGTTTGGTGTAGCTCACAACTCTGAAGCAGACGGTAAATATCTTTGATTGTTCGATACACTTAGAAGACCGTGAGTTTTCAGGATCGAGCGCTATTTCAGTCCGGGGTGTAGGCGATGTAATGTAAAATACAAACAAATTAATTTCAGTATCAGTGAGAATTTCAGATACAAATCTGATCCTTCGTTTGCTCACTTAAGGTTATACCGTGCTTGACAGCAATAGGAAGCAGGAATTCAAACGCCATTGAATTTCCTTGAAAGGTTTGACGCTGTAGCAGTTTTTTGGAGTTTTTTGGGGGGGTTTTTTTTGTGGGTTTTTTGGGTTTTTTGTGGGTTTTTGGGTGGGTTTTTTTCCTCTCCCCCCCCGCCCCCTTATTTGGGCTTGGGCACCACTTACTCGATTCATTTTATCCCAAGATGCAAGTAGTCTTTCTGACATGAACACAAATGGAAAACCCCTCTCCTGCAAAGAGGGGGATGGTTTTCGTCTGTTGGGGGAGTCGAAAATACTGTTGTCATTTATAGCACCGTCAGCAGGACCTGGAATATTTCCTGCCAGTTCTTTATTTCAATACATTGTCGGCTGCTTTCCCAAAGGAAGGCATCCACCGTGGAGCTGCTGGCGGGTAGGGATGCATCATGTGTGCTGTGAGGTTATGGAAAGGGTATAATAATTCAACTGTGATACGGGAAATATTTTCATGTCTTAAGAGTTTGTGAGTTTTAATAGATGTGCTCCATCAAATCGTAATTCTTCCTCACAAGAAAAAAAAAAAAAACAAAAAAAAACCAACATGAAGAAATAAAAAGAGGAAGGAAAAAAAAAACCCAGAAAAGAGTACTCCAGAGAGTCATTTTGTGTGAATTAATGGTCTGTATATATAATGATCAGTCTTAGAGTAAAGAAAAAACCCCAAACCCGAACTAAATGTAGCCAACCTCAAATAACCAAAGTCAAGGAAAAGAAAAAAAGGAAACAGCATATGGTTTGTCTTTTTTTTTTTAAGAATTGCTATGCTGCGGCTAAATCGAAATACAAAGTTCAGGCGGAGACACGCGAAGAAATCCTGCCACATTCACTTTTAGGGCCCCGTTCCTGCGACATTCCTAGCTGAGACGCTCCCTCCAGCATGGGTCCGCGGGCGAGCCCCAGTGTCCGGCCCGGGATACTCACGGCTCCCCGAGCGGCCTCTGACCCGTGCGCTGCGCTCCGACAGCCCCTCGGGAGAAGCTCTGCCTGCTTGGTGTTATTTTTTTATTTTTTCCCGTGTTAAATTTTATTTTATTAAATTTTACCACATTTGGGGTTATTTTATTTAATTTTGATTTATTTCGTTTTATTGTCCTTGTCAGGCCAGGGATGAGGGGACAGCGTTCTCCCGAAACCTCAATGATCTGGGCGGTGTCGGAAGCCCAGGATGCAAGCAGGGCCAGGGAAAGCAGCATTTCATAGCCTAATACAGTATTTTTCAAACTTTCCCAATCCCAAACACTCATTTCCACAGGAGACTGCCTTTTGCTACAGCTTATGTACTGAACTAGGCATCAAGCCTTCATAAAGCACAGGAACCGCTACTGAATTACCATGCAAAAAGATACCCGTCTCGCAGAAAAAGACACACATTAGAGAGCAGTATTGTAAAAGAAGTTAATTACTGTATTTCTGAAAATGCTATCGAAAAATTGATGCATTTTTTCAATGGATTTGTTTGTTTAATCTTGCACAATTGAAATGAGTGCTAAATTTCCATAATTTTTTCTTCTTTCTCTTTATAATTTTAAT
>JBBMKD010000001.1:100724474-100741970 GCA_037834095.1 Argya squamiceps
GGCTGCGCTCGGGCAGGGACGGCCGAGCGGCGCTTTGGTGCCCGGGCGCCTTCGGTCGGGTTATCCTCGAGAGCCGAGCAACGCGCGCTCTCCGGCTTTCCGGGCGGATCCGGCCGTTTTCCCAGATTATTCCATCCAGGTGTTTGTGTCCGCTGTTTGCAGCCACGTGCGGCCTCGGATGAGTGGATGGCACCGGGGAAAGGCGCAGCCGTGTCCTTCCCATCCAGCTGCGGTCGCGGTTCCCCTGCGGGGTCCCGCCGGGCCGGGCCGGGCCGGCCCTGCAGCGGCAGGACCACTTTGTACTCGGTTTTCGAAGGGGAGAAATTAACATAATCTTTGTTTCTCCTCATGACTCACATGGTAGTGGTTGAACTCCCCTTCTCAAAATTTTAACACACACCTTATATACTTCTTTCCTCCCTCATTACTGGTTTTGCTGTTTCCAGACCATGTTGGGACACAGCAATGCTAAGGCAGCGCACACGGCCACGGGGCTTGTGGCTTTGGGCAGGTCCTGCTCAAAACGTTGCCGGAACTGGTGTTAGATGCCAGACATCTTATTGACCTGTCTTCACTGCCAATTTACCAAAATTTAAATGTAAGAAATATTCAATCCTTCCACTTTTCGTTCTTACTCCTTTTGTTTTTTTCATTTTGCCAAGCAATAACATTACCTTTATATTCTTTACCTGAAAGTACAGACCATAGTCAATACAAGAGGAAGGAGAAGGGCAGCGTTTACTTTGGTATTCCTGATGTGTCTCCTAGTAAATCACTGTTTCCTAAGAGGCAATTATTCTGTTGGGGTGCTGGCCAACAGTTTTTCCATCTACACATTCAAGTGGTATTCTCGTTTTTGGGTTCACACACCTCAGTAAAAGTTTAGCTGCACAGCTTTAGGGTTTCTGGTGCATATAGTAATAATTGTTCCTAATGTTCCTTATCAACAAAATAATTCATTTTCATTGTTTGTAACTGCCAAATTTAAAAAGTGTCAAATAGGTTTTAATTTCAGCTGTTTCTCCCACTAACCCTACATCAAGGAGCTCCATTTATTATTCTACCTGTCTAAAGATTAAGTTGCACAGTTTTGGTCACATTACAGAAGAAAAACCCCACCTGTCTTACTGTAGCTGTTCCTCAAGGGGCTCCTTCAGCAACAAAACCAAAAGAAGGAAGAATCTCCTGTAATTTTAATTCGTCTTTAGCCTATTGGTGTCTGATGAACACATGGGAAAGAACAGCTGGTCTCAGTGCAAAATGCATGGGTTTAGTGATGAGGAAAAGGAAACAGACAGGATGAATTTCCAGGACTGAGAAATAGGACAGCAGAGAATGGATGTGGGGCATGAAAAGGTGGAGGATTATGTCCTGGAGAAAGGGGTATGAGGGTATGTGCAGGGAGGGTATTCAGGCCGTAGCCAGTGGCTGAGAGGGGAGGAATAGATGGAGGCACTGGACAATCTGCCCCAAGGAACATGAGCCCCCCAGTGCTGGCTCTCAAGTGGTCATGAAACCCATAAACACAGCACGTCACATGGGGAAAGAAGTGTTCTGCTGCAACTGTAATTCCCTCTGATAGTTGGTTCACAGCATTCAGACTGGCAGTCATGCAGTGGAAAATAAAAAAAAGATATTTTCAAGAAAATGTAAGGAAACTATACAGAAAACATGAAAGCTCTGAAGACAAAGCACTCCCCTAGAGTATTGTATGTTGTTGGTGATATGAATCAATTTTTAAATTACCTTTGCAGAGTGGTTTTTTTCCACAAAACTCCTGCCTCATTCAATATAAGGATGTCTTTAATTAATGTAGTTCTTCAATGTTTCTCTTCATTTTCATCATGTAAAGTAGAATCTTTCATGTCACATTCTCTGTGCATTCTTCAAACCCTGCCTTGAAGGCAGGTTAATTAATTTCCATGATGACTTTCCTGTGGTAGCCTCATAACTCCTTCAAAACATTCATAAATTTAACTTTGTAACAGCCTTCTAAGTTGAAGTAGTACTATTATCATATTTTCCACATTGGGAAGAGCTAACAGAAGGTAATGTGTCTGGAGTTGTCTGTAGTGGTTTGTTAATTCTTTTATGTTGTGGAAGCTGGCAGGTTGTTTTAAAGCAGGGAATAGTGGATTTAATACAGTGTGCATCCACCAACACCTCAGAAACAAGAGCATAACTGGTCTTGCTCAGGTTTGACTTTAAATACTTTATAGATCTTTAAGCATTAGATGTAGTGGGTTACTTACAATCTACAGAGCTTTGGTATGCACTTACACCTGGGACTCAGGAGCTAATTTCAGGCATGTCTGTATATCCTTCTTTAGAACAGATAGGGGAACGCTGGGAAATTTTTTAATATTCAACCTTTAAAAAGGAAGCTATCAACAGTTTAATTTTTGCCCATACTTCACAGAACAAGATTATTTTCTTGATTATAGCAGCAAAAGGGGCCTTCCCAGCTGTCTGCATGCTTAGAATTGGAGATGTCACCATATTCCTCCCTAACCCTCCACAGTCCACCTTTCTTTAATGTCCCTTCCTATCAGCAGAAGGAAACATCGTAGAGGTTGCACACCACCAGGAGCAATAGGAGGGTCCATTGAGTGATAGGTGTGGCAAAACAGAGATAGTGCTAAAGGCAATCCTGCCTCTGATACAGTGCAGTTGTGTTAATTACCAAAGAGTGGGAACAGCCTTGCCCTCACATGTATGGGTCTGATAAAAGAGTGAGTTAGTTGGTAGAGGGTTAGTTGGGGTCTGCTGGCTGTGCTGTGAGGAGGAAGGGAGAGGAGGTTGTGCAGGGGATAGATAAGGTGAGCCACTGTACAAGGAACAGACAGGGTTAGGTGGCCATGCCAGGGACAGGAAGCAGTGAGCTGGGACTGCAGAAGGAAGAGAGAAAGAGGCTGAGCTGTGTGGAGCTGCCCATAAGAATGCTATGTGGAAAAGGTATGAAGGACTTCTACATAACATGGTGCTGATACTTGAAGCCCTCTGAGGTTTTTAAATGAAGCACTCTGAGTGCTGTGGCCGTCTCAACTATGACAGATAGGGGAAGGATTGCACGACTTTTACACAGTCCTAAAGCCTTTGCTTACCGAGGGATGGGTTTGGAAATTTTCTCCTCACCTCCAGCCCGGGCCAGAAGTGTGAATTATCACAGCACTGCCTGCAAGGGCCCTGCCTGCACACAGCAGGGAGTTGTGTGTTTGCTGGGCGTTGCCAGTCTCTGATCAGCAGCTCTCTGGCATGAATTATAAAGCAGTGCAGGAATTTTCCCAACACAGTACTTAATCTCTGTAAGGCACATCACATTGAGCACTCCATTTGGGAAAGTATTTATTGCAGACACTTTGGTTATTCTGCTTTATTCATCTGAAGCCGTTTGTCCTGCTATGAATGAAGCTCTGGTAATACTTGTTCTAGATTGTTGTGTTTTAAAGTGTTGCTCTTTCTTTTATGGTGTGTTGCACACTGTTAAAATCAACACTGCTTTGAGTTTCTTTTGTGGAAAACATTTTTCCTCTCTTACCACACGTTTTCAGGAGATGCTGTATTTAAACAGGTTTGTGCAAATGAGCTACAGTAGGTGGGTAGGTACAGTACAGTACCTTAGATACCTACAGTAGGTATCTAAGCCTGAGAAAAAGTCAAAGGTAAATCTGCAGAGAAGTAAAATCTTAAAGTCAGCTCAGGATGCAGACAGAAAAAAGCTGGAGGGAGTGAAAATTTTGCCACCTTAACAGACATTCAGATAAAAACTGTCAAAAGTCTAAACTAATTTTGAAAATCTTGGCTTCTTTTCTCAGTGTTTTTGAGATGGTAGTATCTATGCAACCAACGCTATCCCACCCTAGGAATGCTTCAGAGGGAAAACAGAACAGTCAGTTCTGAGCAAACTAGCCAAATTTACAATGTTACAGATCTATGTTGGTCCACAGTTTTTGCTGTGTTTTGCCATTTTTGAATCAATAGCACAGAATTTGAGTGCCCCAAAAAAGTAATTCAAGTAGAGTGGCTGCCTGGGATATTTCAGTTGGAGCAATTGGTGCAGTGTCATGCAAACACTGCATGTTAGAGATGGTAAATCCATTTATTCTAGGCAGTATTTTTCTGCTTTAATTTCAAAATTGTCCTTTCTTTTCTGAAACTCTTGGAAGTCCAGTGCCTTGCAACCTCTGAAAGAAATTCAGTGCTCAGACCAAAATATTTTTACAAGCAGTGCAAAGTCATCTGAAGAGAAGTACTCCTTTTCATCAGGTAAGTTTGTGTTCTCTGAAATAAACAGAACATGACTCAGAAGTCAGAAAGAAAGAGTGTTTTAGCACATGTATCAGAAACTAAAGAAAGGTGGTGGGTTTAACTAAATATAGTTGTTCCTGATTGTTGAAATATTAACTCAGCATCTTAAGCATTCCCCTAAAACAGATTACAAGGGCACGTAGGGGTAAGACAAGGGGGAATGATTTTAAACTGAAAGAGGGCAAGTTTAGATTAGATATTAGGAATAAATTCTTTATTGTGAGGGTGGTGAGGTACATGGACACATTGCCCAGAGAAGTTTTGGATGCCCTGTCCCCGAAAGAACTCAAGGCTAAGCTGGATGGAGCTTTGAGCAACCCAGTCTAGTGGAAGGTGCCCCTGCTCACCACAGGGAGTTGGACTAGATGAGCTCTAAAAAGGTCTCTTCCAACTCAAACTATTCTGTGGTTCTATGAAATGGCATAAACAGCCATGGAGTAATTGACTGATAAGAAATCTTCCTCACAAGAGACCTATCTTGCATAAAAAAATCATGGGCACTGAGGCACATTGTGACAACAGAGAAAATAGATTTTTCTAGTCGCTTGAAATGTTTCTATAGAATGTGTTGGTGGTAGCAGTCTTGATTGTAGATACCAACAGCAAAATGGTGCTCTGTTTCAAAACCACAGTTTTGAAATCAGAACTCGTGCTTGTATTTCTGAAGGACTTCTTTTAGTCAAAAATATTTTGATAAAAAATGGTTGAATGTGCCCAGGTGAAATGGCTTCAATTGCTGTTTGTCTCTCACTGTTTAAGAAGCCACAGCTACTCACAGGCATTAAACTTGCCTTTTTAGGTTCCCCTGATTGAAGAGCAGGAACAATGTGCAACTCAGTCTGGAAAAATCTTGAACTAATCTGTCTGCTTTATTTTTGTGTATCCACATCTAAGAACTATCATTCAGTGAGTAATATCAGCCTAGTGTTAAAATAATTTTTAGGATGATTCATAATGGTTGCTTTTGTATTTGTTATTTGACATGTGAGAAGTGTATTCTTTCTCCTTCATGTGAAAGTAGATTTTTAAAATATTGTTAAATGTTAAATTGTTAAATCACATCCCCCAATATCCTATGCCATATGTGATTTTTTTTATACTCCCCAGATGCCTTGAACTAGGGGCTTATTTTCACTTGCTTCACACTTTTATCCTTTGAAGTTCAGTCATAGCTATTTGATTTGGAAAAAGTTGGCACTGACAGGGTTGATCTTCACAAAAATAAGTGAAAATAGAGCAAGAGAGGAACTCTCTCATCACCTTGTCTTTTGTTATTTACTGACAGCAGAGGCATTTTAAGTCATGTACAAACATAGCCCTGTATACACACCCTGCTTTGCTGAGCATGGTAATGGGATAAACAGTAGTGGAATGCAGCACAAACCTATTTCACATTCATTTAAACTGAATATTTTGTCATCAATATTTCACTGGAAGAGTGATAGATATTTTTTCAGTTCTCCTGTAAATAAGTCCTTAAATATTTGTCACCAAATACCTGCTATTCTCCTCCAGATTCAAACCCTTGGGAACCATGAATCTTAAGAGTTGTGTTACTAATTGCTTTGCAGATTTGTGGGCAGGTATCAGTGGAGAATATGAACAAGTTAGATTTTAATGACTTTTGGATTGCTTTTGATTCTGGGATGCAACTAAATGTTATTTACTGCAGTATTAGGCAAAGAAAAGGGAAAAGCTTTATCAGCCTTTCATGCTTTAAGAGGATGTGACAGAGTCTTACCTTTTCTGGGAGAGGCAGGAGAAGATGGGTCTTGCTTTGGAAAGGAGGAATGTCTGCCCTGCAGCCATAGAAATATTTTTCCGTTTCTCTTCACCACCTGCTGAAGTGATTGATATTTGCCTGAAGGATTTGCAGTTATTTGTAATACTTTTGTTTAACTGCACCAGGATACTTTGCCAGGAAGTGGAATATTCTGCCTCCAGCACTGCCTCAACTAAACATGCAGGAAAAGATTGTTACGTAGGTGAGAAGCGTGGACAGGAATGTTCCTACCTCAGATTGATAATTAATGTTCTCAAGTTTATGGAATATCAAATCCTAAGATGTTTCTACCCTGATTGAATGCCTAAAATAGCATTAAACTAATTCAGTTTAGTTATCATCAAATAATAATTATACTGCGTCAGATGTCAGTCAGTAGAAAATTAGTTTTTTACTTTTTTGGTTAAACTAGCATCCCAAGTATGATAAATTCAGTCACTTCAAAGAGAAGGGACATAATGGCCGTCCTGGGGATGCAAAACCTCTGCAACATGTAAACCAGGCAGTCCAAGGAGTCATGTGGTCTTGAGACTACATAACTTTGAGTAGCACTGCATCTGTACAGCCAGACTGCCTCACAGTCACAGTGAGACCATTTGCCTGCTCCATGCTCACCCTCTCCTAATTGCCTGCTAAGTCCAGTGCTTCAGCCTGTCTCAGCACTATCCATGACACAACTCCAGGAGAGTCGTGATAATTCTAGGAAAGAAGTCTGTGTGCTTTAGGTCTGCTTTCATAACTAATTTTCAATGATTTTTCAAAATCAACTTTCATGAATTTTTACCTTTTAGGAATCTGTGACAGACCCAGATGTAACTTAAGAATATACTTAATACCTGCCCAGCACAGGGAAGTAGAAGTCAGATTCTGATTGCTTTTATTGAAAGAGAAAGAAAGAACATTGTAAAAGATGAGGATTTTATTTATTCTTATAATAAATTTTTCATTCTTCCTTAAATTCCACAGACAAGGGTTGTGCCATGTGACTTGGCACACTCAGACACAGAGGAAGCAATGCTGGTCCCAGTGATTCTGTGGCTGCTTCAAAGCATGATAAATCAGGCTATGCCTGGAGATGGTTACACTCTGAAGGCCTCCTGGTTATTAAAATGAGATCAATAATTTTTAAGCAAGCAGGGTTTGAAAAATGGTTGAGCTGAATATGAAATCAATTAGTATAAAATATTATACTGGGCATTTTAACACAAAAGGGGAGGATCTGTTGATAAAACTTGTTCATCAAGAGTGAAATGGATTTTCAGGCTGAGCTCCACTGACTTCAACACAGCTACAACAAATTACTCAGTCTCTGAAGAGAAAAATCAGTTACTTCAGTTTATAATGTGCAAACATTTGATAACAAAATCCTAACTAGATATGCTAAAAAGATAAAATGACAATTTCAAAGAATCTCATGGAGATGCATTTAGGTAGCTGTCGTGGGTTTCAACCTTGAATAAACATCAGATATTAATCAAACATTAGCTTACCTTAATTTCACAGGTTAAAGATCACTTTCATGAGCAATTAAGCATCCATTTTCTGCCTCCCTGCCAATCCAATCATGGAACATGCAGCTTCCTCTAGATTTGAGTTTTATAGGAATTACAATTCAGCAAATACAGTGTATGCTTTTGGTACATGTCTATAAACCTCTGTGGCCAACATAAGAGAGACCATAATAAAAAAAATGGTTAATTGCTAGTTATTGAATAAAAATAAGCATGAGAGGTTCCGTGGGAATACTGTTGAGGAAGGTCCCAAATGCATAATGCTGTTTTTGTAGCCATTTTGTGTGTTTTTCTGAATTCTAGCTCTTTAGCTTTCCCTCTCCCCCCACTGAAAATCAGAATTATATCTAGCATGTATTTTCTAAATTCCCTCTTTCATATATATTTACTGTATATTAGAGTGTTCAAAGTTTGTTTTAAAATTAATTTGTGATATTTATGAGAGAAGTTATTTACTCTGTCTTCAAGCTCAATTTGAAGATACAACCTGATGCAACTATCACAACTAATTGGGGAAAATTATGGTGACTAAAACCAGTGTTTCTATTCAATGAGAATTCTGACATTTCAAAATTTCTTTTATTTCAAATTGAAATAATGGAAATTACTTTCTTATAGTTAAAATATTTAATAATTCTACAAATATCTTCTACAAATATGAAAACTATGGCAAAGTTTTCATAGCACTCTTGCATATCTTCACACTGCAGTGTAGTTGTGTGTTAGCACATTTAGGAATAGGTCTTACAATGTTATATCTCCGTATTTATAAACTAAAGGTACTTATTTTTCCAATTGACATGGCAGACATTTGTCTGTCTAAATCCAGCTCCCAGGCTCTCTTGGACACTGCAGGCTCTCTGATACTCCAGTACAGTGCAGTATTTTTTTCTAACTTTTTCTAAACAACCTTTACTTAAATCTGACTCCTGCTATTATACCATCCCTTTCCTTTCTCTGAAGTCGTTAATGTATAATGCTGTTTTGCCATATTTTTTTTCTCCTCCATCTTTTGTAAATGGTGCATGTAATTCTATCCTATTATTCCAGCTACAGTTGCTAATCCTTCACAGGTATTTCTGTGTTAACTAGTTTTGCATTCTGACACAATAGTTTTGGATCCTCTGTTTTGTTTTACCAATCCAATATTTTCATGCTGGCCACCACAAGTGGCTAATTTTTAGCCAGCAGTTTCCCACTCCATGTATCAGTATTGGCACTTTTATTCCTCTGACCTTCTGATATTCCTTTCTCACTATATTATCATCATGCAGATTAAATGAACCTTTCCCAGCTTTGTTCCCTACTTTAAAATTTAAGCTTTTATCAATCAAATTAGCCTTGATCCCTGTCCAGACCTCAAATTACTCCATGTGTGTGTATGGTCCTCTTCCAAGAATGTTGCCCAATGCCAGACCCAACTCTAAGCCTTCCTACAGGTCATCTGTTGATCTTCACTATCAAGTTGCACCTTCCTTCTAAATCTTTAAAAAACAAAAGATTTCCATTCAATTTTTATTGATATTGCGTTAATCACATTTAACTGGGTTATAATTTCAGACATTTTTCCATGTCTTCCTGCTAGCTGCCAATTGCTTCTGGAGTTCAAGCAATTTTTCCATGTTCATTCATAAGTCTTGCCCTACTAGAACAAAAGTGTGCAAGAGTCAGAATAGCATCTCTTCTATGTGATTCCAATTAGCCAAAGTAAAAAAAAGATATTTTAATGTCCAAAGTAAATCACTACCACTTGACAGACACAGAAACACCCACAGTGTGAGGCACTTAGTGTCAAAACCAGGAATGCCAAAGCCCAGCTGGAGCTGGGACTGCTGAGGGGCACTGGTTGGAACAAAGCCAGGTTCTGGAGATTGCTAATTGGAAAAGCAAGTTCAGGACTTCTACTGACAGAAGCCCCTTGTGACTACTGGTATTGACAAAAAAGCTGATTAACTCAGTGCCTTTTTTCTGCCTCTGTCTTCAGAGCCCAAGCCAGCTCTTCAACTCCTGCCTGTACAGACACAACTGGGGAGGGAATTGGGCAGTCAGCAACAGAGGAGCAAGAGGTTAGAGATCTCTATGTATTCAGATCCACTGGGGTGGAGGGGAATCACCCCAAGCTTGCTGGGAGAGTTGGTGGGCCTGACTGTGAAGCCACTATCAATACTCATCCTTAAAAAATGGCAAGAAGGAAGATAGGAATATAGAATCACAGGATGGTTTGGGCTGGGAGGGGTTGAGGATTGGAGGGTCACCCTCTGGATGGGCCAGTCAGCCACATCTCAGTCAATGGAAAGATCAAGGAGCACATAATCAGCAGAGTCAGCCCAGGAAGGCAAACCATGTTTGACCTGCAGTGATGAAATATCTGGCCATGTGGGCAAGGGCAGAGTGGTGGTTGCAACATACCTTGGTTTGAATATGGCTTTTGACACCACCTTCCCCACCCTTCCCCTTTGGAAACAGCAGAAGTGTGGGCTGGACAAACCACCTGTTTGTATGAATTGGAAGCTGTAAGGATACAGTGCCTTCATCAGCAACCTGGCTGCAATGCAGAGCTCATTCTGAGCAGGTAACACTGAGGTTAGAGAGCAGCTGCTGGTTTAACCCAGAAGCACCCTGAAAAGCTTAAGAACTAGACAGAGACATTATGATTCTTATGAGAAGTATGAAGATCTGCCCCTGGAACAGCTGGAATTGCCCCATGTATGGGTACAGAGTGGGAAGTGGCTGGCGAGGTCACAGTGCTGTGGATTCCATCACACACTGGGGTGCACAGGAACCCATGGCTCTTCTGGAAGGAGGCTCTCACTGGGGTGCATTAGAGGCATGGCCAGCACATCACAGGGAATTTGCTGAAAATCTCTGCTGGGTGCTGGTGAAGCCATGCCTGAAATAGTTTTGGATACCTCTGATTGAGACAGACAGGGCAAGATTAAAGCGTGTTCAGTGGAGGGCTGATAAGAAGGTTGTTGAGGAGAGGCTGAAGGCACTGGACTTGGCTGGTAGAAAGGAAGTTGTGAAGTAACAGAACATCAGCATACAAGTGTTTGAAGGATCATTAGAAAAGTGTGAGAACCAAACTCTTCTGATGACTGCCAGCTACTCTAACAGAGCAATTGGCACAGTTTACAACTTGGAGGTTCAGACCGAGCATCAGAAAATTAAATCAGCGAGTAGCTGGGCACTAGAACAGGTTCTCCAGAGGAGTGAAGGAATTTCTGTCACTGAGGCTTTTAAAGACACAGGGAAAGCCAAGATTGACATAGTCTAGTGCTGACCTGGTCCAACTGAAAAACAGCCTTCAAAGGTACCTTTCAAGCAACATTTTGATGATCTTGCAGCAGGTCTCAGGTCTTCACATCTTATTAATAAAGCCTATTATTAAAATAATCTACTTATTAACTTGTTTGGTTTCATGAGTGGTGGCAGGAGATTGTCACTTAGCCTGTTTGGAGAGAGAAGAGTCAATATATGGGAAACACCTTGGTGAGTTGCCTAACTGGGACAACACCTCTCACCAACCTACTTTATGGAGTTAGAAATGTAGCAAGAGCCCTCTGCTAAGGAAAGGCTTTCAAGTCACACTTCTGCTCTACATCCCCGTGCCCTGGCACCCATTTGCCTTTCCAACTTAGTTGACTTAGGCCTCTACCACATTAAAATATGAAGATAAACTCAGCTGCTCCTTCCAACATGTCTGAAACAAATAGTAATTCGGCTCTCTCTGGCCTTCTCTTATCAAAGCAGTATCCGACTTCTTTGTTTTGTAGAAAATTATTTTATGTAAGTGGACATAATTCTGTTGTGAACTATATTGATTCCATAAGACCTCTGCCCAGTAGATTCCCCAGCTGATCACATCAGCAAGACAACTTGCTTTTAATTGTTTTTTGGGGAACAGTAACCTGCTTGTCTTCTGTTTAGAACTGTGAATCTTTTACCCCCTACTCTCAGAGGGTAGTATAGATCCATATATGCCATACATCTAAATACTTTCTTGTATTGTAGATTTGATCTTGGGTACAGTATTCAAAGACTCGGTGGAGAAATGGTGGGACATGATGTACCTAAACGAGAGGAGCAGAGCAGCCATACTTGGAGACATTAAAACTAGAATGCATCTGATGGAATACACCTAATCCACATGGAAGATAAAATAATATAACTTCACAGAAGTTTTACAGAGCTGCATTTAGATATTTGTCATACGTGTCAAAACTTGAGTAAACATATTAATCAAATATTAACTTATCTTAATTGCAAAGGTTAAAGTTCACTGTCACATACAACTAAGGATGAAGTTTTTTTCCTCCCTGCAAATCCTGAAATTCATGGGATATGCTGCTTCTTGTAGATTTGAATTATGTAAGTTATAACAGCATGGAGCTGGCTGACATCACTGTGAGGTCACCCTCACTAATCTCTGAAAGGTGCCAGTGATCATGGGAGGTTCTTAGGGACTGGAAAAAAAAGCAAATGTCACGGCTTTCTTCAAGAAGGGCAAAAAGGAGAATCCAGGAACCTACAGGGCAGCCAGTCTCACTTCAGACCCTGGGAAAGTGATGTTGTGAATGATTTCCAAACATATGAAGGAGAACAAGGTGTTAGGGAGTAGTGAGGATTGATTTCCAAAGTGGAGATTATGCCTCCCTATGATGAGATTATGAGTGACCTGGTAGAGGAAAGAAGAACAGTGGGTGCTATCTGTGTTGGCTTTCAATGCTGTCTCTCATAACATCCTTGTAGAGAAACTGATAAAATATGTACAATGTCAATGGACAGTGGGGTGGATTGAAAACTGACTGAACTGCTGGACTCTAAGGGTTGTGATCAGAGGCAGGAGCTCAAGATCAAGGTCAGTCATTTGTGGTGTAACCCTGGAGTTAATACTACGTAACATCTTTATTAATGGCCTGGATGATGAGACAGACTGCACCCTTCACAGATGACACAAAACTGGGAGGAGTAGGTGACACATCTGATGAGTGTGGTGCCATTCAGAGGGACTCTTGATTGCAGAAATGAGTCAACAAAATCCTTGTAAAGTCCAAGAAAGGAAAATGCCAAGTCCTACACCTGAGGAAAAGAGGTGAAATACCTGAGGATGGACTGAAACACTATGTCTGACCTCCTTTTTTCTTTTGTTGAAGTCCAAGCAGTCGAAATCTCCTCTTACCTGCCCTTGTCTTATGCAGTACCTGATCCAGTAGTTCAGTAAAAGCTGATGCTGTTCAAACCACTGGTGACTGCTGTTGCCATTCACCTGTCCGTGACAGTGGGTACTTGGCCATGGAAAGGCTCTTCAACTTCTGACACTCAGAAGATTGAGCTGAAGGCTCTTTTGTCTTAAATATTGCAGATAGAAGATGACTTCAGGAGTTGCTGACACTAAGGCAGTGCCAAATAAGTAGGGCTTTGGATTAGACCATAGAATAGTTTGAATTAGAAGGGAACTTTAAGATAATCTGTTTCAAGCCCCCCCCTCCCTGCCCTTACAATAAGCAGAGACATCCTTCTGCTTTATAACTAGTTTAAAACTAGATTTTTTCAGTTTAAAACCATTATCCCTTGTTCTGTTGCAATAGGCCTTGCTAAAAAGTTCATCCCTGTCTTTCTTTTAAGCCCCTTCTAATACTAGAAGGCTGACAGAAAGTTTCCCCAGAGCCTTCTCTTCTCCAGGCTGAACAGCCCCAACTCTCTCAGCCTTTATTCATAAGGAGAATAATCTTCAGCCCTGGGATTGTAGTCATGGCCCTCCCATGGACCAACAGATCCATGTCTTTCCTGTGCTAGACCCCAAAGCTGGATGCAGCACTCCAGGTGGGCTCTCACCAGAGCAGAGGGGAAAAATTCTCTCCCTCACCATTCTGCCCACACTGCTTTTGGATTCAACCCAAGGCATGGTTGTTTTTTCTGAGCTGCAAGTTGCACACTGCCTATTTGCATCCAGCTTTCCATGTACAAGTATCCTCAAGTCTTTCTCAGCAGGACTACTCTCAATCTGTTCATCCCCCAGTCTCTGTAGATACCAGGGGTTGCTTCAGCCCCGGTGCAGCCCTTTGTATTTGATCTTGTTAAACCTCATGAGATTCCCATGGGACACTCCTTGAGCTTGTCCAGGTCCCTCTGGATGGCATCCCAACCTTCAAGTGTGGCAACCACATCACCCAACTTGGTGCCATCTGCAAACTCACTGAGGGTGCACTTGACCCCACTATGCCATCGATGTAGACATTAAACAGTGCTGTTTAATGTTAAACAGTATGGACCCCGAGGGACAGCCTTGACACTGTTCTTCATCTGGGCACTGAGCCACTGAGCACTGCCCTCTAGATGTGACCATCCAACCAAGTTCTCATCCACCAAACAGTCCACCCATCAAATCCAGATAGACACAGAAAGGGAGTTTAAAACGGGGCTGAGATAGACAGAGGCTCAGAATAACAACTATTAAATTATTCCAGCAGTTGCACTTATTTCCTCAGAAAGCACCTCCCTAGAAGAAAGGCTGCAAGCTAATTAAATAAAAGGATGAACAAGTGATCCTACAGAATGAATACTCAGACTGATTATAGGCTTAAGAAAAATACTTTGTTTAAACATGACCTTAAAAATAACTCCAGAACCTCACAGCTCAAGCAAGTACACCTTTGGAAGTCCTTCTGATATGAGAAATATGATACCTACCCTTTCTACCAGAACTTACTCTTCTGAGCTGGGATTCAGTAGATACAAATCACACCTTTGAAGCTTAGCTCTAAGATTTCCAAACACTTTCAGATCAATCTATCTGTCCATCTGTGTTTATGACATTAACCAGTACTATAATCTGTAGTGCAGTTTTCAGTAGAGTTACAGGCACTTCTAATTGCACTGAAGATAAAAGCTAGTTTAAAAAGAAAATTAAAAACATTTTTTATGCAATACTTTCCAATTGTATTTTTCCATTTCTGCCCAGTTACCTTCTCTAACAGGGAGGTGAGTCAAGACTTCTCAGATCCTTGGAGTTAAGTTCTAATCTTGTGATTCAGATCAAATGCTTCAACAGCTCAGCAGTGGGCAAAAAAATCATACACCAGATGCCTGGTTCAGACTGCAGTGAAGAACACTGTTATGCTGACACTGCATCCAAAGCACTGTGTCCATTTTGGGGCTCCCCAACAGGAGGAAAATGAGCAGCAGATGACTAACAAGATTCCTGAAGGAACTGGAGCACATGATACTGGGGAGAGATTCATACATCTGGACTCGCTCAGCTTGGAGCAGAGAATGAGGGGAAATCTCACTCTTTTCTGCAACTACACAATTGAGGTGGAGGGGGAGAGAGAGCCAGACTCTCCTTGGCTGCACATCGTGGGTGAACAAGAGGCAGTGGACACAACACAGGGCACAGGACATTCCAATGAGATGCAAGGAAGTTACTTGTTTTCAAACTCTGGAACAGATTTCTCAGAGAGGCTGTGGAACCTCCAACCTTGAAAATACTAAAAAGGCAACAGGACAAAGCCATGAGCAGCCTGCTCTAACTGGACCTGCTTTGCCCAGAACATTGGATTTGCAGCCCCCAGGGGTCCCTTCCAACCTATACAATTCTGTGAGTCAAACAGCTGCTTGAGGCCATGATTTCCTCAAAGCCCCCAGAGACTACACCAGCTCACAGCAGTATCTGTACCTCCACTGCTCTTCTCACCTCCCAGTGCATTTTTCCTTCAGCTTGGCTGTCACTAATGCAAATGGAACAGTGAAGTGACCCAGATTAAAAAGAGGTTTGCAAAAAAAATGAGGAGGTTTTCTTAAGTAACTAAATAACTAAACTGTCCTGAGATGGTTCAGGCTGTGCTGCTGTGCTGCACTAACTGTTGTATTGTACACTGTGGCAGAGGTTCAAAAAGAGTATTGACCAGGGAAGGACCTAAAGATCATTTATCCAAAAACAGTCTTGCTAGTGATCACTGTTAAAATTTTTACTATTTCAGAAATTCTCCTGTTGTAATGTTTAAATGTTAGTTTCATCTTTTTCTCTGCCATTTATACCAATGCAACATTAATCTGCTAAAACGACCTTAGAGAAATAGAGCAACACAAATACTGACTTCCTAAAGTGGTCAGTACCAACTCTATACTAATAAACATAAAACTAACTTCAGTATCATTAAAGGACTAATTTCACAGAAGAATTACAGTGGGGAAATTTGTTACAAAGATTCCCAGGCTATTGCTTATTCAGCTTAGCCCAAGAGAGAAAAAGGTTTCTGCAGCTTCTGATTTCTTCTTATTGAATAATAAATAGTACAATACAATAATATCTGCTGAAGAGATCATTTGGATGTAATATTTCAGCTGTGCAAACTAGGTGCATTCATTATTGTTACAGTGAAAAATATTAAAAAAATATGTAAGCAGGCAGGACCCCCTAATCTGAATTTGATTGATAGATCTCCACTGGATCCCATTTTGTCCTCACATACTGTGTTCTTCAGCTTGTTCTGAGGATCAGTGATAACTCCCAAATGATCCTGAAAGTTTAAATTTCTCAGAATTCTTGTTTGGGGTATGTTCAGTGGTTTAGAGCTTACCCTTTTTAGGCATGCACACTTCAAAACAAATCCCCAAAACCTGTTCAAGAGTAACTAATAGTTTGAAAACCATTAATAAGGAAGGCTTGGGCAATAAAGAAGGAAACTATTAGGTGTCATACTCTCCTTCCTTCCCCCTGTTATTTTGTAATTGATTTAGATGTCAATCTACACAAGTAATTAGAAACACTCATGCTGTCTTCTCAATATAAAGTTATTGGCTACTTGGCACTCAAGCTGTTTCCTCTAAATGCTACCCCATGTCCTAGACCAGACACAGTTCTTCAGTGTCTTTTGATTCTCCAGCACCTGCTTATGTAACTATTGATAGGTTAACCTAAACTGCTTGTAAACACACACAATCAGCTACTGGCTATATTATGTTCTCTTTATTGGTAAGCATACCTTATTTTCTGTATTATCCTATACTAAATATTACAGTTAACCTAGACTTTTGTAGTCCTAAACAGTAGTCTTCCATCAGTTTAAAATCTTTCATGAAGACTGAGATCATTCTTTTTATGTTTGTGGACTAAGCATACACCTGGCAATACAACAGCATCAATTCAAACTGGGGAGAGGAGGGGCAGAGATGGGAGTTGTTGAGGATTAAAGCATAACTTAATACAAAAAAGCATGAGCTAATATTGGCTTTTTCCACTTTTCAGCAACTGTTTCACCAGTCAGTGCCAGTATAGCAATACACCAGTAACAGTATTTGTTCCACTTATAGGTGGCACACTCACACTTTTAATGACACGGTCCCTAATCTGTAACACATTTCCAACACCTTTGTGAATTGGTGCCCTGATTTGGGAAGAGGTTCCTGCTCACTCACCCACACTCCAGTCGACAGCAGCAATCCAGACACATGACCAGGCTGGAAGTTGTATAAACTGCTATTAAGGGGAGGCAGCTGACAACCACAGTGAGATCCAGGCGCCCATTCCTTCTGACCCAGTCACTCAAGAGGAATACAGTAAGACTGGACAACACACCAGTGGGTATTAGGACATCTTTTAAGATGCATTCTACTAACAGGGCTGCCAGATTCAGATCTGAAGATCCATCTCTGTATTCCATCACACAGTTACTTAGCACTGGCTACTTCTGCCATTTTCAGCAAAGCTTATGATCTAGCTGCATACTGTCACTTGTTCAAGACAAAAAGGTCCCTGTATCAGAGCTGCTGCAAGACTCCCTCTGGTCAGCCACCTGCTGCAGCAGCTCATTATTAACATCCCAATGTATTCCAGAGCAACCTGGCAAGGCAAGCTGGGATAGTCAACTGTCCAGTGGGTAAAAAGGCAGCAAA
>JBBMKD010000001.1:100742070-100754207 GCA_037834095.1 Argya squamiceps
ACCTTTCAGGCTCTTGGGCTTCTTGACAAGTCTTCCAGATCACAGCTTTAATCACTGTAGTTTCTCTATACATCTTCATGAGCAGGGTGGACCTTTCTACTGGGTCAGGCAGCAAGAGACTAAAATTTTTCTCAGAAATCTCGTTAATGCCCCTTTCTCCACCCTCCACCACTGTCTACTACAGTTAGTTTCAAAGTCTTGCAAGTCAGAAGCTGTTTCCTCAAGCCCTGTGCAGCACTTGGCTTTCCTCTCCAAGCACAGAGGCTGAACACAGTCCCCAGAGTGTGCTGTCACTGTCTTGAGGACTGTCACAAGGCTGAATCCTCCCTGACAGCCAGCACCACTGATAGTGGAACATATATAAGGTACACAGTTCTGGGTGTCCCACGGGATCCTTCAGTATTTCTGCTGCTCTTTCTGTATTTACTCCAGCTGGCAACAGCAGTATTTACTGTATTACTGTATTTACTGCTGGTAACAGCAGTATCCATCGTGTGCTGCTGCCAGAGCCAGAGGTGCACCTCAGCCCATACTAACATGCTTCAATCAGCTGCTTCTTTAGGAAGAAGGTGACCTACTTAAAACCCTAAAAAATCTCAAGCATTTCCATAACTGGCAATACTTATTGCAGACATGGGCACCTCAGAGTCCCTGAAAGCCAGGACTAGAAATTTCCTGCCGAGATGCTGAAGTGCCCTGCTTGCTCCTTATGTCAAGGTCTGTTTGGTTTTTTGTTTGTCTGCTCCCTCCAGAGGCCAAGCACACAAAGGCATTTAGCTGATCATCTTCCTCAACAGGGAATAAAATTCATCAATTTAACCATGATGCAGAGTAGGGCTGACTAAAGAATACAGGTGCTGGTAACCACAGAACAGACTCCTACACCATCACAGCCTAGACACACAATGACAAGCCACCCACTTCTGCAAGAGGGAAAAATGAGTGCCTACAAACCACAGTGAGAGGGCTTCAAAAGAGAATTTACTGCTAAGCAATTGATGCAGTAAGAGGCCCTACGTCTCTGTCAGCTTCTGCTGAAGCTTTACTTCCTTGAACCGGCAGCCTGGATATAAATAAAACTGCTGTGCAAGTATCCTCTCTACAAACACAGAAAAAACATGAAGAACAGATCATATGTCAGACAATAGTGCATTTTTTCAAAGTATTTTTTGTCCCACTAAACTAGCTGGAATTACTAAATGAAGGGACTCGGTTTTCACTTTGCCTCTATTTGGTTGTGACTGCATTTTATAATCACAATGTTGAGCTCTGGCATTCAATCTGATGGGCAAGCTAGCACAGGCTATAACCTGAATTAATCAATGGGAACTCTGACTCTTGCTTGTTGTGATTAAAAATGTAATGAAGCCAAGGCATCCTCCCTTACTTCTCTCTCCTCCAAAAGGAAGGGCAACCACAGCCTGAAAAGTAAATTCTGAAGACTCATTTTTGCAACAAAATGAGAAAGCATTGCCAACAGCTACCTGCAGAAGGGACACATAAAGCTGCATTAACAATAGAACAAAATTATTTCAGGTAATACTTCCCTCTTCCCACACATCTTCCAAAAGGCTACACTTAAAATTAAGTCTTCTATGAAGCAATCAACCTGCCCAGTGTCCACAGATGAAAAGCTAGGCTTCAGTCCTCCAGGGAACCACAGGATAACTCAAGTTCCCTGACATTCACATCCAGTAACAGCAAATAATTATGGATTAGACTGGAGCTTGCTCAACCACAGAACAGCCAACACCCCAACTCACCTGAGAGCAGAACTTACCTTATGGCCAGAGGGTCTCAGGGAGCAGCAGTCCCAGCATCATTTCACAGAGATGCCACCAGTTCTACCAATTTATCATGAAGAACCTGGTGGGAGTGTGGCAGGATACCACACAGAGCAACCTGCCAGCCTTGGTCATCAGCTCACTGACATTCATGGACATCACCCAGAGGACAGAGCAACCCCTGTGCCAGCCTGACCTCTGCAGGTCCTATCTGTGCACTGATTTATGTGTGTGTGTGTATAATATACCATATATATGAGATTTATGGCATCTATCACACATCTGCATGGCACTAGCACACAGTACCTCAGATGTGCATGCTGGCACATGCAGAGTACAGCCATGGCACAATCTATCAGCAGTAACAAGTAAATGGCACAGAGCTCAGCAGTCATGGCTTACCAGCTCCTCCTCTTGAGAAGAGAACAACTTTTTTTTCAGTTGCTGTGTCTGGACTGTATCTAAGGATTAGGGTGGAAAAGCATTAGGGCTGTCCAAGCAAATGCAGTTGCCCCTTTTGTAATAAGGTGAAGAGGCAAGATTTGGAATGATGGACAAAAAAAATTTTCAAAATGTTAACCACAGAGAAAACCTCAAAGTGGGAAACAGAGAACACCAAGTTGGTACTTTAGCTGTGGGAGATTAATTTTTGTATCCCTGCTTTCAATTTTGCACTCTAGGGAAAAAGCCAGCAGCAATTCTGACAGTGACACAATAATGATTAAAAATTTATATAGGAAATACTTTTACAGATGGAGCACCTTTCATAGCTTTAGAGTCAGCAACCTTGCAATCCTCTAGCTGGCAGCTGCTGTTTTACCACTGTTCTCTGAAGGGAGACATGGGAAACAGCTTCTTGTGCAAGCTGTTTTTCCAGCCCAAAGACAAAAGAGGCAAAAGGGATGATACCAAAGCTGCCTAGATTGGACTCTGAAGGGAGCTTTAGCAGAGGACAGAGAAACAAGGTGACCAAGGGTACCCAAATAACAGCACAGCTTATGAGTAGAAACCTAAGGGTGATAAGTTGGTGCACTAATAAGAAATTAATAGTTAACTATAAAATAGTTAACTAAAAATTTTCTTAAAATCTGCAGCTTAGGTTGAGCCAGACATGAACCTGGGAGCAGTGATGACTGGAAGGAACCTCAGGGCAAACCACGACTGATTCTGACAGAACAGTTTCATCCTTGACCCACAGCTGAAGTCTGTGTTATACAGAGAACTGTAGGCTCCCTACAGCAGCAGTGTGTAGTTTCCCCTTAGCACTGACCATGCATTTCTACATTTCACATACAGAAGATCAGTTTTTGCAAGTACAGTTCCCACAATATCTGAATCTTCACTACACACTTCCTGCAATTTAATCACTAACCTTCCTGCTAGTACTACTGAAAAGACAGACACCTTCTGCACTTGGATCTCAAGAACTTTGAGAGCTTTTAACCATTTTCAGAGCTGCTTATGGCCTGCTGAATACAACGAGGAAACCAATGAGCTTAGGAGTGATTTATAAGCCTTATTCTGAAACATTACACCATTTATGTTCCTTCACAACTGAACCCCATAGACATACAAAGACAGTAAATTGACACATTTAAGATCAGTTGAGTAAGAATGCTGTACTGGTAGTATCTTTCCCTCAATATTTAGCAAGTTTTCACAACAAATAGTTAAAAACCATGAAATATTTGGCAAAATTATTTAATACTAAGGAAATGTTATTTCTAGAACAGGGTACCTTACCTGATGTAAGGAAAATAGACACTACAATGAAAGAAAAGTCAAAGAGAAGACATTTTTACAAAAGCTCTGGATGTTTAAATCTCCTAAAAAAAATATGTAAAGCAAAGAGGCCACTCCGTATTTAAAGCCATTTTGTTTTTATCTATTGGGGTAGTCACTTTACATCATACCAAAAAGACTGTATAAGGAATACAAGTGTCAAGAATCAGATCTTTATGGCACAAAAGGAATTTTTCCATTAACCTGCTTTCAGAGTCGTTAAATACATTATTAAAGACAAAGACACTAAGGCTACCACAAAATAATATTTGCATGATGATGTTAGTCTTTATTCAGTTTCTCAACTGACTCCTCCAGTCTGAAGGTGGACAAGAATCCTTCCAGTAGTCTGTTTCATTGATTTTTTTCTGGATGAAAAGATTCTTTCTACTTTTGACACAAACTTATTTTCTTATTTATATTGTTACTCAAAAGTTTACATAAGCTTTTATGTTGCACCTTACAATGTATGGAATTTCAGATTAAAATAAAACTCTACTCTTAACATAACCTTTTATATAATGTAAAAATATTCTACATGTTTAACATATTAAGAATGTTAAGCATTTACTTTGGGGAAAACCTATTTTATGCATCTTTTAGTACAAACCCAACCGTGAAGGCTTTGCATTTGTCTCCCTGTTCAGTCGGGTGCCACCCAGTGCTCACCGTCTGCAGCTGCAGCTCAGCCACTGCACCAACTGCAGTTTCCAAAAAATTGCAAATTTGAGATGCTGCTCACTTTTCATCTTTACTCCTCTCCCATCCCTCCCTCCACCATGGAAAATTTACATCTTTGAAATAATGAGTGTTTTTAATTATCAAAATCAGTATAAAAATAGCAGCATGCTACTAAACGCGAAAAGCAGATTCATCATGCATTGTGAGTTTAAATACAGATTTCTGCCTTCCTCTTATATTATCAAAATCTTTTTTCAAGTTAACATCAAGGCAAGGGGTATAAGGACAGACACTGCATAGTATGATTTGATACTAATCTGAACTGGGTTATTTGCCTTTAATCAAAATCCGTGATAATTACAGGGTAAACAATTTTTATTTCAAAATACAAGTTTAAGTGGAATTGTAGTGACGAAAGCAGAAGAGGGAAAAATGAAGTCTTTTACAACCCATGTCACTGTATCTCACTTACATCCAGAGATAAAAGCTCTAATTGGTGAAGAGACAAAGTATTTGTGGCATGTCATTGAACCTTTGTGATAATCCAGCATTATCCATTTCTAAAGAAATATAAATACTTTAAAACAAACATTGAAAATAAATCCTTTTGATGTAACAAACTACACTCTTTACTGAGAATTTTCAGTCTTCTTAAAAGTAAGGGACTTCACCCAAAAAATAATCGAAGTATCAATGTAGAACAATCCTTGGAGGAAAAAAGTTGGAATGTAAACCTCTGTTCCAATTTAGATCTGAAAAGCAAAAACACCACACCATGTATTTCATCCAAGTGTATTTTTCATCAAGCAACTCTTTTTTAAAGTTACTTTTATAGTTCAACAGGAGAACTTAGCACTGTCCTGGTTTTGTCTCAGCTCATACCCTGTTTTCCTAAGACATGAACTATTACTCCCTGCTTTTGTCTCCACCAGCCCTGTGACAATGCTACGGCCATGCAGGTGAGCAATTCTGCATAACCACAGGATCTGCAATACAATTATACATCACTAGAACAGCTATAAATTAGCCCATGATTCTCAAAAATGAAAATAAAACCAAATTTGAGAGTCACTTCCCTAAGTAGTGACTTTCTAATCACTCTTCTGATATAAAAAACAAAGGAAGGCTCCACCAAGTTCCTCCTGTTAACAATGACCTTGGAAGCTGCACTTCATTCCAGATGTATGACTGTCATCCTCAGAGAGGTTACTCACATCTTTTCATCTTTTACTTTCTTAAAGCATGATATTAATGTTTTATTGAAGAGCTGACAAAAGCTTGAAAACAATCACAGCTGCTCACTTAACCCCATACACAGATCCATTAGTTTGCAAATTTGTCCTACAGCTACTTATCTCTTTGATGTCTTACAATAGCCTCGTTATTAAAAGCATGCAGTACTAGTTTTTCTAGCTTCAATGAGCTAAATCTTCAGTCAGCTCAACCACTGACAGGCCCAAAGTGAAATTTTCAAAAGTCTGAAGAAAAATTCCTCAGCATTTTGACATTTTTAAAATACTTGATCTAATGAATCCTATATTGAGAACTTAAAAAAAGTCAGAATAATGTAAGCATTTTAAAAGCATTAGTCATATTATCAACTCACAGAGAGAGGACTAAAAAGATGAAGAATTAAAGCATAATAGTATTCTTAGAACAGTCTATCCAATTAAGTTAACTCACTGGCTCAGTAAGTTACTACTTATCCTCTCAGCCAGCTGACCCTGCACACATTCATCTCTCAGGTGTAAATTAAAGTGCATCAACTCAGAAAACATTGCACAGCAGATTCTACTTCTGCAACTTACTATAAAATTTCAGTTGTAACAATTTTACTACTATGATTTCAGAGTGTGCATGACCAATTACCACAGTTTGGTGGTAAGCAGTAACACGAGTGACTGTGACAGTCAAGATTATGGTTAACTTTAGAAAAACTACTAAGATGCAGCTTTGTGTAGTTTTCATGTAAACAAAAATGGAGACTTTAAACCCCTTGTTTTTTAAAAAACAAATCCCTCAATTATTTTTGCAGTTCTGGTGGGACAGTGAGGCTGTTAAACCTACAGAGGAATTGGAAGGGGGTCAAGCCACTGATTTTCTTTCAGGCACCTTCAGAGTGCTCTGCAGGTGTGTTTTAGCAGTGTGACACCAAGTGCACCGTGAGTTTAGAGGCCAGCTTGGGGATGACTGCAGGACAGAAAGCTGGCACATGCCTGCACCACACCACTTCCCAAGGCAGTCCCTGAGGAACAAAGTCCCTGAGGAACAATTATCCTGAACATCTGTGTATTCCTTACTGTAAAACAAACAACAGCTTATTGCCAAAGATGAGGGCTTCAAGAATATAACAAGAATACGCATTTACTACTTACATCATCAATATCTTCATCATCATCTCCAATATCATCAAACTGGATTTCATCATCATCTCCTGGACCAAATGTGTCTGTTTCATTGATTTTAGCTACGAAGGAATTTCAAGAAGTTAAGGAGTGCACTTACACTGCACCAAGACAGACTGAGTATTCTTGTCCAAGAGGAGCTTCCAATTTGAAGTGAAAAGATTCTTACCATGTTCTGGAAGCTCCCCATATGCTTTCAGGCTTCTGGCTTCATCTGCATTGTATTTTAGAATAACATCAGCCTTGTTATCCTAAAGAAGAATTTATTAGAATGTATTAGTCATCTATGAAGGAAAAATAAAACTATTAACCTCAGCAGACTGCATTATTTACAACAACTATATTATTTCCAGTGGATTAACACCTATAATATTTACTGAACATCTCATTCTTCCTTCCCCTCCAGTTCCTTTAGATGTGAAGTAAACACACTGGAGTATTTTCATTTCTTCTGAGTGATAACTTAATTATCTCCAATTACAAGTAATTTATAGCTTCATAGAATGGTTTGGATTGGAATGGACCTTAAAGATCATCTTCCAACCCCCCTGCCATGGGCAGGGACACCTTCCACTAGAGCAGGGGGCTCAGTCTGGTGTTGAACACTGCCAGGGATGGGGCATCCACAACTTCCCTGGGCAACAAGATAAAGGAGAATTTGGGACAAATGAGAAATGTTGAGAATTCAACAACTTGACAAGTTTGATTTCATGCCTTTGAAATTAACCTTTCTTGGACAATACACATAGTGAGGTGTCTGATGGTCAATGAGGAATCACAGAATCACTGGGTTGGAAGAGACCTTTCAGATCATGGAGTCCAACCCAGCCCTCACACCTCAACTAAACCACGGCACTGAGTGCTATATCCAGTCTGTTTTTAAACACATCCAGGGATGGGGACTCCACCACCTCCCTGTGCAGACAAGTCCAGTACTTCATCACTCATCCTGTCAAAAACTTTTTCCTAATAACCAACCTGTATTTCCCTTAGCAAAGTCAAAACTGAAAAATTCCTAATTCTAAGTACTTTAATATATAAAGTAACTGACAGGATCTTAAATGTTTTCTAAACCTAATGCACACTTCAGAAGCAGAATCTTATCTTCAACAACTGATGACAAAACTAACATTCATGAAAGGCATTCACCTAATGAAAACTTGACAACTGTTTCCATTACTATTTATATTACATAAAGTTATGCCACTCCATTTTTGGAAATTTAAGTACAAACTAATTACTGATTAATTTGCCTCTTAAGGTAAAAGCCTAAACATCAAGGATCCAAGAATCCGATTACCAAAAATTGTAATTATCACAATAAAATGTTGGTACTTGACTCAATCTCCCCTTGTACCACAGGATGCAAGCACCAAACAGCTACATTTGGGAAAAAAAGGTCAAGCTTGATGACAATAAGCATCTGCCCTCACAAAGTCTCAGGGTGCAAATTAGAAAAACAAGTCAAACCAGAATTTGTCCACTCATTACAATCTTCCTGTAGTACAAGGAAACTAAAATTCATTACTTAGCACAAGTAAATACAAATGCAAACTTAGACAAGAATTTCCTCACAATACCTGCTACAATTTAACAGTAAATAAAGGTACTTGTAAAATACTCCTTATAGTGAATTTTTACCTGGTAGTCTCTTAAGCCAATCAATATAATATCAGATGTATTTATCCAGACCTGAAGAAGAAAACAGAAACTCAACTTCTGTTGTATAACACAGGAACCAAACAGGACATTTATATTTATGGATAGACATAAAACATTCCACTGCAGCCACCACCTTCATTTTCTAACCAGTATGCTAGAAATATCCAATTTAATGGTTTAACAGCAAATCCAAGGTCATAAATACTCATAGTTACATTATTTTTACATGTTATGGAGCTATTACAGGGCAATCAAACTTCTTTGAAGAGCTTCTGGCCAACGGGGTGGTTATTAAGCCTTACTATCCGAGAAAACAGAAAGAATGCACCAAGGCACCAGTCTTGAACTCTGTGAACTGAGCTCCTCAAGGGCAAAAATTAAAGAAAAACCTGATGAAGAGGGTGATAGATAAGAACAGTGAAGAGCACAAAAAAATGAACTGAGTTGTTTCTAGAAACTAAGTAAACCAGGAATCTGCAGAACAGGATATGCTTTTAAATGCACAGCGTGGTTCTATGTGGGTTCTGTCCCATATCTGCTTGGGTTTTTTGGAGATTGAACTAATTTCAGTTGGAATTTCCTTTCTTTTAAACATAAGGAATAGATAAGTGGTGGGTTTTGTAGCAAGAAATTAATTCTGCAGCACTTAGTGTTTATTTGTGCACATTCTCCACTACCTTCAGCAGTTTCTTGCAGGCAGCTATAAGCACTGGTTATGCTGACCCCAAGACATGTGCATTCACTGCTGTCCAAAAAAAATGGAACAATCCAGAATGAAGAGAGTGAATGTCTATTTTCACTGGGCCCTCCTCCTTACCATACACCAGCAGAGGACAGGAAGATGTGACACCTGACAAGGGCCAGAGGGGACACCATCTGCAGATGGCAAAGTTTAGAATGCAAACACTTACACCTGACATGCCTGAAAGTACAAATTTTTGCAGTTTAGCTTTCAACAGAAGTATTTTGGGAACTGACAAAGAGGACAATGAAACAATGGCACTGGAGGTGTATTTTCTAAATAGTCACCAAATTCCCCATCTGCAATTAGGGAGATTTTTATTATTTTATATAAGTATAATTTTCTAGAACATGAAGAGCTTGTATTCATAAGCAGCTGAAAAAAACCTTCCCCTGAAATACACAAATTGAAAGGCAGCCCTTCAACTGTGAGCTTTACCCAAAAGCCAGACTGCCTATTCTTGTGCCAGCAATGGAAACAGAAGGACAGACTAGCTTACTATCAAAAAAAGTAGTTTAAGGTATTAAGTGCAGTAGAAATATTCATTTTTGTAACAAGTTACACATGTAAATTTTTACAATTACATATCATGCATAATGTCACTGCTTCCTATTGCAAGGCTTCAGAATTACCTTTTTTCTTAGCTTCCCTCTAATATGACATAACCTCTTCACACCATCAAAACATAATGCCTCCAGTCTTCCATTGCCTAACATCTTGATCACCTGGGCATATTCTGAAAGAGATGGTAACATACAGGAACACAGAATCACTTAGGCTGGAAAAGACCTTTAGGATCACCAAGCACAACCATTAACCCAGCAGAGTTAAGTCCACTGCTAAGCCATATCCCAAAGTGCTGCAGAGCAAAACTTCCAAACAAATCCAGCTTCAAGACACAACCAATAACTTTTCCACTGCAACCCAAATTTGCTGTAACATTTTATCAAACATGAACTTGCTGAGAGGAGCTTGAGGCACCCACACATGCTGCTGAATGTATCACAGGTTTGTACCACTGCTGATGTTAACATTTTCAAACACTGCCCCTTCTTGGTTGCATCCACCCCTCTGTTCCCTCTGAAATGCTCACTACAGACAATCTCAGAGCTATTGAGTCACACTCAGAGTCTGAAAGTTTATGACAACATCACAGCACCTGTCCTAAAGGACATCTCAGTGCTGTCACTGAGGGAGGAGGAAGCTGCACACCCTGTATAACCACCCACTCCTCCAGAGGAGACTCTGACTCCTCCTGCAGAGGCTCTGGGGACAACACCCCCCTGTCCTTGAAAGGACATAACCTGTGTTACCAGACACTGTCTGCAAGGCAACCAGCAGACTTCAGCTGAGGTCTGTGAAACACCTCTCCAACACCTACCCTCAACCTCTTCACCTTGTATTTCATCCTCTCCCTCACCAAGCTGCACAAATCTCATACTGGAGAACTTCACACAAGTCAGACAGACCAGTGAACCACGAGACTGTTCATAACTGAGAATAATGTTTCATTAAATAGATTTTGCTTGGGAGATGTAAAGGATCTTAAGTTTCAGATGCACATAAAAATAAACTCCTGCTTCTGCTTACAACCAACACAAAATACCAGAGATTTGTTCAGTGGGACTTCTTCTACAGTGATCTAGATCAGTACCTTTCCCATATTTCTAACAAACCAACTGATTCATTGGCTACTAGGAAAACACTTGCATTATGTGAGCAACCACCAGAGTGACCCACAAGACAGAGTGAGCTGAAAGGGAGGTGAGCTCACTGCCACCAAAGGCAGGACAGATGGGAACCCCAGCCAGCCCCTGGCTGAACTCTCCTGTGCCTTCATTCCCCTGACAGCATCCCACCTACTGCTCCTGTTGAAGGAACTGCTAGACTTGCAGCCCAGGAGCCAACTGAACCAAACCATCAGGGGACAGAACAGTGAGATGAGCTGCTGTGTCACATCAGTGACTTTGGAGAGCTCAGCAAAGGATCCAAGAGGTATTAGAGTCCATATAAAACAGAAGGTGGGACTGTGCATCCCAGGGACAATTACTGGCAGAACTGAACCACATCTGCCAGGACAGCTGCTCACAGACCCTCACACAAAGACATCAAGAGGTTTCTAGGCAATGTTTAAGTGCTGTTTTACACAGAGCATTGCACTAAGGTCACGAAGAGGGAAACTTTATTCTGGTGAAGCTATTGAAAATCTCCCTCCCTCCTTTCTCTTACACTTAATGTGTCATCTGGAATTCAAATACAACCCCAGTAAAAATACCTCTCTCTATTCTGTCACTTACAATGTGTGACTGAAAACAATGACATTGCCATACTATAGTTAAAAACTCACCTTGCCCATCTTCTTTGAACACCAGTTCTCTTTTTTCCGATTCATTCTCATTCTTACCTCGTCGCCTGTTTTTACCTCCTTTGCCTAAATTAAAAGTGGGAGAAGTAAAAAACATGTGTTACTGTCTCTAGATACAGTGAGTGAAAAAATCAGACTTATGGAGATTTTTATGCTTGTACTCTGTATGGCTATTTTAAGTATCTAGATATTTTTGGTTACTTTTAAGTCTAAATTTTTAGCTGAGCAGTAACAAAGTAATTAGACATTAGAATATCCACTGTTTTAGATATCCTGGTTGCTCTGGAGTGACAGCAGCCTTCAAAAAATATTTTCACAAGATGGCCATTTTCAATTTCTGTGATCCCTGCAACCAAATACCTCAAAAACAACGGTGGGAAATCCTGATGCACGTAATCATCAAGAGCAGATGAATAACTTCAGTTTACTGTGGTGCTGAAATCCCCGAAATACTAAAGAGGAAGCTTACGCTCCAAGTGAAGCTGTCCTTTTTAAAAGGCACACACGTGGCAACAGGGTTAGATGCTCTTCACGAAGAGCACAAGAGCAGCTCATAGTTGCCCCGATGTTAAAATCTGCTGCTCCCTTTCCCTTAGGCTTTCTGCGTTTCCTTTCCGGGGTAAGAAAGAAGGGAAGTGGCAGCAGCACTGCCCAGCGAGGGCACGGCCGCCCGGCCGCCTCCCCGGCAGGGCCGCTCCTGACAAGCGAGCCGCGGG
>JBBMKD010000001.1:100754643-100830393 GCA_037834095.1 Argya squamiceps
CCCGCCCCAGCCCCCGCCCGGCCCCGGGAACGGCCCCGGGACCGGCCCCGGGATGGGCACCGCCTGGGCACTACGAGGCCTTCTGTGGTGGAGTTCGAGGAAAAGGAGGAGGAAGAGCGGGTAGCACGCACCCAGGCAGCCCCGGGACACCGCACAGCTCGGGGCGAGCGGTGTCAGTGATAACTCCTTCCAGTACCTGCAGTACCTGACAGGAAGGATGGGGCAAGACTATTTACAGGAGCTCGTAATGAAGGAACAAGCAGGAATGGGTTCAAATTGAAAGAGAGTAGGTTTAGACGAGACATTAGGAAGAAATTCTTTACTGTGCGGGTGGTGAGGCACTGGCACAGGCTGCCCAAAGAAGCTGTGGATGCCCCATCTCCGGAGGTGTTCAAGGCCAGGCTGGATGGAGCTCCGAGCAACCTGGGATAGTGGAAGGTGTCCCTGCCCACGGCAGGGGGATTGGAACTGGATGATTTTCAAGTTTCATTCCAACTCAAACCATTCTATGATTCTGTAAATCAGAGGCTATGAAGGTGAGGAAGGCTGACAGCCTCCCTTTCTGCCTTTGCAGAGTTTCTGGAAGCTTACAAATTATTCATTTTACTTGTAAATAAATTTTAAAATGTTTTTAGACAGACAGGATAAAATCTTATGTGAACAAAGGGCCACAGCTATGCAGTCCTCTGATCCCAGGTGTGAATTCACTGAGGAAATCACAGTACCCTTGCCCCATATCCATTACTAAACCTCTCCATGTTCTCTGATGACTTTCTTTTGGTACACTTAGCAAAACCTTTGGTTACATTCCTCGCAATTCCTCTATCACAATTTCTGCAATTTTTTTGTAGACTATGCAACCGTTGAAAATCTTCCAGCTTTTTCAGGTTCCAAGGTTAAAAAGAATCACAGCTGTAAGCTTCCAAGTTGTATGAGCTGCTAAAACATAGGCCTATTGTTTATGGAGTGCTTCTGCATATAAATATTATGTTTCAAATGTTTACAAGGTGCACTAATTATCCAACATGCCCATATTTTCAGTGTCCAGAGCAATGCAGGCATTGCAAGTGTTATTTAGCAACCTCCCATTAAGTGGTACTTTAGAGTCAACTGGCATCCAACGGGCTATTAAAACACAGTATCTTTGCACTGTGGTTTTGTTGTATATTATATCAGGTCTATAAGCACCAGCTGAACATGAGTTTTTCCTTTGTCTCCATGTTTACCTTCCTCAACATGCTGCAGTGTCGGGACATTTGCTTTTTACAAATCCCTTCTGGTTGGCAAAGCACACTCAGTGTACTGTGAAGGCAGTTCAGAGTTAGCCATGAACAAGCAATGACTTTTGTAACTGGTCAGAACAAAATGATTACACAAAACAACCCTTTAAGATATTTGAAAGTTTATTCATAGTAGAAATTTCAATTTCTTTTGAAGACTACAAAACCTGCCATTAGACAGGAAAACAAGCAATGATAGCTTTCCAAAACTGTTCATAGTTACATCTGGAACAGTTTTAATTACACATTAATAGCATGATTGGAACATCTCTTAGATCAGACTCTGAATAAAACAATCATTTAAAGTATTCAGTACAATTAATTATTTTTTTTTAACTAGCATTTCAGTTCTATGACAGCAGTGCCAAGCATCTAAGAGATGCTATTGTAATGGTCTAGGACAAGGTACAATACCACTGATTTCCTGGAATAGTACCCTAGACTCACTTACATGCCATGCTGAGAAAACTAGTATAAAGTATGATCGTATAGAATCGTAGAAAAATATTTTATCTGTGATTTTGTCATTTTTTAAAAATTGTTTGAGTAGACATCCCCCCCCAACTAGGTTGCAAAATAATTACATCCCTCATAAGTACACCTTCCCTTTGATTAGGTCAAGAGTATCAAGATAAAGCTAATCATTTACATCATTTTCATAAGTGAAAATTCATCTATTAACCACTGCTGCTTAGTAAGGGCCAGCACATTTTGAATCCTTTCCTTCCGATAATAGAAAAGCACAGCTTTAGTTGGTAACACCACATTTACAAAAGAAAAACACACACACACACACAAAAATCCCAGACACATAAATCTATTCTCTTATGGCCTTGTCTCTTCAGAAAAGTTTTAAATATTTTCTTGAAAAACCCCTTTTATGTTTCATTCAATGTTAGAGTAATTATGAACACAGAATTTTGCCCTTACTGGACATAGATGGTATTTAATGGGTATTGCAACTACACTCTTCCCTCTGTTCCCTCATGCTCTCAAGCACAGTAAATGGTAATTTCACACTAAAAAAACTAAAAACAAACCATGGTCAACACACAGAAAATTCACCTGTATCTGCATTCTCTTTTTTTAATCCTCTCTGACTCACTTGCTATGTTTTGCAGACCAAGCAGCAGTCCAGCAATGAATGTACACAGTATGTCATATACTGACATTCTAACAGAAAGGTGCCGAGACTCAGAGAAGCATTATGTGGATTTCTTTATAGGTTATAACAACTGCAGCTATAAAAACATTAAAAAAATGTGAAAGTCGTGAACATGGATCTAAACCACAAAGTAAGGTATATAAACCATGCCTGGCCTGTAAAATACACCTCCCTGATTAGGCAGGCCCTTTATACCTTGGTTTAGAAAGTAACTTAAAAATATAGTGGATCTAGACTTCAACACATTCAGCTTAGGGTGTGCTAAATTTTCCTGTTTTGCTACAATTTAAAATGCTCATCCTCTGCTGATACATATACATGACTTCATAGCAATATTTGTGAAGTCTAGACTAAACAGCTCACTTGAGAGTGCAGATACGTAAAATGCAGGAGTAAACTTTGCTTCACTATTTGGCTAATGATCAGTGAGCTTGAGGACCACAAAATATAGCTACAATAAAACTACTGGAAGTATTTTTATATTATTTTAATGTGGATATTGCCAATAATGAGGCTGCTTAACACTTCCTTTTTTTGGTCTGTTCTTTGCCAGGTACCTACACACACACTCTGAACAGAGTAAGAACTCCTTCCTGAAGTGAAATGTTATTACTGACACACTGGCAAGTACTGCCATCCTTTTATTTCAACAGCATTTAAATAATTTGGTTGACTAGATATGACTATCTTCTAGTTACCACCTTAAAAGCCACCAGAAGGTACAGTTTCTAGATTTTGAGAAGCCTGACTTAAAATTGCTCACAGAGCTGAAAAATACATTTTTTGAGAGGTAAGGTTTTACTAAATTCCTCTGGAACTGCTGACACTGTCAAAAAAAAAAAAAGCCTTTTTCTGCCTCTACTTAAAAATGTTTCTTGAAGGAGGGGTAGATTCATCTGTACAGCTAAAGGGAACTTCAATACTAGAGCACCAAGTAAAGGAAAAATACTGTTTGCTTGGGAAGAGCTGTGTTTTCAAATTTGAGAGCCAGGCTAATTTAAGAATCCTTGTTTATAAAACCAATTTCTTCACAATTATATAATGGATTAAATATTTAGCAAAATTTTAAGGGCAATAAAAGTGGGATCCTTTGCAAATCTAGCAATGGAAACTTCCTCAAGGAACTCAGAAATTCTGGCAGAAGAAACACTCCCATTCAGAGCAAACCTGTGGTGTCATAAAGATGATTCTTCCTTTCACCAAACTGCTGATGATTTCAGGGAAATAAGCCAATTAATCACCATAAAAGAAATTTCATACACTAAGCCAAGAAAATACCTTCTTATGCAAAACACAAAATTGCATTGTTCACCAACAGCCATAAACCCAGATCCATATTTTACTAAAGCTGGAATTCCCAATAGTCATTTTCATATCTAGAAGGACTTTACATAGCATATAATTTTGGTGGAATGGAACACTCACTGTATTCAAACACATTCCAGTGCCCCTTCTCATTTGGGCAATTTCATCTTTTCAAGACCAGTCATCAAGATGGGCCTTTAATTACTTTAGAAACCAAGAGGCCAAGAGTATTAAAAGTCTGCATGAGTATTTAAAGTGAGTCTTCCACCCGCATCACCAACTCATTTCCATCTGCGGAAAAGTGAGGATGTTCCATCTGAATGGCTTCATCTTACCTGACTGGGATGACACTATTTTCATGGTAAAATAGAATGACCGTTTTCTAATATACAGATCTTTATGATTTACCTCTCATTTTGCTTTTGAAATCAATTAAAATTATCAGAAAGTAACTGACAGAACATTAGGTCCATCAGTTTTGCAACTGCAATAAATGCAGTTTAAACCTACTCTTCGTAGGCTGCTGGTTATTAGCTACCAATATGTTTTGCTTTATCTTCAAATGTTGCCTTTCATCTATAATGCCAATATTCATTCACTGAACAATTCCTTTGCATCTTAAACAAAAGTCATAGAATACAGATAAAATATTAACAATGGATTATAAGAATAAAGCATATAGAGATGTCCTCTATCAGAAAGTATTTAGCAATAATTCCTGAGTCCAGAGATTAGATGGAAGAGACTAAAAGGGAGGGGAGGGGTAACAAAGACAGTGAGATATGGAACAAGTTATCTTTTCTCTGGGTTATATTACTTATAGGATATATAGTATGGTGAGAGATTCACTGTTCAAATTTCATAACATGACATGTGGCATCAAAAACACAGAAACGTAGAAAAGACAGGCAACGAACACTACTTATCCATAGTATTACATTCAATAGCTGTTTAACAGTCAGGCTTCTTTTAGAGCTGTCCAACAATACTGATTAATCCAGGTGAACTGTTTAATCAGACTTACTTGTCATAATGATTAATTATCTAAGTAAAACAAGGCATGTATACATTAAAGAAAACAGCACGGAAATGTACTGCTTGTGAACTGTTTACAAAAACATACAAAATGTTGGATGGCACAATGTATATAGTGCTAATATAAACAGATTGTTTAAGCTAAGTGCTTAACATAAACTGTCCATCTCGACCTGTAACAAAGAATATTTTAGGGGACAAAAAAAATATTCCTTATAAAAATAATGCTATGTGGTGCAGAGTGCTTTATTCAGTGTATATTTGACAGAGGTGGCGTTTGTCGTTCTTCCGGTTTACTCAGTCGTGAACACGATCATTTTCATTGTTTCCACTTGTCACTCCATTTGCAGCTCCAGTCAGATCAGTAACTTGCCATCAACAGTTTAAAGCGAGAGTAGATGAAAGCAGTAGCAGCAGCAGGAGCAGCAGCATTATAGGTACCAGCTGGGACAGAGTGTGCTTGCAGGTATCTGTCAGATATGTGCTACCTGTCGCCATGATTTGTGCTATCATCTTATGCCACGGTACCAAGTGTCTGGTTGAAGTCATTTCACAGGGCTGTTGAGGTAATTTTTTTTATACCTCTCCTCTGAGCAAGAGTAGAACGGCCAACTGGCTCCAAAACTGGTGACTGATTACGATTCAAAGCAGAGTAAGTTGCTGCCATTGCACCCTGTGAGGGGAAAAGAGCAGTAAGAGTATGTTGTGACTGATGCAGTGCTAAATGCCAGAAACTCTGAAGAAGTTTTAACTTTCAGTCTACTTTCATTTACAAAGCAGAAACATACTACTGCATTACTCAAGTCCTAGCAGTGTTAGGAGTGAGTGTTTTTTAGGGTAATATATAGTTTTACATTGCTTAAAGAGTCAAACCCAGAAGACATAAGCTAGATTGCCAAATTAAATTCTCTCACTGTGTTGCGTGAGAGAGTTGGGAAATGAAACCTCATTGGTAGACTGTCCCTGCTTCTCACTTATAAAACCATTTCAGTTTCCAACAAAATATTTAAGAATCACCCACATTATTCAGCACATAAAATTTTAAAAACATATAGAAAGATGTGAGCTGTGGGATCAGAACTCCCCCACTTCTCACTTCTGTTTTTGGATGCTAGAAATTTCTAATAGCTGACTCAGAAAGAGAGTTAATTATATTCTTCAGATCCCTTTTATGTTGCTCAAGAGATTCTCGAAAATAGGACTGAAAACAAGGTTGAATACAAAGAAGTAGAATTAAATTATTTTTGATTTTCCTCTGTTTGTTTGAAGTGAAGAAGTTCCAGGCTTAAAACCAGATCTTGTTTCAGACAGAGTGCAGAAGTGTGATACCATGGTAACCAACACTGCCCTTCTGACTTCTCTTCAGCGTTTACTGTGATCACAAGGTATTCTGTTTTCCTTCAGTTACTGGCAAGTACCCTCCTCTGAAACTGCAAAGTTAACAAACTATAGAACAGCTCCCCTATAGTCACCTGACATTTTTCACTATGAGAAGAATGATTTATGTTGGTTTCTGAAAGCACTTTAAGCCTTCCAGTGTAAGTCAGTCCAATAGATTTCAAACACAAGAAAACTAAAGTCTTTTTCAAATGTATTAGATTTATTGTTTGTAAGTGGTTTCTCATTAAATTTTATTACATATTACAAGTTCATTTTATGGCTCAGTGCAACATCCAGTCGTAATAACTTTTTCACAGTATTTAGAGGAGACACATGCTATCCCCTAACTTTAAAAACAAAATCCCCTTTTGTTTACATTAATTTTGGCTAAACAGCAAGCTGCACAAATATCTCCTTACCTTCACTAAATGGGGAGCATCCTGCCTGTTCAGCTGGTATTGAGGCAACCGGTCACAGTGAACTATCCAGGGGTGGCTGAGAACTTGGGCTGCAGTCAGTCTTTGATGAGGGTCAACATGAAGCATTTTTGAAACAAGGTCCTGTCAATGAAGAGTCAATGGAAATAACAGTAGAACTTCAGCTTTAAATCAGATTAGTAGTTAAAAGCTATAAAAGGAGATTCTAGAGGTATAAAAATATGTTTATAATGTCAATTTAAAACACATGAAAAGCCACCCAGCAGTGCTAACAGTATATCTTTTAATTATATGACTTAATAGACATTTGGTAACAAAAAAGGAAGGTATCCAATTAAACAAGGAAAATTTTAGCATTTTAAGCATCCATATAGAAGGGGCATAAAGGATATTGCACACTGAAGTTCAGAGTCTATTTGCTTTTAAAAACAGGCTTCTCAAAAATGTAAAAAATTTTTATTTTGCAGTAAAATGCAGTAAAAAAAGAAGTGTAATACTTCACTGGTTTTCGTTATCACGATTTAGATTATCTGTATGATTTTTGAATGTCATGTTTCCACATGACATTATCAAAGCACTTCTCACCATGGATAATGGTGTGTGTGAATATTGATAAAACACACTGTACTTCTAAGGACAGCTGTTAACTACTACAGTGTAAGGCACACCTGTTCTTTCCTCCTACATGCAAGTGACTGCTGAAACATGAACAGATCAAAACCAACAAACAAAATTTTAGGCACATAAGGGATTAGATCAGTATTTTAATATAACAATGGGTGGAACTTACCCAATCATCTGTGATACAACATATACATTATAATCAAAATGTTACATTGCAATCCATCCCTGATCCCATAAGAGACAAAGCAAATATACTTGCCTTAGCTGTGTCTGAAACACTGTTCCAATAACCACCACTGAGGGAGAACTTTCCACTTCCTATTCGAGCCAAAATCTCCTCTGGGGTGTCATCAGGACCATTTGCAAAAGGAGTGTAGCTATTTAACCAAACAAATTCAATGTTAGTAACTTCTATAACCTGGGCCTCAGTAAGCATTATAAATCTCATTGCAAGTTCAACATAATTATAGGCAACAAACAGCCAAACAGTTGTAAAAAGAATTTATTCTTAACATGTGAAAACACACGGCACTGATTATAGATCTGTTCTTATTGCATGTACTCCCTCTGTATCTGGTCTGAAAAGCAGATTTTTCCTCTAGCAGTTCAAGTACTGGTGGTTCCTGAATTACAGAAAGTATTCCTTAAGCTTTCATATTCTAGTGATGTACTAAACAATCCATTCTGTTGTAAATCTAAATGTCTCAGAAGAAATAAATGCTGGTTTAATGTCAGAGGAAAAAATGGTGCACCAGTTTTCCTTGCTTGACTATACATACTGTTGCTGCTATCAGAATGCCCCTAAGCAAAAAACAGACATACTTAAAACCAAATATGTTTGTTACTTATTTATTTAAAAATAAGAAAATCTTTGACGATGTTAACTCTTAACCAAAGTGGTAACCTGAATAACTGAGCATAAAAAGATAATGGCTATTGCATCTGCTAAATAGATTTTATTTTGAACTTTTGGTACTATAGTTGAATTCCTTATCTTTTATACAATTCACTTCTGTTGCATATACAAATGCCTTTCTATTACATTTATTATATTCTAACTGCATCACTCCAAATATTCCGTGGCTGGATTTTGCACACAAACATGCTTTAATGCATTGCAACTGTATTTGAAACATACATTTTCTTCAACATACAAGCTGCTTAATCTATCTTTTAATTTTCACATGAAACAACAAATTCTTAGTGCAAAATCACCTTTAAGCAGAAATTAAAAACCTAAAATAGAGATGTTAGAAGCAAAGAATTTCTCACATCAGTCCCTGCAAACTGGGATTTTACGTAAGGCAAAGCATTTACTCAACCCCAAAGTTGAGATTAATTGGTGCTTTGATAGAAACATCTGCAACAGTGGGCCTACATTTATTACTGGTTTTGTTTGGATTGGTTTGGTATTCTAGAGCAAAGCAAACGACGATGACCCTTACCCAGTGAGCATGGTATAGAGTAGAACACCAAGGCTCCATATGTCACATGCAGCATCATAACCTTGCCTCTTTAAAACCTGAGGGAGACAAATATTTTTTCTGAAAAAAATGCTTAGAAATGTTTTGATTATGCTATAAAAATGGTAACATTTCAAATTTTTACTGTTTACAGAGTGATTCTACTTGTTACACAACAACAAAAAACAATCTACCTAGCAAAAAAATCCCAGTAAAATATATCAAGGCATATAAACTATCCTGGGTTTTACCTCTGGTGCAACAAAATTTGCTGTGTAACATGGAGTCATCAGAAGACCATTTTCCGCTCGCAGTTGTTTTGCAAAGCCAAAGTCACAAATTCTAATTGATTCTGGATTACCAGATTCATCAACATAAAGAATATTGCTAGGCTTCAGGTCTCTGTGAACAACCTAAAAAACAAGAAACAAAAAAACCCCTCATTAAACGCAGTAAGCTAAACAAATGGAAAGCTTTTTATTATAATTAGCAATTCTGCTACTTAATTTGAAGTCTCCCATCAGTGTGCTCAGTTTCCAGAGTTCCAGCTTCCACCACCAGCTGCAGTGTTTTGATGCTCTGTGGTGTCTGGAGCATGAGAATTCTAACTTGGAAACTCTAACTATAAAACCCCCTCCAGGCATCCCCAACCCCCTAATTTATTTGTACAGTTCCAGATGTCTCTTCTGATGGCTGAATCATGTATTTTATTTTTAACATGCATAACTACCAGGCTTTTAAATCAGAACCTTTGGCTATTATTAGCTTCTGGGAGTCAGGGGCTCCCATAGCTGCTGATGTACCACCTTGCTATGCAACCATAGACTAGTTACTGTTGGAGTAACTCTGTACTCCATACTCTTCATTTAGACAGTCTGAATTAATCTCAGAAAAAAACTTAAAGCCTGATTAAGGAGGAAATTTAATAATAAAAAACCCCAGTGAAGTATCAAAAAGGTATTCTCCAAATATCAGTAAAAGCCTGTATTGGTTCCCAAGAGGCTGCCTTTGCAGGGGCTCGAGATGGAAGAAGCTTGACTGGAGAAGCTGCCAAAGTTCTGGCAGAATTTGAAGCTATGTTACAACAAGCCTTAACAAAACCTGGAATGCACAAGGATAGTCCTTGAAATCAGATGACCTGCTATATTTTCTTCACAAGACAAGTTAGCCTACAGCCTCCAGAGACTTTGCTCCCTGTAAAGAAGAGGGTATGTACCACTGTAAGACAGCAGAGTGGATCTAAGTGAATGAATGAACCTTCCTGATTCAGAAATCAGAAGTTCAACACACTCATCCAAACCTAGCAGGGTTTCAGGACAGCAATATGAGACCAAGGAGTAAGAGGGCAGGGTTGTGCACATTGCAAAGCCATTTAACACCTTAAGTCTATTTAGCAGAGACTTCTCCAGCATGCAAATCCTGTGCAATTCTCAGATTTAAAAAACCAAGTACTTAAAATTATGGAAATAAGCACCTTGTAAGCTGAAATATACAAATGATATTAAAGAATTTGACTTGGAACAGTAGGTGTTAAGGGGAACATCCTGGCTTTAGATGTCAGTGTATGAGAGAACCAGTTCCTGATTGCCTTTGTTTTTTACCTTTTTCCCTAATAATGAGTGGAAATTATTATGAGTAAACCTTTACTGCTCCAAGAGGCAAAAAACCCACCAAAACCCCAGTTTTATTCTTGTTGATGTTTTGGAGTTTTTTTGGAAAGATTCTAAAAAAGGTAGAAAGGAAGAAGTGAGCAATGGAAGCAGCACAGAGCTGGAGATTTGGCAGTTTCTAGAACAGTCTGCTTGAGCTGTATGCTTTTTCTTGGAAGAAGAAGCAATCCTCAAGTAGGAAGAAGAGTAAGTGTAACAGTCTAGTTTAAATTAAAACACTACTTCCCAAGAAATCAAGATGTTTATATCAAAGAATAAGTGAAACACCTTCCTATGTTAAGCTTTTTTCCTAAAGGTAAAGCTTGAAAATATTTTAAAATTTTTTTGCCAAATGGTTTAGATTATGTTGGTATTTAGTATAGAAATAACATTTTATTTTAGAGCAACAGAAGAGAGCAAAATAACATGCAGGAACTTTCAGTTCTTTATTTCTCAGCATTGTGCTTTTGACCAGCAGTCTGAATGACCTACCAGCACTCACAAGTCTGCTGCTCCAAGATGACATGACACTTCTTGTTTATCTGTTTTATGATGTCTCTTGTGCCAATCCTTAATCACTGTAAGCTGGCCCTAGTAGTTTTGGAATACTCTGGGTGAGTGTTGGAAGCACTGCTTACCCTGAGGACTTCATTCTTTGCTTAGCTAGTTTCTGAGTTCAAAAGCATTTTATGAATGTCCATGAGGAAACTCTTCCTTGGAAGGGTTGTGGAGACTGCACACAGTTGCAGAGACTCTCAAACCAGGTATTACTTAATACCATATTCAAATAAGCTCCTCCAGTGGCCAAAGGAGTTTCAACAGGAAAATCCACTGGAGACAAGAGGGACTTCCAGAAAAGATTTGACTACTGAAGTGCTCACTATTTACATATATGGCCAGCTTTCTTGTGGAAGTGTACTTAATATAAGACTCGAAAATTTCCAAAAGCAAACATTCCAAAGTGCATATGGTCTAATACAAGTTAAAGTGTCAATATTTACAGATCTCTACAGTAAAAAACAAACACCCCTAAAACCCCTAACTTGATGCAAGGACACTGGGCCACACGTGGCAAGAATGAACCAAGTTATGATTTGTTATTCTATTATCTGTATTTCCATACAGAAGGTACCAAGGTTTGATCACAATTCCTGTGGGCCAAGGACTATAATCTGTGCACACAGGATCAAATGAAAACACACACATGAGCAAGTGACTGAAGTGATGAATCACTGAATGAGGTACCAGATAACTTTGATCATAACTTTTCTGAAATAACAGCTTCCAGACATGACAGTGTTGAATTGCTATTTGTTACTTAAAATAATTTGAGTACTATATGTTCTAAAGCATCTTTTCTTGGGTAACAACATCATGTATTAGCAGCTTGACTTTTTCTTTGCACCATTATTTTCTGCCTTTCCTTTTTTCTTGTTTACTTAAAAATGCAACACAACTTGTCTTTCTGGCATGCAGTTACCACACTGTCCTCCATATTTGAACTACTTCCTCTGTCTCCAAATTAATTACAAAGGAATTACAAAGTATGACAGGTGAAAAATAAATTTTCAGGGTATATCACAGGATAAGATTGAAATTACATCAGGTCCCATGGCTATGCAATGACACTGGTCCTAGCACTTCTTCCTGGACTTTCTTCCCATCATATCCTCTCTGTTAGTAATTATCTGCATATTCCACAGAACTGCTGATAGACTGCATGAAGAACAACAGAAACAGTTGCATCATCTGTTATCTGAACACATACAGAGCTGATAAGGAAAGTTTTGATTTCAACACAAATTCCTGCTGCAATGTAATTGTTTACCAAAAACTACTTCATTACCTCACAGAAGAAAGTATCAAGATACAAGTTTATGCTTCTGAAAGAGAAGAATATCAACAGCTATAAACATTTTGTCTGAGATGAAAACTTACCCCTTGTGTATGGAGATATTCAACTGTTTTTGTTATTGTGAACAGAACAGCACTAGCTTCTCGTTCTGAGAAAAATTTTTGCCTAAGAATTTTATCCAGCAGTTCTCCTCCTTTCATAAGTTCTGTTACTACATACACATATTTTCCATCATCATACACCTGCAAAAGGCACATAAAAAATTAAACTTCAAAATATTTATTCTCTGCTGTCTTCCTGTGAAACACACAGAGATAGTGCAGGTGTGTCCACAAGCTTCTTTTATTCAATTGTTTTCCCTGTATTTCACAACCCACACGCTGTCCAAATGCTGCTCATCTTCAGAAGTGAAAACAAAAGCTTTACAAAAAGGCAATACTGTACCAAAATAACATAGAAATACGGGCATGAAAATGTTTAAAGATAAAAAAGGATAAATAACAGGCAGTTTCCCCCACACAGTTTCACTAAAACAAAGTAAACTAGATATGTAAGAAATTAAGTGGTAAAAAATGGAAACTAGTCTAATTAAGGGAAAACCAGAGCTAATTCAAGCAGCAATTATTGCACCAAATTAAAAATATAAACAGAGATCACCCCAACAGTCAGACAAAAAAAAAAAAGGAAAAAATTAATCTAAGTTTATCTCAAATAGCTCCTGCCAACAGTGAATACAAAGTTGGTATGATAAAAATCTACAACTTCTACATTACTCTGCACATAAAGCCTACACCAAGGTCTAAAAGTATTAAAATATACATATTTTATCCCTTACTTCTGGTTATGGAAAATGGCTTAATTTTTGCACTTCCCTTTTATCATCCAGGGAAGCATTTGGGAATTCTTTACATTCTCACCAGAGGGCACTAGAGACTGCACATTTTAAGGTACTTTCACTTCAGCATTTCTTTTCAGTTTTACTTTCACAGAATGGTTTAGATTGAAAGAGTCCTTAACGATCATTTACTCCCAACTTTCCTCCACAGGCAGGGGCATGTCTCACTAGATCAGGTTGCTCAAAGTCCCATCCAAGCTGGCCTGGGAGTTCCAACTTAATCTAGAAACAATTCCTGCTTTAGTGATACCTCTTACAGACTGTTCTCTTTAATCATTTCAATCTACTTTTCAGTAAAACATGTGTAAAAAAACCCCTTATATTTCAGTAGAAACGATTATCAAAATTTTAGTAAAATAAATTTAGGAATATCAGCTAAGTAACAGAAAATAAGAATAAGAAAGAGGTTTTCATCCCAATTCCCTGGTCTTAAGCTACCTGGGAAAAACATGCTAATAAACTTCTAAGCAGCAAAATTTTTGTTCTCCTAATGATACTAGAAGGATTTATTTTCTCACCAAATAAAAAAAAAAAGGAAGAATGTTAAATAATTCTGTGGGCCTTACAAGCTTATGATCATAAGGAGATGAAGACATGATGGGTTTTTGTGTTCTCATTTAACAGGAATTTTCCCCTCATGAAATATAAAAGACTGAGCATCTGAATGTGTTTGTATTAAGACTTTAAATATTATACAGTATTCAAAAGCAGAATTATCTAATTCTAGATACTAAACTGGATTTTTTTTTTGATAGGCATGCTTCCTCTAATCCTGGTATAACATGAGGAGATCAGCTTATTTCATTTGACATGACAGAGCATGCACACCTCAGGATTGTAGAATTCAAGCAAAATTTGCATTTGGTTTCTATTTCATCTGCTGGTCCTATCTGCCAGCCAAAAACCCCACAGATAACTCACTCCAAATAAACCATTTCCCTTGCACCAATTCTTCTACTGGTATTACCAACTTAAGTTGTTTTTGAATAAATACTTTGAAGTTTTCTTCACAGGTGCACAGTATCATGCTAAGATCACAAATGTGACACTGCTTTTTAAAATGAACTCTGAGCACAAGCCACAGGTCATTTAGTATGTCCCTTCTATGAGGCAAAGTGGAAGAAACTATAGTGAGAAACAGATGTAGGCACATGAACAAAATATAGTGCTGTGGAGAAAAATCAAGATTTTTGCCAAGGGAACTAAGATTTTACAGACATATGATGAGATATTTTGAAATTATAAATAAACACTTGGACAGGGAGACTGGATATCTTGTATTCAGGTTTCTAAAATGTTTCTGAAATGACTTCAGGCAATGCTTTAAACAACTCAAAACAGGACAAAAGTTCTGTTACAGAACAGTAACTATTACATAGAAAGGGTAAAATACTTATAATGGTCTGGCACAGGAAGTTTCTAGGTAATGTTTTGTTGGAAGCTGTGTGCTTCCTCCCTTCTTACACTGTTTCCTAGGCATCCACTAAGGGCCTCTGACAGAGGCAGGATATTGGATAAGAAGGACATCTGATTTAGCACAATATAGCTCCTTTTGTTTATATACTGTGTAACTGAAAAAGACCACTGATAACAATCAGAAGGAAAACCCCCAGAGGACTGTGCACTGCAGCAAGAATTTGGTCTCTTGAATAACCATTGTTTCAATCCAAACACCTTCAGAATTAAATTACATAAAAAGGCTGAACAAGAATGAAAACTTCCATCTTAAGCAAAATTCAAATATTACTGCATTTCTTCTTGAAATAGAAGGAAAGAAAGAAATTATTTCTTGCAGAATAATAATTTTCAAAGCAGGCACTTCATGCTGAAATATTTTGGCACTTCAGATTAGAAACATTTAAATTTTGATGTGCAACTAAATGAAAAATCGAGCAAATCTACAATGAGTTTTATTTTTATAATAGTACATGGTGCTTTAGAGTTTGAGACCTGAAGGCAAAATACTCCTTATCTTCTCTGAAAACTGTAATAGCACACCATTATAATGTGGGATATGCAAGCAATCTGCCCCACGGGTCTGTATTAGGACAAGAAAAACTTAATGTCAAATTTTTACAGATTTATATGAGATTCTATTATATATGGATCCTATATCTCTTTTCTATGGACATCCTTCCATAATTTCTGCCTGGGGAACTGATCTGAAGCAGAAGTGAGGAAGAATTACAGCTTTTCTCCCTTTGTGGGCTTAAGGTGGGTTTTTTTGGTAGTCTCCTATTTGTGTATTGGTGTTGCTGTGCATGAAAGATGGCTCCTGCTGGATGATGCCTGATGATGATAAAAGATTAATCACAAAGTGAAGTAATTCAGCATATATGGCAGCTGTTTAAGGCTGCCTGGATTTCTGTCCTCAATGTAAAATATTCATCATGCTCAAGTTCAGGTAAGTGTTCACATTCTCATGTTTGTCTTCCTGCTTAAATAACATAAGCTCTGTTATGAATTAAAGTAACACATGAGCCCAGCATGCAGCACTAAGAGCACCATGAATGCTGATGCAGGCTCTGTTCAGCACAATTCCTTTCAAGCAGCTTCACTGTCCAACCACATGAAGCAGAAGAGAAAGTGGGACTGTAATTGTGGTATCTTGCTTACAAGAAGATAAGCTCCCTGGTGGGTTCCCCTGAATATCTACCTTATTTTCAAGAATAAATTAATAAAATAAATTTCTTGGCCCCAAGAAAGGGCCAAACAGTATGATATTGATCAAGTGAAGACAGATTATAGTACCCAACTTCATGCAGAGTTCTATAGTGCTCATCTCCTCGATATTTACGAGCTGTTGTTTAATGACTTCAAAATGTCTGACAATCTCATTTCAGCTGAGCTCAGCTTCCTGGAAATGGTTTGCTGTTTTGCCTGAGGTTTGGTTTGGGAGACTAGAATATTTCCCTGCAGTCTAAGAAAGTCATTAAGCATACACCTTTTTAATTTTTAATCCTCTTTAATGAATAACCAAGGAGACAAAGGCAATTTTCTTTTTCAGTTAGATCATCAGAATATACTGTTCACTACGAAAACCCTCTACCTCCCAGCTTATGTTATCTCTTGTTTTTCATGGACAAAGTGTTTCCATGGTCAGAGCAAATAATACAAGGAAAAAATACCTAGACAGTATTCACACAGAGGCCAAATAAAGATACTGGCTAAAAAGGAGTGAAAACCGTGGACATGGCAAGATTTTGTTTATTACTGAGTGATACTTGCTACTGTCCATGAAAATTACTTTGGGTACTGTGCTAACAATGAGGCCTTTGTTATTATACAATGATGTACAGTAAAATTGCTTTTAGTTAATGTGGCAAAAATCAGATTCAAAGTTAACTAAGCAATCAAAAAACTTCCTTATTTCTTTAAAAATACAGCCAACACGGAATACATTGTTCTTGTGCTAAGATATAGGAAGGATGAATTATTTGACTCCTTAGAATAACACTGTACCAATGTAAGCATCTTTAAAAAAAAACCACAGACATCCCAATAATAGTAGATACTATTGAATAAATTGCATTGGGACATTGTTTTATTTTTAAATACTGAAAAACATGAACATAAATCTAAAACATGTAGCTTGCCATCTCTCAAATTAGAAAGTGATTCACAACTATAATACACTAAAGGATGTCTTTAAAATGCTACTTACATCTTTCAGGGTAATAATATTTGGATGCTGTCCATAGCGCAGCAGGATTTCAATCTCTTCTGTTGGATCTCTTTTACTCTTGTCAATAATCTGTAAGAGCAGGAACAGACATAGGCATAATTCTTTTTGTGAATCTAGTGTAATGCTTTGGTATGTTTATTAGCATCAACAGTTAAGCAGTATTTACTGTTGCAAAAAACATGGATTATAACCAAACCCAAGTTTGTTAAATTGGAAAAGCAAGGCAAATATACTGGGAAAAATGAAAAAATCTCTTTTGAAAACAATTTTGGAGGATAAGTGATCTGATCTCTTTGGCTGTGATAAATAATGCAAGGCTATTTAGTAGGTAAGATGTCAGTGATCCATTATTTAATAAAATAGGAAGTTCCTAATTTAACATGAAATACTGGTTGGATAATGCAAATGAACTGATTTTCACAATGCTAATCTCAAACAAATATTTGGTTCAGCAAAGAAAGCAAGAATGAAAGAGAACAAAAAATTAGAAAAAGTAAAAATTTCTCAGAGTTAATTCAAACATACATTCATTACTAATATCCATTTGAATCTCTGGCTCTAAAGTTCACCTTGTTCAAACAAGCAAAATACTGGTTTGCCCTACTTAAATGTATTCTTGTTCTGCTCACTTTTTTCCTCTCCTGAACTGCAGAATTTCCTATAATGTCTTTTCCATTGTTGTATTACCCCTTCATCCTTATGCCCATACTGCTACACATCCCCTGCTAACACAAAGGACTTGATCATCTTATTCTTTTTCTCAAGATTCCTTGAGGAACAAAATGCCCTAACAGAGGCAATAAAAAAGCAAGTGAATCTTCACAACAAATGCTATAGCTGAGGGAATTAACAGCTATGCCAGGACTTTCTTGCAGTTTCAAGAAATTACTTCAAATTGAAAGCACAGAACTCAAATCTGTTCCTGGCCAGAGCCAGAATAAAAATAAGTATTTAACTACCAAATTGAAACTGGGAGGTTTCCAGGAGGCAATCTACATACTTACCCCATCTTTGTATTTTACATAATTAAGTAGTAAGCTGTTCAACAATTCAAAAAGAGAACACCTCTAAGTATAGGATTTAAAGACTGCTTTTATCCCCCACTTATAAAGTCTGCTAATCCATACTCTTGCTTTCATAGTAACCATTTGGTCCCAGGTTATTACACAGAAAGACAAAAAACCTTATCATTGCAGTTCTGGGAAATCTACTGATTTAAACTGAGAATTTAATGCCTTCAAAGAAGTGCTAAAAAACCTCTCTAAAATAATATAAAAACAACATTAAAAACCTTGCTGAAAACCAGGAAGCCAAAACACAGTTGAAGTTTATTCTGGAAGTTATACCACACTGTTATGAACTCCTTACCCATTTGAAAATTTATGAATTTACTGCTACAGTTACATATAAAATATTTTTATATTAAAAAAAATAATCTTAATCTCTATGTTTCTCTATGGCAAATAAAAGATGCCCAATGCTAAAATCTGAAAAGTGTTGTTTATAACCAAGTAATTACCTTTACAGCATATTCCATGTTTGAAGCTTTATGAACACATCTCTTGCAGACTGAATAAGAGCCAACTCCAATATCTTCCTTTACTTCATATCCATCAGTAAACTGAATGCTGTTCCTGTGCAACTGCTATCAAAATAACATTATCAATTGATGAATATTCTTAATATGTAACTGATTTTATTAAAATAACTTTTTAAAAATTCCTATTGATTTGCTTAAAATTTTAAACTGATGACTCTACTAGATCAAAGTGGTCTAAATCCCCACTACCTTCTGTTCAAAATCTGTGTAAATATATACAATATAAATTATATATTAGACATAGTGTAAATAATGCACACTGTATTTTAGAAACTGACAACATTATTTTTCTGATTGCTGCTTTACTAATTTAAAGATAGAAACTCCAAACCAAAGAACATCAGAAGACTTTAAGATAAAATAGTGATACAACAATGGTAAAGAAGTATCACTGTTTTTATTATCTGAATAGACAGAATGCCAGCTGGAAAATTCAGACATACTGAATAGAACCAGACTGGCTGGAATTGCATGGAATGGCAGTCACATATCCTTTCACAGAAATAAAAAGCTGAAAGGAGGACAAGTGCTCACTCTTGTAAGGGAAGGAAATGATGTTCTAGTGTATGGAGTTTGTGCAAAGGATGCAAAGCATTTGCAGGAAATCATCTGGGTATCCTGCAGCACAGAAAAGAGGAAATAGGAGTGAGGAAGTTGTTGAGGGGCACAGAGAAAAGGCAGCAGAGAAACAAACCTTACAAGAGAAGGAAATCATATACAAAGAGCAATAATGCCATCTACAAAACTATGTGGGAATGAAGCAGCACAGAGAAGTTTGCAGAAGCTTCTAGCAAGATATCAGGATCAGAAGTAATTCTGATGCATATATCAAATCAGAAAGCTTTTTGAGAATAAAACAGATCTAAAGTTATATTTTAAAAAAATGTTTTTACACATGAAACAGTAATGTGTAGAGAAGCATGTTGCAACAATTCTAGACATGAGAGTGTTAAAGAAATACAAGGGCTATTCACGTTCTGTAGAAATTGTGGGGTTTTTTAAATTTTCTCAGACATTTGCAAAATACCAGTTCAGGAAAAAACCCCAATAAACCAAATCATACAGCACACCTTTTTATTCCTACCTACACATTAAGAAGTTTTCAACACAATTTAGATCATGAGTTGGTTTTCATGACTCGGTAATTAGAATTATTCAAAGCAGGGAGGGGAGGCAGAAATACAGTTTTTGCAGAAGTCTCCTCTTCCAGGTGACAACCTGACAATTATTAATACAAGAGACTCTACTGGAGTCATTCAAACACATCAAGAAAGCCAAAGCTTGAGTGTGCACTGCAACACTGACTCGTATGATGCACTTAAGTCAGTCACAAAATAGCACACACAGATTAGCAAATTAACTTCAAGTGGCTTGGCAGGGACAGAATATGTGCTAGGTTATGGATTCCAAGATGCACAGCAGTCCAGAACATCCAGATACAATTCACAATCACACTCCAGTGCCTCCTACTACTGCATTGCAGGAGTCAAGTGACATTTTCTTGACTAGGGAAAACACCCAATAAATGAATGTATCTGTTATTCCACTCCACATTATAGTTATGGCCTGATATTAAAGAGTTGATACAGCACAGATGGTAGAATGTTTTCATTTAAGGTTGAAGCCTATTTGGACCTGTAGCTACTCAGTAATTAAACTGGTCTTGTACCTTCAAAGATGTTTAGATAAAATAATCTGATCTTTACTTATCTGGTATAAAAGATGACAAGGATTTTGTCATGATACTTCATTCTGTGACAAGGAAACAATCCATCCACCAAGAGACAGCGCTGTTTTTTTTTTATTAGATGTACTCACCTGGACAATTGAATGCACTCCAACTGTCTGCATTGCTTGGCTTTCATCATCTGATGCAATAGCTACGAAACTAAATCCCCGAAAAAGCTGATGTGCATTAGCACTGGGTGGAATACCAGGTGAATCTGAAAAAGACATCATCTACTTACAAGCAGAATCTTTAACACAGATATGAGATTAAGTATTGAAATTTTGGCACCACTTTGTATTTGTAAAGACAAATAATGAATGAAAAAATTTCAATTTCAAATTCTATCTTTTGAATAGGTAAATTCTCTCATTCATATCTCTTTACCTTTTGGAGTTTTTGCTGTAAATTCAGGGTCAAAATAAAATGTATCTTCAGGTCTGCCAGTTGCAGGTTTAAAAGGAGGATGAATTTCTCTCCGGTACAATTTCTGAAGAGAAGGGACACATTGTAAATGGAAAAGTTATACGATACCATAAAAGACTTAACCAAGAAATTTACTGGATTGATTTTTAATTAGATACTCACATTCCAATCTATTTTGGAGAAGAATGCATGCCTCTTAATTTCTTCTACTCCATCTGGACCTGCTCCTTTTATAAGGAAGATAAATGTCTATGAATTATTTTCTTCTTGGTCAAAGGAATGGCTAGCAAAATTATATTTTTTATTCCTTCTGCATTTATTTTAGATGTATGACTAGTAGAAATTATAATACTTTGGTGATCACTTGAAGGGCAAACTACATTCTTACTTTAAAGCCTATTTTACAGAGGAAACAAAATTTTAGCCAGTTTAATCATCACTGATGTTATGAATATTATGATCAAATTTAAAATATTCTGCTACAAACTTTACCTAATCTGTTTGCTGGGTTTCTTTTGAAGAGCATTCGCAGGAGACTTTGTGCTTCAAGACTCAAGAACTGGGGCATTCCAAGTTTTGCTCTAGAGAATAAAAATAATTAATAGTATACAAACATATCTAGGTAAGAATTAACTCTGCATTCCCTCTGTCCTTTGCCATTCAACAAGTCCATAATAAAGGAATTAGCATCACTGAGAAACTGCCTTCAGACATCAGACACAGAGCAAAAGTGCTGTCAATCATGTAAACATGTTTGGGTTTTATTTTTTTTTTATCTTTTGAGTAGTATAGTATTTTCAGTAATGACTAAGGAACTTAAGTAAGGCAAAGGTGGAAAATCATGTAGAGAAGAATAGCAGTCTATAAACTTGTGAATTTTCCTAATATGCTTCGATCCGTTTATAGGTCCAGTTACTAGCGTATGACACTAGACAAAGCATTCTGATAGTGATAAAATAGAAGGACTAAGGAAAGTACCACACTATCAAGACACATCAAGATGACCCAGGAAAGAAACTAGAATACAGAAATTGAATTAAGGTAGGACAGGTCTTGCAGGATTAGCTGGTAAAAAAACCAACCAAAAAAAAACCCAAAACAAACAAACAAAAAACCCCAAACAAAAACCAAAACAACCCCCTCCCCCCAAAAAACACCCCCAAACAAAAAACCAAACAAACAACAAAAAAACCCCACCCCCACTCCTCTTTTCCTTTTTGCTCCCCTCTCCAGTCTATTTCAAATAATACTTTTACAACTTGCCAGTCTTGAATTTTTAGACTGAAGTTTTCATACTTCTTTAATTTAATTTTGTTTTGTAATCCTTCCCTCTCCATTTAATGCTAAGCCTCCATTCTCTCACTGTTACTAGGGCTTACTTTTTCTTGTAACTATGATAATGGTAAGGAGGGATATAATTCCCTCCTTTCCATCACTAATTCAACCTGTAGCTTGTATTTTCCTGTAACAGTCCATGACACAAGCTCTGTGTTTCAATCAGAACCTGAATTGTCTTGTATTCCAGGTATTTGTAGATATTCACCTCTGTATCACTTGAGTAAGTGTATATGTGTTGACACTGATTCTCTATTCATTACTTTAAAACTAGAATTTACTCAATTTTCCATTCCTTTCAGCAGTAAAAAAGCTGGGCACAGAGGAGGAAAATCTGAAAAACTTTGGCTTCTTTGGGCTCTTCAATTATATACTACAGACAGATCAAGGCCACCACTGGAGAGGAGGAATGGGCAGTGGGCCATCCAATTCTTCCTGACTGGCATGCACCACCACCTTTCACAAAATCCTGTATCAGGCAGATGACAAGAGGAGAAGGAAAGGCAATTGCCATGTCCTCAGAGTTCCTATAATATGCAACTACATGAGTGACAGCAATTTTTTTTCTGACATTCCTGATGGAAAATGACAAAATTTTATATGAAGGCATACCTCTCAAGTAAAGGTGAAAGACATTTAAGAATTTAACTTTGTTGCTGCAACCTATGATTTCTTCAAACTGCAGGGTTTCCCAGTTTTAGGTAAAACACACAAGAATAAACAAAAATTTATCTTGATAATACTGTGAGGAATGAAGAACCCAAAAAAAATTTGTTGTAAGAAGAATGCATTTTCTGTGGATTTTTAGGAACAGAAGGTAAAAAAAGCAGTATATCGTAAATATACACTACGAAAATCAGAATTCATATGCACACATGTCCATTTTAAAGTTTTATGAAAAATTCAAGGAAAAATATACTAGGTACGTGGAAAATAAAAAACATAGACCAGAAAAAAAAGTGTGAACTTAGCAGAAAACACTTTAAAATATCTTCTGGTTTTCAGCTGCTTATATGACCAAAAGAAAAACACTTCTATGCAAGATAATATTCATAAGCATATGAAATATTAAAAGAGGGTAAAATGTCTTTACATCATCATCTTTCTGTGCAGCTATTTGAAACCATTAACAATTGCAAAGACTAGAAGTGGAAAAGGGAAGAAGTTGGAAAGGGCATTAAGAGATACATTCTCAAATGAAATCTGAAAGTAATTACAGAATCATAGAAACCTATAATTGCTTAGATTGGAAAAGACCTTTAAGATTTTCAAGTCCAAGCATTAAGCCAGCAGCACCCAGTCCACCACTAAACCATATCGCTAGTACATCTTTTTAAAAAACCTCCAGCTTTTTTAAAAGGAACAGCCACTTCCCTGGGCAGTCTGTTCCAATGCTTTACAACCTTTTCAATGAAGAATTGTTTCCCAATACCCAATCTAAACCTCCTACAGTGCAACTTGAGGTCATTTCCTCTCATCCTGTTGCTTCTTACTATGGAGAAGAGACTGACCCCCCCCCTGGCCACAGCCTCCTTTCAGGTAGTTGTAGAGTGATAAGGTCTCCCCTGTGCATTCTCCAGAACAAACAAACCCAAATCCTTCAGCTGCTCCTCACAGGATCTCTGCTCCAGTCCCTTCACTGGTTCCACTGCTCTTCTCTGGACTCGCTCCAGCCCCTCAATGTCCTCACAGTGAGAAGACCAAAAATGGACACAGGATTTGAGGTGCAGCATCACCAGTGCTGGGTACAGGGGACAATCACTGCCCTGGTCCTGATGGCCACACTATTGCTGACACAGGCCAGGATGTCATTGGCTTCTTGGCCACCTAGGCACAGCTGGCTCATTTTCAGCTGCTGTTGACCAACACTCCTTGGTGCTTTTCTGCCAGGCAACTTTTCAGCCACTCTTCCCTAAGCCTGGCGTGTTCCCTTAGGTTGTCGTGACCCATGTGTAGGACCTGGCCCTTGGCCCCACTGAACCTCATCCCATCGATTCAGCCTGTCCAGATCCCTCTGTAGAGCCTTCCTACCCTCCAGGAGATCCATATTCCCTCTAATCCAAGTTGGGGGCACCTGCAAACTGACACTCAATCCCCTTGTCCAGGAACACCACTTTTGACTGGCCATCAGCTGGATTTCACTCCATTCAGCACTGCTCTCTGGGCTATGAATGACTATGAACATCAATTACCTGGAGAAATGCAAGGATTCTACATGGCAGCTGAATACAGAAGATATTTATAGCAACAGTGAAAAGACTGTTGAGGAACAGAGCGGAGTCACATGCAGGCAAAGAGAAGAAGAGAAAGATGTGACTCATGAGACACAGATAGAAAAAAATGCATGGCTCGTGAAACAAGTGAGGGTGCAGCAGAACTATCTCAGACTAGCTTTTTGTACATAGGAGGTGGTCAGAAGGAGTTTGTTTACTGTGAATAGATAGAACTTTTTAGTTAAAAGACACTGAATAATCACAACATGAATATTTGATCTGGCATGGTGCTGAGGCAGCAGAAGAAACTAGCATCACTAAATATATTTGCAAATAAGATGATGAAGAAAAACAAGGGCAAAGAAAAACATAACATATATGCATTATGAAAGCAAAAGCCAGGAAAATAATGAGTGTGTTTTCTAGTGGTTTTCACATTCTAATTACTTAGAGAAAAGATGAAAGAGTTTCATATATTTATTTTTCAAAACAGGCTGTTAGTGCAAAAGAAATTCCAGCTTTGATATATGGGTAGACAAGTGGTTAACAGGACAATGATAAACAATGAAACAGAAAACAAATGAGAAAACTAAGATAATCCCATGAACTTCCATGGAAAAAAATGGTATTAGTTGAAAATAGATGGAAACAGAGAAGTGAACCTATGATATGAGGAAACAGACTTGTTTGCACAGTGCTTGGCTACAGTCCCAAAAATGGGGCAGTTACGCCATAGGTTGTATCAGTTTAGAGAACACGTGGGGAATTGGCAAGGAAAAGAGCAGACCTTCATTAGCAAAAACAAGAACATTAACTGCATGAAGGAAAGCCATTCCCACAACAGAGCCAACGTAAAATCTATGCTGAAAATAGCATAGGGGAAAATTGGAGCTTAGGCATGTCATAGGAGAGTAGAGAAAGGAGGAGTACTGGGGAGGCAAGTTGTTGGCAGCACCATATAAAGAGGTAGGGTGAGGAGCTGGTAAGATAAAGAATAAGGAGTGAAAATACTTTCTCAAAAAAACTCCAAAAACCTAAAATAAAGGAAAAAAAAACCCAACAAGGAAAAAAAATGCACAGGTTATCAAAAAGAATAAGAAAGTTAAAAAATATTATGGAAATAAGATGGGCGAGATCATGTGGTTGGAGAAGGTATTATTATAGATTAAAGAGCTGCTATGAAATCCTTTGTACCTGGTATGGTGGAGGAATAGAGAAGCAAATTAGATAGGCAGCAAAGGGAATTAATAATATGGAATACGGAGTGAGGATTTACCAGTACCTTTGAAAATGAGGGAGGAGTAGAAATTAGATATTGCAGCCCGGAGGGCATCCCTGTAGAATACCTGATGAGATATATAAATAAGAGTGTACTCACTTGAGAATCATAGTCATGGTTTCTTTTCTGTCTTTCCCTTGGAAAGGTAGAGTACCAGTGAGCATTTCAAACTGTATAGAGTAAAACTTTCATCAATTACATTACCTGGACAAAAACTAATTTTTGACATAACTACTTAGCATCTTAACCTTCCAAAATTCATGCATGTTAACAATCAAGTCTGCGCAAAACAACTTCATTGTACAGTTTCAATTTCTAAGAACATTGAGCAGCCTTTGCCATTTTGAAAGCTGCAAAATATTTTCCTGTATTGATAACTTGCTTTACATCCTTTTGTCTGAACAGCTTAGGGACTATGAAGTTCTGTGTTTCACTTCTGCCTAAAAAGTTTGTTCTAGGAAGACTTGATCTGTACAACTGTATTTTTAGTTTTAAACAAAGGGGAGGGGGTAGGGAAAAAGGTTTTCTTTCCAAAAGTTAGTGATGATTTCTCCTCATGCAGAAATTTTTAAAAAGGTCAAAATTTTGTAAATTGGCATGTACATAGCCTTCGTTGGGAAGGGGAAAAGGTTAGCTGATTGACAAAGACATGCATGATTGAAAGTGGTTACTGTATGCATACAGTGGAAATAAAGCCTGAAGGAACACGGAAGAGCTACACAGTACGTGCATGCACATTCCACAGTGCCTGGCAGTCAGCAGCAGACACTGCTAAAATACTGATTTGTTCTGAAAGTGACTGAGTAAAAATAGATAAATATAAAGGCACTCCTGCTGGATTGCAGTATACTGCAGGGATATCAGATCTAAGTGAGGCTGTGAAAGCAGTCCAGCAGCAGTCACAGCACCCAGCACTTAGGCAGAAATCTGATTTTTTTTGGTTAAAGATTGCAAAATAATTGAGTTCAATGAAATTTCATGGCATACAGTTAATGACATCAAAATTAAAATAAAGGAACTCTCTGAACAGCTTATGCAAACTTAAGTCATCCTGAACACAAGGCATTCTCTATTCCCCTGTTTTCTGGTATGACCCAAACATTAAGCCTCCTAAACATAAAAAATGTACATGGATAACTTGCACAAATAGTATGTGACTATAGTATTTGTAGATCTACAATAAAAGCATGAAGTTGCATTCATGGAACTAATAGTATCCTTTAAAACACATTTTACTGAAATAAAATTTTTATTTTTTACTGCCATCTCTTCACTACTGGTAGATACTTTAGATAATATTTTTTACTAATATATTAAAAAAATAAAATTAATAATAATGCCAACACAAAAAAAGCCCACTTTTAACTTTAACACTTAAGAAAATTTTCAGGAAGATGTAAGAGGGATAAGCCAGAACTATAAGAAGAAAAAAAAGTTTGCTTGTGGTTTAGAAAGATCTTCACAAGGTACACTTATAAAAATAAAACCTTTTTAAAAAGGTAAATTTGGTGTGCTCCAGTTACACTTGCATGAAATACAGCTTCCTTAGCAAGCTGCTAAGTTGTCACAAGCACACACATTTGTATTAACAACTCAACATGTTTTCTTTGTCACCCCTCCCCAGTGTTGAATATTCCAACATTCATAGTCCAATAGTACTTACAGAATAAGCCAACATTGGCTTTCCCTACTTATGTTTTATTTTGGGGGGAGAGTATCTCAATGCTTCTGAAAACTTTAAATGAACATTTTTACTTGTATGTCATCCCTTAAAACTGTCACTGTTCTAAAGGACAAATTGGAATATAGTTCTTAACAATGGCTTAAGCATACTTCATGTCTAGCAGCACAAGAAAAGAAGCCAAATGATTTGCTGGAATATCTTTAAAGTGTCCATTTCTATGCTGTAACTTCTGTTCACTCTAGTCACACCACACCAAGCATCACTTGAATTTTTGATCAGCTCAGAAATTATGAGTTAAAAGTGGATACTTACAAATTGCTTATGAAACTTACAAACTATAAATGCTAGCAACAAAAATATGTCCTAGAAAAACTGCACTGTATTTCATATACCATTTTATAGAATTTGGTTTCTGAGGTCATATTTTTGTATTCAAAGTAGAAACCAAAATATTTAACATGCAGTGCACTTAAGACTGTGAAAGCTACCCCAGTCACAGCTAACATCTTACAGCAATTTTCAATTAGACCACATCCACTTGATAAACACCAAATTATGTTTTCCAGCTTTATAAATTAAAGCTGAAGTTTAATTATGTTTGTGTTACCAACAACAAATATTCTGCAACTACACTGTAATTATCTTTTAATTGACTGTTCTTAGTGATAAAATGTGAGGTGTGTGTGCTTGTCTGGAGAGAGTTCAGTTATCAGGGGCTACTTTTACATAGTCAGTTTTCAGATCACAACAGCATTCTGATCATCATAAAGTGATAGGATGACCTATTTTCAGACACAAGAGTCCTTCTTTACTATAAAGCACACACATTAGTTGTACTGTTACAGTTATGTAGTAGAAGCAGTAAGAAATGAATACATTAATACAATTATTTAATTTCCATGTCAAAAATGCACACAAATACCTTGAATATTAAGTCTTTCAGCATTTCTTAAATACCAAACATGATCTATTATTCTTTTCCAATTCATATTCCATATACATATTAACCCTGACCTTGCAACTTTACAGTAATTACCCCTTTCAGAAACACCATAATCAACTGAGAAACTATATCCCATATCAGCTCAGTGTCATGCAGATTATTTTGATGTGTGAGAACAACAGTTGTCATTATTCCACTAACTTGTAATTACACTGCAGACTTTAATTAGAAAGTTACCAATCTCCTTTTTTCTCTTGAATGTAAATTCAGATTTAAAATTTGAATATGAATTTCTTCCCCTTGGAATAGACAGCATTTTTCTGTATACTTCTGTATTTCTCTTGGTCCCCATAACATTCAAACTACTATAGATATAAAGTATTTGAATCAAATGATAATAAAAATACGGCATGTTATTGGTGTTGATATGATACCTAGTCCATGTTCTTGATCAAACTCGCTGTTATTAATTCCACACAATTTAAGACTTCTTTTGTTAAAATTCATGTAGAGCTCATCTTAGGGGTTAGTCTTTGATTTGTTTCACCAGACCTTGCAAATCACAATTTTGCTATTATTTACATTTACCAGAAACCTACCATTAAAACACCAAAAGACCACCAGTCTGCACTCTGTGTATGGCCTCGTCTGTTAACAACTTCCGGTGCCATATATTCCACTGTTCCACAGAAGGAGTAGGCTTTTTTTTCATGATCAATTGACTCCTTACTTAAGCCAAAATCTGAAAGGGAAAAAACCATTCCAAATGTAATTTTTTAAAAAAATACTGTCATAATTGATACTTTTACCATATGAATACTATGAAGTGTTATGCTTTTATCACTTGTATATACAACTGAATACTAATATAGGAATTACAGTATTCTCCTTCCCTCCCCACAGTATCATAGGTCTGTAACATCAGATATACTTGTAAAGCAGGTATCTCATTGAAATATTTACAGATTTCATTTAGTTCAAGCTAATTACACTACTTGCTGCCACAGCTAAATTACCAATCAGTTAAAATTACTTATCATATTGGTTTACCAAAAGGAAAATGCAAAGATTTTACTGTGAACAGAAATGATCCTAGTATTGTAACTCCTTTATTCACCTGTCAATTTGATATGTCCTTCCTCATCAAGCAGGATGCTAAAAAACAATAAAAAGAATATAAAAAACTAATTAAAGTATCTTTTAAGTGTTGTTTCAGGCAACATACTGACAACATTTAGGAATAAACAGCAGAGGATACACAAAGACAGGGAGAATTAAACATGCATGAAAATGGATTATTAGAAGACACATTCAAACTACACATTTTCTTGTCCTTCTACTCTTTCTTGTTAAAGATTAAGATAAAAAGCAACATTTGTTTCTTAATCTTTAACCCAAGGTTCCAACAAACAAGTTTATTGGAGTTTTATTCAACTATTTGATTAAATTCAATATGTAGTAACCATTTTGGCCATCTGCAGCACCATTGTAATTGTTAAAAACAGAGGCATAGTTGTATTTCTTTTAAACCAGGTATGTTTTCATATGTATACATATCAGGTATTCATTTGTAATTACTATTTCAAAAGTTGTTGACCACTTCAAGAAACATCAAGTAATAAATATGCTCATGCTGTACCAAAGGACAGAACCCACAGGCCCCATACTCAGAGCAGACCTTTAGGCTTCCTCCTTTTCACTTCAATCACAAGAAAGGCCAACTGTCCTTGACCACCATTGAATATCACTGCATTGCAAAACATGCAAAGTATTCAAGAACTGGATTTTGTAACACCCCCTAAACAGTGGAATTAGTTCCTCCATCTGCATTTCATCCTGGGGGTAAGACATGACCCAGACCCCATCCCCTTCCTCATCCACTTTGCAGTTTGCATGGTGGGAGCCATTAAAGCATGTCCTCAAGTGCCACATGCAAACATTGCCTTCCTGCTCACCAGCAGATCAACACTTCCACCCAACTTGGTGTTGTCTGTGAGCTTGCTCAGGGTGCACTCAAACCCCTCACCCTGATCTCCAATGAAGATGCTAAACAGGACTGGTCCCAACACAGAGCCCTGGGGAACACCACTGGTGCGCAGCCTCGGGCTGGATGCAATTCCATTTACCACCACTCTCTGGGCCTGGTCATCTAATCAGTTTTTTACCCAGTGAAGAGTGCACCCATCCACACCATGGGAAGCTAGTTTTTCCAGGAGAATGGTGTGGGAAATGGCGTCAAAGGCACAGAATCACAGAAGATAAGGGCTAACGTGTATGTCTCAAACACTGAAAGCCATTTGGCTGTGGGGCCAACCACAGATTGTTGGTAATAACAGATAAGAATTGCTAGTAATAAGCAAGAATTGCTGGTAATTACACACTGTGAGAAAGAACAAATTGTGCCCAGAGAAGAGGCCATGCAGAGATAGGGCAGCACTTTTCCGGGACAAACATCCTTGTTCCAATTCCTGAAGATAAGCATAACCCAGTACAGCACAAGTGCAAGAATGAGGTTGAGAAGCAGGCATGGACTGTAGAGGAAGAAAAAGACCACCCAATATTCCCAAAGACCCCCAACCCATTTCCAGAAAGATCTGCAGGAGCAGACTGTGCCTAACAGCTGATTGATATAGAAAACAAGAAACTTCCCTTCATGGCAGGGAAACTTGTCTACAAAAACATAGCCCCACCAAGCCCAGCCAGCAACCCCCAGAACTGGGATATCCCATCAGTTGGACTGACACTGTAGCCAAGACTGGTGATCTCTTTTTCTCTCCTTCTCTCTCTCCCTTTAATTCACCTTTTCTCTATTCCTTTTCATCTTACCTGTTTATCCAAACCCCACTGCATGTGCTTTTACAGTAGGTCAGGGACAAAAATACCAATTTCCATTCCAGGTATATAATTTACTAATAAAACCTTGTGATTTTTTTCAGACCCTCTGACTTTTGTTGTTCCTTTCCACCACGAGCATTAACAAATCTTGGGTGGTCCTTTCCCCTTACAGGTGGGATGCCACAAAAGTCTTCACTAAAGTCTAGGAAGACAATATCCAGAGCTTTTCCCTCATCCACTAAGCAGGTCACCTCATCATAGAAGATGATCAGGTTGGTCAAGCAGGGCCTGCCTTGCATAAACCCAGGCTGGCCTGGCCTGAACCCCTGGTTATCCTGTACACATTACATGATGGCACTCAAGACCTGGACTGCTGATAAATGACTGAAAGTGGTTTGATGAGTTCTTCTACCAGCTCCCTCAGTACTCTTGGGTAAGTCCTATCTGGTCCTATGCACTTCTGGGGTTCTAAGTTGCATAGCAGTCTGCTGGCTGTTTTCTCCTAGATTATGGGGGTTTCCTTCTGCTCCCAACCTGTCTTCCAGCTCAGAGGGCTGGGTACCTTGACAACAACTGGTCTTGTTATTAAAGACTGAGGCAAGAAAGGCATGAAGTATCCTTTGTCACTATGTCACCCCTCACACCCAACAAAGAATGGAAATTCTCCTTGGTCCTCCTTTTGCTGCTGATTTGTACAAATATTTTTTTGTTGTCTTCTGTTTCTGGAATTTCTAACATATTGATATTCCTTTCATCCTTGCTGCTGCAAGGACCTCTATCCATTAACTCCACTGCTATGGCAGACCAAAGGACCTTGGTAGAACACTGTCCCTCAAAGAGTGGTGTGCCACCCCCAGGCTTATCTCTGGCTTTGTCCCCCCTCCCCTTCAAATAGAGTTTAAAATTCTCTCAACATGTCCCTGCAACTCCTGAGCTAAGACCCTTTTTCCTCTTTGAGACAAGTGAAATCCAACCTATTAAATGAAAAGAGCTCATAAACCTCCCCCACCTCCCTCTGTTCAATTTATACAGTAAATTATCAAAGTTTAAGTTGGGAAAAAGTGCATAGGAAGAAGTGCTATAGAATGAAATTTATACATTGCATTTCTCAAAGAGGAGCCTTACTTTTCTGGTTTTAGGTCCCGGTATATTATTCCAAGACTATGTAGATGGTCTAAGGCAAGTGCTAATTCTGCCAAATAAAATTTAACATCATCTTCTGTGAACATCACCTGAAAAAGCAACACAGTGTATTTCACATGTAAAATCTAAAAAGGTTACACCAGCACCAACTAAACAACAACAGTGGTTTTTCAGAAGGGTTTCTTACAATACTTGAATTCATCTCTACACAAAACACTAGAAAATTCAAATTTCTTGGTTACATAAAAACTAGGATTTTATAACCCACACCATTTTATACTTGAAATACTTGGACATACTTGAAAAAGAACTTTTAAAGGCAATACATTATTCTTTCTGTAAACTGGGAAATTATCTGTTTCTGATTGTTCAAGAAAACAGACATGTTGTAGTGAAACTGAAATATTTTGGAAGCACTTAAAGAATGTGATTATCTCTTTGTTGAATGGGATCATTTCATTTACAGACAACAAAGGAGTCCAAATGCCTGAACTTCATCCACAAAGTAAGAGAGAGGAAAAGTATATCTATCTTGGTTTTGGAAAGACTGCCCCTAGGTACTTGGAGAAAGATGTTACAGAAATGGTAAAAGCCCCACGGTGCAGCCTGAGATGTAAGGGCAGATCAAGGAGTAAACTGACAGGAGTTAACAAGGAGTTAAGTCAACTATGTAAGAGCACGGGGAGGATCCCAGGTAGCAATCCCACTTTTTGGACTAGGAAGATAATCACATCTCTGTTTATGTTCATTGAAATGAACACATTGTCCCAATATATCAACTGTTGTGATCCCTGACAGAATACATTACAATTCAACTCTTCTGAGACTGTAGAAAAATATAAAAATAAAACCAGATTCTGCATGATTTGAATCTATTTCAGTTCCTACTCAGTTACATTATTCGCTTTGTTTTTAGAATCTAAGACTAATACCTTAAGATAAAGCATATAGACCCAGAAAAAAGAATGGCAATAGGGAGCTGAACATTATTTTAAACAAGAGTTAAGAATATGTTTTCCCCTTACTAGTTTCATGAGAGAAAGCAATACTAAAGTTTGTACAATAGCTTGATGTTACTTCTACAAAAGAGCCAATATTTAGTGCAGACATATTCAAGAAAGGAAATCTATAAGAAACATTTAAAAGCTCAAATAATAAAAGATCCCATGAGCAGGATAATACACCCACACTACATTCTTTAAAACCATTGCATGGGACTCATCTTTCCTAACCTTAAACATCTGCAGTGTAAAAATCTAGCTTTGAATTAATCACCTTTCCTTTTGTAGTCAATAGGAAAAAAGGAACCACTTTTAGTTCATCTGATCTATTTCAAAATCACGTGGGGTGGAATGAGGACATTAATAGCATCCAGCATGCTCATTTCACTCACCAGTTATGAACACTTTGCTTAGATTCAGGTACCTGTAATGAATATTTCTCATCTAACCATGTTAAATTTTAAAAAATGTGAGTGTCTTAGGATGAAAGAGTCATCAGCAGGAAGCCAATGTACATTCTTTTTTGGGAATTAAGAATGAACTATGAACTTTAAGAGTATCTCCATTTTAGAGCACTAATAACTAATTAGTTATCTGTGGCAAAACAAGCAACAAAGGGCAACTTGAAACAAATGGGATCATCGAAACAAATGCAATAATTTATGTGATCAGTACAAAAGTAATGTACATCTATATACAAAGTAAATTCCATTCTACTCTCCTCTTAATAGCAATTGAGCTTTGCAGTGGTAACCCAGCTGTCCCAGATACTGCTGTGGCAAAGGAAAACGGAAAGCAGCTACATCTGCAACTCCAGACTACCAGAGACATATTGGATATAATCTCTATCCTAACAGATATTTGCTGTTAGTTTTTGAACAAGAGTAATGGATAACAAAAACTTAAAAAATATAGTGATATATTAGATGTTAACATTTACTTTAGGAATTATAATCAAATAAAATTGAGGTAATGAAACTCCTCAAAGTTATTTTCTACATCTACACAGACATATTACCATCATGACAGAAGCAAAACACTCATTTTTTGAAAATTACTAAAATAAGTGGAATACAATTCTCTCTTTTTAAATATTCATACATAATGCAATTTTGCCTTCATGGGTAAAAAAAGAGAGTATCTTATCTGCCCCTGAATTTTGGATATTAAAACCAGACGTAAATTTACTTTGTATAAATCCAGGTCCTGAGTCTTCTATTTAAACATGGTAGCAACAGGAGAAGAATTTGCCAGGTATAAAAAGCAGCGCATAAAGACTGCTTGTCTAAGACTTTTTTCAGAAATAACGTAAATTGCTATCAGCCCTTCCATGAAGTGACTGTGCAAAAAACCCCAACCAAACAAAAAATGTACCTAGTTAAAAAGAGATTAAAATTTTATTCCAGGAAAACTGAATTTAAAATGTAAACTCTCCTAATACAGACAATTTATAGTCAAATTCTATCAACAGACAATTTTTCAAATTAAAAATTGTACCTCTTTGGATAAACGTGTAAACAAGTCTCCTCCCCTGAGAAAATCCAAAATAAGATACAGCTTCCCTTCTGTTTGAAAAGCTGAAAAGATCAATTAAAAAAATTAAATATCACCTAACTTTATCCATGATCAGGAAAACAACATACCAAATAATTCACCCTTATTTTTATTATTAAAATTAATTTCTCTTTCTCCTTTGTGGGAAAATGTATTGAAATTAATTACGTAACTGATCCTCTACCATGGACCAAGTAATTCCCATGCTATATGAAAGTAAAGCAAATCACCAATAAAATTCCTTAAAAAATAAACTTTACTTAGGTTAGGGAGCATTTTATTCCAGATTTTAAAGTAAGAAGCCAGTTTTAAAAGGGCAAACTAGTAACTAATGAACCTTTTAAAAATCTCTAGAAACTCAGCTTAACAGGGACATTTAGTCTAGTTTGCAAAAGAATAGCAAGTGAAACAGTGAAAAGTACCTAACTTAGCCACATCAGAAAGTGAGAGAGATGAGGTTTAACTATAGGAAAAAACAAACCGTGAAAGAAATATATGAACTAAAAAACCCAAATCAAAACAAACCAGAAACTCCACCTTTTTTTCACTTGTTAAAAGTACTGATATCCTCCCCCCTTACACATAAATATTCTGTTAGAGCTGCTCATACTATTAAAATTAAAATGCCAATTTCCACCAATTTCAATGAAAGTGGAATTAATGCCATTGCTTACATTTTCTACAGGATAAATAAAGCAACTGTAAGAAATAAGTTTAAAAGTGTATGTTATACAAAAGATTAGAGGTTTTGGGAAATAACGGCTAATTATTAATAGATACCTGCTTTTTATAACACAAAGGGCTACAGACTTAGTCCCATAAAGATTTAACACTGCATGAAGTCAATCATGTGCTTCTTCTGCATGAGAATTATTATAGAGGAAGTCTTGGCACAACTAGGACTTAACACACTGAAGCTCTATGATTTTCTGAACCACAAAGCAAATATTAGGAACAATCTTGACAAACACACATTTTTATGCTATAAAAATGAATTTTTCTGCAACTCACCATAATGTAACTTGACAATGAAAGGATGGTTAACTTCTACTAGGATATCACGTTCCATTTTTGTCCGAACCCGATCTCGAACTACAACAGAACATGAGCAAGGAGGATTAAAAAAGAAAAAAAATTACATTATGACTCAGTATTTCTCATGTTTCCTGATGTATTTCCCATTGTGTTCTGTAACATTATAATTATCTGCAGGTCATTATACTGAACACAGCTGAGAACCGAGAGAATTTATTCCACATTTTTTTCTGATAAATATCTTTATGCATTTTGATTTGCTTAAGTTCTTGCTATTGACAAAACCTAACACTAGGCAAATAAATTTAACAAAAGCACATGAGAAAACATAGCCACCCTTCAGTCTGCTCTGTACTTAACCTTTTAAACATTAGAGCAAAACCTCCACAGCTATGTAAAGAAAACATTCTGCTAGTGAAAAGCACAGAGAATTTAAGTCATAGGAACACAAACAGAGCATAAATATAATCATACAATCATAAGGAGGTTTATATTGGTTTAACTCATTAAATAACTCACACAAACAAAATACTAATTTCTTTACAATTTGGGAGGGATTTTTTTTAATTTCCCTTATTATTATTTAATAAATATTTATTAAACATTTATTAAATATTTATTATATTTATTTATTCCTTAATTATTATGAACTTAAAATAAAAACATTGATTCAATGTAGTATATACTCCAGATTATATTTTTGATTTTAAGGACATTTACTGAGAGTAAATGTGCATGAGAAATATATCAGACATTAGAAGCAGTTGCTGCTCAAGCTGCATGTGTTGTTCCTCTGTGGTGTCTCTGAACAGGACATGCAAGTGCTCTTGTGCCACCAGACATTGAACCCATTAAACCACACACCAGCAATGCAGGAATACAGGCAGGGCAGTCAGCTGAGCACAGCACCTGCTTCAGCTGCTCTCCACAACCCTCCTGCCAGCTCCAGTCAGGGCTTGGTTCCCATCTGAAGCTCAGAATCAGCCAAGACACAAACAAGGAGAGCTATCAAAGTTTGCTTTCAGTGGTTTTAGGTGTTGCATTTTTCTCCTTCCCTCTATTCTACATTTTGTTACTGCTCCTTTCATAAGTGTTACATCTTCCTGAAGGAAGCGCCCCACAGCAATGAAGTCACGCCCAAAGTTTAAGTTGACAGCGTTCCTTGTACAGTTAACAACCAGAGTTCTCAGAAAAACAAGAAGCAAAATGGTGTTTAGACATTTATCTATCTTTTCCCAGAAACAGGCACTTACAATAATACAGGTACTTATGAAAAAGTTAAATAGATACGTTTTCATGAATGAATACAACTGTGAAGTTTTCACCTGCCTGCAGAACACATTCCTAAAAATGGAAGCTCATGAAATAAGTGCTCAAATACAGAACAAACATCACCTTTGAATGTTGACCTTTGCATTTAAAGCCATTAAAATGTCACAAGATAGTTGTGCAGTTTAACTGTTTCAGCGGTTCATCTGAATTACAAGATTGAAATTCAGAATATTCTTTTTTTTTTAGAAAGGTTCAGGTGAGAAAAAAACATAAAAGAATTTCAAGTGCCTGCAGTGATGCAACAGTTACATGGAAAGTATGGACTTAACAAAATTCCAAGCAAAAACAGTGTAAAGAATTGAGCTCATTTCAGACAGTGGCATAAGCCATTATTTAACTTGACATCTGATTTTTGTTTGACTGTAATTTCCTCATGCATTCTACTGGAAGCACTGATTTTTCTTAACACATTTGATTCCAGACACTCTAGCAATGTTTTGGCTGTTTCTCTCTCCACATCATAAAAGGGCACTGAAAGATAACACCTTCTATCAGAGTGTATTAATAAACCAGTCTCTGCAGTAAACAAAGTTATATGTATATATTCTTGGATTTGAGCTAAACATTCAAAAGTTGGACTGTGTAGTTACATCAGTGTGTTCTAGCTAATATAGCTGCATTTCTATGAAAATATTCTCTCTAATTTTGATTTATGGATCAGGTACACTTTTCAAGTGTGGTCTTTTTATCATTAATTATAGAGCACAAAAATAACTATGAAATAGATTTGACAGAGCTAAAGAAACAGACAAATCAAGTAATATGCTGTATTATTTTAAAAAATAATATTATATATATTTAAGAAGTTGCAATTATGTAAGATAGATCTAATTCCAGTTATTTTCATAATAAAGTTTAAACAGTAACCTTCATTTGCTTGCAACTCTGCTCTTCCTAAAACATGAATCACAAGCAAACAGTGCATGGAAAGCATCTGACAATCCAGATACAAAGTGTTGAGAACTGTGGCATCTCCCTGATGGTGTCACCTTTCTGCTCAAGCCTTTTGCATCCTCGAATTCTTAGTGCCTCAGAGTGTCTCCTTTCCCAATTAAAAGTCATACTCCTGATTTCGGTATTTATCAGTCTCTCCCATCTGTAGGCAAAACTAGAACCACAGCTTGGACTGGAATTTTTACACAAGGTTAAACTGCAATCAAAAGGTGATGAAAAGAAGTCCTCAAACATCTTAAAAAAGCAACTGCTGAGTGACCTTTGACCAGTCCTGAGCTATTAACAGGCTGGGGAATGAAAGGCTGTTGAGGATATTAATGTACCTTAAGTGAGTGGAAATCAAATTCAGAAAAATAGGAAGTAAATAATGAGAATGACACGTGCCACAAAACACAAAGGAATCAAAATATAGGAAACTGTTCAAAATCACCCTCTGTAATAGTTTTAAGTGGAAGATCCGTGACATTCAGCACTAGATCTTAAGTGAAAAAAATTTCAACATTTCAGCAAAAGTTCATAATCCAATGTTTTTGTTCCCTCCATCATTCTATAAATATTTTGCAATAAAACGATATGTTAAAACTGAAATTCAATATAACAATCAATAACATAGGTAAAGCACTACAAGCTGTTGGAGCCACCTCAAAATTATCATTTCAGTTTCAGTACAGTCATGAATTAGAAGAACTTCACAAACACAAAACTATAAAACAGTGGCAAAAAAGAACAAGCATAAAATCTGGTTAAGGCATTAGTTGAAAAGATGACTTTCATTTTGACCTATGGTAAAAAATATCTTATTTCTTTTTTCTTACAGAATTCTCTGAGACAGAATTGAGATTGTTCAGGCTTAGACTTATTTTGTTACTGATAGCATTCAAGATCAAAACCAGCCAAGAAACAGATCAATTCACAATTCATTTTTGCTCAAGTAACTCAGATGATTAACTTAAGATTTTATAAAATATGTTTTACATTGAGATCACATGCCAAGAGTTTGGGCAAATGTTCTGTCTATTTAAAAAAAAAGACTTAAAGTCATGTGCTTAAGAACTTCTAGAATAAAAGAGCCGATATAATGAGCTTTTAAATATCATGACCTAATTATAAACCGAGCAAAAGGCATTAACTGTATCCTTGGTGACACACAGCAAAGGAAAAACGGAAGGATATTAAGTTTCAAATAACAGCTCAGGAGCAAGTCAGGTGGCAGATGTAACACAACCACTCTATTAACCCACCATCACCTAAGGAGAGTGGCATGGCAAGGAACCTGCTGTCCTCTGACTACCAATATGGTATTGTTAATCCTTAATCCTTCCAGGTTTACAGGACAAAACAGTGTATTCTGCTATTTCCTGGTTCAGAGAAGAAGGCTGTAAGAATCTGTAGAGCAGCACCTGTGTAAAGATTAGGTTTTGGTATAATGTCCCTGATTTATCTTTTTTATTTCTCTTCTCTTGTTCTAAACAATGCTTACCTTTCAAGGTGGCCTTTTTCAATACCTTCATTGCATAAAGCTGTCTAGCATCTGATCCTGAGATTTTTTTGACAAGGAAGACCTGCATTAAAAATCAGAAAGGATTCTTAAAAGAAAATAAAAGCAAGTCAGATTAATGTATTTTGCTAGGAAATTCAAGTAGTCACTATGATTTCAATGAAAATCTATTTGACAGTTTTGGATTCTGCAAAGCCAAGCCTCCTTTCATCATTTTTTCCCTTCTATTCCTTTATTTCATAATTTAAAAGGTTCATTTAAGAAACTCTACCAAATTAATTTCAGTCTAATTTAAGTGATTTCAGTGACTCAAAAAAAAAAAACTGGATTCTCTAAGAAGTTGATCCAATTTTGAAACACAAAAATCAGCTTTTTGAAATTAATCTCTAGTTTTACCTTATTGAAAATCATAGGATGGCACAGAAAATGTGCTAATAAAATAATTTTCAGATATGAAAATAAATATGTGAACAAAATTTGATCCAGAAACCTACATAAATCAATGTATAAATAATTTTTAAAAAATATCCTAGTGTTGCACGTACCAATAAAGAATAACCAGTTTCAATTAAAGGGTGTTTCACTTCCTTCTTCAGGATCACGGGATTTCTTGATGGGTATTGTTTTTAATACCCTTAACACAAAACTAATTCCAGTAAAGATAAATTTTAGATTTAGAAATGAAAAAAAAAACCCAAAACCCAACTGTCACAGGTTTTGTGGCTATGGACATATATAGAAACACGTTGTGGTACATGAGGAAGTTAAAAAAGCTCTATGAAACCAGTTTGATATCTAGTTTTGTGCCCAATTCTCAGTTACATTAACATCCCTTGCATTACCCAGAGACTACCAGATCATCATCAAGAGACCTTCAAAAGCATGCAGATTTACTTTTTTTAACTAAATGGGAAACAGTCATATCTTCACAAATTATTAGAACAAAATGATTTATGGATTTTTAAAAATATTAATGATTTTTGCATAAAGGCTAAGATAACTGAGGACAAGACTGGCAGTTTTGCAGAAATCTGAGTTAGCTACACAGTTTATTATTTTTGCTTTTTTAAAACTCACATTCCTGCTTCTCCCTCCCATTAAAGTACTGAATTTATTATTATTGATGAAAGTGATTGCTGAAATGATCATTTATTAGCTTACTTTTCCTTGCCCTTGAATGATGTACTTCTCATGATCTGAAGATTCCCAAATAAAAACTTGGTTATGATTCTGGATTAAATCAAACCTTTGGAATTAGGTTTCCCAGTGAATTCTTACTAGTATGAGTACAAAATTAAATAGTTTCTAAGCACATAGATTTCCAAACTTAACTGGAACAATAATGTGACTAACAGTAACTTACTACCACCAAAAGAGAATTGGACCTATTTTTCTAATTTTCCCCCATATCTAAGGTGGATTTTTTACATGCTAGAGCTTAACACCACATTCACAGCTGCAATTAAGGCTGAAATTGATGTAAGGGCTCTGCTGTCTTGCCTTACATATTCTATTGAGTCTTGATGATCTGTCTTGCCATGTGCACTTAATGTTTTACTTTCAAGTTGGATTTGAACAACTAAAAGTATAAAAAATTGCCTAGTGAAATCTCAGTACTCATGAAATGCTAGAAACATCGAGTCTTTAACAGATGTTCAGATAAACATCAAGGTACATTGCACCATAACCAAATTATGACAGATAATGAACATGACTGGGGTGTATCACATTTACTTCATTAACCATAATTGCCTAAAATTTGTTCACACAGTTGCAACATGCTACAAAAATCAGCTTCTGTACTGGTGATGTCCTACCATTAGCAATAGGAATACTTATAAAAAAACCCTTTCAACCCTCACCCTCTCAAATAGAGAGGAGTAGTTAGAGAAGAATGACATTCCATTTTAACAAGAAATACCCAATTATTTCATATCAAGCCCTTTTTTCTATTGAACTTTGAAATCCACATATCATGCTAACATGTAAAAAAAAATACTGCTTTGAAAAGATCTGCCACAATTACAGTGCCTAATCAGCACTAATTTAGAAGGCAGTTTTCACTTGCAACATTGCCTTAATGCAAAACCGTGGCTGTTCTAAATATTTCACAACCAATATTCAATGCTATATTTCTGAATAATTGTCTCCACAAGAGTTCAGTTACCAACCTTTCCAAAGGATCCTTGTCCTAGTACTTTCAGAAGTTCAAACTGTGAAGGGTCTGCTTTCTCATGTCCTTCCTTTACATGGTGAGTTATTGCAATTTCTTTGATACTTCCTTCTTCCTGGCAGAGGAAAACAGAGGAATAAATTCAGATTAATGATTTACAAATATTTGCAAATTCACAATATGTTGAAAAATACCAGTGCCACTGAACCAAATGAACTAGACAATGCCAAATATAGCCAAAAAACCACTCAGCAATGCTGTTTGCATAATTAAGACAGACAGCACTAGTTCAGTAGCAATGTAGCTTAAACTTTTAGAGATGCTCCAGGATCCAGACAGACAATAACAGAGTTGACAGAAGTCAGCAATTCCCAAGTTTTTCTCTTGGGCCCATATGATAGAATTCATATTTCTGTTCCAGATTCACAACCAATTAATAGAAACCAATCTTCTTAAGAATTTAGTTATCTTAAAGCTCACCTAGAGTACATCAAATGGACTAGATGTCTTTGGAAAGCTCTGCTTTCTAACACTTGAATGAGGACCACTATGCTGCAGCAATGCTAATGCTCACCTTTTAAGACAGTGTGAGACTCAAGACACTTCCACACAAAGCAACACTCTCCACCTCCACTTCAGCAGCAGGCTCCACCTGCCACTGACAAAATTCTGTTGAAAAAGTATTCTGCTTTTCTTCTCAAGGAGAGTCTATCCTATAAAGGCTGCCTGGTCTTCATCTCTTCCCCTGTGTGAGAAACTGGTCACCAGAAAGGTCTAAGCAACAGTGAATCTTACTTTCTTGTGCTCTGCACTTAATTCAGTGTTTTCTGCACTGAATTTGAAAATCCCCTGAAAAGTGACACTCCTTGCCACACAAGGAAAGAATTTCAGAGCTTATCAGCATCTGGCAAGTAAAAAACCCCTGCATTCTTGTTAATGTCATCTGAAGATCTCTCTGGGCACTACATGCAATCCAATCTACTGTAAGTTAACACACAACTGACTCTTAGTTAACATACAGAAAGCAATATACTATCTATAGTTTTAACTTCTTGTTGATTCTCTATTTCTTCTATGGGTTATACAAAATAAATCTGAGAATACTTTTCATCTATTTAATGAGGAACTCTCAGACCTATTTCACAGAATTGCAGACTGGTTGACATTGAAAGGGACCTCTGGAGATCATCTTGTCAACTCTAAACCCCCTGCTCAAGCAGGGTTCCCCAGAGCCAGTTGCCCAGGACCTGAATATCTCCATGGATGGTGACAACCTCCCTGTGCATCCTGTGCCAGGGCTCAGCCAGCCTGACAGTGAAAAAGTGTTTCCTGATGTTCAGACAAACTCCTGAATTTTGCCCATTGCCTCTGGTCCTGACACTGGGCAGCACTGAAAAAAACTCTTTGCAGCCTCTCTTCAGGCTGGTCGAACATCTTTTCACCATTGTGAATCCATGCTGAATAACCCCAGCTACCTTTTGTCCTCCATGTATACAGAAACACTTAATTTCTCCATGATTGTCCTGGGGATTAAGGCCTGGCTGACCAACCTGTAGTTCCCAGGATCCTCTTTCTTGCCCTTTTTGAAGATAGGAGTTGACATTTGCTTTCCTTCGGTCTTCAGTCACCTCTCCCAGTCATCACAATTAGAAAAATAATCAGGAGTGTGCTCACAATGACAGCTGCCAGGTCCCTCAGCACTCATGTGCATCCCATCAGGGCCCACAGACTCAGGTACAACCCTGTCTGCTTCAGTATTCTCTAACCTATCCAATGGCAGGAATGGCCTGAAGTTGAGTCAGAGAAGGTTTAGGTTGAATATTAGGAAAAGGTTCTTTGGGAACTGGAACAGCTCCCCAGGGAAGTGGTCACAGCACCAAGCCTGACAGAGTTCAAGAAGCACTTGGACAACACTCCTGGGCACATGGTGTGACTCTTGGTGATGCTGCAAGGCCAGCAGCTGGATCTCAAAGATCTTGATGAGTTCCTTCGACCTCAGGATATTCTATGATTTTCCTCTAAGAGTATATCTTCCATGCTCCAGTCTTTCCCTTCATCTATATGCACCAAAATGTGCACTAATTAGTTATAGTGATAGGTTAGTAGAGGCAGAGCTCTAAATCTGCGTTTCTGAAGAGCTAATTTTTAAGTTTTTCAATCATTCTACAAAATTTATGTGCATGAATTAGTGCTGAAAGTATCCTTTTGCATCTGATCACTTCAGTACTGCATATAAATGCAAAGCAACTGTCCACCCAGGTCAGCATATTCCAACACACGCTTCTCCCAGACTGACAATTCTTCTTCAAAACATTTGTTTTTTCAAAAGATTACAAAATTGGCAACAAGCTGCACAGAAGAAATCCTGAGACTGTGTGTGAGAGTCTGTATATATTAAAAAACTCCAGCACTTGACTTGGAATAATGCACAAAATATGCTGGCAACTTTTAAAATCAAGGAGTAAAAAAAGATACTTTAATGTGAAGAATAGTTTCAAGAATAGTTTTAGAACACTCAAGACAAATCGAAGATGTCCTCTAAGTTTAGGTGCTTGTTTCCATTTTAAGACAGCCAAAATTTTGTATGTGTGAGCACACAGGCATGCTGAGTATTCCAACTAACAACCTGAACTCCTCTCTTTTCAGGAGAAAATACTACCATCATTGACTCCCAGCTGAATCTTTACAGAGTCTGAAAAAAATATTTCCCTTTACTAGTCAAAGGAATAAATTGCTGGTGGACACTTTCAGTTTTATCTTTTAAATTAGAATGTGACCAGCTGGATTACACACTACTTAAACCACCCACTGAATCTTAGAGAATCCCAAGGGAGGAACAGAACAGCTCAGCAAAACAGGCTGCCAAGTACACATTTCTTCAGATACTTTGATCCATTTCTACTTAACTGTTTTATCTATTTCCTCCCTGGCAATCTTGGGAAAGTCAAAAACATGTGAAACAGAACATACTCAAATCTTTTTTATCTACTGCCTTCAGGGATGCAAAGCAATCAGGTGGACACAAGAAGGACATGGACCTGTTGGAGCAAGTCCAGAGGAGGACCATGAAGTTGGTAAGAGGACTGGAGCACCTCCCCCTATGAAGACAGGCTGAGAATTTTGGGGCTGTTCAGCCTGGGGAAGAGATGGTTATGTGGAGACCCCCATCACTACAGTATCTGAAAGGGGCCTACAGGGAAGCCAGAGGGGGATCCTTCATCAGGAACTGTAGTGATAGGACTGGGAGTAAAGGGTACAAACTGGAAGAGGGGAAATTTTTAGGTATTAGGAAGACATTCTTTACTGTGAGGATGGTGAGATACTGGAATAGATTGCCCAGGGAGGTTGGGCATCTAGTCCCAACCCTGGCAGTGTTCAAAACCAGGCTGGATAAGGCCCTGAGTAATCTGATCTAGGGGAGGTATCCCTCCCCAAGGCAAGAGTGTTAGAACTAGCTGACCTTTATGGACCCTTCCAACCCAAACCCTTCTATGATTCTACATTACTTTAAAAGCATTACAAAACTCTACAAGAACAAGAAAAAAAGAAAATATATTAACCTGCTCTCTATATTCAAACAAAAAATATTATTTTTGAATGCATTGCAATTATTATACAACCAACTTTCCAGTGGTTATTTTGAGCACCCTCTAATAAACAAAACAAACCCCAAACCAGCACTTCACATTCCTGATACCAAGGGAATATTCCCAGACTTTGCATTTTCTCAGGGCTCAGTTACTCTTCAGTCCATAAAAGGCAGACCTAATAGAACTCTGCTTTAAACACAAAGGAACTCAAATGATATCCAACTTTAGCTCGTCGGTAACACTTGTTTGGGAGCAAGAATTATGATGGGCGGTTGCCCACAAATTTGTAGTTTAATTTTCTGACATAACTGCTGAATGTTTATTATTTTAACCTAAACCTAAGTGTTCTGCAAATGCAGTTAAAAATACAAAAGCTAAGCCTTCTTTGAAACATAAATTATATGCAGAGGTAATCACACCTCACTATCCACCTGAATTAAAGTACAAGTCTTACACACTGTAGAAAGAGATCTCTATTCTCAACCAACTGCACTAATTACATCAGATGATAGATGTCATCTTGCAGTAAACTGGAAGAGAAGCCAGCCATTCCATCTGGTACTGAATTGTTTGATCATTCCCTGGTACTTGGCAAAAACACTTGTCCCATGTGATGAACTGAAAAAAAATGAGATGCTGGAATACTTGGGTCCTGCTCTCCTTTCTTCCATTCCCAGACAACTTTCACACAAGTACAGACAGTCAACTCACCATTTGCAATGGTGTGGTCTTCCTTCCAGTTACAACTATACCCTACTGCCTACATTTTATTTCTGTTAAGCTTGGAAAGCTCCCTCTCTCAAGCCTTATACTGCAGGGTCTAAATAAAAGTCTCAAGATATTTCCTCTTTTAGGCACACATTTCTATCAAAGCCTTCTTCACACTAGAAAGTTACACTGCCTCAGAAAGCCATTAAAAAAACAAAAACAAAAACAAAACAACCATGTGAGTCAACTTTTAAGTGGTTGCTACTGGCTTCCACCACAGTGAAACTAAATACAGAATAAAAGGAAACAAACAGAAGGTAACATTACTCTGAGTTTCTGTAACAACGTAATTGTGTTAAATCAATACCAGCCTAGAAAGGAAGTGTGTGACAAACAAGCTTAGGTATGAGTTTAAAATACTGTATTCCAGAATAATTTCCTGTACTGATACAGTCTGCAAGCCAGAACTATTCTGGGCAGTGCCTCCATATATGAAAGCTTATAGTAATATACCTCACAATATATGTCTGTGTACAAGAACACACACACATAGGAAAGAACACCAAATGGACCATATGGCACAGACAAATAAAATCTGAATGAAAAATTTTATAAGAAAAAAAAGGGGGATTCTGCAACACCAAGGGCAACCCATTTTTATCTACAGTAATCAGCTGCAAATTGGAATAGGAAATACACTTGCCAGTAAAACAAGAAAAGGACCTTCTAGGGAAGCACTGAAAAACTATTTAATCATTATCAGGCTATAAAAATAATAGCCTAACCATGTTGGAAAAAAAACCCCAATATTTTAGGTTAAGTGATGAACATTAAACACTCATTTTGCTTCTAGTAATTGAATTTATGTGCATTTCCTTTACATTCACTGTTTAATTCAAGAGTAAATTAATTCTGCTGCAACATAAAATACTTGTATTCGTTTCTGAGATCTTATTACAGGAACAACTAATAGATAATTATATAATAATTATAGATAGATAATGTGTTAAAAGAAAACCAGACTTCAAACCCTGAAGGAAACAGAAACAGCGTCTTACTAGGTACATATTTCTCTGTTGTAATGAAAAAGTCCAGAAAAGCAAGAGAAAAACAAGAGTTTATCTATACATAGACACTTCTGCAATTTACCCTTCAGAATTATGAATTTTCAGTAGGAGACCTGAAAACTGCTGTGTAAAGAAGTGGCCCATGCAGAGCTGGATGGTGTAAGCTCATCAGTGCAGAACAAGCTGTATGCTATCTGCAGTCCTTTTTCTGAGCAGTATGTTCCAGGGACAGCTGAAAAGCTGGTCTAGGACTACTAAACTGGACTCTGAACTGGTATTTAGGAGAACTACCAGTAAAATCTACAATACCATTGTGACACTCATTAAGTGTTTAAATAGCACCTCAAAAAATGGAATTCTTACTCTACAAATTTTATGTAAAAAAGACAGAGAAGCAATTAACTAAACATTAAAATGATTTTAAAAATATATAACTGTATGCTGCAATACTGGCAAAGTAATTCACAAGGAAATACTCTGAATCATCTAAATAGGCAGCACAGGATCAGATCTGTGCTCTTATTCATAGCAGAAGGAGGAAAGCCATTCAGAATAAGGAATATTAGCACATCCAAACATCATAGGAATTTCATTGCACCTAAAATTCTCAGCCTCAGCTTCTTGAAAAAAATGCACAAGCAAAACGTGAACATGCACAATAACAACTGCTTGGCAAAGAAATTTCAAAATACTGGCACAGAAATAGGAAATTCAGCAAGAACTTACACTTAAAGAGGTGTAATAACTAGATGTGAATTAACTTCAACAGAACATCAAAAAATTAAACTGCTGTGTTATTATGTATGGAATGCATACTTAGGAAAGGTATTTCTGGAAGACCGATTTCTCCTTTTCTAGATAACTCAAAATTATGGGAGTATATGTAGAAATATTTTAAACACTTAAATCTTAATGACAGCATATTTTAGATAACAGTTCTTAAAAGAACAATTAGTTCATCAGCTTCACGATGAGTGACAAAGACTTGAGTATATACTTTTCAATATACTGAAAGTATAAATTAAAAATACAATATGCATAAATTATTCCAAAGGAAAAAAGCAGCAACTATCTAAAAAATGTAAAACATGTTTTTTAGTGAAAAAAAAAAAAAAAAAAAAGGACCAGTGTATTTAAATTACTTCTACTCACAGAGGACATTTATGGGGTGTAAAGTCATAAAATGACATAGAATTGGAAAGGTAAGGAAATAAAAAAATACAGGGAAACATTTACAGCTTAAGATGTTCAAACATTATAGTCAATAGCACGTGACTCTAAAAGTAAACTGGACCCATCCTGAACAGAAAGACTGACTGCAGTCTCTGCTGTCAGCTTCAGTGAAATTAAACCAAACAATTGACCAAAAGCAAGATAGCCAAAGATAGGTATGCACAGCAAGATTGGGGGTTGGAAGGGTCCAGGAAGATTTTATTTGATTATAATAGTGTGGGATTTTTAAAAAAATCAAATTAAAAAAAAAAAAATCATTCTGATAAACTATGCGGAGAATAACCAAAAACCTGTCAGGTTTAATTGTTTTATCATACCAAGAGCAAAGATAGGTATGTGCAGTACATGCCACGAGTACCTATAGATTAAGGCTTTTTGAAAGAACATTTTATTTATTTTTAACATGTTGAAACACTTTGAAAGGATTGGCATTTCTTTTTGGATTACTCTGAGGCATGTTATTGTGGAAAATGGATGTTCTTATTTGATGACAAAAAAGGAGCAACAGCAGCTAAAGGCTAAACAAAATAAATGACTCCTTCACCATACCCAAGTTCCACCTGGAACAAATTCAAAACCAGATTTCTGAGAAAGTTCTCTTTATAAAAGGTTGATTTAGAAAATCCCTGAAGTCATTATTGCGTGAGACACGTGACAAGTAACTATCCCATCTTGAGTCCTTTGCATCAGGAAGGGGATATTGAAGATAACACACAACATCTTCACGCTGCTACAAGAAGGGACTCAGGAGAACTGTGCGCAAAACAAGGCTGGCTCATGTTCACTTTCCCACAGAATGAACATTACCCAGATGAAGGTGAAATTTTCCTCAGAAGTGCAGTGAATTTCAGCTGGCAGATGACTAAATACTGATCAAAAAACTTCTTCTCTACACACTTGTTGGCTATACAAAATACAGCAAGAAATACAACACCAAACCTGTAACATCAGAATAAAAGGTTTCATGGTTGAAGAAAGTAAAAGGACATATACCAATCCCTTCTGCATCTAACAGAGATGGAGGATGAAATAAAGGACATAAAAAAGAAACAAGGACAAAACATTAACCTCAAGCTCATTTTAAATAAAACCTCTGAATCTTACAACACAGTTTTTGGACAGAAAGAAACTCCTGTGAGTATCTTTTCTTTTAGAACTGAGAAAAAACTAGGACTTTTAAAAAATTAAGACTTTTAAATAAACTGTCATTTTCCAATAAGAAGCACACATGACTAGGACAGATGTGGCCGTATATACTCGAGTTCATCAAAACCCAGTGGGAGGGAAATCTGACACATGCAACAAATCCTTGGATGGGTCCAGTAATCATAAAAGTTCTTCCCAGACATTAAACATTGTTGACATGCTAACCAAAAACTGTAAAAATGAGGCTGAGACTTCAACTTAAGGTAAGCATTAGATAAGATTAACAAATTTTAATCTCAATAAATAATTAAAACCTTTATAATAGCTAAGCCATCTTAAGCAAGTGTTGAAGAAGTTAATTTAAATACTGATAACCCTGGTTGCAGCATTACCCAGGTTTCACCTTTACTTGTTAATTCTGTACTGGACTTAAGAGAGTAAAGAAGGTACAAAACAGAACCATCTTTGACATATAGCTACTTACAAACATTAGTCTTAGTTATGATTTAACTTGCTTCTTAAGAAGTTTTTCAGATTTTTCATTGTAAAGTGTTTTTCCAGCTCATGTTCTTGTAAAGTCTTCCTTGAATTTTTTGTTTTTACTACTTGATTGTTCATGTTATCATGGAAGCCTCTGCGTCCCTGATTAATGCTGCACATAGAGCAATGGCCCCCACACTTCCAGCCACAATCAATCCTCCTGCCTTGCCTGCAGCTGCTGAAGGACCAAACACTGCTGCAGTTTTCAGTGGTTCTGAGAGTCCTTCCAAGAGTCACTGCCTGACAAAGCCGAGACACTCCCTCAAACTGTGCAAGATTTTTTTTAATACACCATTTAGCATTTAACTGCCAATATTGTGACTTTAATACTTCTTTTAAACAGACCCTATTATACATCAGAAAATGTTGGTGGGATCCCATCAGAAACTCTTTAGGGAACTATTTAAAGAATATTTTCTGTTTAAAACCACATATTACAATATTTTTTTGCATCTGTTTTATATGGGGATAATTTACACATGAGAAACAGCCAGAATCACCATAAGGAAAGATTACAGTTCTGGAACTTCAACTTCCATAGCCAGGAACCAGAGGAAAAAAAAGTCATTTTGATAGCTTTAATCATAACAATTAAGTCAAAACCATACTGCCCATATTGGTGAACACCTTCCTCAAACATCAGCTTTTTCAAGATAAGACCTAAATCAGTGTATCAGTCCTAAAATCAGTGTATGCTGTTAATGATACAATTATCAAAAAAGCAAATCCAATGAATAAAGAGTTAACTACAATCTTATTTTTCTCTCAAAAAATGTGCAGCAGCCAAGACATTGCTTGTATCATTTTTCATTAGTTAGTATTGATTATGTAGCAACATAGATTTTTCTATTTTCATTACGGAAGTAGCAGCTTTGTTTTCACCCCTCTCAATCTCTTTTCAGGAATGTTTTGCTTCCTTTAGACAAAGGCACTTTCCTGAAGCACATGTACATTCACTACAAGCAAAGATAAGGCTGAAAACAGAAAAATGGAGTCCCCAGCAATTTACTTACCACTGCTCCAACAATGGTTATAGGTTGCCTTTCACTACTTTGTTAGCCCTCACTGTACTGCTAAGAGCTTTGCTGGACATGGTTGTGTTTGGCAAAATATTTGTCTATCACAGGCACCACAATGTTGATCCCCACAATCAAATAAACCATTTCTGAAGTATTGACTAGGATATTAAATCTTGGTGCTGAAGTTACATAATGCTGTTATATCCTGTGAGGACAGTCAGCTTATTGGATATCAAGTGATTTTAAAAGGATGACTCAATGTTGGCACAGTTCCCCAGCTCATATACAGAATTTCCTTTTCCTCCCCTCCCTTGAGTCAGGAAGTCTCCTAGAAGCATTTTTACTTTCCCAACTTGTTATGAACATGGGATTTTCAGTATTATCTGCAGAAATGAAATGTCCTTTTGAGCTATACTTTTTGAAGTAATAAAGAGCCAACAAACTGAAAACCAATTACTTTTACCTCTTGTATTAGAGCTTACAGAAATCTTCATTAAGGTAAAAAAATGGGAGTTAAAAATGTGAAGAGTGCATCAATCTAGGTATTTTTAAGTATCTTAAGATGCCTTTTATATGCATTCATACATTCTATACTTTTTATACTCCTACCTTCAAATTCAAAACTACCTTAGAAATAAAACTCACAGTCCAACAAGTGCTTCACAATCTCCCATTGCTTTGGCAAGCAGTGCTCGTGAGCTAAATCATGGACTAAAAGCCATTCTTTATATCTGTGACTAACATTCAATTTGAGTCACTTTATAGAACTAATCACTACTTATATGCTCATACACAAACAATTGTTCTCAAAAGCTGATTAAAAATCCTGCTTCTGAAATAGAAATTTTTCCAATACAACAAAAAGCAAAGCAGTACCATGCATAAAAGTAAGTCAAGCTGATTAAAGGATATTCTGCGTACGTTGTCTGTTTTACACTGCTACCAAAGAAAAGCAAGAGTAGAGCAGAAGTTCTAACTGTGAACATCTAAAGTCAGAAATACAGGCTTTCCCAATTTATGTCTTCACTTCTTTTGAAAAGATGGAAAAACTTTTAATTTCAACTAATATCATATCACTTGTTGCTGACAGCATCTATTGTTTTACCTGATATAAAATAAGATTTCCTGAAAACTCTATTTGTAAATGTTTTATTTCAGGTCTTGGCTTTTTTTGAAATTCTTGAATTGTTAAAAGTCTCTCAGAGAAAAACAATTTGTAGAGAAAACAAAGAAAAAAAAGTATTTATGTATTTATTCCTTACCCTCTTTCTACCCTTTTTAATTCCTGGACTTTTCTGCAACAATTTTGAGATCTAGAAGGATGCCTATGTCTGTATTTGTTCCACGTAGACAGCTCACAGAATGAAGACTGCAGAGCTGGTTCCTGAGACAGAATTCCCATACTTTTGGTTGTACAGATGAAGCAAGATAGGAGTTTGAAGAATGAATCCTGTCCCAGAGAAACAAGCCAGAGGACAGGTAAGGCCCTGTGGATAAATGTGGTTCACCAGGCTGGGAGTGTAATTCTGAAAATCCTTTCTTTCCTTGGAATGAAAATATAAAAGGCCAAGACAGAAGTAGGACACTACCCCTTCCTTCCCAATGGAACTGTGAGCAGGAGGGTGTTTGGCAGGTAAGCTGAGAAACTCCTGCAAGCATTTTAAAAGCCCAATGTCACCAAAAGCAGTTTTGCAATGCAGTTCTCTTTTGATCAAACACCACAAAATTATCTCATGAACTGAAATGTGCTTGTCAGCATTGGAAAAAACCACTCATTGGGTGGAACTTTCATTTCCCAGTAACTCTGATATGAGTTTTTTTCCTACTTTGTAAGCACTACCATTTCAGAGAATTGCAATTAAAAAAACCTAATTAAAAGTTAAAAAGCCCAAACTATTTAGAAGGAAAAAATAATCCCTGACCATATTCAGCACTAATCTATGAAAGGTACAAATCCTGTTTTATTACCATGATTTCGTACACATACACTGAAATCTATATGGATTGAAAACCTTTAGTTTGGTCTGCAATAGCCAGATTTTAAAATCAACAGAATGTTGATGACAACCTAACCAGGCTGCTGTAAGTAGATATAACAATGCCATTTTGGACCAAATTTCTGAGGAATAACTTTCATGTCACTTGTGGAAAAGAACTGTAATTCAAGACCATGAGTTGATAAATATTTACTTTATAAGGTTAACATTAAAAAACCCCTTGATTATGTTGCAACCTACCTGTGTTCTATTGTTTTACATTCATGTCTTGTTCATCATGTGTCATGGCAGAAAATTCCATTTCATTCTTTAATATGCATTACAAAAATTATTACAAATTGTTTAAACCAGTATATGGGCTAGTAGGTGTCCACCACTTTTCCAAGTTAAGTCATTACACAAGAAGGTCATGGGGTTTTGGGTTTTTTACCTCCTCACTGAAAGTATTTGTAGACTTACAGAAGGATAAATGTGAAAACTGATTTGACTTCCAACGATAAAATATTCTGTCCCATTGTATGTTTACATGTAACGTTAAATAGCTCTGAAACAGTGCTTAGGATGATACAAGACTCCACTAGCAATTTTTCTCAACTTAAACCAAACATTTTAATGCTTAAATATATGCCCAACAAGAAAATTACATAAATCAAACATTTGCTATGACTAAATTATCATTTAAAAGTTGAAATAACCCTAACACTGTTATGCAAGCATCACTATGCTTCATACCATTTCAGAAGTAAATTTAAGATATTAATAGCCTGAGCTATTTTAACTATCACCACACAGAGCCATATTTTACACTCTAAAGTACTATATGAAGACGTAACTATTAAAATAACCACTAAATATTAGAAATACAAAAGTTTTTAATAAAACTTGACTCTCAGTGAAAACATACAGCTAAGCTCACATTTAACACTCCCCACTTCCCCCTGAAATATAAGTTTAACATTTACATGCAGGTAACAATTTCCTAATAAGGCTAAATTATCAGCAGGTATCTTAGAAACTTCTACAACATATGAACATACCACAGACTTCTTTTTTTTAAGGAAATACGAAACGCTTTGTATCCAAACACCACCAATCCCTAAACAGTGAAAGACTAAAACCACTCTGAAATTAGAAGTTAAATAAGTAAAACTTCCCCCTTTCCCCCTTATTCTCTTAAATAAGAAACTAAGCTCACCCGAACAGAGCGAACACGCAGAGCCAGAAACTTAAACATGACTAGGAAACCATGATGTTTGGATTTTCTGAGTGAGCGATCACAAGTCTAGCAGGGAAGACCAACCCTGGCGTTTTTGCTGTGACCAGCTGTTCCGGCAATTAGAAAATTTCCTGTCAGGCAAGTCAGACACAGCTGGGGGTGGGGAGAGAGAAGGGGGAAAAAAAGGTCAAAAAAAAGAGAAAAGACATCTAAAAAAAAGACACTGATTCCACAAACACACAGAGCTGTGATAAAGAAAGACTGGGCAGCAGTGGTACTCATGTTGCTGATTCTTATAGAGATCAGCACAGGAAATGTAAGCAGATTGCCTGATAGCAACAGGCTGTTGCAGATGTTACTGATTCCTGGTTCCCAGAAAAGAACAAAAGAGACCAAGATCTCTTTCAGAAATCACACTACTATGCAACATTTCACTGATTAAGCACAATAGCAAGTATTTTAAGTCCTATATGTGATAATTGTATTTTTATGAATTTAACTTCACAAAATATTTTAAGATCTCACATATCACTACTTCACAGATTTCAATGCAGAGAATGCCTAAAGATTGTTTTTATTTACTAGAGTTTAGTTAGAGGACCAAAATGACCTTGTGCCTAGTCCTTTGAAATCCTGCACATAGAAAATGCCACACAGATGTTCTAGGCCAAGGCAAATTGCAGAAATATTAGAATTGGATTGCCCAGCTCAAATGTCTGACTTATGCACCAATATTGTATTGCTCTGTAGAGAGTGAACTTCTTAAAATAAAAAGGATTCCTAAGCTTTCTTCCACTGTTAAGAAGTCCCAAACACTTCAAATGTTTTAGGAATTAGAATTCAATCTAGTTATTTCAAAGAGATGAAGTTTTTAATTTGATCTCTCTAGATTTAGCACGGGAGATATTTTCCTGAATATTGATACTATCTTTAGCTTTTTTGATACCTGTTAAAACAATGAATTCTAAAGTACATGCTCCTTTAGTGGAATGAGACTGTTTTTCAAGTAATAAATAAACAAAGGCAAGTAAAGACCTTTAGTCAAAGGCATATACAAGTATTCAGCTATAAACATATCCAGGTGATTCCGTTCAGTGACTATGTATCAAAGGAAACATACAGCAAGATACCACAGTCCTGCTTGCACAAGACATAAAAACAAACCCACCCTGCAGCCAGCTTCCCTTGACTGGGTTCTAACAAATATCTGGATTACTGCTTTTTTTGTTATATTTTAATTCCTCTTCAGAAGACAAAAGGCAGTAATTTAAGTGACAGAACATGTTGCTGCTATCTCTATCCCACATCCTGGCTCCCTACACTATCAGTTTCCAGCTTTTCCCTTAAATTGGGGTTACACATCTCCCCAGCATGAGCCAAGATTCTCTTGTCAGAATGGAGAGGTGAAATAAAGACCTCACTTTAGCCATATCTCAGAAGCAAAATTGTGTACCTTTAGTGTCCTCTTGTACTCCTCTGGGTCTTTATTTGTGTAACATCTGCAGGGACAATCTTTCAAATTCTGTATACCGAATATACATCATTATTATTACAATAAACACGGGCCTTCAGGAACTACTACTGCACAAAGGAGGATTTTGTGACTCAACTGAGGGCTCAAAAGCCCTCAGTTAACTTCTGTTAATGTGCTTTTTACAGTCCAGTGTGGTACAGCCTTTTTGGAAGAAGCAGTTTTTCCTACAACAGCAGTAACACAGCATGAAGAATTATTAAATGTTGGTTTCAATATGAACAAAGCTTCTTGAACACAAGGAATTTACTGCAACACAAGGATTTCAAATATTTAATGAGCAGCATAAAAATTACTTGAAGCTTTCCTCTCCTCAATTGTTTCAAACTTGCAGCTACTTCCTCCTTCAAAACTGAAACACCTCAAGAATTTAATTTTGCAGTTTAACAGCAATGTAGTTATTTGCACTTGGAAAACTTAAATGAAAGTTAAATAAATAAATGGGAGACCAAGCTCTCTGCCTTTACTTTGTCAAGAATAGATACAATTACACTAAAAGCAGAGTGACCAGGAATCTTCAAGTCACTACATTAAACCCTGTGGTACCAAAAAAAGCTAAAGGCAGAAATGGAGAGTACATGGTAAGAGCTGCTCTAACTACAATATTTCTTAGAGATGAAAAGATACTGTGGGTAAATAGTAATTTTCTTATCTTTTGGCTGTAAAGATAAGAGTACATTTTGCTGCAGATATGCTGTATCTGCTAAGGGTGACAGGAATAAGGCATTTCAACCGAAACATCTGTATAATTACTGACTACTGCTCTCCCAAACCTCTTATGTGACCTCCCAGAGAAGTACAAAGCACAGTGCTCAGGGGTCAGCGGGGTTACTTCACAACAATAGCTCTCCTATAACTGCCGTGAGTCTGGCAGGTGGAAGAAATTTCTTGTGTTCTGGGAGAACACAGCCTGCATGGTTCCCAAAGAGCACCAGCAGCCAACCAGAAACATTAAGATATAAGCTACACAACTCACTTTGAGAATCTCTCAGAAGAGAGCTTGCCCTTTTAAATATTCCCTTGTACATGAAGGAGACAGGTTAGAGGGCAGCAGTCCCCAACAGGAAAGTCTCTGATAAAAAGAAAAAATTGCTCCAGCAAGTTGCTTCCCTACCTTTACATCTTGGATAAGGATTTGTATTATACTTGTTTATCAGGAGACACAACTGTCTCCAAAACAAAGGGAATGTGGTATGCCTGTCAGTCACAGTTCAGTCAATTACAGAACTCCACTTGCACAATGCATTTCCTTCTCCTCCAGCACAGAAATATAAAGCCAGTTCATCTCCCATCTTCCCCTCCTCATTGCTTAAATTGGATGATCTGAGTTTACAAAATTAAGAGAAATGCTGTCCACACTTTGAAGACAACAGAGCTCACAGACACTACAGACAGTGGGAGAACTGAAAAACGCTGAGGAACTCTTGAAGCAATACAGAATATTTGGGAATCCATGAGTCTCATTGGAGGCTGAAACATTTAATCTAAGTGGAGTCCATCAGGTAAACTGACAATACTCTCAGCTTGAGAAGTGTAACAATGCAAATTAAATCTTTACAGTGCTAGAAAAGCAAGGCTCTGCAGTATGAATTGCTTTCAACTATTTGCAAAAAACAAAGCAGCAACACATATATGGAATGAAAAGCCCTTGTTTGACAAAGGTCAACAGTTGAGGAACAGAGAGCTAGTTTTTTAAGTTTTCAGAAGCTGAATAATATACTCTTCTTCATAATAAATACTTTTGTATAGCCAAAGCAGCAATATTCTATTAAACAGGGGGTGTGGCAGCTTCCATCTGTCAGTTTACAGGCTTTGCAGGGCTACCATCTGTTTTCTCTCTATGTAACAAGTAAGCAGCTTGACTTTGAACAGTGCTTACACTCTCAAATTATTCAAATTTTCTGACCAAGATCCAGAAGGTACCCTGCATCTAAGACACTAAATGCAAAATAAGTCACTCAGAAAAATCCAGTAGAACACATCAATGAAAGTTTTGCTGTAACCTTTCCTCAACACTTGGAGGAAAAAAGTATTCCAGGGCTTGCCTTCTCCATATTAGTTTGATATCTAAGAGTTAACATCTCAAACAAAATGGTCTGCACTGTTTACAAGGTCGCTGTAACTTCTTACATGAGGACCTGCAAGTTCATTCTCAGAGAGGTAAGATGCACCATGTCACTAAGTTGGTAACAAAATTCATCCAAGTTTCAGCAGAGTAGAGTGCTTTGGAAGAGAATGAATTTCCAATTTCATCATAATAGACAAAAAAAAAAAGTATTCTGCCTTTTACAAAGCACAATCTGGTCATTGAGAAGGAAATGACTGGATTTAACTTTTATAGATGTAAATCGTTTGCCTAAAAAAAGCTTATTTGTTCAAGAATCAAGTTATTTGTTTGTCAAATAGAATTAAATACATGAGTACATATATATATTTAGCAGAAGACACTAAAAGGCATGTAAGAATTACAGAATACTTTCAAGTACAAATTTAGTATTTGTAATCCAAGCTGTTACAAGTAGCTACACAAGTAGCTGTTACGGCCAAAATTAAGTATTAATCTGTAAATAATGAGAAGGATTATGAACTATGAACACTTGTGAATTCAAACATCTCCCTAATGTTTAAGAAATTATAGCTATGTCTTAAAGCCTCTACCACAGAGCCAAGAATTTTAGTAAAAAAAATGACAAAAATGCACAGACAGAAAATTGAAACATGAAGGTTGTATTAGCAAAAGTAAAACAAACATACTGAAATAATCATCAGAAGTACCTTCACTGTCATGTTAACAAACATGACTGTTCTTAAACATGGAAATTGTTATTGATCACCTGAGCAGGAATATCCAGCAGAAGTCTAGAGCAGTCCTGAAATGGTGCTTCAACTTGCCAAAAGGCAAACAAAAGTTCCTGAGACATTGAGTACTCACCAGCACAGAACATTAGAAATTGAGGTAAAACTAAAAATCAGTTAAAGCCTCTCTGAAATGTTTTAAAATCTAAAAATCTCTCAGTTTAGTTATGTTTTTTCCCCTGAATTTTCCTGAACAACACCCTCATCCTACATTATTTTCACAGATGAAGACATAACAAATGAGATTACTCTGGATTTAGTATTACTGCTTGAGTAATGGGTGCTGTTTTGCCCACGGCTGTAAGTGATGAATGATCTCCCTCTCCTTATCGTGACATCCCCATTCCAGTGCTTTATAGATTTAGTGTAAATTGCATGGTATACATGCATGTAAAATACAGACTCTCAGCACTTACCAATCCAATTCAGTACTTCAGCAATGATATTGTATTGTCCACATGCTTCAGGTTATTTTTCCAACGTATTCTGAAGCCTTTTTTAAGATCACACTTTTCTTATAAACTCTTTTAATAAAAAACACTCATTGGAAAGACAATGGTCTTAATTTTCATCTCTCCTGACTGCAAACATATGTGTTATTTAAATTCTACCAGGAAAAAATAAATGAAAAAGACTTTAAACTACTCACTTCTCTTTGCAAGCATTTCTTACTCTACCTTTTGACTACCCACTGCCTAGTCATTGTTACTTTTGTTATATATTTTTTAGTAAGATGACAGCTACTGAGATTTAATTTTTTATCACCCTGATCAGCCTATTTCAATAAGATTTGTTTTAATTCTATGTATGCTTTAATTCTGCTTGTTTAAAAGTAGGGCCAAAGCAAGAAGTCAAGGGTAGTAATATGACTCCACCACCTGCATTGAAGAGAGAGGTTCATCACAAGTTTGAGCCTGAATAGTTCCACTTCTGCCTGTACTGAAAAAATAACAACCTCTAGTCCTTGCAGGTTACCAAAAAGCAATTTTCCTGCAACTTACAAATGAAAACTTCACTTCTAGTGCAAAGAAAACTTTTTACAAATTCTTGGAACCTAATATTTTTCATATGTTTAATAATTAGGCTTAAGCTAGCAGAATGCAATGGTAATACGTCAGTTGTACAAAGTGTTTTATCAGCTACATAGAACCCAGATCACGGAACATGAAGAACACAGCACAGATATGATATGATCTTCACACACACACAGAATGGGAAGCCACCTGACAGACTAGCTGCAGCTTCTGGTTAGCTTTAACCAGCAATAAGGCATGCAGCATGATTGCAACAGCTCAAAACAATTAATTGGCTCAGCTAATTTACTCAATCTCTATGGACACAGAGGTACAAAAAGCAATGGCAGACAGCACAAGAGTGAGAAAGATAGCAAATAAAAGGCTTTAAATAGCTTCCCCTTTCAATAATGTCCACTTAAGCTTTCACATTAGGTTCAGTTTCAGCCAGCTGTTCTTACATTTATTTCCTGCTGGTCCCGGGTCATTTATGAGATACAGATAAAAAAATGTTGGCAACAAGCTATAAAGTCAGATATAATCAGCACACTTGTTGCAATAAAACCAGAGCACTGAATGACTCCCCTTTTAAAAGAAGCAAGGCCTTGAACCACACAGCATCTTGGACTCCTCAGAAATGGCTATCTTTGTATTTCCAGTTTTTCCTAAAGCTACCACAAATTTTGAATCACAGCCATGTAACTCAGGCTTTCTTGTTCATTAATTTTACTTTTGACCAAAAGAACATGGATGTAAATGAAACTTCTCTTTTGATACACAGAATACTAGAAAGAGTTCCTACGTACACAGAACTTAACAAAGTTTTAATATTTATTTTAAACTTCCTCTCTCATTTGCATCATCAGCACTCTATCCAACCACTTAAGACAGCAAAAGGATGCAGATTCCAAGCTTTCACCTTCTTTCTCCACAGAAGTATGGCAACTTTCTATCCTGAACTTGCATACTTTACACACCTACCAAAGTATTTTGTCTTCTTACATGATTTGCTAGTACACCCTAGGCATTCTACTGTCCTCAGTTACAGCTGAAAAATTTCATAAATTGTTAGTAACTATGTAGGTGCCCCAAATCCATTTAAGTGCAAAGTTAAACAGAACAACTTAAATGAGTTTCAGTGGTAATTTAAAATGGTCTGTATCTTGTACCAAAACAGATTATGAAGCACTGACAGACTCTCACATCCCAGCTCAAGTAGTATTTTATCACTTGACTGACAGCACTGGTTAGCTTCCAGCTATAACTGACTGAGCAGCTGTAGTAATGTCTTGTCTAAAAACCCCAAGATTAATTTACACCACAACTGGCAAACTTTTACTCACCACCTCAGCCTAGAAATAAATGCAAAGCATACTCCTGAAATACTGCTCTGAGACATTAAAAAGCTAAAACAATCTTACCAAAGCAGCTCAAGCATGACAGAAAGAATACTAAAGAAATATTTTAACTTTTTGATGGTAATACTGTATTAAAATCAGTTACCTACCAAAAAAAGCAGCAGTTTGAAAATTTCCAAAGGAAGTACAGGGAAACATTTGTAAGCATCTTGTAGTTATCAACTATTGAAAGAGAAGTTTGATAATTTTGAGGGATAAACTTTAGCTGGCTGCCAGACACCCACCCAGTCACTCTCTCAATCCCCCCTCCTCAGCAGGACATGTAGAAGAAAAGCTCATGCACTGCCTTAAGAACAGGGACAGCACACACCAGGTACCACCATGGGCCAAAGAGTATCAATTTAGGGGAAATTTATTTCACCTGTTCCCAGGACAGTGAGAAACAAAGATGAAACTAAAACCACCTTTTTGTCTACCCTCCCCTTCTTCTTAGGCTGATACCATGCTTCCACCTCCTCTCTGTCAAACAGCACAGGTGGAATGGGAATTGCAGTCAGTTAACACTTTCTGCTACTTCCTCAGTTTTCCCCTGCTCCAGCACAGATCCTTTCCACAAAGTCCAGTTCTTCAAGAACAGACTGCTCCAGTCTAAGTCCCCCGTGAGCTGCAGTCCTGCCAGAAAACCTGCTCCCTCCGTGGGCTTCTCTGGGCTGCAGCTCCTGCCACCAGCCTACTCCAGAATGGGCTCTCCACAGGCTGCAGCTCCCTTCAGGGCACATCTCCCTGCTCCAGTGTGGAGTCCTCCACAGCCTGCAGGGTGGAGATCTTCCCCACTGTAATCCTTCAAAAGGCTGCAGGGGACAGCTTGCCTCACCATGGTCTTCTCTGGGGCTGCAGGGGCATCTCTGCTCTGGCACACAAAGCACCTTCTTTGTCCCCCCTTCTTCACTCATCTTGGTGGCTTACAGGGCTGTTTTTCTCATGCTTTTTTTACTCCTTACCCTCACAGATGCAACACAGCAATTTTTACCCTAAACATGACATCACAGATCTCCACCCACATGGTTGATGGGCTTAGCCTGGGCCAGTGCTGGGCCCATTTTGGAGCTGGCTGAATCTGGCTCTGTCCTACATGGTGGTGCAAACCCTCTGACCTCTTCTCACAGACATCAACCCTCCCCAGCAAAACCTTGCTTTGTAAACCAAATGCAATAGTTAAGTTACAGCCTCAAAACAAGGAAATAATCAAGCAATGGCAGAAGTCAAAATAAATTAACAAACCAAAACTGAATACTTTCCCAAAGATATGTTCTAGTTTACACAAGAATTGAAGTCAGCATTGTAGTCTGTATTATGCACAATATTAGAACAAACAATCTCCCAGTGTTTCCTTCTAAACACACAAATAGTGTTCTTTTCTTACTGTTAACACAGCACTGCTTCAGTCACCTGTCAGCACTTGCCCCATTTCTTCATCTTGTGGTTCATACAGCAGAGCCTTGACGCTATGAGGAGGAACCAAGAAACAGCTATGCTGGGCAAGCTTACAATCACCCAGTTTTCCTATCAGCTTAAGAGCTACTGGTACATTTGAAGACAAACATGGAAAAAGCAACTTACTATCTCAACTGTCTCTACACGATTTCAGCAGAGAGAGAAACTGCTATAGTTGCAATTATATCCATGCTGTATAGATGGAAACAGCTCTGACCATCTACTCACAACCTGAAGTCTGCACCATATGCAATAGCAGCATATGAACCTTGAAGCCCAACCAAATATGGAGTTTCAAAAATTGCTTTTATTGGCAAAGCCATTTATCACCAGACTTAACATTTAGCTAGTACTAACACAAAAGTACAGGTAAACTTGATGTTTGACAAAATTCACAGGCATTGCAACAAGAAAACTGAACTCGGTATCTTCACATTATGAAATTCTGTAAACTGCAAGTTTGACATGAAGATAAGGAACCCTAAAAAGTTATCACAGTCAGGAAGGTTCATTGATCCTCTCTTTAGTAGCAATCTCTATTTTTAAGAAGCCTAGGTTAAGAATTGTTTTGATGAATGCCTTTCAATAACAAGCACAATGGAAATTTTCACAGTTATTCCTCACCCTTGACCTTCCCTGAAACACTATTAAAAGCTGAGGAATGAGTTTTGAGAACAGTTAGGATACCAAACTAGACCTGAGTGAGTGAGGAAAAAAAACCTCTCTCAAAAATACTAAGATCTGAGAGTGCACCCCATGTCCAGTAAACTCAAACAAAACACTAGTGGCAAATGGCCTATGAATTAAGTGATGTCAGTATACTCCAATATTGGACTATTTTTATAACAGCCATCCTTTACTCACAGTTTGTTGGTTGATATCATCTTCTGCCATAGGTTCATCCACAATTTGCTGTCCATTCTGTAAAAAAAAAAAAGGTACAGAAAGTGAAAACAAATACTGACTCCAAGTACAGAAATAAATAGATTGGAGATAGGCTTTCATAGCATGTTACTGTACTCTCCTCTCCATATTCTACAAAAGAAGGTAATTGAAAGTAAACATGGAAAACTCCCTATTGCTGGCATGTAATGCCACTCTTGCTTTGATCTTTATGCATTCTCAACCTGGATGAAGTCACTGTAAGAAACATATAAAACCACCTGGCATTTGAAGCCTCACTACTACACAGCTAGCCATTATTTTTCATTACAACAATTTCTGCAGAACAGTCAAACCTGACGAAGACTGAATGGCAAAAGGCCACACAAAGCGAACAGATAAACGGGTCCTTTCTAAGAGCATGACCTTAAATAGCAAGTCAGCTCTTATTTCACCTTAAGGAAACTTTGTAACTACAGTATAGACTTAGAAAAAACATTTAATGCAATTCTAATTTTACTATCAGTTCTAATTTTACAATTTTACAGCATTTTCTACTTTCTGTACCCAAGGGCCATTCTGACAAGCCATACAGAAAGAGGCTTTTGAACTTGAAATTTAGCTATAAAGATTTTTTAAAAAATCTTAAATACCTTGTTGGTCAGCAAAGGTTTTGTTTTTCTTGACAGTGTTACAGTCATACTTGGAGAATTTCTAAGAGGTATTTTTCCCTGAAAGACTTTGAATAGCTTTGCTTACACAACAAACATGACCAATAGCAAGTTGTAAGGAAGAGTATGTATTTCCTAAGTTATGGTATAGGGCATCACCTCAGCATTAATTCTTAGTTTGCTCCTAAAGTTTAACAGCAATCCAGTATCATTTTAAAAACAAATGAAAAACTATTAAAAATGGTTACCATTTCCCATTACCATTGGAGACAGAATTTGAGTTCACTTTTGCATTGTTTCCCTAGAGAAGCCAAAGTCTAATTAATCAATTTCTTCAAATCCTAATTTACTTAAAAGTTACATATATGTATAGATAGTTACCTTTTAAATGTCAGAAAGTCAATAAAAGCTGCTCAGAAACTCAGAGATTTTAGCTTCATTCCACACCTTCCTTCCCACTACTCAGCTTTTCAGCAGATTTCTTCAGAACCTTCCTAGCATTCTTCTGTAACAACTTCTGATTAATAGAATCCTCCAGCTTGCATATGGCTAGAGGGGAGTCCTTCATATGTGACAGATTAAATCTTAACCACTTATGAATTCTAATTTTCAAATATTGCAAGCTCACTGAATGTTCAATCAGATGATTACCACCTCTCTAGCAACTTTTCTCCTAACCATTTTTTTTTCCCCTGGAAGATGCAGCTGGAAAAAGATAAATTATAGGAATTATGAATTTCTCAAATATGACACAGGTGGGTTGGTTTTTTTTGAGGGGGTGTTTCTTTAGGTTTTTGGGGTTTTTTAATGTGGTTGTTTTTTGGTTGTTTTGTTTAGGTGGTGGGGAGGGGAAGAAGGCTGGGCTCTCTGATTGTCTTTCTAGTGCAGACATCTGGCACACGGTAGCAGTGCTATTTTCTCATCTTTCCTGGCTTCAGGAAGACAGTAGAGATTTCTGGCATGACTCTGGTCTACTCTAAAAGTCATCTTTCCATGTTGGAGGACTAGTAAGAAATCAGTGGCATATGCTATACATTAAAGTATGCTTTACATTACAGCAGTGAATATAAAGTTTAAAAGCTGTCTCAGTTAAGGACAGTCAATACAACCTTCTATCTGTACAGCAAAGTGTAATTTGATAAGATGATTCTCCAAAAAGCCCACATGCCCCACACTGTAATATCTTTTACTTATAGTGTACAGGCAGCAAATCTTGTATTGTACTATCCTTCCTTAAGATACATAAAAAGTCAGTATTATCAAATGGAAGACCAGAAAAATACCAGCTTAGCTAAGTAACAGAAATGAGTGTTTTTAATAAAGCTTGTTTACAGGGAAGCATACTGAGTATACATATATCATCAAGGCCACAAGTCACATACTCCTCCTCTTCTCAAATCTATGACATAAATTAACATTTGTATTTTAGCTACACATCTCTACATTCTGTTCATGCTGTAAGATAGCTTCCTTCAAGCTTGCCAATTGGGAAAAAAAAGAAAAAAAATCAGTAGAACAAATAAAACAATTGACTTTAACTGAAAAGGAGCAGTCTATAATGTCCTAACAACAACAATGGCTAAACTCTGGGGCCTAAAATAGGGCAATCTGTATATCAAAACCATGTGCTCTACACTGACTCCACTCCACATGCAGATTTTCAGAAAAAGTGATTCCTGCTACAATAGTCATTCTGCTAAATAATAATGTATATTAACTGCAGGTTAAATAATCTACCACACAATAAGTTTAAGTTCTCACATTTACTATTTTAAGACAACTGAAAATAGTTGGAAGTGAAACCCACTCTCAGGAACTTCAGACAAGCCTCCCTTCAAAGAGAAAAAGGCGAGATCAACCTGTGTTTTTAAAAAGGCTCTAATTTTCAACCTCACTGACTTTCTTAACAGCCAACCAGAAAAACCACAGCAAACTTCTGCAAAACAAATAAACTGTTTTGCACAATCTGGTCTTCCTGTTTAATCCTGCACTCCTTACAGTTACTTTTCAGTTGAACTCAAGCAATGCATTCAAAACACACTCACTGGAACTAGGAACACGCTCAAGGAATCAGCATGAGCACCATGCAGTCATGTCTGAGCCAGAGCACTGGATTAGCAAGATCTTTTTAAACAGGTCTACCCAAGCAATGATTATGCTAAGGGAATCACTGAATGGTAGAACCAGTTTTTCTCAGAACAGCCTGAGCCACGTAAGGTAAAGAATATGTATATATGATTTATGGTTTGCTGGTATATACCATTAAATGGAAAGCAGCTGTGTATTCAGAAAGGCTACAAAGCAAACAGCCTTTCTCAGGAGTTCAAATGTAAAGCCCAAAGGTTGCTGTTGGAAATGGCACTACTGAAAGCAGTGTGGAGTGAGGAGGTCAGCAGCATGCTTAAGAGGTGAGCAAATGAAATACATTTTGTTTTGCTGGGCGTAGACTCCCTCTAGTATTTAAGAAGCACCAAGGGCATGCCTCGATGACATAACAGACTAGGAGTAGATACAACAGTCTGATGAACAGAGACTAAGAGAAGGCTGAATATATACCTTTCACATTCTCAGATTAGCCCAATTCAAAAGACAGAGACTCTAGACCTTGATTTTCTTCAAGTACTCTCTCTCCTCCCGTAGCAGGACAACTAAGTTAAGCAGAACTGATCCAAGATCTGGCTATTCCCAGTACTCTGGTTCCAAAAGTAAAACGTATTTCAGATGGCAACGCAAGAGAAGTATAAGACAAATAACAGAAAAAGTCCACAGAAAATTTCTACTTACACCTGAACAATCAATTTCTGCCAGGGAAAGCAGGGTGCACATCCCTTATAAAAGCAACTTACAAAAAGACCTTCCAATCCACTCTGATTCAACTTCCTACTCTGTTTTCCAGTGGAAAAAGTCATGTTAATTAAGGCATAGAATTTGTTTCCCCAAAGGTTGTAAACCTGTTGCCACATCTCACTAAATTAGTAGAAATCTATACCTAAACACAGCTAGGTTCCAGCAGTTTTCTGAAGGCACATGGACAGGAACACAAAGAGATCCTACAGGTTCTCTACTAGGTACAAAGCAGACAGACACCAGGGAATCTCTGTCAGGCAGCTGGTCCCCCACAAGATCTGACAGAACATCTGAAACAAAAGTCAACCAATCATCAATATTTAGCAATCAAAAATTACAGGCTTCAACCCACTGAACTCTCAGGATGTAAGAACTCTTAGGAGTTTTCTGGCAGAAAGAGAGCTTAAAGAAAGCCTTTTTAACATTCAAATTACTTCAAATCTGGACCAGTAATGCACACCCATAAAAAACCACACTGCAGGGACAACAAGGTCTCAAGTAGCATCATATGTTAAGGTACTGGCACCAAGAAAACCAAGAGTCATACCAAACCCTTCATAAGAAAGAAGTACACCAAGAAATGCAACCCACATCCCTCCACAATCTATTAACCACTTCCTTTGAAGCACTGAGTATCCTGCACTTTACATACTACACTTATATATTGATCTGCAAGTCATAATGCCACTTTTTTTTTTTAATTATGGTTCCAACATTTACTGCAAAAGATCCAATTCATCTCAGAAGTCTGGCAAAACTCACCTGCACAGTAAACCTAATGCTTTTCACATCTACCTTTCTGATTAGCACTGGATCCACATGGGTCATTTTGGAGGTACAATACAGCACCTAGTATCCATAAATACAATTAAGATGTAGGGGTCTGGGTCAGGATATCTTATTTTAATAATAATTTCAGGCAACCATAATTCCCATTACAGTGTTTTTCACATGTATCCAAAACATCAATTGAAATATTAAGTGGGCAAATCATTATGTTTCCTATTGCACTCATTTTTCCTATTTTTCCCTTAGTTTTTCAATAATATGATAGATAATATACACTTGAAGTTTTTAGATTTAGTTTAGCATCTCCATTCCTATATCCTGTTTGCAAATCAAAGTTCCACTGATTTGGACCTACCTTGCTAAAAACTTTGTTCTTCTCTGCAGTCTAAAAGGATTTTTTTTTCTGAAGGGCATTAAGTTTGTCCCCAGACCTTCTTCGGTATTAGACACCTTCACCTCCAGAATATCTCTCCTTTGCATTCAGACTATTGTTAGACTGTTTTGGGATGTTTAAGTACTCTTTCTGGCAAATATTTTAACTTTCTTCCTCAACTGTGTCTGTCAACTATTTAAAAACTCCTTATGAAACTGATACCAATTGCATCTTTTGGAATAATTCCTCTGCCATTAAAACCAACATTTCCTAATTACTAATACTGGAACTGAACATATAAATTAGTAAGCAGTCCTTATGCTGTTAACAAAGTTCAGTAGACTTGGCAGCTATTGGCTTTTCCATGTAGTTGCTGCCTCACAGCAGAACCTTAAAACTCAGTAACGACAAAAAATGTTGTATTCTTAGACTTAGCAACTAATCAACACTTAACAAGAGTTAAATCAAGAATTAAACTATATATCGGTGCAGAATGATGCATTAAGGACACAAATAAGCAAAAGAGGTAAGACATCTGAATCAGACCCTTCAGAAATTGTTATGCGGAAGATTTAACATGCCAACGACTAACACAGGTGATGAAGCTTCTCTCAGGTAGCTCCTAGTTGTCAACTACCAAAACTTCCAGACTCACCCAACAACTGCAGTTATTGGATTTAAACACATAAGAACTACCAGTATTATGTATTATTTATTATTCAGTCATTAAAACACTGGGTATATACAGATCCGAGCTCTTTCTCTGGTGTTTTCAAGGGACTCTCAACAGACAAAGCCCAAGAACCGTGAGGTCCTTGGATAGAGCAAAGCTGTGACAATGTTTCTGGCTTATTTCAAAGCAGCACAGAAATTCCCACTGAAACACTCATAACAAATCTGCTGTCAGCAACACAAGGCTCTGTGTGGAACCACATTCGGTAAAAACCTTTCAAACCGTGCACACTCAAACTTGCTATTCTAAGCAGCAATGAGCTACCACGAGAAAAAATTTGTAGGTCTGAAAAAAAAAATAGTTGAAAATAGACTAAGAGGACCTTAAGAGGTCATCCAATCTATCTCCACACACCAAAGCATGATCGGCTATTCCTACAATGCTGCTCACAAGACATTTATGTCTAAGTCCTTCTTAAATCTTCAGTTTTCACAATCTATTCCAGTGCTTAAATAAAATAGAAGGCTTTAATAGGATCTGAATTAATGACTTGTGCCCTAACTTCTGAGCTGTGAAGCCACACAGATCCAAAGCACTTACCTAAATCCTGACCTGATTAAAATATACTAGATGTAAATAGAAGTGAGCCATCATCTTCGACTTCTCTAGCTGTTCTCTTACAGCACTTATCCAAAACATTTTGCATATACTGTTAGAAATAGTACATGTAAGTATTCAAAACTCCACAAGTATTTTAATATAAAACTTTGTTAACTCAAGTTCCATGAATTCCACATAATTTATTCTCAATTTTATTGTCTAAGGACTTCTTCCTTCACTGAGTATTAAAAGAAACAACAGGATGTTGAAACTTGCCTCTCCATAGACAACCTCAGACAAAAGCCATTAACTTGCAAATCATTTAGGTACAAAGCCAAACTTCTTTAAGTTAGGATACTTGGGCAACTTAAACTATGTGATTTCATAAACCCTATCTACTTTGCCACCTTTTTCCTATCTAGTATGACTCAAGAGTATGGTTTAACAATACAGAAAAGCAGTCCCCTTTCCTGCACTGGCATTTGTCCAGCACCGCGCCAAGTCACATTAGAAAAGAATAGTAAAAAGGTTTGCAGCTCTCAGCAAGTTTAATTCTCTGAATTAATTCATCTTGAGGTCAAACAAGTGCCACAACATTACTCACGATGCTGTATATATACTGTTATAAAATTCTTGTCTTGGACAAGCAGTCTATGTAGCTAAAACCAGCTCTAAATCATGTGTGGTCATGTGTTCACAAAAAAACAAAACAAACAACCAACCAACAACCCAAGAAAATAAGAACACAGACAGAGAAGAGGAAGTCTCATTTAGTTTCCTGTACAAGTGGATGACTAGTAAATTATTACACTTAACACATAAATTCAGCAATCTTAGTAAAACAAAGCCAAAAACCCCCACAGCACCTAATCTCTGTCCATCTGCTCCAAGGAGGAAGAAGAAATACACACCTTAGAAATCACCTACCTCAATATATCCAACCACTGCTGAACACCTGAGAATAGAAGAAATTCCTTCTGCTTGCACACACAAGATTATGAGCGACTCTGGCACCTGATCGTGCACAAATCTTATTACCAAGCCTGGGTCTGCACAGGAAGGCAGGTGCACCTCACCTTCCCTGCCTCCTGCAGTCCCAGGGAAATGCCCTGTGCCTTCCTGGGCTCCTGCCAGAGGACTGGATGCACACGAGGGGGAAGTGCCAGAGCCTTCCCCTACGAGCAGGGGCAGCCAGCAGGCACAGCAGGGCTGCGTGCTGCAGTGTCCTGTGTTGCACACACAGGTTTTCAGATGTCAGCTGGTTTCTCAGAGCGCAGGATAAATTCAAAGGGTGAAATTTAATACTGCAGTCAACTAAAGCATAACTCTTTATACTTATTTTATAATTTATTATTTTTATACATTCTGCTAAGAAGAGAGAATAAGCTGTGGAACAACTTTGCTATTTCCTAAAATTCAGGATTTCTGAAGTGACTATATGTGAAGTCAGCTACAGGAAGACAGGAGGAGAAAGAATCCCCGTGAAGCTAAAGGCATTGTTTCACAAGTAAATCTAGGTTTTAAAGTAATTAATTCTGGCAAATATGTTATGCAAGAAATAATTCAAATAGTATTTGCATCCTAAAACCACCACCTCTTGAATTTGCAGGACAAAGGGGGTTCTATGTATTGTTGGATATTTAAAATCACAAGATACCATTTCTTCCCATCATCTCCATATAGCTAAGCATGTTTCAATAAATTAATGCTTGGATTAAATTATTTAAATTCTTTTAAATTTATTTTAATTTAAACTTAGAAACTGTCAGGAAACAGACCTAGACCATACTAAGATACATACTAGACCATTTTAAGACACATACTCACTTATACATGGTTGAATGGCTTCACTGAATAAATAAATTAATTAACAATTTAAAAAATGGTAGCACATTTCCTCCAAAAATAGTTAAGTGGAGCACTAAGCACGCCACAGAGGTTTCCTGCATCAAAGACAGCATGGTAACTCTTACTGATAGGAATGAACTAGCAGTAACTTCGTGGTCAAGGCACTGGAGTAGGTCCCAAGAAATCAGAGTTCAAGTAGTTCTAGAACAGACTCCATGAATGATGCTAGATGGGGTCACTTAGCTGTTGAGATTCATTTTCCCATCTGTTACACAGGGGGGATTTTTTTCTCCCCTCTGTTTCCGATGGGTGAGGCATTTAATCTTATTTCAGGGAATAAGGAGAGAATAAGTAGCATGGCATCACGTATGCAAGCATATAGCACAGCAACTGTGGTGCTCAACCACTTTGTCCAGCCTTAAAAATGCCCTGAATGGATTCTAACTTTTTCCAGTTTTACTGATTAAATTGTTCTCCTCTTGAAAGTCACCAAGATTAAAACCAATTATACAAATTTACTCTGGCCTGAAAAGCTGCTTAAAAGTTTCACAATTGGAATATGGCTATGAATTGTATCTGGTGAAAAAAAGAACCCAAACAAACCAAAAAAAGAAGCCCTGAACCCAAAACAAAACACCTCCCCCAAGCAAGTGCCACAGGAAAAAAAACACAACTCCAAACCGGTATCTTGAATGAGTTCTTAAAGCTGATAGATCTGCCAACTGCCACGATCAGTCAACACACAAATCTAATATTTTTGATGTGCAGAAATAATTAAACACCCACTTCAGTCTATGTATCATTGTGACTTTAAGTCAAGCATTTCAAATGACAAACAACTACAGTCAGTGTGACAGACCACAACCAATGCAAAGATAACAGACACGCCTTTAAATGTGCCAATCTGCTTACATCCACTTTGTGTTACATGTCCCAGCTGGGGCAAGAAATATTGCCTACACTACAACAAGCAAAACAGTAACAAGATAAGAACTGCCTATGCCATAGGAAAACCAACACAACCGCTCAAAGAACTTAAACTCAACAGCTTTACAAGGAAACCAAGAGCTGCAGAGAGCACACAGTACTGCATGAAGGTACTGAATTCAACAAAGTAAAGCTCCTGCCTTCTCCTGCCCCACTCAGCTGACCACAGGACATCATTACTATGTCACAGACTAGGATTGTGTTAACTGAAAAACAAAGTAGATAATATAATACCAAGAAGGATATGAAAAATCTGAACATGCCCCCTCCCCCATACTTTTCATGCAGATGTGTTTTTCAAGACAGTATTTACAGATATATAAGATCTGTCATCTGTCTATCACAGCATTTTGTGGAATAGAGTGTATACTACTTATTTAGATGAGAATTAAATTTCCAATTCCCATTTTTAACTCCATACAAGAAAACGTCACCCCACAAAACAGTGAAAAATTCAGACTTCAGAATGCACCGTGCTGACAGCAGCTATGCATAAGAAGTGACAGCCAAGTGCTGCACATAATTTTGTCTATAATGGAGGGACAATGGACAGTCTTCAAAATCCCCACAGTCCATTTAGGTGATTCACTTGATTCCACCTTGGCTTTAACTATTTCCCTGTGTTGGCTATACCAGAAATGACTGTAAATAGAGCCTTTGTTCCTGTGGAAGACAAGTACAACACTGATTACACAGTACAGAATGTGAAGAGACAATCACAACCACAGGCTCAAGGCTACAGGTGGAAAGACATCTGACAAATTGCAGCTTCCAGGCCAGAAATATATGTTGACATAGAGAATGTCACACTGACACTCAGAATGAAATTACAAAGCAAAATTTACATTATACTAGTTTATTTAAAGTATCAGCATGACTGTTAAATGCTAGCATCCCTTGTCTCGTGCAAAGTTCAAATAATCCTGGATGCAGAATAGAAAACAAAAATTTGTGAAGGAAGATTCATACCACCTATTTAAACACCTGAATAAGTGACCATAAGAGCAGTGGAAAAAAAAAAATGAACTTTCTCCACAATCAATTTGAAGCATCTAAATTAAAACTCCTAACAATAGCTGTCACAAATGCTTCCCAGAAAGTCTAGCAAATGACATCTTATGACGGCCAGTTCTTTCAACACACTGGTGTCCAAAATTTGGCTGCCATAACTATATCCATTCTCCTCCAGCTGACATTAATATGCATAGCTGGGAGTGCAGATCAAAGGATCAGACTAGTTATTCAGGCATTCAAATGCAAACTCCAGTCATCAATACTTAATTTGCTCGAAAGCAGATGACTTGCAATAACAGGCATATTCTCACCGTGAAAAACAAACCTATGCTTGTTATGAATCCTAAGTATACCCTGAGTCAATAAGAGACAGCATCATTCCACAAGCTTTACAGGTGCTGTGATTTAAAATATGAAACTGAAACTACACATATACAGACAAAATATTTTAAAAATAGTGTAACAACTTTACACATTGAAAAAGCTATCAGAGATGCAATGTGGATCACTGATTTATTTGCACCTGTAGAAACAGAAGTCTTGATGATGATTTTTGAAAACCATAAAGCCACATTTTATCTAAAAAAAATGTGTATTATTTTTTAAGAAAAACTACATTCTACTGTTCTACACACCTAAGTTACAGCAGCTGTTTGTGGTTAACTACTTCCAAACTAAAGTAATTTAAAGGTATTCTAGTGCTCCTCCTAAATTTGCTCACCCATCACAGAACATCACCTCCTTGGTGGTGCCACTGTAACTACAGGACTGCACTGGGAAACAAATGAAAAACCAAGTCAATTAAAACTCCATGAGTTGTTAAGACAAGGAAGGTGTCTGAGCTGAGTTTTAGAGTCAAAAATTTGTTATGTGGATAATACATTTTTACAAGAACCATGTCAGCAAATCTGAGAGGTTAGCAGAAACGCTTCACTCAAGAGTTACAGCTAAAGACATTATTAGTATCAAACTATGACTGAAATCACAATGAGTTTCAGGCAAATGTAAGAATATTTTTGCCCAAGGATACTCTTGCAGAATAGGGTCTGTAATTAGGATATTGCAATGCTACAGATAAACACAACTCATGCAAATCAAAAATCTAAGTTATGTATTTAGGTCACTTGTCTATGTATTTTAATTAAACTTATCTATTTTTACTAAAATATCTTTTCTTAAAGTCATTTCATGTAAGCAACCTTTCTAAATAACTTCTCCCTTTTGAATGTCATCTGAGAAGCTTTTGCAGGTACAGCCTGGTCTTTTCAAGAACTGTTTATTCTAGACTAGGGCCTTGGAGTGCAAACCTGTCAGTTCATGCTGTTTCATGTTTTACTAGCGGTCCTAGACATTTTTGGTGATAAACTACTGTAGACTCATGTCAATACAAAAGTTTAATTATTTTTAAGGAAGTGATAAAATACACTTGTTTCAAGAAGTTTATGACAGTAATTTAAAAACAAATGTCTGAAATATCATAAAACAAGTAACAAAAGATAATCATGCATGTGCACACATTGCAAATAATCTATTTTTCTACCTATCTAGCACATATACTATTATTGAAGTTAAACCACATGCAGTGAGTATTAAAGACTAAAGCAACAGTTCTTTTCTCTAAATGATTAATCTAAGTGTTTTCCCCTACCACCTTCTGCCCCACCCTCAAGCATCACACTACTATCGTAGTTACTCCCCATTTAAAATCACCTAAGATCAGTACTCCAAAAGTCAGTGAATAACTAGCACGAATTTAAAAGTAACTACAGTATCTGGCAAGAATTTAAAAGATACATGTGCCTGTCAGATCTGAAATGTAGGTTCTTCTGACTCCCTGAGATACCGTGACTTTCAGCAGAAGGATGACAAAGACAAAGATCAAAAGGAGAAATCCTGATACCGCAGAAACTCTGCATTGGTCTTTCTTTGCTCCTCTCACTAAGGAGAGAGTCTTAACCTTGCGACTAATTGTTGTGAGCTGGCCTGGGTCCACACCGTTCCACATCAGCATGAAGCAGCCTGGCTGCACATCAGCTGGAGCCGATTCAGGTCGAAGCTGCGCTGTCAGGAGCAGCTTTTTCTTTTCAGATGAAATCTGGTCACAAAGTAGCACACGCACTGTGGGCTACTAGGGACTCACGGAGCAAGCACAACTGTCTAGGTGCAGTGTTTACACAGATCCAAACCAACAGTAGTAGGAAAAAAATTTAAAATAGATGAAAGCTTCTATGGCCTCGGTGGCAAGCGACTCTAATTTCCAGCCGCTCTCATTATTCCAGTTTAGGAAAGCTGACACGCGTCCTGCCTAACAAGGACAGGCACAACACGCACTCCCCGCTACCACAGCGGGAAACCCACACTTGCGTGGCACCCCGGGGATGTTCCGGGCAACGCCGCCGAGCACAAAGCTTCACCCATGCCCCTCCACCATTCACGTCCCTGCGGTTTCCCAAATGCTTGCGAAACTGCCGGCAACCCCATCCTGCCGAGATAAGGGGGCAGCGGCACCGGGCGGGGACCCACATGGGGAGCGGTAGCAAAGCGAGGGCACCGGGCAAGGCGAGGGCCGGCCTGGCCCTCCTGCCCACCCTGAACTGCGGAGGCGGCGGGGCCGCCCTGGGAAAGGAAACTCGCCGTGACAGTAACCAGACACCGCGCTGGAACAAAAGCGCCCGAGCCGGCGGCCACCGCGGAGGCAGGTTACTCCCTCCCGGGAACGGGGCGGAAGGGGAGGGAGCGTGCCGTGAGCAGCCCGGTCCCGGGAAACACGCCCCGAGCCCGGCGCGGGCGGGGG
>JBBMKD010000001.1:100831003-100882908 GCA_037834095.1 Argya squamiceps
GGTGCCCGGGAGGGGCCGCAGCCTCAGCGCCGCCGCCGGGGCGGACCCGGCCCCGCGGAGAGGGGCTGCGGGAACCGGGGCTGCTACCGCCCCCCAGGCTACGGGGAACGGGAGACACGGAGAGTTTATTTGCACAAACAAGCGCGGAGGGAGAAGTCGAGAGGCGGGTGAGACGTGGTGTTGTGCAGAATATCATTAGGCAAAGAGGGAAAGGAATTAAGGTGTAGGAATTTGTTTTTGTAGCAACACCGTTTAAGTAGTAGTTGGAGTGCGTGAGTAGGAGTTGCCTCGAAGCGGGAAAATCATACTTCCATAGGCCAACAGACGTGAAGATAAAGCTGTCAAAAAAAAAAAACCCACAGGTTCCGAAAACGGCCCTTATTTTACTTTTTATTCTCAGCTGTTAGCTGGTATGCAAACATATAAACTGAGACCCACAGCCTATGGGGTGTTACATGGTTCTCCTAAAATGCTAAGCACTGTCATAAACACCCAACGTTTTGCAACATTAGATGGCTTGGCTGATGCTGAAGAATCCTTGAATCCTTGAAACATGAGACCGGCAACTGAAGGAGGGTGAGCACTGGTATCAGGCTTCTTGCTGTTGAAGCCAAACTTTCCAGAACTGTTTGAGAAGGCCATTTAGTCCTCGACAGCCCCCACTGCCCCGAGCATTGCTGGGTTTTGACAGGTCACATAATTTGTTCCATCCTTTATAAAAGTTAACATTCTTTAAATACTTGGGAGGTTTTTTGGAGTGGGAGGAATGGCAAGAGTGCTAGTAATTATAAGTGTATGTGCATGCACATGCTGCTGTTATGAACACAGGCTGCTTCTGTTTCTGCTTGGTAGCATTTTTGATCCCACTTCATATTCATGTAAGCATAAATACCTATCTCCAAAGAGGAACAAAGGAGTGGATAGGCAATTGCTCATAATGAATCAGTCTTCAGCTGATCCTACAGAGACTTCCATATCTGGAGTAAAAGGTCATGGTTGAATGATCACCTGAATCCAGGAGAAGCACCTGTGCCCTCCCCTTGTTCACTACAGTTCAGTCTGGCCCTTGCCTCGGCCTCTTTTGAAGGGGGGCAGTTGCCTGTGCTATCATGTGGTGAGAACAGGGAACAGATCACATCAAAACTTACCCTACGTTTTTTACCTTCTTTTGTCAAAAAAACCCCACCAACCAACCCACCCTATTAAAGGCTGAAGAGTAGTTGGGACTGCTTCCTTCCGATGTGGTCAATTTGCAGAACTCTGGCTGGTTAATGGTATGAAATTTAGAAAAAGGCAATAAAAACCAGATAATTCTGTAGTGCTTGGCAGCCATTATGCTTACTATCATAATATTTGCATTATGATATTAATCATAATGCAAGGAATACTTTTTCGCAGTCTGATTGGCACCAGGTCACTTCAGTCTCAAACTGGCTGCTGGAATGTTGAACATAAAACTTTTTTTTCAGCAGTCATACATTATGTAGCTGACACACAATTCAGGTCTATAAAAATTCCCTGAGTTCATGTAAAAATTCATGATGTTAAAAAAAATGTTACCTTACATCGCTCTGGAAATACAAATTCCTATTCCCCCACAGGGATATTTCATTTGACTTTATCAAGGCTCATGCATTTGTACCTGCATCAACTACAGTCAGGTACATATATCTGAGACGTGCTGTTAGGGAGAAGAACCTGAGAACTGAAAGGTGGAAATCACAACAAGAAAACTACACCAAACCTAAGCTTGCATTTCACATAGTTTAACAAGTCCCTCTTTATAAAATACTTCCTTCCTCTAACTAAAAAACTCCATGATCTCTTTTCCTTTCATAGTTGTCTAGTCCGTTCTTGCCACAGGTATGGCAACATATTCTAAATTACTGGTTTGAATTTTAAACTCTTTTTAGAAGGGGTGGGGGGTCATAGTTTGGTTATCATTTCTGAATTTTTTACATAGATCCTCTTTTGTCCTTCCCTGTATGCATCTTACAAATCCAAAATAAAACAGGGGCAAAGATCTTCTGCACTAGTAGGTAAGAGGGCTGCAAATAATAGGAATCTGACCTTTTCTCAGGGACTGAAGAAGAGAGAGTAGGTAGAACTTTGCCATTTCATTGTTCGGGGGTTTCAGTATTATCACACCACACATTGAAATCTTATAAAAGAGAAAGCTGCATCAGGATTTTAATAGGAGCTACTATGCAAGAACAGACTTCAGGGCAAGAAAATCATCTGTAAAGTGTCTCCACAGTGAAGACAAACATATCAGCTAATCTCTGGGAGATGCGGGGGATTCTGACTTTCAAATCCTGCTAAGCTCAGAGTTGGATCACCCTCTCAGCAAGAGGTAATAAGATGCTGAAGATATTTTGCCTCAAGACAGTGGCTCCTGTTTTTCATTCCATTTGTCTCAGGCCAGAGTCAGGTAGTGCTTTCACCAGTGGCAGCAGACCTCTCCTTTTACCCTCTTTCCCTCTAGGCACAGCTATCTCTGCTTGACTGCAGTCACTGCTAATAACTGTCTGTCACCAGACTCGGCCGTGGGCGTTGATTTCACCTTTGCATAAGTGGTTGCAATCGTGGTGCATCCACATGGATGTTTTATATGCATTGCAACAGAGAATTTGATCACGTTTGTTAGGAAAAGGGTAGCATATGGCACTGAAATGACAGTGCTGTATAAAATCCCATTAACTTGTCGTATGAATTAGGTGGGCTTCATATGCTGCACCATTTTTTTCCTTTTGTTTCTAACAAACCTCACTAAAATGTCACTTGCAAGGGAGACATCAGCTTAATGGTACTTACCTGCCTTTTCCCACAGGCATCCTCTTGATATATATCTGGCAGGAATTAGGGGAACTTGCTTATGGTTGGTGGTATCTAATGCTTTACTTAGCTTTGAAGTAGTGCCTACTTACTCTTTGCAATTAGTGTAGAGTTGTAGAGTTAGTAAAGCACCGTAGTCATGCCCTCCAAAATAGTAACTATAAAACAAAATTAGTTTACTAATATTGCTATCAGAATAATATTTGGGAACTCAAACTTGCTTTTTTAAAATACACATAAAAGCGGGGAGAAAACCAAATGAAACTATGGCAACAAACCCCACAATCTGACACTCATCTAGAGGGTCTAGCAGTGCATTAGATGGGAATTGTGGTGGTGTATCTTCTGAATAAAACATGAAACAGTAAATACAGTGCAAAAGTGTGAAGTTCTGTTTCAAATAGTATGACCATAGCACTGAGGTGTAAAATTTGAATTTAATGCACAGGAAAATATATTGAAGGTCCTGTCTGAATTTATATGGAAAAAAACCTCCAAGGACTTAAAAAAATAATCAATACTGTTTATTTGTATAGCTAATAGACAAAGACAGTCTCTTACTCTCAAGACACTTGGATTCAATTCCTAGCAGAGCACAAAGGACAATTGTGTAATTTAGCCAGTCACTTCATATAGATGAGATTCAACTAAGGAGATTTAGTCTTTCTTCACAATCTTTTCAAAACTGTGAGGAGGCCTTGATTGGAGAAGCATAAATAAATAAATATTTATTTATGCTTCTGCAATCAAGATTGAGAGAACCATAAATAAATCTTGCCAAAATAAACTAAGGCAGCCGTAGTGCTAGTTAGAATTGGTTACTCTGTGCTTTAAGTGCAGATGTAAAGAGCATCTCCTTAACCTCACTGGGATATTGGAAGGATGGTTTCAGTGATGTTTGGAAAGCTGACAAAGACCAGGGAAAGAGAGACAAAGTGCTGCAACAAGTTTCCAGCTGGTGTGAGTTGTCGTAGCAGAGACACCAGAAGGATTTGCTGTACAAATCAGTGTTATAATCAATAACTGAAAAGGGAAGAGCTGAAATGAATGTCTATTGTGTATTAAGATTTAACCTGACCTTTCAAACTACATCTGCTGAAGGGTGTTTTCACCATTATAGGCCCCTGGATGATGGAATCATACAGGAATGCAAACATTTCCTGCATTTTCCTCTGGCAGGCTCTTCTTTGAAGTTCTAATCCTGCAAGTGTAGTAGATGTGATAATGACAATAAGAATGCTTCTAAATCCTGTGTATGTTAGAGATACAGCGTCTGACTCACTGCTTGAAACTATAGCTTTTCTGGATACAAGTATGTTTACATAAAATTGCACTGAAAGGGTAAAGCATAATACATCAAGCTCGATGGAATTACTTATCCGAGTTTTATCTGTGGTCACTGTGCTAGCAGGAAGTAATTGTGCCTGTGGTTTCTACATCCTGAGTGGAAATCTGGAATTCAATAAAATATGGTCTCATTACAGCATACCTGTCTCCAACATATGTTCTCATTTTAGTGTTTCTGTACATACAGATAGCTCAGATTTATCTTCTGAATGACAAAATTTATCCTGTTCACCGCAGAGTGTAAGAAACCTCTTGCTGAGCTTTGAAATCTTACATGGGGGCCTGCTGTCAAATACTGACTGCAAGTTGTCACCCCTTTGCAGTGGAACATTGAGAAGCAGATTAGAATTTCAGATTGTGGTATTTTGAGACAAAAAGGAAATGGTAGAGTGTGAACAAGCTTCAGTGTTCGAGGGTCAGGGTTCTCTTGGGTTAAATAGAACACAAGATGGCTGTTCACAAAAAAACCCCAGTAAAACCCAAACCAAGCAACCAAACAAAAAAACGAACAAAAAAACTAGAACAAAACCCCAAAACTAAAACCAGTGGTGATAGAGGTAGAATATGATGTTATATTATACAATATAGCAATAAAATTTCATCAGCTTTACAAATTATTGATATAAAACACACGAGGTCTAGAGGAGGCCAAACATTATTTATGCACCCTACCTCCCCCAGATCTAGGAATTTAAGGCTCACAGACCCTTTTACTATTGTTATCAAATTAGGTCTGAATTAAAGAGCCTACTGACAAGCAAGGCCTAGTTTATCTCTCTTTTTTGCTATTTAACCTTACTACCTAAATTTCCTGATTTTATGCCCTCCCAATTAAATAATGCCTTGGTCTCTTTTAAGCTACTTACCAAATCTGTTCTTTCTTACTCTTCACTTCCTTTTATAGATTATCCAGTATCTCTTAGCCAAGAATCCCTTTTAAATCTAGAAAGCTTCACTTTCTCTTTACTGACCCTTACTTATACTGAACAGGATTCTCCAGACTGAGCTAACAGCTGTCCTTTATCCTGCCTGACAACACCTGATGCTCATTTCCAGTAGTCGGGGGATATTTTCCAAAATGTGTGCTGTTGAAGTGATCATAGCTAAAAATAGAGTTTGTTACCTCTACTATATTGAGAGAATACAGTGGAATACATGTATTGTCTCAAGACAGTTCACTTGCTTTTCCATCAGCATCTCACCTTTGTGCCTTGCCTTTTGGCCTGTGGAGAACAAAGCAGTGCCAGAGGGCACCCAGGTTTGTGATTATGTCCAAAAATGTTCTCTAGTGATCCATAAAACTTGTTACATCATCAGATATAAATCAGTAAGGATTGTAATTATGTATGTTTGATAAGAGGCTGTGTAGAGGTAGTTATTTTCCTCAGCTCCCTGTATGAGCCCTGGGCCCCTCTGTGATTCAGTGAAATGATGGATTCACACTCCTGTGTGCTGTTGATACATCCAAAAGGAACTTCACTGGAGACTGACTTACCCTGGAGTGTTTTTTCAGCACTCGGTATTGGCTGGCAGCTATCAAACTCCAAAGCATTCTGGCACCCTTCCTCGTGTCCCACAAGTGATTTTACTGGTGAAAAGGTATGGAGTCACTAAGTATGGAGATTATACATCCCCAGCAATCATTTCAGCACACTGCAATGATACAGTTCCACAGTGGGTGCACATTTCTATCCCCCAAAGTCAGTGCTTACTGAAGGGAAGCTTGAATGTGATGGAAGACAGCTCTGGAAGCAATATTGGGAAGCAGTGAAGAGAAATATCTGAGATAAAAGAACCCTGTTCCCCCCATAAGTACCTCACTCTGCCCCAAATGTGTTTACCCACTTTGTCCTATTTGGTGGAGCAAAGACATGCTCATGGCCTTGCTCCTGAGTCACAACTTTGCCAAAAGGAGTAGCAGGATTAGGAGGCAGCAACATTTATCCTGTGCTGCAGAGCAGCTGAAGACTGTGTTAAGATGTGGTCCCTTATTTAAAGCCTCATTGTTGCAAGATGGTACATTTGCAACACGTGAGTCAGAAACTGTAATGTCTGTGCTGATACCTGTTGAGGTTCTGGGCTTAAGTTAACGACTTGGTAAGGACTTGATCTGCTACTAGATGGGCAAGATACTGGAGGAGGGGAGATTGTGGAAGATTTTTGGTCATTCTTCAGTAAGTGCCAAGGAAAGTAATGTAAGATGTAGGATAGAATGGAGAGGGAATGCTGAGAATAGAAGATGGCTTTTTAAACAGGAAAAAGAGCAGAACAGTTTTAAAGAGCATAAGGAGTGGCTGGTTGTGTCTTGGATGTGAATAGCCAGTTAAATCTATATATACTTGTGCCAATATTTAGTGAATCACAGGAAATCATAAAGGCTGTTTTGTTAACAGTGATAAGCCAGAGAGATGCTCTAAACATTTGTAGAAACCTGTCAGTGTTTTCTTTTTTAAACTCACTTGATACAAGATTAATGAAATAACCATTCAGTGTCTCATTAAATCTGTTACAACTGGATAAAATTTCCAATGGCTTAGCTTAATGCTTGCAGTAAGAAATAAATTTTCAGCTCATGAGTGGACCTATAAATAGAGTCTTTGGTATTACATCACCACAGACAGTAGAAAGGATTAAAGAAGTTGTCAGGATTATATTCTTCCTCCACAGGTTCACTTTCAGCAAAACTGAAACTTTTTTTAAAAAAAGAAGCTATTTTAAAAATCACAATTTTCAGGAAAGAATGATGTTATTTTGCCTGCTTCATCAGAATGAATGCTGCTCTGCTGTGCACAAATGAGCTGCTTGCCCTAGTTGAACAAAAGCTATGATGAGAGCTTTGATCAGTGTTGACAGTGTTCCTGCAGTATTTCAGTGCCTCATTCCTTTTGGCTTTCTAGAACCACTACTAATGACGTTGGTTAAGAGGGAGTGTAAATTGCAATAAGATGGCCATCTCCGGAGAGTGCTGAATTGGTCTGTTGCAAGGCTTCCTTAATTATTAATTTCATTGCTACAGATTTTTTTGGCTTAATAGTTTCTCAGGATGAAGAGATTCTTTATTAGCTCCTTAAAGCACCACTCGTGTATGACAAAATTTGTACACTTCAGTCTACAGAAACACCTTCTATATTCATGACATATCATGTCATGAGTGTTCTTTTCTGAAGTGTACCATTCCGCACTGGGTTTATTTTTTCCTTGGAGACAAGCAGGAAATCTGTCACTAATTTCCTTCCAGCCAGCTCTGACTGCTTTTTCTCATTGCTGTTAGTCCTTTGTACCTTTCTTCTTCTCCATTTTATCTTCTGAAGACAGACACGGCTTTCTTAACTTCATTCCCGTGTTTCTTGCAAAGTATTCTTCATCATCTTCACACAGGTTTAGGCTGGCACTTGGCAGAAGATTGCCTGCTCTCCTTGCATTATATTAAGGAGATCTGAGGTGCCCACCCACCTCATGTACATTTATTTCCTCGCTTACCATGACTCCTCTTTCCTGCCCAGTCATCATTATTTTTTAATTATCTGTGTATTTTATGTGGTGCATCCAAAACTTTGCTTTCTCTTCTCTCAATATCTCCCCACTTGCTGCACAAGAAACCAACCTCTCTAACCCTCCTTGTCAAGTCATCAGCCACTCACTAAATCATGTACCTTCAGGAAACTGCATATTGGCAATTCAGCATTTCCTTCCTCTCTGTTGCCAATGCCAGGAGTTGCAGTCCTGTTGCTGCAACGTTCCCATCACCTCACATCTCATCACTCACCAACACAGCCAGGCTGCTCCCATCTCCCTTGACACTTCCACACTTCCACTTCTTTCTGCTTCTTACTCAGGTTCAGCCTTGTAGCTTGGCAGAACTCTGTCTTGTATTATTTCTTCATTTTCTCCTTCATCTTGTTCGTGGGCCTGTGTACTCATGCATCTTCTTTTCTACTGCTTCTCAGCCTCATGCATTTTTTATGTCACTCTGTGCTCCAGGCTTCTTATGTAGAGGCTTTTCCCCAAATCCCCTCGAGTCTTCCTGTATCCACCTTAATAGTGTCTCTCAGCCAGTGTCCCAGAAAGTCTTTTTTTTTCCAAGTTAGAAAACTCTTCAAAGCACAGGTTTTGTACTGTCAGAAAGCAGAAGCTTTCCCACCTCCACTTTAAAAGAAAGCAATGCAGTCGAGAGAGAGAGAGGTATTTTTGCAGGTGTAGAGCCACCTTGTATACTGCCCACAGGGCTCACAGGTTGGGCATCTGAAGACTGACAGATTTCATATAAGGTCACTTTTGAACATTTTGGCAAATGGTTTAGATTCTTCTCTGGTTTATTTAGATGCAATTCTAAAGTATTTGGAGGACTTGTACTCACTTCATACAAGGCTAAAATTGCTATAAATCTTATGTTTTGGTGCTTCCCAAAGAAAGAAGGAAAAATGTTTTATATGGTTACAAGCTTTTGAAAAATGCATGTATACTTTTAAACACGGAATGACAATAGCAAAAAATACCTAACCTGAGGGAGGGGGTGCAAAGCAAATATATTAGGAGTAGGCATGAGTAAAAAGTTAAGTTTCTCTTTCTCACTTTTATGCTTCTCCTTTACCGGTGCTGTAGAGACTAAAAATAACTGTCAGTGATGTCATCACCATTAGAGGCATGCTGTCAGCTTAATTTGTTTTCTGACTTCAACAAGGGAAATAGAATCTGACTGCTGATTCACTTGTTAGGTCTGAAGTGAGTAGTTATGCTTATTTCATCTATTTTGGCCATGAGTTTGGGTCTTTAAATATCTACTTTCTTTGAAGCAGGTACAGGTACTCTTATTCATGAAGGAAAATGGAAATGAAGACTGAAATAATTTTGCAGTTTGTATAATACAGAAGCTGTTGTCGAAAGCAGGAGTATGTAAGATTTTTGCAGAGTTGTCCTACTGAAGAGTTTTCTCCCGCTGTACCGGGCCACAGTGTTGGTTTATTTGTTGGTTGTCTGGGATGGTTGAACCTTCACCTCAGCTGATGCAGTACCATTGATGTCAGCAAGTGATGGTTTGGCTGGAGATCCACTGCTCAGATGCTTTTATTTTTCCTTCCTGGCCTGCCCCAAAATACCTCTGCAAGCTAAAGTGAAAATGTCTTGTGGAAAATGAGTGTGCAAATGGACCCTCTTTTGTCTGTGTTTTTTTTTTTTTTTCCATGTAGCTGCAAGTTTGGGCAGAATTGCTCCTGCTCACAAAGAATATTTTTGATTTCCACATGACATATTTTATACACATTATAGGGGGAAAAGCTGCAGTTTAGTTTGGATGAACAAAATAGCAGCAAATGGAGGCTTTTCCTGACAGCATACTTTTTTTGGCTGTCCTTCTATATGTATCCAAGGGTTAGATCCTTTGCTGGCAGAAGATGAAAGGGGCTCTAGCTTTTCTGACCACTTTGCATTTTCAGGGATGCCATTGACTCGCCCAAGCAGAATGGAGTTGTGTCCATAATCAAAAGATAAGGTATATCTGAATGCAATGAATGGCTCCATATATTCAGAGCAAGGAATAACACACACATGAAATAAGAATAAGCAAAAATACAGAGATTGTTTCATTTGTGTGGTTTTCCTCAGGATGTTTAAGTAGCATTGCCTTAGTTTCACTTTATTTTAAGCCTTAGAAGTTATTTCACATCAGATCTGATCTAATTTTCTGCCTTTAGTTTGTTTGGTTTTAGTTTCTCCTTCTAAAGTTTAGGTTGGAAGCTGCTCCTTGCTGGTTTATCAACCTTTTGTTTGGATGCAGAAGAAAAACATACTGGTATATTTCTAAATTCTCACGGACTCAACGAATAATTTTTTGATTTGTCATGCTTTTAATCATGTGTGTGCATTTCTGTAGGAAGAAAATAAAGGAATTCTAGAAACTGATGTCAAAACAACATGAACACTACTGACAAAATCCCAGAATTACATAATCACAGAATAGTTGGAGTTGGAAGGAACCACAGTGGGGTCATCTGGTCCAACCCTCCTGCTAGAGCAAGTTCACCTAGATCTGGCTGCACAGGATTGTGCCCAGGCAAGTTTCAAATATCACCAGAGAAGGAGATATTCCAGTGCTTTGTCACCCTCCAAGTATAAGTCAAAGTAGACAACATCCACTGCTCTTTCCTCATCTACCTGGCCAGTTGTGCCATACAAGGATGTCAGATTGGTCAAGCATGTTTTCCTCTTGGTGAATCCACTCTTTCAAAAGTCTCCCCCTAGACATGCATTTCAGTTGTAGAATGTACTTTCTTATAAACAAACTGAAAACTAATGCAATATGTAATTTAAATACGAGGTACATGGAAAGATAATCTCTTCCAACTGAAGATATTTTGTGATTCTTTGATTCTGTAATGTACTAGCACAGTAAAACAATGAATAGAATTGTTTTCCCATTGAAACCATAAGTATAATTCAAATAAATACCTATAGGAGCAAAAATCAATCTGGCTCTTAAACTTTCATTTTAAAATGGGACAGTTCATCCTGACATAGGGGATTGCTGCATAGCATCCTTCAACTTAGGAGTTTTCAAAACAGCTTTCTGGTGTAACACAATGCATTTAAAATACATGTGAAGAACTTTATTTTACAGAACCAAAATTTCCATGCAGTCCCAAGACTGAGAGGGACTTAATCTCACATCCCACAGTGGCATCTACAAGGTTCATGCTTAGTCTTGCTTTTAACTCTCCATGCAGTTTGATGAGTTCTTCACATAAACTGCTCTGCATCCAATAAAACAACTTATAGCTTTCAAAAGACAAGGGCCAATCAAATTTCATGGAAGTCTTGTTTGACAAAGAACTGAGTAAACTTTAGATAGAAACCTCAGATTCTGGCCCAGAGAAAGCTCAAGTAAGTAATTCTTTCTGTTACTAGTGGCAGTTATTGAGCTTGTTAAACAAGGTGAAGATGATTTCAGCCAAAGAAACAATATCTGGAAAGTACAAAATTATAGAAATAATAAGAAAACAGCATTTCAAAAACTGGGGACTCAGACTTACTGATTATATGTAGTTTTTAAAGTGTTCAAAACCATTATCATTAGTATTTTTTATACCATAATATTATTCTGTTATGTATTTGGTGATGTTTACAAAAATTTAAATAACTGGATTGAATGTCCTGCCTTCATAGGGATATGTCCAAACTGTTAGTCTAAAGGCTGAGGGGACATAAAGGACACCAAATCCATTTCTATGTTTAATATTGTGTGATTTGGTGAATGTTCATATGAAATACAATAAAAGTGAAGAAACTATGGAAGGAAAATTCTTCTTGCCTTATACATTGTGTAATTTTGCCATAGGAAACAGAGTAAAGCCCAAGTTTTCTAAGGATAATGTCTCAGATCAGGCCCTGAGATCCATTGGTTCCCAGCACATTTACTCATTTGTCCTACTTTTTCTGTCTCACGGGTTAACCATTTGTAGCAGCAATATTCAAAACAGTACCTGGGCAGCAGCTGATCTGCATGCTTTATACTTGTCAGCAAAGCAAAAGGAATACAAAATCCAACACAAGTTCAGCAAAAGGTAGTTCAGCTTGACTTTTTAGCTGGAGGAAGAAGCTAATACTGGTGTTAATTACACGCCTTTAAAAATGCAGATCTTCATTACAGCTATTGTTGCCAATTCAAAGTCAGTTAGATTTACTGTCTGTCACAATTCCTATGTGCAACTGCCTCCATACAAAAGACTGCAATCAGGAACTTGCCAAAATTAAATAGAGGCGTGCATTGACATGCTTATTATAGCATTTATGATGCATGAAGTGCCAGGTGGATGCATGGACTATAAGAGAATAAAAAATACACAGCAATCCCAGTTTTATGAGTTTGTATTGTTCTGTGAAACATATCTAATGCCCTATTTTTCAGAGGCACTGAGATGACATGCTTTCAAAAAACTTCTTTAGGATGAAGGAGCAGGGTTTATTAAGGTTGAGAAATGTTCATTCTTCTAGCACATCTGTAGCCCATTTTTATGAACTGAACTTCACTGTCCAAAAATTGTAAAGTAGAATGTGGGCATTATCACTGGCAACTCTGTAATATTGAGACATGCACTGTTAACTTCTACCAGTCTTTAAATCATGCCAACAATAGAATGATGGTACACATGTAGCTTACCTGTAGTTGTATATTGTGTCAGTGGCTGAAGATGAACCTGAAAATATGAGGAGAAATGTCAGTCACTTGAAATCAAGTTCAGTGTTGTATCTGGAGGAGGCTTTCCGCACTCAGACAGTAACTTCTCAAGTCGAGCAGCAAATTATGATCTTTCTCATAGACAAGCCTCTCCCAAGCTTTTCAAGCCCCTGGGCAGCCACTGGCAAGGCCTGTGTCTCAGGCTGCTACTCACACACAGACCTTACCACCCTGAATTCCTTGTCACTAGGGCAATGCAGATGTGAGAGACCATAGCTGGCAGAAGTCTCTTCTCTTTCACAAAATCAGTGTTGTACAAGAAAATTATCTAGACACTATAAGGACTTGCTGGGAATCCTTTAGTGTAATCCGACACAGCTCTGCCCCTGATTTTGAACTCTTCTTGCCCAGAATGCAAGAGTTGCTTCTCCTTTCTCTTCTCAACCAAGTGTCAGATGCCATGAGATACCCATCTGCCTTCCAGCCCACCACATCTTAAAGATAACCTTGGATGTCTGGACAGACTTCACAGCAGCCTCAAAGCTGACAGATGCAAGAGGGGTCAAGCTGCATCAGATGAGAGCTGACCCTCAGTGACAGGAGCAGATTGGTGGCTGCACCTAAAAAATAGGTCAGCAGAATGCTGATCAACTTTCTTTCCTTAGGCTGAAATGCTAAACAACAACAACAACAACACAACCTCAAAACCAAAGAAATTGAAAAAGTGACTCCTAGTGTTTCCAGGTGCCAGAATACTTGTAGAGATAAGAACAGGAGGGTTGTGGTCAGGGTAAAGGATGGGAGTGGACCTGAGAGCAAACTTGGAAGGACAACTAAGACCACAACAACCAGGAGTTGCTCAGATAAGCAGATTCAGAGGAAGTCTTGCTTCCCTGGCCCTGGAATGAACAGAGAGACCTAGTCCTACCTTGTTGACCTGCCTATCAAATCACACATGGCTGCTGGGCTCCTGGGTCTTGCATACATGACAAAGAGTCAATTAATTTCTAAACATGATTTTGTTTTAGACAGCAACAACAGCTTTTACAGAGATAGTGTGGGCTTGTCCCATGTCTGTTCTGGTTTTGCCCATTTCAAAAAATGAGAAAAAGCTGGCAAGTGTAGTCAAAGGCTGTTTTTCAAACACTGCTCTGGTCCTGATTGGCCTTCCCATGCTATACTCAGTAATTATCTGAGAAATTATCTTGGAAAACAGGCCTGTGCTCAGATCATAAAGGCCAATGAACATTTTCATCTTTAATGTTTGTGAGTGAGAAAGGCCATGGTAGGGAGTTTCAATTGTTTCTTTGATATCTAGGAGAAAGTGTTTACCTCCCTAAGGAGCTCCCCTTAGCCCTCCTGCAGCCATGGCTGGAGCTGTCCCATAGTCTGTACTCTCTCTGGATCATCAAACTTTAAATCTGTCTCTGGTCTTGGTTTGTCCATACAACTGTTCCAGGAAGGTGAATGGTAGTCCAGTCCTTACCTTCTTGCTAATATCCCTTCCAAGCTCTGTCACATTCTTCCAATTCATCCTTCTCAATCCCAAGTGGTTTCTGTGAAAACACATCTTACATATCTCTTTGGTGTTGGGTAATTCATGGCTGAGGGCTTCAATATTTACATGGAGTGGGAGAACCTGATTATCACTGTGGGAGCTTTGGTTTTTACGTGTTTAGGTTGGCCAGGGATGGTGTAGGCTCAGAGAGAACTGGGAAGATGGTGGAGGAAATGGGACTTACAGGGTCAGCATATGACAAATGACCCCAATGTATTAGGCAAGGGCTGAATATTTGCACAGGAATATGGCCCATGTGTCCCAAACTCTGTGTGACCTTTGGGTGGAAACATCAAGTTAGTACTAGAAATCTATTGGAGATAGATGAGATGAATCACAGTGGGACATACCTATCTAAATTGCCTTTGGCAGACACTTTGATGAGCCTGGCCACTAACATTCAAATTGCTAAAATTGTATGAATGAAACTATTCCTGCAGAAATATCTTGGAGAAAGTGTTGTGAGAATGCCAGGTGGGAATAACAGAGAGGATAAGTGGTTTGGGCTGTATAAACTATCAGAATCAGACTATGAGCTACTAATGAGAAGCTGCCTGGAAGCAAAGTGCTCGGATTTGTCAATTGATGTAATTGTAAGGAAAAAAGAGACATATTCATGCAGGTGTAAGTGACTCTGCCAAAACCTTATCTGGAGTATTGTGTGTACTTCTGAGCATCAGTGACTGAGGGAGAGGGAATTCAGACTGGAACAGGTGCAGAGAATTCATGGCAATAATGGAATGTGTTTTAGACTAGAGAGCTTGCTCAGCTTAGAAAAGAAAAGCTGAAAGGACCTGGTTACTCTCTGTGAATGTTAAAAAGGTAAAACACCTGGAAGGGAAAGAGCCACTTGTGCTCAAGAACAATACTGACACAGGAACTAATGAGTATAAATTGTCTTTGAATAAAAGTAGATTGAAAGCTGGGATGGTTTATAACTATCAGAGCAATAAGGTTTTGGTTGCTTTGAAACTACAGTGGAAATAAGGGATGACAGAATCTACATAGTTTTAAACCGGAAGTTGGTCAGTTTATAGAAAGGAAGATGCAGATGTTTGCCAGTAATACCAGATAGGTAGAACTCGATGCACTGCGAAATTTCACCAGTCCATTGCTCCTGGCTCAGTCTCAATTCTTTATACTTGGGCAGATATAGCAAGTGCCCATAACAGAAAAAAATAAAGCTAAATTAAAATTGAAATATGAGTGACTTTTTGTGGAAGGGTGAATGATTATTTAGAAAATAATATGATCCTGTAGATACTAGAATCAAGTTACTGCTGGTAGCATTCAGGTACTTAGGCATGAGTGCCAACATGCAAACCTGACTAGATAAAGACAACATAGGGTAAGATAAGGAATAAGAAATAATGCTTTGTGAACAGAGATTACATTACAGAGGTGGCCTAGCAAACACTATTAACCTAGAACCCTGAAAGCAAAGGAATAAGACATTAGGGAAAAATATTTTCTTTTCTACATGGTCCTTGAAACTCAAAATACTCAAGGACTGCATAGTTTCACTCTACTGCAACAAAGGCAATAAAGAACCACACAACTTTGGAGCTCTGAAAAAAAACCTTACTGTTGGCTGATACATATGACTGGAATAAGAAATATTGGACAAGATGGGCCAAATTGTCTGTTCCTAAATTTCTGTGATAGTTATTCCTGAGAGGTATTGGCATTTCTATCTACCTTCAGTGTGTTCTTCATCCCCTGGAATAAGGATCTCATTTTAGGATCTCTGATGCTAAAATTAGAGTTTCTGGTAATGACAATCTGCAGTGTGAACCTCAAGGATCAAAAAGAATGGCCAAGGAAGAATATAGATGGCAACAATTAAACCAACACTCTGCACCTTTATTTTTTGGCCCTGCAGACTAAAACTTGCTTAAAACATATGTACCACACTCAGCAGCTCAGACAGAGCCGTTACCTTTTTCTTCTGTAGAAAGAGTAGTCTTAAAATCTTTCAGATAAGAAAAGTCTCAAAGGTAACCCCCTTTTCAACATGTTTTACGTTTTTGAATCTAAATTTCAATACTGAAGATTCCAGATGCTATAAAAACAGTATTGAAGTGCAACATGGTATTAAGGTCGTGTCTCACTGGTGCAGAATATACTGGTTTAGCCACCCAGCCTGGCAAACTCCTGCCAGTGCCAAACCAATATATCTTTTTTTCCTCCATAATTATACCATTTTTATCCCTGTGTGAGATTTTTCAGACAAGCTAGTGTTGTCGGGGAAATAAGACTCCATTAACCACTATGCTGCAAACTTTTCCCTGCCCCCACAATGCATTCAAATGTATATTTGCTTTTACAAAACAATAGTTTCATAATCACATATTGAGCAAAATGTGGTTGTGCTTAATAAAGTGCTGAAGTACAGACATGGTCATTTTTAAAATTAACTCTAAAAACAAAATCTCTGTACAATACTATTTTGTTCTTTTAACTGTCAGAATCCCCTTCTAAGACTCAGATGCTGTATCAAAATTTAAGAACAAGAAGTCTGTGACTGGAGCATAGTAAAACCTGTGGTTGTCATGCCAGAAAATAATTTTAAAAAGAAAACAAACTGGAAAGCTGTATTTCACATGAAACAATTACATCAGTGATTGATAAGCAGTAATTTGAGCTGATATTCCTGTTTTTTCCAGAAAGGAGTTCCAAAGTCCAGATTCTAAAAGAGGTATCATTTTCATTGTATTAAGGATCACTGTAATTGACAGAAAAGCTGTCACTTACCTAAAAATAGAGGACCAGCTCGCCTCTTCAAGGCAACTATTATGGAACAGTCTTATGAAGTTTCATAGTGTCTGTGGCTGGCAATTCATGGCAGTACAGACAGACAGCGCTCACCCGTAGCAGAAGGGTGCTCCCTCCTTGGGAACAGACACAAGCTCCAACCCAGCAGCACGATGCTGCTGGCAGGCTCTCCTCCTCGGGGTGGTGGTTTGACAGAACCCCACTGATTGACTCAACCTGCTCCTCACGAGCAGGGGAGAGCTGGTGGCAGCTCTGGTCACACAGGGCAGCCCAGGATGCAGCGAGACAAGATGCTGGAGGTTGGGGCACTGAAGAAGGCTGGAAGGTGAGCAGAGGACCCTGGTCTTTGGGGAAGCAAACAGGGACTGGTTCAAGGTTGAAGGGAAAGAGTGCCCAGGAAAGCTGGCTGGTTTCTAAAGGTAGCTTACTGAGAGCTCAGGAATGAATCCCCCCATTTGGGAAGACTGAACTTCTGGAAAAGGCATGCATGGCTAGGTGGGGAGCTTTTCATTGAACTAGCTCACAGAAAGGAAGTGGAGAAGATGTAGAAAGAAGGACAGGCAGTACAGATGGAGCAGTGTTAGAAACTTAGTGTCAAAATTAGGAAAGCCAAAGCCCAGCTGGGAGCTGAAGCTACTGAGGAGCACAGACTCTGGGAATGTTAATTTCAAAGTAAATTCAGAACCCAGGAATGTGTGGAGAAGAAGTGCTAGTTACAATGGAGCAAAAAAGGCTTAGGTATTTAGTGACTTTTTAACCTCAGTATTCACAAGGAAAAGCTGTTTTGGAACTGGCATAATATGGGTTGGAGAGGGACAACCCTTCCTCAGTTGGGAGAGATCAAACAAGTTAGAGACTTGAAAGAAGCTGGATGCATGCAATACCAGGGGGTAGGGCTAGGTAGGATTTATCTGAAGGTGCTGGAGAAGCTGGCCAGTGTAATTGTGGGATCAGTATATGGACAAAACATTTTTAAATTAGATTTTTTTTAATAGCAAAGCTGCTGTGAAGAAGAAAATGGAACAGGCATGTGAGCAATTTTAGATGTAGCTGCGCTATGTTAGCTGCACTGGTTATTATAATGAAAGAAATTCCCACAACTGAGTAGGCCATGGGATTTGATTTTCATATCTCTTGTCCTACTTTTATGTTTGTAAGACATTACATATAGCAACTTTCGTTATGACCTGGGATTTGGTGTTTAATATTTCTGAAACAATAATGAAAGATTTGCTGAATTTATCACTGAGGGAAGAGGGAAAAATCAAACACCAGGTAAAGTGATACTTGCCTAGGTGAGATAAGCTGGTACCTTGGTGAAATACTAACTTGTCATCTGGGGAGGAAATGATGTGAAGAAGTGAGCTCTTAGAGCCACTGGGCCAAGTCCCAAAGTTTCTGCTTAGATTTAGCTCAGCCAAATGCTTGTCCAACACATGTGGATTCTTCTTCAGAACTTAGATATTCTTAGTCCTTAGATATAAGGACTGCAAGTCATGATCAAACTGATTCTCCCTCCTCAAAAAATAAAAATAAAAATAAATTTTAAAAAGTAACACAACATCCAGTTTGTGAGTTGTCACTTGTGAATCTTGACTTCCAGTCTGGCATCCGATCTGCCTAAGGCTCCTGTCACACTCATCCTGACTCATCTTTCTGTGTGTTCTGTAATTCCCAGCTATCAACGTTGCTATCTGTGCTTCCCAAGTACTGCCTTCGCTAGGGGGGTTGCAGCCTCTAGCTGCAATGGGGGGGAGGTAACAACCCACTTCACACTGCCACCTTTCTCCTAGAGGGATGACTGATCTGGCTGTCTCTTCTGCTATTTCCCCAGAATGCATAGAAATATAATCTTTTGGAGATCAGGAGCTCTCTCAAGTTAAAGTACATTAAGCCAGAGGGTTCAAAAGTGAAGCTGAGCAGACAGACAATGTGGTCAGATAATCCCCATCTCCTTCAGAAACCAATATAAATGTATAGTGAATCTAAGAAGGAAGAGAAAAAAGGAAGCTGAGGCTGGGAGTGAAAGATACCAAAATGTCTCATTTTCCTTTTCATTTGTGTCATTAAGTCTGAATAGGAACTGAGCTGGACCCTAGTTCAGCCATGAATGTTTTAAAGAAAAAAATTTAATTTCAGCCATAATTAGCAAAGTTGTAATTCAAATAGAGGAAAGAGGAGACACTATAAAAGAAGAAATGATGCTTATTACTTTAAAAAAAATTGTTTGATATTAATATTTGGGCATCTATTGACACACTAATAACTGCTTTGAGAAACAATTAACAAAAAAAATGGCTCCTTTGGAGCTAGGTGGCAATATAAAATAAATTACTTGATACACTGTAATCGGTAGAGAAATGGATAGAAATGTTTTATTACCAATTAAGAAACAGTGAAAGGGACTAATTTAGGACTGGATGCATAACCTCAACATTACTGTTTTCCATCTTGCTGTGCTTGGGCAATTTACGTGTTCTTTGAATGTATTGTTTTTAATGAACGTAGGGATGATACAGTGTCTGTGTGCATCTGGAGATAAATTCACCTTCACCTCAGCTATCTGCTGTACATTCTGAATGACTGTATATAAAAAAATAAATATTAAAGAGCTTTGGTCTCCTAATATTTAAATCTAAAATTTTCTTAGATCTTTTCTAGTGACAACACCCACATTAGCAAATTTCCCAATTTTCGTGTGCTGAATCTCCTTCTTCAGAGTCAGCACAGGATGAGCACTTGCTTTGTTAGTCGGACCACACAGTTTCATAACCATTGAGCACTGGGGTTATTAGTCCTTATGCCTTTATTTGGCAGGGCATGAACAAAGCAGTGGTTAAACATTTAATTTGGGCAAGAGCTTAAAGTTGTGTGGATTCTGCTGGACAAATACGCCCCTTCTTGGAGTTGTGCCTAGGTATGCCATGATTCATCACACATATTCAGGCACGAGAAAGAAAAGGCAAAGAGAGAAAGGGAGAAGTATTTCTGAGAAAAACTCGTCTTCCTAGGACCCTGGAAATGGCTCTGGACACCTGCAATGTGCAGCCTCCTGACATCTGGAGATGAACCAGGCAGGAAGTGACTTTACAACTTTGTTCCTTGAGAAGCCACAGAAAACATGGGCTTGTTAAATAAGAATCCATGGAATTTTTCTGTGTCAGGTTTAATGTGCTTAAATTTGCAGGCTGTAATTAAAAAAAAAAACAGACTAGGCATCTTCTGACAGAAGGTTGTCCACTGATTGACAATCTTCCTTGCTTCTGCTTTTTAATTCCTCCTGTATTTTTCCAAAAATGGATCTTCTGTGTTATTCTCTCCAGGTGTATTAGTCAGGGGCTCAGCATCTTCTTATGACATAATTTATTGCTTAGCTATCACTGACTTTGAGTATTCAGAGCTGAAAACTGGTTTGCCCTGGCCAAGAGCCAAGGGTTTTCAAGGGTGGCACGTGAAGTGGATAATCAGGCTTCATTGTTCCTGTTCACCCTGTGCTCCATGCCAGACCTGGCCCTGTGTCCTCCCATACGTTCTTTGTCAGCTGGGAGGGCAAACACAGGAAAGGAGGCAAAAGAGACCCATGCTCAAATTGTTTTAAGCCTGGACTCTGTATGCAGATGCCTGATGTGATTTAAAAGCCAAATAAAGACATTTTACTGAGGTCTGCAGTAGCCAGAGCTGGTTGTTGGGCTGCCATACCCCACACAACTTCCATTCCTAGGCAATAAGCTGTGAAATCAGCTGAAGCACAATGTGACTTGCAGGGAATATTCACTACATAGGATGACTAACTATATGTGGTAGAACTTCATAAGCTTACAAAAGCTGATCTTGGTTGTGCAGAAAGAATGGCTGGGATCTGAAACGGAACTACTAAAAATGCCACTTTCTCATCTGATTTATAAATTCCAGTTTTGGGCTGTACTTAGAGCTGTAATCAGTGTTTTGAAAGAAGTTAATCCCAGAGCATGAGGAGTGACTAATACTATTATTCTCCTTTTAGATTGCTTGCACAGAGCTTCTCCTTCTGATCAGTAAGAGGAATTCTTTAGCCAAAAGTCTCATCTATTTGCAGCCTCTGCTGCTCATAGTGAAGGATTACTTTCATTTAAGAAATTACGTGGATTATTTTCATAATCTGTTCAAAATTTTCCTTTCCTATCTCCTATTTTTTCTCTTGCTTATATTCTCCTCTGTCTTGCACTTCACAGAGGGCTATCCAAAAAAGAGAGGTTGCTATGATCTTGCCTCTTCTGCTGCAATAGTTTTAGAAGATTTAGTGTGGAGATAGTTTCAAAATTACCCCACTTGGAAGCTTCCAGCTCCATTTCCCTTCTCTAAAGAAAGGGTTAGACTCTATTAAAGAGGCTCTCACCTCCGCAGTCTAAAACTTAGCAATTCAAAAGCAAATAACAAAATCTGAGCTCTTCTGCTGCTCAGGAGTTTTGCATTAGTTTAAACAAAGTTAACAGTTGAAATGATGCACAGGCAGAAGACACATCCACATGTCCAAACCCAGCTTGAGACACCAGTGATTCAGACAAGGGGAAAGTCCTCCTTGTGCTGCTTCTTTGCAAGACCTTACCTTGGCTGCTTTTAAATTAGGTCCCTGTTCATTGCAAGGTAATGCAGCTGCCAGTGGCTCAAAGCTTTAGCATTTTATTTTTGCTTTTCTTCTACTTCCTAGTTTCAGAACCACTGCATTGGGTTGGGACTTCCCTCCCAGATGGTTGTTTCAGTTTTCCAGTAAGTTGCTTCAGTCATGTCAGGTCTAATAACACTTTCTCTTCCTAAAGACACCTTCACAGAAAATCCTCTGGCCTTTGCAGTTCCTTTCTGGGGCTGTTGCAGCCTCTCAGGGGGAGGCAGCATGTTTGAGAATGCAAGGGAGTAAAGCTCATCCCCAGAAAAGTATCTCAATCCAGATAAAAAGTTACTCAATCCTGATAATTGTTCCTGGAATATTGGAATGGAATATTCCCATCTCTGACCTGTACTTAGTAATTGCTATGAACTTAATCTTCATTTGTTCTTTATCAATTTTACATCATGAATTTGTTGGGAATAACAAAGGTTTGATGTAAAACATAATTAGCACAGGAGTGTTTTTATAGATTTCAAAGAGGTTTTTATTATTTGATAGTTCTCATTTAGTAGGAGGTAGACAGTTCTGGCTCACAAATGGGTAACATTATTTTGCTTTTCTTTCATAAGTAACACTTAACTACTGTTTCTAATAATATTGCAGCAAAACAGTTTCTAAATATGACAGAGTGTTGAAAACACTGATGTGCAGGGGAAGTTGCATAATTGAAAAAGATCTTCACTTCTTGTGCCCAACACTTTAATCCGTCCATTCAAAGCCTAGAGGTTTCTTGGTCTTTCAGCTGTGCTTATCTGATAAATGAGCTTTTAAAAATAGAGATGGCAGTAAATTCAAAAGGAGTTTCAAACCTCTAAGTACTGGGAGGGCGTAGATAAACTGAGCTTATATTACAAGCAGCTGCTGTGCTAACAGTCTACAAAACAGAAAATAGGCCTGAAGTTGAATCATTTATTGAAATATCATAGTATTTGGTTATGGTGTAATCTGGTTCTCCATGTGTTATTCTACCCAACAAAACCTGATTTCAGTTTAAGATCAGTGTCATTATCTTCTGGAAGGCATATGCTGTTACTGTGCCTGCTGACAGGCTGCACACATGTGCTAGGAACCGGCTGTGGCTTTGACAGCTGGTCCCAACTAATTGCCTCCAGCAAGATAAACATGGTCTGGATTTTGATCAACTACTTTTTAGGATAAGGGACCAATGAAAGGGAGCTGTAGGAATCCAGGAGACTGATGGGAAAAAGATGAACACTGTAAGGATATTGTATCAAGGCAAAACCACACATATATTTTATGCTTAAAAAGGTATGTTTTATCCAAGCAGTTTAGAACAATCTGTGATTTTACCTTTGCTGCATCCCACGAAGAGTATCTCCTTTCTTGCAGTTCCATTTTATTCAGTAATTGTCTCAAGTCATTAGACTTCCCACACAATAATTCACAGTCAGAAATGTAAGTGTGAAGAGAAATGCATTGCTTCAGTTTGTGGAAGAATATGTACCCCACTTCCACTTGGAATAAAATTCTGTCTGATTTATTTGCAACTGCCCAAACAACCTACTCTTATTTCTTAGCTTTCTACATGAACTCGTACCTTGAAGAAAAATTTGCTTAGTTGTTTATACTGCTGTTGCACAGGCACAGACTTGATGGATGCACCTCTCCCTTCTCAAGCCAAACCCAAGTGTCAAGAGGAATAACATGAAGAATGCTGAAATTAGTTTTAAGCTAGATCTAGGTTTTTATTTTGTGGCATACACTAAACTAATATTTGGCTAAGGCAAAGGAGAAAATTCAGTTTTCACTGTGGATTTGTTTCAGTCACATGCAAATTTCTGGCTGATGAGGCTGCTATGACTTTCCAACATCTATAAGGAATAGAATTATCTTATCACAAGAAAGAACTTTGAGAAAGGGAAGCTCAGAGAAGCTAGCAAATTTAACTTCAATGTCATCTGAATTTGAGAGAATTGAGGCTCCTGGTTGCCAGCTATTTTGTGGTAGTTCTACTGTTAGCTGCCTTCTGTGAAAACCCAGAATGTTTTCTCCCCAGCCCACATGCAAAAACTTCCCCAAGGACAGAGGTGTTAATAACCAAGATGAAACATCCCTACTCTGGCACAGGGTGACAGCAGGCTCACAAAAGCACGAGTGCCAAGTAGGGGAGTGCATTCACTGTACAATTACCCTGTTTGTGCACCAATTGCAGTAATTGGATAATTGGGGCCACAACTGCCTAACTACATTGCTAACTACTCATTGCTAAATTATATGTGAGCAATGTATAAAATGCCCCAGTATCTAAAAGCCTTTGTTACGGAAACTTTCATTTTGTGAAAGCTCATCCTAATTGAGAAAAGCATGCCTAGGAGCCATGATCTATCTTTTTGTTCATTCCTCTTGAATCTGGACAGGTCTGTATCTGGACAGGAAAACAAACACAACTGAAAAGGAAAATAGGCTGTTGTGAGCACAGGCTCTTGCTTTTCTGTCCTGCTGATCCTCAGAGCTTTTCAAGAATTGCCATGGGAAGTTAAATCAGGAGGTTTTAAACGTCCAGCTTTTAAATGAACATTCTGACATGGTCTTTAAGTGACAGATTGTTATGACATTTTTTCCTCCTCTCATTTTCACAACTCTCATTTCAGCTAATTTTATTGAAGTAAAGGAATGACTTCAAAATGCAGTTTTGGAGAACTGAGCCTTGGCAATGGCAAACCCATGAAAAGTCAAATTGCCCTGCATGGCCACTGCACGGAGAGTTAACCGAGAGTTACCAGCAGGACCATATTTTTCACCTGAGAGCTCTAAACGGAAGCAAATGAACTGCTAGTTTAGTGTACACTCACTTGTTTCTCATCCACAACCAGTAACTTGGATAACAGAGGAAAGGAAATATAACAAAAAATGTTGCCTGATGTTGAATGGAGTTTCAGAGATTTTAGAAGGTTACAGACTGTTTTTGGACATTAATAAAAGAGCAGAATTACTGGATATATAGGGCAAATATGCTAGAACAATGCTTTGTGGTTCTGTAAAGGTAATGAATTTTTCATAAATCTATCAGACTTCTCTGAAGGAGTGAACAGCCATCCTGATATAGGAGATACAGCTGATACAATCTCCTTGAATTGCTGGAAGTCACTTGACAAGATCATTCACCAAAGGGTCTTAAAGAAGTTAAGACTGGGATGAGATGGACAGTGCTGACATGGATAGGCAACCAATTAAAAGAAGTTACTTTTCTCGCCAGAGGGAACTTAACACTGTGGTCCCATGGGGACATGTCTGATGAGCCCTACTCTTCATTACATTCACAAATGAATGGAATATGAAGTGACAAAGTTCAGTGACTGTTCTGAATTCTTCTTTGTGTTGAAAACAAAAGGTAGCAAAATTTGAAGAGCTGCTCTAAGATCTTGTGATACTGAGTAACATGGCAGGGTGGGGAAAGGGAATGTGTGAAAATGGAAAAGGAGCTCACAAAAGGAATTCTAATTTATTTGATTGCAGACTTTGAAAAAGCTATTATCAGATAGTACAGAGATTCTGAAGTTATAATAGCAAATTATGCAGGAACATCAGCACAGTCCTGAGTGGTAGCCAGTATGAAGCAAATTACTAGGGAAGGGAGGGAGAATGATATGTAAAACAGTATTAGGCTACAATATCTTGAAGGCCATGGACATTTTTTAGCCTTCATATCTGTGTGTGTGTGTGTGTGTATATATATACACACATATATATATGTATTTGTAAAAGAGTACTGTTGAATGACAAGGAAAACTGTGGGTAAAAACGCTCAATAAAACAAAAAAATCCAACGCAGAAGGACTCTAGCTATGAAAAACGTTGACTCAGAGGAAATATGAAAGAGAGCTGTAAAATCATGCATGGGATGAAGATCAATAAAGAAGGATAATTTTGCTCTTCTAAAATTAGAGGAAGAATCCAAGGAAATCACTAGGCAGCAGCCCAGCTGTAGAACCCAGACATGGGGATATGTGAAGTACTAAAAGTTTACATTGATTCAAAAAATTATTAAAAAAAAAATCATGAACAGAAAAAACCCTCCAAACCAAAGCAAAACACAAACCCCTATTTAATGCTGAGGTAAAGCAAGAGATGTCTCATTAGGAGGCTTTGGTAATGCCTCTCCCAGCAATCCCTTATGATGACTCTAACTTTTAACAAGTGATACACATTGACAATACTTACCTTTTCTTTGGCACATAGTTGCTATGGAAATAAACAGTAACTTGGCACAGACCTCTTTGAGAAACTCCGGATCAGTGAGTGTCACAGACATTTCATGAATGAATTTAATCTTGCAACCTGCACACACAATTCTTGAACTGACAGGAGAATAGTCTTAGAGTAAATAATACATATCAAAGCCAGTCACTGTGTATGGGAAGTTTTACCAGTTTCACTGTTGAAAAAAAGAGCAAGTGTCCCAAAAGCGAAGGTAGAGGGGAAAAAAAAGGTTTGCAGCTTCTTTTTAAAATAAAATGATTCCCAACTTTTGCAATTGATGATTCATAAAAGGGCTTTTTCTTTTTAATGTATGCAAGCAAGCAGTTTTTTGTCTTCCTTGTTCTGTCTTTTGGATTTTATTTCTGTTTATTTTGTTTTTATGTCATGATGCCATGATATTCTTGATCCAGGTTTCAAAAGTCCATTCTTACTTAGCATGTACTTGAAGTACTTTAGAGAGGTTCCCCGATTTTATATTTTTTAATATCTGGAACATTATGCTTGTCCTTTTTCATTCCAAGAGCCCTCAAAGAGTCACATTCACACACTCATATTGGATGCACTGGCTCAGAGAAATGACAGCTTCCCTTCAGATTGCCATCTCAATGACTCAGCAAGCCTCTTAAGATGATCAAAATGAGGATGGCACAACCCAAGGTCTGGAAATTTTGCATACTGTGAAAGTTATTTAATAAATTTTAAAACTGAAAATGGGTATGTGATAGCACTGCAGGGTTACTAGCTGCTGACAATAAATTCCCAATCCTGTGGGTTTTTTTTCTTGGGGGAATTATCTTTTTTGTGGATGTACTGCTGAAAGTACTGAAGTTCTGCTTAACAGCTCTGGCTGCTGTCACGCAAGTGCCCTGACCACTCTGTCTGCCAGCCAGCTCAGTGGGTTAGAAAACTGCATCTTGCAATGCCTAAAAGCTGGGGTCTTCAGGAGTCAAATATGTCTTTTGCATTCACCTCTTGAATACCCACCAAATTTGTGCAGCTCCACTTGCCAGAGTTCCTGAGGAATCTACCACAGCTTTTGAAAGTTTTAACACCCAGGGATGTGCTGTAGTCACATACCCAGAAAAAGGAAATGAGAATGATAAAAATAAATACCAAGGAAAGCAAGAGTTCCGTTTTGGATTGAGTTCACAAAATATATGGTCACCAGTAGAATTTAAGAACCACTCATACAGATGAGCTGCAGATGATAAAGACAGTTAACACTAATAGATGGAGGGCAAGTGAAAAAAATGGCATCTTAAGGGGCAACTTATGGCCTACCAAGACTGATGCTCCTTGCACCTGTTGCACCCCGAAGAAAACTCATATTGCCATTGCTGTTAATATTAAAGACACAATGGTTACAACTCAGCATAAGTTGTACCCATGGTCTGGTGAGGGGCAGACCCTGGAATGGAGCTGGTGGTTGGCTGCTGGTGGCTTTGGTGCCCTAGTATGTATCTGCAGGCTGTACCTGCCCTGAAGCCAGTCTTGGACTCCAGCCATGATGGAGAAGGCCTAAAGTGCCAAAGGAAGTGATCTGACACAAGCTACACCTTTGGGTCAAGTGTGACCAAAGGGACCAACGTTTGCATTGGGGTTAGTATGGGGTGCAGAGTGCTTGCTGCTCTTGGGATGCATTGGCACAGTCAAGCACCACAGTCCTCTTTGTGGCTCTGACTCTAGGATGTCCTCCCCTTGGGCTGTTCCAGTAGCCCCAAACAGTTTCACTTCAGGAGGCCAAGGTTTCACAGATCAACTTTCAAAACTAACCCAACAACAAAATATCTCACAGACTTAAACTCTTCTTTTTCTTTTGGTATCCTTATATTTTAAATGTAGAACTTAGAAGTATTTTTAGTTCTAGGTCTGTGTGTGTGTGCCACTTTCCTCAATTTTGCTTAAAAAGTGCATAGGAAATCACACAGCAAATAATATAAATATGTCAGCAGATTCAAGATCATGAAGCAGTATTGCCAGTTTTGTTTAGCTTAAAATCAGAGTCAAGCAGCATGACTTCTTTTTGCACTTGATAATCTTAGAGAAACAGCCCTGCACAGTGATTAGGCTCATGTACATATGTCTCTATCTATGACTAGCATTAGATTCTGTTGAAAATCCCTTATGAGCTGAGTTTGCTTCTAACTTTAAATATGGGAGAAGGAGTAATTCCTTTCTGGTTTTAATTCATATATGCAGCACCAGTCTCAGCAACTGCAGAGCAGTTATCAAAACAGAAGATCAGTGTTGGCAGATGTCAGACTTCTGGCTTTCATGGGTACCATCTCCTCCTCTCTGAAGCATTCAGCATGGCACCATAGTGTTCTGTGCCTTGGTGGGGTGAGATGGAAGTTACTTGGACTAAAAGCCTTTTGACCGAGTCTGTGACAGATAAGATTTGTGTGTCATGGGCAGTCTCTGTGAAAAGCCAAATTAATGATAGAAATTGTTTGATGACACATAGTTAGTAGAAAATGTACAACTAAAATATAATTAGTAGTGCACAGGATCAGACTTAGGAATGTTGTAATAACACGGAAGTGCTTTGAACACTTGAGATAACTCTTAACCCAAGATAAGCCATGAATACTTCACCTGTATATGAACAGGTCTCTAGGAGCTGATCATGATACACACAGGTAATTTTCTGTCTTAATTAGGGGACTGGTAGAAGGAACCAGTAGCTCAAAGAAGATCAACATCAAAAGCAAACCTTGAAGTATTAAAAGCAACAATTTCCAGGTAAAGCCTGAGTTCTTCATTTGTACTGAGGAAGGAATTTTGATAGAGTGTAGGAGAAGTTGGCATTTAGCTCTTGGGGTGCTGCTGAAGTAGTTGAATGCTGCACTTTGACTGAGTCCTGACTTAGGAATGAAGGACACAAGAATGGCCTTGAAGTAATCTGTTGAGGAACAGCCTAAGCCAGGCTAGAACCTGCTCTGCCTCCAGGAACTTCATCTTCAGTTTTTCAACAAAGACATGAACCTTTGGCTCTTGTAGAATGGCCCATTCTATTACCACTTGGACAGAGGCAAGTCCAGAGTAAAACCATTGGGTTTGGTTTATGCTCTTTTTCTGGAGGCACTAAAGCCAAATTAGCCAGCATGCACTTCCACCAGAGATTTATTTAGTGGAGACGTCAAAACAGCAGCACTGGTCTGTGCTGGGAAGGAATTTCAGTGCAGCGAAGAGTGGGCATTTGAGAGACACTTTTTAGCTTCAGCCAGGCCCTAACTCACCATCATGACATCTCTATTGGATAGTAGGAATAATTACTTTTCTCTAAGCATTCAGTATTTCTGGTTTTCGGTCATAGTCTGAATGCTGTGGGGATCTTATTACAAACTCTATTGCTAACAGTTTATGTGACACTTGCCTAACTGAAAGACCTCGTTGATGTGTTAGCAGATTATAATCATTGGACAAAGCTGGATCCCTCAGGAAACTCCAGCTCTGTAGCTGTAGCAGAGACAGGCTCCTCTGTGTACAGGAGCTCATTGTTGGCCGCAGGATCCGGTCTCTAACTCTTGACTCTTTCTCTGTACTTTACATATCTCCTTTCCCAGAAGAGCAATGGCAACGTGAGCTTCTGGCTTGTAGCTGAAACCCTCAGAAGCCACAAGACAAGATGCACACATGCTTTGAAGAAAACTTACACTCCTGCTAGTACTGGACCTAAGATGAAACTTGAAGGCACAGGCTTATTTCCCTCTCATGGGGCAGCTGAAGAGTCTTTCCCCATCCCATCTAGTGAGGTATGATTGAAACTTCTTTTCCAGCTAGTATAAATTTCCACAGGAACAGATTGTGTATAATTGCATGATCTTTCCCTTGCTGTACAAATGTGGTTCCCAGAAAGATGTAAATTTGTATATGGTGGTGTTGCAAAATAAATAGCTCATTGGTTTTAAATTTTGGTGGTTTATTTGTAAATAATTTATTTTTTTTTAGAATCACGTTGATATTTTAGTAGCAAAACTGTAACATGGTTTGGCTTGTTACTGGCATCTCACTGCTTTTCTAAGAACGGTAACAGCCACAATCAATACCTTAAAGATGAAAATGTGCCCTGCCCTTTGGGTCATGTTCTGTCAGTGATGTTACAGTTTCATACCTTTAAACCCCTCTGAAGGCTTGATGGATATGCTTAGTGGAGCTAGCTTACTGCTATACTTCTTACTATAGGTGAGCTTCATTAGCCCATCCCTAAGAAAGAAATAAATTAAATAAAGCAGTTTAATGCTCAGCACAGCTCAGACAGTCCAACTGCAGTGGTTTAACAAAGTGAAGCTCTTCCTGTTCCCTCCAGACTCTATGTTCATGAATGTTTCAGCCTAGCTGAGGGCCTGTCCCTGCTTCACAGGCATTTCATGAGTATGAATGAATGCATGCTGAAATCCTCAGGGATTCCTCCCATCTTGGTGCCAGTGGCAAAATTTTAATGGGAGAGGACTCAGTCCCAATATGGAGGAAGGAATTGGAGCTGTAGTGGATATTAGCTGCTCATGGGTTAACATGATGGAGTTCTTTCTCATTGTTTAGATTACAGCACAAATTATCTGAATGTATCAAAACACTTTAGTTCTGCTCCAATATAGAAATGGTTTTAGCTCAAAACCTCAGTGTTAATTTCCTTTTATGCAAGTTGAGACACGCTTGGCCTGGACGGCAGAAAAACTGCTGCAATTCAGTTGTGCTAAAGCTGAGGAGCAATAAAATGCCAAGCATTTCATAAGCCAGGAGAACACACACGCACTCTTCCTGCTCAGCAGAGCAAAACCAGCAGAAAATTGCCCTTTTGCTAGTGCCCAGTGAAGCCTCCCAGGTGCAAGGAGAGCAGAGGCAGCCCATCAAGCTCTGGCATGACCTCCTCCCTGAGTCCAGGTAAAATGCACTCCAGCTCCATCCCTCCAGCAGACCTGCCTCCCTGCCTGCACTCTGAGGTGATGGGGTGCGGCACTTCTTGTTGTACTAATTCCTGCTGCCCTCCTGTGCTGCCTCTTCTCTTGCTAGCCAAGTTCCAGTGCTCATTGTGGGTAGAGCTGCATTCAGTCTTGGAAAAATTGGCATGTGACAGGAATAGAGCTGCCCGTCATTCACTGCTGGCAGTCCTTGCTTGTCCCCATCATGTCCTACTGTGGACCCAATAAACTGCAGCTAGGGACCATCACACTCACCCCAAAGTCACAGCAGTGTCATGGAAAGCCTCCCCCCACATCAGGATTTTCTTAATTTGGTAAATTATGGCCTTGAAGAGGGCATATAAGTTGAATACCAGCATTTGGGCTCTAACTAGTTCTCCAGTGCTTTATGCAATGACACTAAATCACCTTAAGAAGCTGTTAAGTAGGACAGGTATTTTTTTGTAGTTTCATTATAATGGTAAAAGTTGAAAAAGGAACAAAATCACTGTTGCTTATATATATGCTTCCTGTAACATTATATGTATACTTTTGCAACCTTCTGATGTCCTGGGGTGGAAATCTCAAAGCTGTTTTACCTTAATTCCCTGGCAAGGAAATTTCAGAAGAGTTACAAAGGGACAAATGCTTCTCTCAGGTCTCTTCCAAGGCTCCCTTTCACTAGGGGAGGTCTCCCAGGCCCCTTCTGCAGGTGTCACCGTGTTGGCAATGGTGGTGATGGCATTTGCCAGAAATGTTCTCTGAAGTCATGGGGTCCCCACTGTGGCATATGGACCCTACCTGAGGACTCTCTGCCCCTGGTAATCAAAAAGTAATTGCACTGTGTGCATTCCATCTGGGAGTCTGAGGCACAGCATGGCCAGTGACACCAGATGTTACCCCTTGCTGCTGTGCCCATGTCCTGGTGGCTACAGGACCTGTGTCTTGGTGGGTACAAGGCAGTACTCCCAGCTGCTGTCTCTCTCTCCACTTCTCTGCTTGCAAAGCCTGAGAGTCACCTGGGGATAGGTTTCTGTCAGGTAGTGCTTCTTACAAGTCCTCTCTTCTTCATGAGAACGCTGATGTGTCAAACGTGTGGCTTTGAAGATCAAAAATACTCTTGGTTAACTATTTTTGTTGGTACAAATGTGACCCAGAGATAAATTACATAGCAAATTTCATTCAACAGCTAGCTGGTCAAGTGAGGAAAAGAGCTGTGCTTCTGGGTGGCTGTTTATGTTCTTTTGTTGCTAAAAGGAAAACTGATGATGATTTACATCAGCTTTTTGTTCGACGAACTATAGCACAGTGGGAGTTACAATCCTCATCCTCAAACCCATTTAATTTTGAGATGATAGAGGTAATCATGGGAAGAAATTTTCACTTTGCAATATTGGATTACTATTATCTCATTCCTGTGTAAATGCCTGGATTAAACACCTTTTTGAGAAATAATCTGTCAGACGAAGTGTAGGAAATGCAGTGCAAAACAACTGCCACCAATCCTTTTGTAGATGTAACAATGTATTCTAGCTGTTAAAGCATAGGAAAGCCTGTTATCATGAAAGCAGAGATGAATCCAAGGTTTTATGGTCATGTGGATTAAAGTGCTTCCTGATGTGTAGCATTTGGCAAAGGTTCCTGGTTTTATTTTCCTTGAATAATTATTCATGAGGATATTCCTGGCATGTCACTCTTATTTTGGAAAATGCAAAGTAAGGTGTCCTCTGCTTATTCCATTGTTGGGATTAATGCTCTCCATGTGAAGAAGTGCTGAAGATGATCATTTTATGAGTTTATCAGAAAATATGGGAATCCTGCAGAAAAGCCCACTTGCATTCAGGGAACTATGTATCCTCCCTCCCTACTCTGCAGGGGAGTTTCAATGTTTCCTTTCCCTCCCAGTCTCTCTGTGTTTATGGTGATGGAAGAAGAGCTTGCCTGTGGTGCACCCCGTGCACAGCAGAGGGTGTGTTCAAACTCCGGAGTGGTCCACGCAGGCAGAGGGTGCCAAAGTGATCCAGGATGCAGCCCAGGCTCCTCCTGCAGGTGCCCACAGGACATTTCTGTCAGGGCTCTGCTCTGCTCCTCGGGTGATGTTGGGCTTCACCCATCCTCACAGCTACAGATTTTCAGTGTATAGATTACACAGGCACATAAATAAGTGATCAAGGGCGTGTTAGAAGCATGGCCAAGGACACTGAAGGTCACAGCTATGCCTGCCACTTCCTGCAGCCTTTGTCTTGGCACAAAATGTACTTATTAGTTTGCAAGAGGGTATATGTTCTCTTGTTCTTAACTAAGTCACATTCCTCCTTCTGCCAAAGACAGCAATTGCATTAATGTCCAAAGCACTTGGACATACCAGGCACAATTAACGCCTGCTGTATCTCCTCTTTTATCAAGGAAGACAGAGCAAGGACAACTTTGGCCACGAGTGAAACCTGCACTCAGTGTTGTGCTCCTCATGCATGAATGTTACTGTAGCATTTAAAGAACAATCACTTGCTGACAGGGTTACTAGCAATTACAGGGCATATTTTATTAGTGCATCCACACAGGGTATTGGCGAGCTCTAACAGCTGCCAAGGGTTGCACTTGTAAATGCCAAAGAAATTTTCTATTACTTGTCTGCCTGGGTACAGATGTTGGACCTGAATTACCTCTCAGCAGGAGGTCCCTCATTGTCTCCCAAAATATCTCCGAGTCACTTAATTCCATCAGGTCACTGCTGTACCTGACCTTTAGCTAGAACATCCCAACCTGCTTTTCCCAGGGGGAAACAAGGATTGTGTCCAAGCTGGCAGTGGGAAGGCAGTGCATGCACACAAGTGCAGGGTGCCTGTACGCAGGGAGAATTGCAATGTGAGGGTTGGCAGAGCCACAGGAAAAATTATTTGAGCCTATTTCTAATGTTTATTTGTCACTGGCTGGCTGAGCCATCCTCTGAGGGTTGTCTAGGCTGAGTCCAATGGCTGCACCCAAAATGAGACCGTTTGTGTCTGAGTGGCTGAGCCCAGCCTAAGTGCCTGAGGACCTCTTGTGGGAGAGGCTCTTTTCTGGTGCTTTGGTTCAGCTCTTGGGGGCATGCAATTGTTGAAACAAAGATATGGAACTTTGGCAGAGCAGGTTTTGAACCCCTGTGCTTTTCTCCAGTGTTCTGTGGTGCCTGCTGCCAGCACAGCAGCACTAGCACACCATTTTCTTCCTCAGTTTCCTTGCTGAAGCCAGGGATCTTCGGGGCTCTTCAGAGGAGGTTTCTCCGTGTCTGAAATCAGGCACAAGTGAATGCCCATTCGATGAGTCATTTCAAGCTCCAGTGACTAACCCATCCAACCTGCAGGAGGGAAGGGAATTATAATAGTAATAACAGTTTGTGTTGCCACTGGGGGGTTTCAAAGTGCTTCCTAAGCAGTTTTCCTTATCAGGCGTCCTCTGAGAAATGACACACATGCAACTGATATTTCATGGCCATTTCTGTCCATTATCTTTTTAAAGATAAAACAACTGATTGTTGCTTTTTGTTGCTGAACCCACAGCACTTCTTAAACCCTCCTGCAGAATCCCAGAATGGATCAGGTTGGAAGGGACCACCGTGGGTCATCTGGTCCAACATCCGTGTTCAAGCAGGGTCATCCCAGAGCACATGAACCAGGATTGTGTCCAAACAGCTCTGGAGTATCTCCAGTGAGGGAGACTTCACACCCTCTCTAGGAAATCTGTGCCAGTGCTTGGTCACTGCACAGTAAAGACATTCTTCCTCAGGTTCAAGTGGGACTTTCTGTGCATCAGTTTCTGCCTCTGGTCCTATTGCTCGGGACCACTGAGAAGAGCCTGGATCCATCCTCTTGACATCCCCCCTTCTGATACTTACAGACCTTGATGAAGTCCCCTCAGCCAATTCCTCATTTACCCTGGTCCTAATAAATCATCATTTCCAGTCTGGAAAATAATACAGTGAATTGCATTGTAGTGAAAGCAAAACAGAATGCACAAAATACCCATCTGGTTTTTTAGCACAACCTGCCAGTTTTAAAAAACATGAATGGTTGCAATGACTGCAAATTAATCAGCTGTCAGGGAAGGCAGAAGAGCCAATTCCACCTATTTAAACCCTCGGGACTGCTCAGGTACCTCCAACAGAAAATGAGAGACAGTTTAAGGAGGCAGATGCTGCTGTAGTTTTACATTTTATTAATATTAATTTGGATATTTCTTCATCCAGTTTTTCTCCTGGCTCTTCAGCTGTTTTTCCCAGTGCCTTGTGTACAGTAAGAATGTATATAGGAGAGTCTAACTGAAAAGTTATCATAATCATAAATAGATTCTTGTTTGAATTGGGAGACATAGTGAATCATACTAAAGCTGCTTGGCTGAATGCTTGGGTTGTGTTTTTATTCTGTAAATGCAGAAAAATGGCAAAAGGACTGTTCTTCCTGTCCAAAACCTACTTTTCTTGCTGTAGATTGAGTCAGTAACCACTGAGGATTGCACTGAGATCTGTCTGAAGGAGACTTGTGTACTCAGCCCCTTTTCCTCTGTATTTTAACAGCTAATTTTCCTTGCTTGTATCTTCTATTAATTTTTATGGAAGTCACCCAAATTGCAAAATACACATGAAACAACTTACATTTGCTTGCATCAGCAACTTAGTGTGAGTGAGGAATCCAAAATTAGTGAAGCTTGATTGGGATCAAGACACGGTTACTGCTGCCTAACCCATCCCCTGCCCCCTAATCCCTAATAAATCAAATTCACAACAGTAAAGAGAACAAATCAACTGTCTACAGTGAACTATTGTTTAAATAATGACTCAGCCAGATTACAGGATACTTTATTTATATAAACATTGAGAAATAAATTTTACAGAAAGCACAGAAATCATCTGAGGGCTGAATTCTCTCTCAGACACTGTAAATGGTTCCTTTCTTGGGAAGAAATTAAATAAAATGTGTACAGGTGTCCACATAGATATATATAATCACATTCTTTTGTATATAAGATATATAAATATTTACGCTTTCTTTATTATAGTTATTAAAAAAATCCCTACTGTTGATGCGATCTATGTGCATACCATTTGTATGAATATTAAAAATGTAAGCTGTGGATTTTGCTAAATGTAGGACATATTATCCCAATGGCAGGGAACAGTTTCTTCTCTTGAGGGACCAACTACCCATAAATATCTGTAAAATGGCTCTTGTCATTTTTATGGCTTTCATGTTATAAAAAGCTGAAAAAGCACACAGATAATAAGGAGCTATGGATGGCTAATTGATTTGACTTTTTTTCCCCAGTAGTATTCATCACATGATGTCAGACTTCCAGAAATTGTGAAATGTTTTATATTACTTCAGTAATATAGAGTTCAGCTGGATGAATTAGAAATTACTGATCCTGTTGGGTCATCACTTTTAACTGCATGTTAATGAAACTCTGGCTAAACCTTTTTTCAGGATTACTAAAGGATGTCTGATTTAAGAAGTTTTTAAATGTTTATTTTGTATGCTTTTTGGGCGATGACTTATAAGAATGACAGAATTGACTGTTAGAAACTAAACTTACATTAAATCTAAATGTTATTTTCCATGTCATATTAAGCATGTTAAGCATATTTCTATGTACATTTAGCATATCTATTTTCCCTGTCTGGAAAATATTTTCCCTATCCTTTCCATGGTCTCTATAAGTTTATTTTTGTCCTTATTTTTCCTCTGTTTTTCTGCCAGCCTGTCTATATATCTGTTTTTCATATTAGTGAGGTTAACCTGTGCAACGAGGTATCTAAAATTTAATGTAATTTTTTACGGCAACTTCATGAGACCTGCAGAGTTGCTGTTGCCAACCTGGAGAGCAACATGCAGAGTATATTTGTCTGTTTTACTACTTCCAGGTTTTGCACTCTCAGACATTTTATCCCTTCTGCTAACACACACCAGACACTTCTATTACAGCTGCATTCTAGTGCTGGGATTCAGTTTTGGATGTTCCTTTAGTTTTTGAGGGCAGAGCTCAGTGAGGCACTGTAAGCTGCACAGTAGCTACAGTGATTTCTCTGTACAGCTATAGACAGGACTAAGACACATCTAATTTAGTTGTGCCTTCTAGTTTATCTTGCTGCTTTGCAGAGGAGGAGTTATGAGCTACAGAAAGGTGAAGCAGCATAACTGAAGTCCACACCTGATTACCCTCAGGTAGCTTGCCCAGCTCATTACTGACACACATTCTGCCCTGGCTCAGGTAGCTGAGCTGGCAACTTTCTGCCCATCTCATGCCCCCCACTGCTGACACTGACATATCTCATGTCAGAACAGAGGGCTGCACTCATCGTTGCAGGAATACAGAAAAAAAACCCACTGTGGAAGATGAATTTAAGTGACTGTTCTCAGCATCACAAACATACATCTGACAAATACTGAGACATATAGGAACACCAGAAAAAGTTTAAACCTGACCCTATGATTTGCCTTCTATGCCCCCACTGGATGAAAGCCAAATTTGTCAGCTGTTAGCAGTCAGTTGATCAATCACCTGTGTATATTGGCAATAGAATCATCACTCCAAAGGGAGATTTGTAGCCAATTGATAGCATTGAAATATTTTTATGATCATACATCTGTATCTATATAGTTCCATTTTTACATCACTGGATTATCAAAGATGAAATGCAATAGAACAAGGGTTTCTAATACATCTTAGTTGGCTTCTTCACTGATTTCTTTTTAAAATATCCCAGCTACTTAAAAATACATAAAACTTTCTTAATAACATCACATAGAGTTCAAATTTAAAAATGACTGCAAGAAGATCTCTCTTCTCCTTAAAGCTATGCTGATTCTATTGTGTGACTCTGCAAAGTAATCAAACTGAGTTTATATAAGTATTCTCTTTTATGGGGAAGTCTCACCCATGCTGGCAACAATAGCAAAGTATTCATTAACTGTAATGGAAACAGGATTTCCCCTCTTATAATTTTTGTTAGTTTTGGTTTTTTTATGGACAAACTATTGAAATTACATATGAATTGAGTTGGTCATATATACTACTGAATGATCTATAAAAATAGACAGATACATACCTGTGCCATAGAGTAAAAGTAATCACTGTCACAACGAAAATGTTGTTGCATTACATTAGAAGCTGTAAATTCAATAAGAGGGTTCTCAATAGACAAATAAATTCTTTAGAATAGACCTCAGTGCTGTAGGATACATACAAATGAAGTCTATAGGATTTTAGTGCAGCTTTGCAGACCTCCCTTTTCAATGCTTGGCTTTTTTCTTTGGATAATGATTTACTTCCTGTATTCTAGAATACATTCTCTTTTTTTCTGGAAGAAGAAAACTCATTTTGCTGACTTCACTTAAACTCTTGTCATTGGATATTTCCACTCCTAAAAGAAAGCACTACCACTTACAGACCACAAAAATATATTCACTCAGCAGCTTTCCATGACACTTCAGTTTAAAAGTTAACAATAATATAATTTCACCTTAACAGAAGTAGATTTCCTGAATCATTATGCATGCATGCATTGCTCATGGCAACTAATGAAAATATTCAAGGTATAAGCTTTGTGATGGAAAGCTGATCTTGATGTATGGAAGGAACATCAGGACAAAATCTCTTAAATAAAGGAAAATGGCACAAGATTATGGGGCTGACATGATATGCAAATTGAAAACCATGTAATATATGTGGTAAAAACATTGAATTGTCATATTCTAGGCCCAGGATTCTTAAAGGATTCTGGGAGGATTCTCCTCTGAAGATGGAATTTGTCCAGCTCATTGCCAAGTGCCACATTTTTTCAGATGGGTTTGCATGATTCCATCCTCTTGGAGCAGAGCTCAGGGTATGATGCTTTGGTTCCTGACTGCATCATTCTGCATAATTGGGTGAAAATAGTTCACACATTTGCCATGACGCAGTCCAGCATCTGTAGCTGCACAACATTCCCCATTTTTGTACTTAGAGTTTAGTGGCTTCATAAATAAATCCATATGACCTTAAGTAACAACAAACTAATGCAATTCTTTTCCATAGCATGTATCTTCAGCATGGCCCAAGTACAGATCACTCCTCTGGCTCTCTCCTCTGTGGAAATGGATCATGCACCCTCTTTGTTACCTGGCTTGTGGTTATTCAGGTCTTTTCTCTGCAGTTTTAGTTACCAGTTCTGCCATGACTAGCAAAAGGGGATCTTTCACCCAAGAAAAGTACATCAGTGGCAAATAATTAACAAAACTCATATATGCAAAATAGATTTGAAATAATTTCACTTCTACTTTTAAGGTGTATTATTTACTGCTTCACGAACAATCACCTTGATAATAGAAGAGGTATTTAACGTGTTTTATTTTCTCTCTTCATTAGATCTAAGTGAGATTGTTCATTCTGAAGTTTACTGTGGCTCTGCTGCAGCTCGTTACCGTGATCACTTTTCCTGAAAATTGCATGTTCCGAGTCTTTGCCTTAGAAAACCCTTTTTTCTCCACTACCTCCTCAGACTATATGAGTATACTTCTTGATTTGAGTCACAGTAGTGTTCACATGCTGAATTTTTCTTCTGTATTTGGACTCTATAGAACAGTCACCAAAATATCAAGAAACTAAACTGATTTCTTAAAAAAAGCTATTTTAAGTGTTTCTTCTCTTACAATAAAAGAATGATTGCAATGCCTAGCATGGTCACAGTTCAAAATGTTGATGTTTAGCAATTCTCTTTTGAAGCTCTCCTACTGTATATACAAAAACATCCCATTGTTTTTGGTCTTTTGAGAAATACAACTGCTGTTGTAGCCTGTTGTGAAATTAATTTTAGAAATTTGTTTCCTGTTCAAAGGCTGGGTGCTTAAGACAGCAGGAGATGTAATTAAAAACCCTTTAAAAAATTCATGGATATAATAAAGCTAACCAAGCCATTTCAGAAGTATGGTTTGTGTAATTGAGAAATAATGAAGTGATGCTTATGGAGGTCCATGCTGGCATCTGCTCTGAAGTGCAATAGAGCATTTGCAAAGCTTAGAAAGGCACAGAAATAAGAGGATCCTTGGAAGACAACAGTTATTAAGTCCATCTGATGATTTAGCCAAAGTGCATTATGAATTGAAGAGGAGAGTAAAGAGAATGTTTCACCGCGCATGAAGTAATATAAAACTCACCCACACCCTTTCTCCTTAAAACAATAGCTCAACAGCTCCAAGTGCTTGGCAAGTTAAGCCATGCAGGCAGTAGGAGGTACAGAGATTATGTAATTCTTCAGCTATCTCCCATTTTCATTAAAATGGGTCAGCACAGCTTGTACACAGAGTCTACTACAGGCCATGGTTTCAATTTATCTATAATTGCCTTGCCCTGCTATGCTCAGTACTGTGCTCCCACTGTTTTTTGTAGACTTGGCTTCCCTTAAGAAAAAGTTTGGAAGAGGTTTAATGGTTGTCAGAGTGGCTGAAAATAGTGCTAAAGAGAGTCAGATATGAAACGGAAACTTCTCATGAAGAACCAGCTGCTCCTGGACACATCCAAAGGAGCTGCAGGCTGAGCAGATTGGATTTTGGGGATGAGTGAATCATTAGTGTATGGTGGGGAGTGCTGATGGGTTGGTACAACTGCCTGCTTGGCTTTCATGGGCCAGGAGAGCACACATTATGGGGATGGCATTTTGCTGCATTTCTATTTCCTCAGGATATGTAATTTTCTGTTCTTTTCAAAGTCAACTTTAAATAGAAGTAAAAGCTACCTTAAAGCCATATTGCCCCCTGCATTTATATTCTAGTATTGCTCTGAGCACAGAGATGAAATAAAAGAGAATCAGGTTCATATTTTTTCTCTTTTTATGTCTCTTGCTTTTTGTATTTCCCAAATAAGTGTTTACCTGTGAACCCGTTTTACAGAGTAATTTCCTAAGGCCTATGAACCAACTTTTTGGTTGGTTTAGTTGGTCAGTTGACTGTTTTACGTTTATTTACTATGTATAAGGATTCCCTTCATGAAGTTATTTTCCTGCATTCTTTAAAGTCCTTTAAAAGTGTATCCATATGACAATTACTCCATTATCTGCCTCCTCCTGATTTTTTAAGAGGACTGGCTGTGTACAACAGTTATCCCCCTGAGATTTCAGCTAACTTCTCAATTGCTTACTGACCTTTACCTTTGACATAGACATAATTTTTAAAGGAAATATACTCTTCAAGAGTTTTATTTCTTGTGATTATGCCAGGTCTTTCAGAAATGAACAGCTGGTAAATTCACTGAAGCAGACCTGTGTGGTGCCACATTTACGGAGTGCTTTCTTGGAGTAGAACAATACATTATAGTTTTGGCCATAAAGTGCAATCTAAAAATAATTCTACTTTTCTCCAGAGATGTGTATGGATTGATTATTTTTCTCCTTTAGAGGTGATTTAAGCTATTAAAATGTAGGATGAGTTCAAGAAAGAGAAATATGATTAGACCAGATGCATTATATCTTTATGAGCTTCCGGCTTTCTCATAAGAATTGTTAGTTTTAGCTTTGAAATAAATCACTTATCATTTGCATACTTAAGTAAGACTTTACTTTTGGCAAACAATTAATGTTGCAGTTTTAATGTGGAGGAGTGGAAATGAAAAACATGACTGTCAGGTAACTTTGCTGAATTTTATTGAAGATGGAGTTGTGTTTAATGCTTAATGTTTAATGTTTAATTGTTCATTGTCTTTGGTGCTGAAAATAAAAGAGAGTTCACTCAGTCTGCCTGACCTAATATATCCTTTTAGAATGTGAAATTTAGATCCATATTTTGTGCATGGCATGAACCCACAAAGAAACAAAAAGAAATGGAGAGGGTTCTTCCTGAGCTTCTGGACTTCACTGAAGACCAGCGTGTTCCTGGTAATGCATTAGGCTTTGGTGATGCTCAGGGGAGGAGAGGGGGCATGGCAGGTGTCTGCTCTCCAGGGCTCTTGTCTCCCTTGCCAGTCTGTTTGTGAGGTGTCTCAGCCATGCTCCCCTCTGCCCAACCTCTGCCTTCCTGTGCACACTTTTTCTGCAGTGTGTTTTTTCCACAAAGGACAGCCTTTTGCACACAGTTAACTCTTCTGTCCACATTTGGCAAAGCTTCTTAAATAACTATTTCTTTGCCCTTGCCTCTTCCCAAGTACCCAAGAATGCCAGTGTCTCAGCAGGACTTCTGTCAGGTCCTGGCAGCAAATGAGCTTGTAATTACCTGCACGATCTGTGGAGCAAGAGCTACAGAAATCTGGCAACAACATTAACTGCATTTTTTTTTCTTAAATTCAAAGCAGAAGAATACTGCTACTTGCACTGTGAATATTCTGTTGTGGTTTGAATAGTTCTGTCACATTGAAGAGTTCAAGAAGTATTTGGAGGGTGCTTTCAGGAACATGGTGTGACTCTTGGGGATGGTCCCACACAGGGCTAAGTGTTGGACTTGATGATCCTTGTGGGGCACTTCCAACTCAGCATATTCTGGGATTCTGGGATTCTGTGAATACTGAATACACGCAGTAGTTTAAAAATACAGTACAGTCAATAATATAAGGGTTTTTAATGCTGTCCCACAATTTGAATCTTTAGTGTCTCTTAAACTCCCTCAAGGACATTCCTAACTCAGTTGAAAAAGGTGCCAAAGGTGGATGACAGTTTTTTGGCAGCTGGCTAGAGAGCATCTAAAGTATTTCATATGGGAGGGTTTTTAAAAATGAGCAAAACTCCAAATCACTTGCAACTGCATTAGCATCAGTAACCAGAATATAACAAAAAGTTTGCATATAAATTGTTATGATTTGGTGTTTCAAAGATAAGTTGGGCACTACAAAGGTGGCAATAAGGCTGCTTCAGGCTTCTTGAAGTATGACTTTAGAATATTCTGTGGGTTTGAAGATTTCTTGATAACCAAAACTGTAAACATGATTATACTATATTTAGGGATTGTGAAATAATTCTGTAATAATTCTTCATGAGGGATAAGAGGGTGGTAGCAAACCAGGGGATGCAAATGGACTTTTTCTCACCAACAGTGATTCATGTTTGGGATAGGCCCAGAGGCTATGTCTAAACAGGAGACCTGGAACCATTGACATACTTATGGGTCAACAAAAGTACTTCAGCCAGCTCCAGAGGAGATACAAATTGCTGACAGCACTCCCACCCTTTTCCTGCTTTTGCAGAAGGTGGGGCAGATGAAGCACAGTTTGTACAGCCCAGTGGTTAGCTGCAGAGTGTGAATAAAACATTATCATTCCCATGGATGTCTACAACTCCTGTAGTTTCATATAACTGCTGAGTTATACTCGGGGATTTAATAACAGTATGTATCTGATTTATTGTCCTGGCTGGAAATCAATGGAAGACAATGGACAGCAGAAATGTCCATTAGTATTGGCATGGCATTCATACAAGGAAGCTTTCACTGCTTGTGCTGCAACCCTAGTTTTCCATTTTGAAGAATGACAGAGGTGTTTGAGAAAGATGCTTCTGTATTAGTTGTAGATCAGTTGTATTCAGAAAACAGAATTCAAGAAAAAGAATCACCAATTGTCACATTTGTCACTTGAATGGGAGGTTATCCTGAAGGAGACTGGCACCAGGAGTTATCAACTCAGCTGCTCTGTTAGAGCTTTTTTTTCAGAAAGATTATAAACTAAAAACTTGACTAAACTTCTTTTTGGATGACTGAGACTATGTTATTAAGTGCTGATAAGGCTGGAAACTACAACGGATACTTACGCCAAATCCATATTAGATATCAGTATTTTCTTCCATAAGGAAAAAAAGGTACTGATTTTAAAAGTTTTTCCCCTGTTATCTGGGATGGGGATTCTGAACTTCTGTATGTTTAAGGAAAGGCTTTAACAGATTATTAGATTATTCTACACAACTGGCAAACTGCACTTGCTCACACCCCACACATGGACATGCTTTGGGGAATTTCCTATGCTCTATTAAATGCTAATTTCTGCATGTATGACAAATTTAAGGGGCTAGTTAGAGCTCAGAAAGAACTCAGAAAGAACTGAGGGCTTTCTGTGATTTTTATATTCCCGATCCTAGTTCTGATTGCAGATGGAATTTCCTGTGCATTTTTCCATGTCCTGAAGTCAAATGTTTGCTTCCACTTTCTCTTCTTGCTCATGATGTCACATTTTTGATGAAATAATGACTAAATGAAGGACACCCACATTTCCGAGGAGAGCAGACAGCATTATACCAAGTAAAATTTGCATATATTTTTTTCTCTTTCTAATCCTGATAAGAATACTTGTGTTTCATGAAGTGTTTTTCAACAGGATGAAAATGTAGAGTGAGTGCCCCCTGTCCCACAAGCATGGTGCCCCAGAAGCACAGGGCTGTATGGGGGAGTCTGAGTCCACCACCATCTCTCATCTCACTTTGCTTTTCTGCTTGCCACTAAGCTCAGAGATCAAGAGCTGGTGATGGTGCACTTGTTTCTCCGGCTGAGTGAACACAGGATGGCCTAAAGAAGAGAAATCTTTCCACATAATAACATTATCAGGCAAGGTGATTTACTGCTGGGGAAAGGGACCATTACAGCTTTTCTGATTATGTTTCAAGGTTTTGCCTCTTTTCTCTCCAACCCTCCCAATAGTAATGAGGTAATATATTAAATTAAGTGGTAATGATGTATGAAGCTGTGGTTATCATTAAATATTTATGCTTCTGGAGTGTTGTAAACACACAGGACAGCCCTAATTAACCATAGGTAGTCTACAATTATCCCGTGGTAATTACCCTAATTGGAATTGGCTCATTATGGGAAATAGAATAGAATTTGTTTTCTGCTTGGTACTGAAAAATAGAGTTGGCAATTAACTAAAAACAGCAGCCGCTTCATCCAACTTTAAAAAATTAAATTGCCCTCTTAGAGCCTGTCACAGTTCCCACAATTAGAGCAGTTTTATAAACAAAACCAGTAATCTGATCCAGCTTCCAAAGAACACACTTTCATAACCTTGTCTCTGTCAGGGTTGACAGATAGCTGTGATGCACAGAGGCCCATAAAAAGCCCAAAGGGCTATCCAAAGCACCCAGATACACACAGATCAATTGCCTTGTGAAGCTACTAGAGGAGTTAAGGAGCAGTGAGAAATGCTTTCTTTTGCTCTGGGAGTAATTTAGCTGTGGACATGGAGAGACTCTGCCTTGTTTAAGCATGACAAGCAATATTTCTGACCAGTGCTCTCCTCCTTGGTCACTGGGAGACCTTGCAAGTGTCAGACAGGGAGATGCCAGGCTGTTTGCAAGAGAGCAGCCCTACTCTTGTGGAGCTGTCACAGGCAACTGGATCTCTCCAACAACCCAGGGAACTTGGCACTCATTCCAAATGCTCATTCTCAGGCCTCTGCCAGCAAGGCAGGGAAACACTCTCGAGCAGGACAAGGCAGGTGTATCCAAATGCTGTTGGGCACCATCCTAAACCAAAGAAGGGATGGCATCTCTGGACTAGACTGATTCCTGCTGGCCAAGGCCACGGCCAGACATGAGGCTCTGCTGCTGCTGCTTAGATGAGTAAAGGTGGTGTTGTCCCCAAAATCCCATCTCTATTCCTCCTTCCCCACCAGACAACTCTGATTCCTTACACACCAATGTTGGGGTGCTGGGAATAGCAGGAAGCAGGAACAGCCTCACCTGGAACTGCTCCTGGCAGAAGAGGATCTTTAATTGCAGCATGAGAACTGAGGACAGAATACTGCCACTGTGAGGAATCTCCTGTTTCTAATTTTATTTTCCTATCTGTTCATAAATGTCATGAAAAATTAAATAAAAAAGAAGTGTGGGGTTGTCACACAAACGTATCTTCTAAGTCATAAATTAATGATTTGTTTTCTCCATCTGCTTTCCCTGATACAAACATGAAGAGTCTGCTTTTGCCAAGAGTGGAAATGCCTCTCCTGAAATGATCTTGTGGAAATAAAAAGATGCAAGAAGAAAGTGTTCAAGTAGCCTGTAAAGCCTGCACACTGCTATAAACAGAAGGAAAGTTCACAAAAGGAAATAAGAGTTGAAGGATAGGGATTGATTTGTATCATGTGCTGTCCTCATGTGGTATGTATATATCTGTTTTCCACAATTAATGAAAACTTTTTAAACTTTTTTTTTATTCTACTTCTAAAACATGACCTGACTTTCTATTTTTCATGTCTGTGACTTTCAGTGCTGTTGGGACTTGGTTCCATTCTTCGCAGTGTTGTTTTTATTTTTTGCAACAATTACATTAGCTGCCATCTCCAAAGAGAAAACCAGTTTTTCCAGTTATAAATGAGGTTAACTGTGAAAAGTGAGAAAAGGAAGATGCTGAAGATGTGCCTGAGCAGTATTTCTGCAGCACTTCCAAAAGGTGATATAAGCTAATGCTTTGGAGACTGTGAACAATGTGGACTTCAGTCAGAGTAAAGAAGGTAAGTCCTGTATTCTAATTAAATGATTTTTTTCTTTATTGTGGGAAATAAATCTATCTAAATTGTTTTTCTCTGCTTTCCAAATATCTTGAAGTTGGAAGCTAGCAAAACTTTGTGGGTAGATGTTAGCTGTTTGCCTGTGGTTATGCCTGGGGCAATGAGATATTGCACAGGGAGGTTATTGGTGAGGTTTTCTACATTTGCATGGTGACTTTCAGAAGACCTTAGGGGCAGAAAGTGGGGAAATATATTGATCTCATTGGGTGAATCAGCCTTGAGCAGTACCATGACCTTTGCTTCTTCTCCCAGCCTCTAACCAGGGTATGTTGGGACTTCACTTTGTGGGGCTGAGACAAGTGGAGGCATAATAGAGACAAGTGAGATTATAGAAAACAATAGAAAAAAATTTGAGCTTGTTAGCTCAAATCAGGCTCTCAGAAGGAAGATAACTGAGGCAATACTTAACTGGAGAAAGAGCCAGAAAGGGCAAATCTCTTTGCAAGGACAATCTATGAAGTACATTGAAAACCGATGGTTGTCTTTCACAGAAATTTTATAAAAATTGTGTTAAAAAGTATGCACATGCATGTCAATTTTACCTTTTCATTTTTCTCCCTTAGTTCATCCACATGTTCCCACCTCTTTTATTTTCCCTTGTATAAAGCATTTTCATTTCAACAGTCTTCTCTGTGAAGTTTCTTTCACTCCCAAGCATTTCTAGCAGAACTCAGCACAGTGTGACTCACATGTGACATCCTGCTCAGCCCCCTCAAGGAATGGAGACCCTGGCCAGGGTGCTTCATTACCAAGGAGGGCTGCAAAGTTGTCATTCAAATCAACCCCCCTCTCCCCATCTTGTGTTGCCCAAGATGTTAATGTTTTTATGAAAGAGCCAGTTCACTTAGTCTCTATTTTCAGGTTTGTGCTGGCAGCCCCTAAAAATTAACATTGGAGATGGAGGTGAAAGGACAACTGTCAAGGTGAAGGTCTGCACAGACAAAACAGAGTTTTGGCTTTAAATGGAGTTTACTGGCCAGTACTACTATAGGGACTGTAGGCATGGATTTTTTGAGCAGTGCAGATTAGCACAAGAACCCTAAATATGATCCTTTTTCTAGTTGCTTGTTTTTGAAGTACCTCAGTTTTTTTAGCTTAAGCAAGCATCAGTTGCATTTTACAAAGTTGTTCCCCTTTCAGTGTTGAATCTTGTATACAGAGGAATATAATGGCAGAGGGAAAACCAAGCACAGTGTCTGAAAAGACTGCTTGAAAATGTCTGCAAACCAGAATGAGATTTAGGTGAAGTGTCTAAGTGAATGTAGCCTCCTTCAGGATTACAAAGGACATTGCCATCCAGAAATTTTGGCACCAGTTGTCTGCAAGCTAATTCTGATTCTAGAAGGGACTTGGCCCGCACAGCATGACTCTGCCTTGGTTCACTATCCTTGCTAAGCAGCAGGTTTTATTTGCATTAAATGTCTCCTTGCTCCCTTGGCAATACCCTTCTCATCATGCAGTGTAAGGGCATTTTTACATGATACTGCATTGTGCTATACAAATATAACCTTTAAATTTAATTTAATTTTTAAAATAAATTTAACCACTTAATAATTGCCAAAATTACATTTAGCTTTTGCTTTTTGTTTTGAAATATAAATACTCGATTCAATTCCATACTCCAGTAAGTAATACACTATTTTTAATGGGCTTGAACACATCATTAAAATATTTTAGATGTTACCACTGTATCCCTATTTTTCTTTAAGTCATTCATTTCTTCCAGCACTCCTTCCTCTGGCAAGAAACTCACTTGCATAAGCTGTTGGATCAGCTTTTCACTGATTTTGAACTCAGTGATTTTTTGCTTCAGCAGAAAGGAAGAGCTGAGTAAAAGAGTTTTTAATTTAGAAATATTTCTTCTCCATCAGGAATTTGGGTGTCCATTAACTCCGGCAAAAATGGAGACTCTTAGCACTTGGCAGGATTGACTTGCTCCTGTCACTGTATCCAGATTCCAAGGATCTGTGATGCTGCAGTGTCATTCCCACTTGTCCACTGTTTCTCAGCCTGTGCTTTTCTGACTCTCTTCTTTAAGTGAAGGCATTGGTTTTCTTGGAAGGAGTTGCAAAACCTACCCCTCCCTCTGCCACAAATATCCTATAAGATGCAACACAGGTAATTACTCAGAAGTGTGCTTTTTCTTTTTAGTGGGCATGTAAATTGCTGGTAATCATTAGTGGGTGTTTAAGGTGAATGAAAGCCGAGCTGATGAGTGAGCGATGCCCGGCAGGTAAATACGTTGTTTCTCTCAGTTGCCGTTGTTAGTTGATGTTGCTTGCAGCGACTCCTTCCTTGCTTTGCTTGCATGGAGTACTAGGGAAACAAAGAAAATATTTATTAAAATTATGATACCACAATAGCGTAAGACATTTCTTCCTTGTTGGGATCCATTCTAAATCAGTACATTACAATGGAGAATGCAGTTCTTTGCAACAGGCACTGCAGCAAAGCAAACCTTGAAGTGCTCTTGAAAGCTCTCAGCGGTTCCTCTTGCTGGACGTGTTGAATGTGACGATTGTGATAAGTGACTCACGTTGCTCAGTCTCACAGGTATCAAACTGAAATGCACAGCTGGCTCTTTGGGGTTTTGTAACACTTCTGTTCACCTCGATGGAGCCAGGTTCCAGATAGAAAATTTAAATTCTGTGAGAGAGCCCACATGAAAACCTTGTGTGCCTGAAGCCAGGCTGAGTTGTGTGCCCACATTCTCAGGGGACAGTCGTTTTATGCTTCCATTTTCAGGAGATTTCAGTCTTAAGGTGCACTTGATTCTAGCCTTTTGACAACCTTTTCAAGGATAGAACCCATGAGGTAGGATGTTGGAGTCCAGGGCATTCCTTTGGTTGCCCTGGAAGGTCACAGACCTCGGCAGACTCGAGCAAGATAGTTTGAATCCTGGACAGGGGGGTCTGTCCAGGGGGGTTGCCTCGCACAGAGCCCAGAAAAGACACAGACTTTGATTTCAGTCCATGGAAAAACTTCCAACATTGAGAGAAGAATTACAAGTCACAAAGGTGGCACAGCACAGGGTAGAAAATTTGGTAGTTTTGGGATTCTTAGAATGGAGGTGAATGGGGGACAAGATGGAGATTTTAGGGTGGTGCCCTGGGTTCTTCCCTTGGCCTCCATCTTCTGATGTGACGTGGGCACAAAGTAGTCTAAGGGGATTGAGTCAAGGTAGAAATGACCCTTCTAGTACAGGTACTAGGCATTGGCACAGAATTATAAATAAGTACATAACTATCTGTATCAGAAGGTAGCGACCTCCCATCATAGGGGGAGTCTCCTGTGTCCGAGCTGCTGTGAACATTTTGGCCGAGCACAGAGAAATTGTAAGATAAGAAATAAAAAACATGCGAGAAACCCAAGAAAGAACAAGACCTTGAGACTCTGTTTCATTCTCGCGCCGAGCTAAAAGCTTCAGAGGGCAAAAAAGACTCACTCAAACCACCACCTAAACCACCACCTGAATCTCAGGTGAAAAGAGAAAACCAAAACCCGAGAGCAGGAGGCTAAATTTGGATTTGATCCACTGTAGGCCAATAGCTCACTGTTGATGGGTGTTGAACACAGTCTGCTGGAGGCAACCCCGTATCAAAAAGTCACTACACTAATGGTCAGCAGGAGCTGTGACGGAAAAAGAAGGGAAACACAGCTCAAGGCCCATTATTGCAGCATTGTCCGGAGCCTCCACATTTAGGACAGTCTCCTGGAGGAGGTGGTTCTTTGCTCTAACCCAGTAGGACTGTTCCTTTGAGCTTCCTTGAGGAAATGATTCAACTTCTGTGCACCTTCACTTCCAGATATAGAAAATGGGATAATGCCTCACCTTAACTCTGTGCATATGACAGGTCAATTGGGGTAGACATCTAAAAATATTCAGGTATCTGAAGATGCCATCTATCACACAATAAGGTTTTTAAAATACCTCAGGTATTTATCATCTCCTAGTTACTTGTGTGAGTGAATCACAGTGAATCACCTCAAACACTTGCTGATCATATGGGGCTCAGCTCCCAAAGTCTGTGTGAAAGGAGTTTGCACAAAGCTTTGACTCTTCTTGCAAAGGCGAATATGACTTCTTGTTTGTTTTGTTTTTCTTTAAAAATGAGACTGCTTTTGTTAAGTTTTTCACTGAAATGAAGATTTACATGCACAAGCTCATATAACACCCTTTTTTTTCCCTGTCTACTGTTGCTCCATACAGCTGGCTGACTTTTCAAGGGGTTTAAAGATTAAAATATACATTAATTTGCAACGCCCTTTCTTTTGTCAAGTCTTGGTCACAAATACAGCTTTATAAAGGCATCTGGTTGATATGATTCAGAACATATTTTACAAAACCACTTGGCTCTGTGGAGAGATCTGATTTCTTCGTCAGTGAGAGTGGTTGACAACCAAACCCCACAGTACCTAAATGGAGATTCAGAGGCAGGATCTGACAGTCCAGCACAACAGACCCGTCGAGTTAGCAAGGAATCCTGCACGGGGCTGGGCCATGGGGGCAGGCGTTGATCAGGACATGAAGGCGTGTGCTGAGCCAGATAACGTGCTGAGGATGGCACACTGGGGAAGCCTGCGCCGTGGGAGAGGCTGTGAATCCCCCGCTGCCAGAGCATCTGTCCCTGTGCCTGTCCCCAGAGCCAGCCCCGGCTGCAGCTCCCCCTGCCCCGGCACCAGGCACAGCTGCTTGGAGGCCCTGTGGTGGGTGTGAGGGGGTGGACAGGAATGAATCTTGTGATCCTGCGTGGGACTCTGTGGGTCTGGCACCACCTCAAGCAGATGTTTTTGGCCACTGCTCCAGTAGGCTGAGATGGGAAACAGCACCAAGTTTCGGCTCAGCAAGTCTCTCCAAGCTGTGCCTGTGAGTGTGGCCAAGTGCTGTGGAAGTGGATTCACAGAGCTGAATCTTTGCTGCAGCCTTCATCTGGGACAACTGCTCAGAAACCTGTATGAATCATGTTATCAGTGCTAAGTGCTGAATCATGCACCTACCAAATCTGTCAGCAAAAAAAATTTATAGGTAAAAAATAAGTCAGTACACCTCTTTAAAGTGTTGGCAGCATTTTGTCAGGATAAATACTTGGATCTTGTAACTGTATGAGCTTTCCAAAATATAAATTTAATTGCACAGCCACCTTCTTATCTAATTTGCCCCTAGCCAGATCTTAAAAATGATTTAAAGTTCAAAGATGATAGTAAACCCACATGCAGAAAGACACTTGGAAAAACTATTTCTTTGAAATGTAACTGATTACAAACTAGTGTTGATTCCCTGTGCTTTCCTTGCAGCATTAGCTGTTCTGTGGGCATGGAGTGCTCTTGTAATTTGTCACCTGCTACAACCATTTAGGATCAGTTGAGCTTTCTCACATTAATTAAAACTGTAATTAAATAACTAAAAAGACCCTCACTATGATTCAGTCTCATAGTATCCATCTGGTCCTTGCCAGATGAGATGGGGGAAAAAAAAGTGAAGTTATGTCAGAAATTTCCGGGATGTTTTCTTTTGATTACCTCATAAAGACACTCTGCTGGAATGGTAATGGCTGGGAAATAAAAGAGAGAGAAGCACATTTTTTATTGAGGTGGAAAGGACTGTGGCAAATCCTTTACTTATGTTGCATTTTGATCTGAGAGTGCAGTACAGGCCTAAGAGATCAGGAACAGAAGCTGCAAAATAAACATTATTTTAAAATGTCTTTTAATATTTAGCCCTGTAACATCTTAATGAACTTTACTTAAAAACTACTCTTACTCTCCCATATTAACACAAAAAGGAGATGAGTGCCAAAGAAGCAGATTTACCGTTGTAAGTGGCTACTACTGTACTTAATAGCTATATATTTATGTATTTTAAAGGAGTAGGGTATGGTTTCTGAATATATTTGGGAAAGAAAGAAAGAAAGAAAGAAAGAAAGAAAGAAAGAAAGAAAGAAAGAAAGAAAGAAAGAAAGAAAGAAAAAG
>JBBMKD010000001.1:100883008-100923100 GCA_037834095.1 Argya squamiceps
AAAGAAAGAAAGAAAGAAAAAAAGAAAGAAAGAAAGAAAGAAAGAAAGAAAGAAAGAAAGAAAGAGAGAAAGAAAGAGAAAGAGAAAGAAAAGCTCTGTGCATAAGCTTTATCATATTGCACAAGATCTGCCACCACTAATAAAATTTTATGCTTTTTGTGTTGTTTTAGTGAGCATATGAAACAGGGAGGGTAAGATACCTCAATTTCTGTCTCTTGATGGAGAGGATGTACATGTTGTAGTTAAAGCTTTCTAACAATTAAACTGTCCTGACTGTAAAGACAATACTTATTTCCTCATAACTTCCCATCGAGATTTCATGAGAGCTGTTAAAAAACATTTGTTGAACAGCTGTCTCTAGAAAGAAGAATGCACTAGTGAAATGTATTTCTTAAATGGATACAGATTTTGGTGGATTGCTGTTTGGAGTTCTTAAAAAAAGAGATTTCAGAGTGAAAAAAATGTTCACTTCTAAATACACTTATTTTCTACAAAAAAGAGGCTAAAAATTATATTTATTGAGCAGAAGATTTGGAGTTACACAAAGTAATTCTTTGAAAGTGGGAAGCATGTGTGATAACTGCTGGCTTTAGAGCTGAATTTAGTTTAAAAGAAAAAAGGTGATCTCTTCCATGACAGAAATTCCCTTTTTACCAGCTCAAGATCATTATTTCTATCATGGTAGATGGAAAAAGAGTAATTTCTTTGTTTGTTTACTTTTTATTTATTCCTATGTTCCACTGAAAAACACATCTAAGGAGATTGTGATGTCACTTGTGAAATCATAACATCAATATAGTCATTACACCACATTTGGGTCATCCAAAGCATTTGGGTTGGAAACGAGTTGACAGATCACCTAATCCAGCTCCTCATCTTCCACTGGGCCAGATTACTCTGTCCCCCATTCACCCTGGCCTTGAACATTTCCAGTGGTGGGACATCCATGCTTCTCTGGTCAACCTGTGCAGTGTCTCACCACCCTCATAGTAAAGAGCCTCTTTCTAGTATCTTGTCTAAACCTGCCCTCTTGGAGTTTAAAACCATTGCCCCTTCTCCTATCACTACAGGCCTTGGTAAAACGTCCCTTTCCAGCTCTCTTTTAAGTCCACTTTATATACTGAAAGGCCACAATGGGGCCATGCTGGAGCCTTCCCATCTCCAGGCTGAACAGGTCCAGCTCTCTCAGCTTGTCGTCATGGGAGAGGTGCTTCAGCCCTCAGATCACCTTCATGACCCTCCTGTGGACTTCTGTGCAGACTAAAGGAAAGAGTTAGATGTCCTGTGTTTTATCTGGTCCCCTCTTCCCATGCAGGTAAATCTCAAGAATTAGAGAAGGGGAAGAGCAAAGAAACACTCCTCTGAAATGGTAGTAGACAGAGGTAGTCGTGTAAGCGCAATCTGGACTGCTACGTGTCTGCTGAATGTGATCTGTTACAATTTATATTGCCACTTTTCCATTAATTCTGAACACAGTAAATTGCAAGGCTGAATTTGTTCTAAGTTTGTCAGATCTAGCCATTTGCTCACCATTTCCAGGAGGCAGAAATGGCTTCACTTGGACAGGAAGGCAAAATCATGATCTAAAAGCAAAGAAGGAGGTTTTGGTAGTATTATGAAGCACCTCTTTAGAATGTGCTTCGCAAGAGAATTATTTTAACAATTGGGAATTCTGTTTCCAATTTTAAAAACCTTAAGTCATTAGAGAATGCAAAGCTGTGTACATCAGCTTCAGAAGCACTGTCGCTAATTTATGTGTGTGTGGGAAAAGGTAAGGTGTCTTATCCTGTAATGCAATCTGTATTTTTCTGATGAGCCAGTCCTTTGTGCGGGTTCTGGCCCCAGATCCAGCATGTTACTTAATAACTTGAAGATTCCTGGTGGCAGGAGCAAGAGTTAAATCAAAAGCATGCCAGAGGACCTGGATTCTAGAGACACCATGGTGTCTTGAGAGGTCTCTGCTCAGTGCATGTCTGATTCTGGAAAAGGGAGGAGCAGGTGGGTCATGATGTGTCCTCACTGCATGGTTGAGGGTTGAGAGTTGAGAAACCTGGATCACACTGAAGTGAACAGCTACATCCAAATCATGTACCACAGTGTTACACAGAGATAGTAGCTCATGCTAAAACATAGTCTCCATGTGAAAAGACATCTACTCTCTCCATATAATAAGACATCTATTCTCCACAAGGTTGGTTAGCTCAAACACAACACAGGGGCAATCTACACCACCAGAACTATCTTTGTTTATGTTAATTTGAGCTAAATCTATCTCTTATGCCTTATTACAGTATATAGACATATCCTTTAATTTTTTGTGTACACATATATGATAGTCATTAAAACCATCCATGTCCATCTCCTGGTAAAATTTAGCAGTTTCACATTTTAGATGAAAATCAGAATTCAGGATGAAAGGAAGCCAGGGTAGGGACTTTCTAATAAGGAGTCTGTGCAGTCTGTGGACTGCTATGGACTCTTTTTAAGTTTTTCTGGGCATATTCTTAGGTTTTTGATTGTTTGGCTCTCAAAATCCATGTACTAAATTGAAGTTGCTGACTGATTTTTCATTTGTTCAGTGTGTATCTGTGCTGACCATCTTTGCAGCTAGACTGAATGTTTGCTAAAATCTCCTCATCTGCGTACTGAAAAATGCCTCTTCTGAGAATTGTTCAGAACATATAGTCAGTCAATGGCTGAATCCTCTTTCTAAATTGGAATATGAAACAGAAAACAAGAGAATGGTAATTTTACAAGTCTGTGCAGTATCTTTACAAACAATAGTTCTATGTTTCTTTCAATGAACAATTAATAGCAGTGGGTTTCAGAAACATATTCTACAGTGGTATAAACTAACATTTCAGTAGACATGAAAAAGAAAATTTGTCTCTTTCTCAATGGAAAAGTTCTATAAGAAATAAAACAGTATTTCACTCTGTAAAGTTTTCTTGCAAGTAAGACCTCTTACGTTTGATCCTCTCGAATATTTGTATTCAAAAAAGGGTGTCAAATTTCTACCAGAGCTCTGCATGAAGTTTATTTGGAGAACTTGTTAAGTTTGCCTGTTGATGGCTATGCTATGACTGATGGTCATTGATCTGGCTGACTAAGCAGCCTCATTTTTGGACATGGAGCTGTGTGGAAATCCTGAGGTAGGGAGAGGACAGTTTGAGTGAGATTCAAAGACTAGATATTTGCATTTCAGACTAGTGCATATCTTATGAAGACCCTTGAGAAGCAGTAGATACTCTGTGTGGTTCACATTAATCAGAGTAAATGAGATTGTGGTCCAGAAACACTTCAGGTTGTGTAGATAGAGACATCTGCATGTAATAAGTACCAACCTTGGCAATCATGGCAAGCAAAGTCATAGTAAGACTTTGTTTGGTCCTGTTTTCACTACTGACGTGAAGCAGAAGGAGGGCCTGTACAGGAAAAGAAAGGTATATTCTGTTTGTTGTTAGTGGTTAGATCTGTATTTGTAGACTGTGTGCTTGGAAGGTGTCAGATATTAATTAAGTACACAGACTACAAAAGAAAACAATGCATGGCGTTTATGCTTCTAGGGTCTGAATTTCAGTGATGGTTTGGGATGAGGCTACAGATGCTTCCTACTTTGCCCCAGGCTACCACCTCAGTTTAGCAGTTGATGGGATTTGCAGAAATGAAAAAGGTCCAGCGTAGCTGATCAGCTTTTGTTTTCTCTCTCTTTTTTATTCTAGAGCTGTGAAATGTCAAATGTCCTTATCAGCCCTCTCACCCTTAGTCCTGAGTGCAGTCAAGTACCTGTGTGAGTCAAGCCGGGGGGAGGTTGCCCTTGCAAATGCACAGCTAAGGTAGGGGCAGGGAAATGGGGACTCGTTGACTGTAAAAGCTTCCAGTGTGGGTGTGGAAAGATTGGGGGAGCTGCTTTGGCACCCAGGGCACAGTAATGGTTGCCTGCTTGCCAGTGCATGCTCCTTCTTGCCCCAGATCCAGAACATTTGGCTCCTGGGCTGAGAAGGAGCGTGTAGAATTCTTCCGTTGGTTATGCTGTCTGAAAACTCCTAATGGAGTAATTTTGAGACCAGTTTGGGGTTTTTTTCTTAAAAAAAATAACAACAACGTTTTCTCCATTTTCTCAGGAAAACAGGAAATTATTTCATCTGATCATAATTGCTGAATTTATTTTTAAGGTGGGAGAGTGTCAAAAGCTGTAATCTTGCACGCCTCCTTTAATATATAACATCCTGATTGTAGTTGCCCAAAAAATTAACAAGTATTCAAATAACCCTAACTAAAAAGGATGTGGGTCCACCATTATCCAGACTGCATGACTCATTAAAGTGAAGGGTGAAGTGCACAGCAGAGTGGCATTAATCACTCAGTTCTGCTACAGGAAGAAAAGCATCTGTGTGATACTTTATTTACAACATACCATATGCAGAATTAGCTGATAGTCTGACAAAGACTCTAGGGATGATGATGACAAAGGAACATCCCACTTCTAAATAATTTTGCAAGACTATTTAGTTCAATTTCATTTTAGACTTTGCATTTTGCTTGACAATAATACACAAAAGACACTCAGATTTTTTCTTTTTTGATGAAAAAGAAAAGCATAATTTCCTGTTTAATGGCTTCTTCTCTCTTGGATTTTAGAATATGCCAAAAACTCACATAAGTCTGAAAATACAACTTCATGACTAGATTTTGTAAGACCAAGAGAGGAAAAAAAAACCAACCCAAACTTATGATAAGGCTGAAGGCATCTTTTTTAGAGGAAGTGTTTGGATGACTTATCTTGAAGATGCTCTCAGAAAAGTCATATGGTATTAGCTGAGTTCTCATACCACAGGCAGCTCTGCTATTAGAAGAAGAAAAAACAAATGGGTGAAGCAGAAGTCTGGATGCTTAGACTCTCTGAAGAATATCTGGGATCAGAAAATGGAAAAGAAAAAGCTATCTGAATGGAGAAACAGATCAAAAAGGGTATCAGTGGCATTGTTTCTGACAACAGGTGTTACTAGTGTTTTTGGTGTATAAATATTGTAAATTACCATTAAAGAAAATGTACCTGGTTCAGAATAAAATTACTGGTGATAGTCATTGCATCTCTACAAGGATCTCAGAGAAGATGTTTGGAGCCTTGGACTGTGTTGGGCAAAGGTTCATGTTGCACAGCACTGTCATAAGTGGGGCAGCAGACAGAAAAAAATCTCAGATGTGGTTGATACTACAAAGTCCAAACACAGAAGAAAAGAGACTTGGTGCATGAAAAAGTGACAAATTCAAAGTTGATTGTACAGAAAACAACATATGGAGCTTCATATGCTGTGGCAAACACCATAAACTGTAGAATGGGCTGGCATTTGAAAAATCTTAATATGGTTTGATTATTGTTGTTGTTTTGGCCTGGATAGCTGTTGGAGAGCTCTACTGGGAGCCAGCTGGGGCTGATTACTGTGTGGATCAGGACACACTCAGCAATGCAGAGCAGCCAGAACCAAACCTCTTGTGCAGCAGACCTCTGCCAGACTCCCTGGCTTGGAGTGGCTGCTGGATTTCCTGTGGTAGAGAGCACAAAAGGATTCCCAGTCTGAAATTGCTATGTCTTTACGGGAAGGTGTTCAGATTTGTCCACACACCACCATTCTCACCTTCCATAAACCACTCCAAAGAGCTGCTTTAAGATCAGAGGATTCTTGTCAATGTGGTCCATGGGTTTTCTTTTGATGTTGTCAACAAGCTTTTCAATTATTGTCAATTCAGGCAGGGAGGGCCTGTGATATCAACAGAAAATTTTTGATTACAATTTTGATGACAATCATGGCCTTTTAGCTTCTAGTGTGCTGCTTTGATTTTAAAACATTAACGCTCAAACATTTCTGAATTTGCTGAAGTAAAATAATGCTGTTGGTTTTTACATAGTCTTCAAAATTTGCAATACTACAACACATGCTAAACATATAATTCATTCAATGAGATCAATAGGACTGTTCTTATGCTTAGAGATGTACACATCTGCAAGACCTCATTCTACATTGTCATAGCTATGAAATAACACATAGGTGTGAGCTGGGGCTGATTTCACGAGTAAGCTGAAAATATTTTACATTGAGTAGTCATGTTCAAAAATTAATAAAAAATTCACTCATCATTTTTCCTGGGTCAGTTAACCAGTCTGAACCCAGGCTTTGTGTTAAAACTTGATGGCATTTTCCTCCTTATGACGGATATATTTGAAAAAAAAATCAACGCTAATGCCTTCCCTTGTAAAGTGTTGTCAGGATGAGCTAAACATATTTAGCCGGTGGTGATAATTTTTTGCTTTCTGACCCACAGGAGATAATCACCATCTGCCTTCACAATCACTTCCTACCTTTGCTGCCTGCAACTTCTTCTGTCATATCTTACTACTCAGCAGTCAATTAAAACTCAGAAACTTGTTCTATATTTGTTTACCGTTGCAAAATACTTCTGTTGTTTTAGACCTGTACAAGTATTTGTGTGCCTGAAAGCTTGTTTGTTTTCTCAATAATGTAAATTGACCTAATAGATTGCCCGTCTTTGCAAATTGTGTCTTTTCAGCAAGAGAGCCTCTTTAACCAAATCATCTGAACTGATCTGAGTTTTATAATGTCTTCCAGGCTTACATATTTTTAACACAAAAAAATCTAGAGTGAATTCTATATGACCATGATAGGGTAATTTTTTTCCCTGTCATAGTGTCTTATTGAAGCTCAGAAGTATGCATGCACAATACAGCTTATCTTTAGGACTTGTAAATTATTTTGGTCAATTTGATTTCTATTTCAAGAAATTATTTTCAAGTTCATCCTGAGAAGACAACTGTTTTGTTAACAGAATTATTGACTGAAACCCAAGACACTGAATGAAGTATGATATGATAAAACTGGCATCTTGTAAATATTTCTCTGTCCCTGAACACAGACTTAATTAAATCAGAGCTGCAACACTAAAATAATCTATATACACTAGGTCCATGCTATCTGTGAATTCTGAAAATCATGGATATCTTAATAAGGAAATCTGATTTTCTTTGGTCTCATTTTCTCACTGAAAGTTTCTCTGGCATATTTTCCCTGTTGCATTTTAAATTGCAATATTCCAGCTCTTTCAAGCTCTGTGAAATAAATCACATATCAAGAAGTCAAGTATCTGTATCTCCTTCATAAATACAGTCTATGAGAGCACTCCTATAGACTTCCTACCTCACCATGGGGAAGCATTTGTGTTTTACCTTATTTATTCACAGTACTAACAGGTCTTAGGTACTGAAAACAAGGGCAGTAGGAATAATGTCAACAAAATGTACCCATAAGATTTATATAAACTGCCATCTGAACTTCTGTAACATGCAGATGTAACTGCTGTGGATAATAGAAATACCTGTCATTTCAGCTGTCAACATATCTTGGCAATTTTACTGAGCCGCCCTTTGGGTGCTCCTTTTCCTGCAGCTCTTTGACTGGTCTTGCCTTACTACCTTTCACAGGCAAAGTTAATGGCCCTGATCATTCCTTTCTACTCATTTCACATATTCATTCTGACTCAACTTTTTCTCTGACTCACAATCTGTTTCTATTTCCATAACCATGAGTGCATGTGAAACATCCTGGGCTAATGTGGAGCGGCACAGGAATCGCAATGAGTTATTCATACCTGTGTGAGTAACAGCCTCATTCCTTGGTACATGTGTATTGACTTGAGAGCAGCTTCATTTCCTGCCATCTCCCATTTATTCAAGCACTTGGTAAACCTTCTTCTGCAGTGCAGGTGATAAATCCTCTTGTTCTTGTGTCAGAATGGAACTGCCTCAATATAACAGGATTACATCTTCAGCCAACTTTAAAAGAATTATCAAGAAAATGAGAAAAAAAAAAGCTTAGGAGTTCTGATGTACTTGCTGTGGTCTTGTTAAATCAAGATCAGTTGTTGACCTGTAGGTGTTGCAAGTGCTTCAAATATTGGGGCTTTCTGGTAGAAAGTCTACTGTGAACACAAAATTTATTGATTCTCCTCATGGACTTTTCTCAATATGTGCTATATAAGATGCAAAATTGCAGAGAAATTTTGAGCAAACTCTATGAAAGTCCTGATATATCTCTAAAATCAACAAAACAAACAGAAACTGTTAGCAGAAGGAATATAATTTTCTATATTAACATCTGTGAGTAAAGGGAGCCAGGAAAGAGAAGAGAGCTACAAAATAATCATGGCATTATCTATTATTTTAAACAAGACATTAAGGTAACAAACTGGCTGGGGTTTTAGTTTTTTGTTGGTGTATTTTTTTTTAAATTATTATTATTGGAACATTATTACATATAAATATGATGAACCTGGAGATTTCAATTTATTGGAATACTCTACTAACCCTACTTTCATACCTACATTATTAATTGAAAAATTTAGATACCTTCTAAGAGGTCATGGACTGGGTGATTACTATAGAACTGCAGAGTTAAATCTTCCAGGAACTCTTACTGGCTATCCAGAAATGTGCCAATAGCTCTAGTTCAATTGCTTGATGGTTAAAGAATATTAGTAATACTTGCTGTGTAATCTACATACACATGAATTAACCTTATTACATGCAGTAACTCAGGTGCTTGCCAATGAAGACATCCAGGTGTGACAAAGAAATCCTGACATGCATAGAAGATCCAATGTTCAACCTGCCTTGAAATTGGCATAGTCTGTCTCTCAGAAACTTCTGATGGACAGGACAGTAAATCTTAATATGCAGTTTTAAATACCCAGTTAGTTGGAATTAGAGGAAATTCTGGAGCTGGGTGGCATAAGTGCAGAGGTTTCAGTATTTCAGTGGTTTTGCTCTGCACTGTGTTGCCAGGGACAAATACATCATATGTTCTGAGGAGGCTTCCCTGTAGTCACTGCAGCATCATACTGAGTATAGACTCCAAAAGCCTTGCTCATAGGAGGGTTGAGTCCATTTGGAAATGTTGAAGATGACACATATGGTAAATGAGTATGATGTTCTGGTTTTACAGCTCCAAGTGGGTGGATCACTGGGTGTCACTCTTGAGTATAGTGGTGGAGGCAGGGAAAGAAGGCCAAAAAGAACTTGACTGGGCCAGGGGGAAAGTTCACTTCTTCACTGTAACATTGAAAAAGTGATATCACAAAGCAAATATTGTAGTAAAACATTATTTTGGTTTGCTTACTTCCATCCTCCCTTGTTTTACTGCAAAACACTTATTTTCTGGAAGTTTTAAATGTTTGATCTGTTTGTTCAGGATTTTTTTGTTTGGTTTAATTTTTTTTTTTTTCTTTAGCCACTATGGTTGCTATTAGCAGTAATTAACATCCACTGCAGTAGAGTATTTTGTCTTGCTCAAAATTATTATTAAACAAGAATTGATCAGACTTTTTTCATCTTCAGTTTTTTCTAATGGCACACCCCTCCCAATTTGCCATTTCCTGAACTTACTCCCTTTGCAATAACAGCACAATCTTTACACACAGAAACTTTTGTCTTAAGACTGCTGTTATTTTAAGCTGGCCAGGCACTACTGACAGCAGCGTGGTTTTTCAGGAATTATTTAAAAAAACAGTCATCAATGTACATAGAGGCAATTAGTATTTCAGTATATCAAGCACCTGCCACCCTTCTGAGAAATTTTCTGGATTATCTGAACAGCCTGGAGATCAGAGTTTAAAACTTGCTGTTTTTTCATGCAGTATATTACATTTTGTAGGAGAACAAGATATGAGTTGCTTATGCCAGTAACTAGAGACATATGAAGCACTTGGATACTCCAATTATCTTCTGACTCATTGAAATTTGTGTACTCTCTGTGGACCTCCTAAACACTCCAGCAAAAAGAGTAGAGGTTATAGATATCTGGGTGATTGAACTGAATTCAAATACTTCATCTGGTTCCAGTAACACTTCTTGTATTTCTTACTCTGGACTTCTAATTTCTAGTTGAGAAATCATCTTGCTGGGAAAAACAAAATCAAAACCAAACCAACAACAACAAAACCTCACAACAACCAAAACCTACTATGACAACCAGATTAAACAAATTCTCCTAATTGTGTTTTTTGCTGTGTATTAAAGTTGGTATTTGAGTGTGCAGCAAAATTAACTGGAGGGAGATGCCAGTGTGTCACCTCACACCCTTTCCTTGGGAACCCCAGGGACCTCTGATGTTGGCAGGTGTTGGCATCTGCTCTTCCACCCACGCTCTTGGTGACACTGGTCTTTGGCCACCCTCCATGTCACTGGCCCATGGCCTCTCCCTGTGCACCCACCTGAGTCCCAGGGCTGCTTCTGGGAGTTGCCAGTGCTCAGCCTGTGAAGAACTTCCATCTCTGCTGCCTGGCATGAAGCTCTCCATCCCACCTGGGCTGCTGGCTCACACATCCCTTTCAGGAGGCAGGTGCAAGAGCCTGGCAGTTGTTCTGAGGGGTCTTTATATAACATTTACTGTGGGCTTTATCCTCCTGTATTCTTCTTTGGAATTCTGGGGTACAAGGATCTTCATACAAAAAGTGTGAACTAATGCTCTGGGCTGCATTAGTGGGATGAAACCTGTCTCCAGGCAGAAGCTCTGCTGGAGCTCTGGTAGTGGGAAGTGAGCTGTCTCCCAACATTAACTGGGGTTTCCTCCTGTTTCAATATATTCTTTAATGTTTGATAGCATTAAATAGAGTGCAGAAGACACTTGAGTGGTGCCAGGGACTTTGCACAGGAGTCTCATAGCCAGTTCCCAGAGGAAATCAATCACTGCTCTTTGCTCAGCAATGACGACTGAGTCACAGTGACTGCATGTGCTGTAAATTTAAACCCCAGTGTCCTCTTACTGCAGCTCCAATGTCTTTATTCTTTCTGGCTTGAGGATGAAACTTCGTATGGAGAAGTTCACTGACAAAGTCACCACTTAAAAAGGGCATAAGTAATGCTGTTTGCTATAAACAGGTTAAACTGTGACATCAATATTTGGGAGGATAGTGATTACAGAAGGACTCAGTGAGAAGCGATCACAGTCAATGGGCAACAGCTCAGAAAATAAGTGGAAATTTCTCGTCTTTATTTAAGATAAAACTTAACTCAAATTGTGTCAGTTTATAAAGATACAGAAACTCTGCCAGTGGCAGAAATTGTACACTGAAATAAAAAAATTCTGTGGAACTCATCTCAAAAATGTTTGTTGTAGTACTGAAATTCCTTAGCAGGCTGGGGAGTGCTAGGGAAGATTCCTGGACATAGCTCAAGTCTTTGCAGTTAGACACTATCAGTCATTAAAGAAAAACATAGCTGCTTGGAAAGAGCAGAAGTGACATTTTGATTGAAAATCAAAATTACAGTAGAAGCTTGCATGGTTTCCAGCCCCCTTTGCTCAGCATTCACTGAGGTCATGCATTTAAATATATGTTGTTTTAGAAACTGCTAACAGAGCATAAGGTACATAACAGCTTTTCTGCTCAAATGAACCACTTGAAAACTACATTTCATCTCCTGGAAACAGTCATCTCACACTATCATTGCCTACATTTGGCAATGGGTTTGGAAAGATGCTCTCTGACTATCCTGTTATGTGGGTTCCCAAAGCTCAGAATATGTTTGTCACTAGACATCTTCGTCTCAAGGACACAGTGGCTTGCTTGTCATAATTTTGTTTTTATTTTTTGCATTCTTACCACTTCCAAAAAAAACATTGATCAAGTGAAGCGAAAGTTAATTAGCCTTGGAATTAATTTATGGGAAAGCATGTTCTTAAAAGCTTCTAAATTTCTCAGTGTAATAGACTGACAAGAAAATACACAGAAGCAAGAAATCAGAGACCTACCATAGTGCATGTCTGATTACAGTTGTAATCTCTTCATTGGAGAGGGCATGTGAGAGATGCATGATTTGCAAATAGTACCCTTATAAACCTGACCAATCCTTTGGGCTATGGATTCCTGATTGTACAGCTCATGTATTCCAGTGAAGCATTTGTATTCCAGGTACACTGCTTCTTTTTAAAATTCTTGTAAATTCTTCTTCCCGTTTCACTTCACCTCTGCCCATCTCACCCAAGACAGCAGCAGTCACATCATATATGCATGGATTCCTGGACTGTTTCGTCTACTACACTCTTTCTTTCGTGGCCCTCTTTCAGTCTCAGGAGATTTGCTTTCATTGCTTCTGTATTTTGAACAGCTTGAAAGAAGCGATGGCTGAAAGAAGGGTCAACAAGTTAGCTTTAAAATGATAAATAGACTGGTTGCTGCCATGCCTGAGCATTTTTAGGCATATTTTATTTTTTCCTTCTCACTGGTGTTTCTTAATTTCATACGGAAGGTTGAAAGGATCTGTAGTATTAATGAAGATCATATAGAGAATATATTTGGCAAAAACACAGTGTGATCATGCTGCATCTGTTATCCGAAGTAAAAACTGAGGTCAGAATTTTAATAAAGAGTGTATTAATATTTTTGCATCCACAGAACAGCACATGTCAGTTTTTAGTGCAACTGCAACAAAATTACTGTTACTGCCTACGCAGTCAGACTGCATGGCCTTCTCTCTCTATTAGGCTGGCAAGGTCCATGGAAAGCAACTGCCAGCCAATACAGAAAACTCAGAATTGCCTCCTAATCTTGATGATGATGTAGGCTTGGTACAAAATAATTGGCTTTGTGCATGTTGGAGTAAAAATAAAGAAGAAATCAATACCAAAGAATACTGAATATTTCAGCAGTAGGGTAATATTTGTCAGCTAATATTTGATATCAAACACTGGAACTTTCATGGTAAAATATGATTTTCAAAGGAGGAAGAGAAGTATCAATGAGACAGTCATAAGAAGGAAGACTACTGAACTGGAAAAGAAAACAATTTGGATGGAATGGATGTGAGTTGAGGCACAGACTTCCCTCAATCTGTAGTCTGCAATGTGGGTAGAAATCACATCCTGATGGAAGCTCCAGTTTCTCATTAAGCAAAACCTTTAGAAAAGTGAAGCAAAGAACCACTGCCCACTCTGGAGATGCTCTTGGTGAACCCTTATTTTCACATAAGAACATCACTGCCCGTACTCAGTTCATTGCCTGGTTCTGATATTTGAATGTTGTAGAACTAGAGCTGGAGCTGGAAAGAAATTATCCCTGGCTATGAAATCACATTTGCCTTGGCAACATATTTGAAAGTTGTAAATGAAATTTTTCCTCTGACCAAGGTAGAAAAGTCATTGCTCAAAGTGTCTGATTACGTATTAGTATTTTTCAATGAACCTCCTCTGAACTATACATGTGTCTTGCACATGACAATGTAGACTAGTTTGAATAGTTTCACTTCTTTACTAAAGAAGCAAAAAAAGAGAGATATTTCTCCTAGGATACACTGGAGCTATTTTGTCCAATCAAACATTTCTCAAGGCTGTTGAAAAATGGATGAAGGAGGATCATTGCTTTGCCACAATTACATGCCACAGAGAACTGTGTTCCTAAAGTGAAGGGAAGTCTCCAGGGTAATTGTCTTGAAATCAGCTGTCAGACTCTTAAAATTTAGTTTATAAGAGCCTGCCCATACAACGAGAAAGAATTCTGTTACTCTGATCATCCTGTTACCAGCAGAGCTCAGGATAGATTCAGCAGTCTTGATGGGACTTGTACTAGGTGACAAGTATGAAAGAAGTATGCTATACTCCAAATATTTTGATTTTTCTTTGAGTTGATAAGTGATCCTTCAAGAGTTATTTCTGTTATTCATTAATGCATTGTTACCCAAACCAAGTTTTCCTATGAATGTTTGTGTATTTTATAATCATGATAGTATCTATTTTTTACCTTGACTACTATCTTGAGACCACAAAAGTGTTATGCCAATGAGACAGATCTTTTTTAATATAAATCAGCTTTTAAAACACACTAAAAAGCCAGAAGAATGCCAACAGAATTTTCAGCTTGTTTAGATTTGAAATTCTCTTGGAATTGTACCCTCTCATTGACAGGCAGCTGCCTTGTGTAGCCATTGTTTGGAAAAGTTTCTCCAAGCTCTGTGCCAAATACAATACTGTGATTTAATTTTAAAGTTAGAAATGCAAATTTCAGTATGGAGACACTCAGATACACAGCAAAGGCAGAGTTCTCAGCAATCTGAGTCACTAATGTTATTTCCAAGAGTATAGAACACATAATTTGAGAAAGTGAATCTGAAGAACTTGGGTGAAGAGCACAGGTAACCTCTCCCTGTAGGTAGTGAGGATTTATCAGATTCTCTCCCACAGCTCTGGCTTCTCTCTCCCAGCTGTCGCCTCTGCCTTTGCTTATTAACTTTCATTTGAGGCTGCTGTGCAGTTATTTGGAAAGCAGTAGCACTTCCAGAAAAAAAAATTCCTTTGTGCCACTATGGACACCTTGCCTTTCCTCAGGTGCATTGTGTTTGAAATAAGGAGAAGGGTTGACAAAACCAGAGATACTGTATTTGCTGCTGGGTAATTGCTTGGTTTCCTTAACAATCCTGGTCTGGGTGTCACCTGGAGGGGACAAATGATTGTGTCCATGCAGGGCTTTGTTTCAGACAAAAGGAAACCTGGGAAGGCAGAAGATAAGAGTATGAGCTAAGGAAATTGGTGCCCTGCTTATGATTGTGGTAAAAGAGGGCAGAATTTATCACATCTCTCACTTAAAGGAAAAGATTCTGCAGCATCACGTTTGAGGGCCAGAAGAAACAAACAGTAAAAACACAGTAAACAAGAACAGAATATGTGTTTTCAGCCATGTCTTACTTGTACTGCTATGCATATAATTACAGTAAACATGTTGATATGTATTGCAAATAGAACCTCATTACTGTGAGACAGTGGGAAAAAAATTAGTCAGAGAAGTCTAATACTGAAAAACAGAGCTAAAACCACCCCTACAGAGTAACTGTAAAGGTGAAAGAGTAGATAAATTTTCCATAGTTCTTCAGTCAACAGAGGGAAAGCATGTGTCAAAAATAATTAAACCAGCCAATATTTCACAGCCGCAGTGTCTGAGTTACTCTCTTTTTTCTGTATCTAAATTTCAAAGCAGCAGCATCCTTTCCTTGCCTGCACAACACACTGCTTCCAGATGGGTGGCTTATGTAACTCCGTAAGAGACACCAAGTCGAGGTCTGAGGCATGCAGAGGAAATACAAGAAGAAACTGAGACCAAGAGAAAAGAGGAGAGGAAGTGTCAGGGTAGCCAAAAACATCACTCTTGCTACAGTCCTCAGCCCCTCTTTCCTTTCTGACCCCATAAGAACTGACAGGGCTGGGAGACAGGAAAGTTTGATGGACTCCATCAAAGTCACACATTTCTAATTGCTTAAGAAAAGTTTCTCTTCTTTCTATGCTAATATCACTGTAACAATGCCACTCTTCTAGAATATGAGGCATCCTTAAGCCTGTTTCTTATTTTCTTTCCTTTTATTCCTGCCCTTTTGCATCCTTCGTGTTGTACCTGTGTGATGTATGACTCCAGAGTCTTCCCTTTGTTTCTATCTCCTAGTCCTTTGTCTCTGTTGGAAGATTCCAGTGCAGGGATGGAAGAATATAAGTATACTGTTGCAAATGCAGCTTCATATCTTCATTTTTCTCCGCTGCTCTAATGATGGTTATTACTGGGAGCTGTGGGACTTTTGTTGCCTTCTCCATGCAAGGAGGCAATAACTTGTGAAGCTTAGTGTCAGCTCCGTGGTAGCTGCCTAGATCCTGACAAAAAAGGAGTGAAACCTTTTCCAAATGATTTTCACTCTTGGCTATGCTCCTGCATCACTGTTTTCTACAGGATGCACAGCACTTTAGTGCCTGCGATAGGAAACCAGGGAATCCTACAGAATGACAATTTCCTTCAGTCTCCAGTTCCTTGCTGACACTTTATCAGTTCACAACAAGCAAAACTGGAACTTATCACTTACACAGAGAGACAAGAAAATACATTTTCTGTATCTTGAATCTTTCATTGAGCTCTATCCCATCTGTCAATGTCTCTTTGATGTGCAGATACAAATGTTTGAAATTCCCTTGATCTCAAGCAATGATAATACCCACTGCCTTAGCTATAGCAATAGAAGTTCCTCTTTGCTGATACCAGGCAACACACATTTAGCCTGATTATATGTTGAGACCTCTACAATATTTATAGCATCCATGCTTTCCAGGATCTCAGTCTATGTGTCTCAGAATCCATACTCAGTGTTTATGACTGTGATAAAACATATGCTTGTTCAAACAAGTTTATCCTATCAGTCTATTCAAGGTCTGCAGAGACACATTAGTTTGTGCAACTGCTATATTACAGCACTATTTACAACTATTTATATGAAAATACTTATATTGTCAGCACTTACTTTATGTACTTTGTCTAGATTTGCAAGATAATGAATCTTTGTGCCCACTAAAATAATCTATTTGTCTATTTCCTCTGCCCCTGTCAATATAATCATCAACTTTTAATTCCCTTAATATGACACATTTTACTGGAATTCCAGCCACATGAAATGGACTGTATATTCAGGGGTGAGCTGCCAACATTTTTTATAATCTACCTTTCAAGATAAATAAAAGCTTTTTCTCCCAAAGCAATCAGTCATGTATCGCTGGGCTTTGTCCCATCATCTGGCACCATCACCACTCTCTACCTTTGACATGAAATAGTTTTGCATTTGCAAGTGCCTAAATGGACAGGATGAAATCTTTGTCTCAAATTCCTGTATTTATTCTAGAGCAGCTTGCCCAGATGAGGACAAGCACTCATCACTCATGTAACCAGTTCCTTTCAAATCAGTCTGACACCCAGGAAAAAAGAAGCTTTGGGAGGATGTCATAGGCTGTGGTCAGCAGTAATAGCAGCTTGATTGTTTATGGTACTTTTCATCCAGAAGAACTCTGAATGCAAACATGAAGGCAAAATTAAGAAAACACAAAGTAAGAGCAAAGCATTGAGTAGTGGAGACGCCAGCCTGTGTCTAAGGAATGAGGGGCAGAACTAATTATAAACGTATTTGCTTTTATTGTCGTGTTTTAGAACTTTAATGGTCATCTAATGTATTTTTTATGAGATGAATATATTTCTTTCAAAACCTCAGCAACATGTGCAGCTGCTTTTAATTTCAATGGGAGTTGTAAAAGCTCATTAGCCTCTAGATTTGTCCTTCAAATGTATTTAATTAAATATATAAAGAAGATAACCAGAAAGCCTGAAGTGGCTGAGACAAAGTTAGCACCAAACCATCTTTCCTGCTCTTTTTATGCTAAGAACAGTCGAGTTGGTCAATTATCACTTTGAATTAAACTAATTGCACAACTTCCTGGGTTTAAGTGGGCTGCAGATTGTGTGTCCCACTTTTCCATCTCCTGCAATGATCCTTTGCCTACACAGTGGTGGAACAGAAGCAGCACTGCCACAGATATTTCAGTGCTAGCTCAGAACAGACAAATGGCAACAGAATGCTTGTGGCAGCTTCACGATTTCTTTGAACCACCTTTATCCCAGAACATGAAAATAACCCAGATTTTCAGCTGACAGACAAAGTACTAATCCATTCCGTGCCTCACATTTTACAGACATTGCATAATTTTCTGGCACCCAGCCACAAAAATGCTCATTTGAAGGAATGCTTTGTGGAATGACAACATCCAGTAGCAGGGCTTGCAGGACTTGAAGTGACCAGCCTCTCTGGAGCCCCCTAACCTTTTCCCAACTAAGTATCCTGGGAGAACTGTTATTTTATAGTCATGGAGAACTTAGTAAGCTTTCTGTAATGGAAATGGAAACACAGTGTCCCTGCCCTAAATAACTCACTTCAGTTGCAATGCCATGAAGGAGGATGGGTAACAAACTAGAATAGAACAAGGAGGTTTTGGGAGGAAGCACACACTAGTTTCAACAAAGTTATGCATAAACTGAGGAAGTATAAAGTATATTCAGAAGAAGATCAGTCACTTAGCAAAGGCCTCGCATAGCAGGGGACTGACAGAAGAAAAAGATTTTTAGGAAAATTGTAAAAGCAGATTTTTTTTTCCCTCGCAATTTTGTTGGGAGCTTGAAATAAAAATGGATCAATATGGAAAAGGCATGACAAAATAGAGCAGCACACTGCCTGACACGGGATGTTCTGAGCATGGGCCAGAGCAGGGAGGAAACAGGCTGCTGGGGGAGCTGCAGCTGCAGGTATGTGCCAGGGTCTGGCTGGTGCTGCAGCAGGCCTGCCTGGGGAGGGCATTTACAGCTCCCAGAGTTTCCAGGAATATCAGGAACAGGTGAAATGGAACAACAGGACAAAGAGGTCTTGGGGATTATTACAGTGAGGTGCTGGAAGTAGACACAAGACATAAGATGTGAAGAGCATTGGGGAAGGCAGAGAAAATAAAGATTTCACAGTAGCATGTCACTGATAATGTGGCATCTTCCAACCTGTTTGGGCATCTGGACTTAGCTGTCCAAACCTGCTCCTGTTTTTCTTCATTTACTTCTTTTGTTCTTGTGGAATTTGCCTTCATTCTCTTCTTTACCACTGCCTTTGAAGTACTGCTGCAAGAATGTCCAGAGAAGGGCTGGCGAGGGGCTTGAGACACAAACCCTGTGAGGAACAACTGAGGGAGGTGGGGTTGTTCAGACTGGAGAAAAAGAGACTCAGAGGTGACCTTATCACTCTCTACAACTCCCTGAAAGGAGGCTGCAGCCAGGTGGGGGTTGGTCTCTTTCTTCAGGCAGCAACTGACAGAACAAGAAGACACAGTCTTCAGCTGCACCAAGGGAAATATAGGTTGGATATTAGGAATTTTTTTTTACAGAAAGGGTGATAAAGTACTGGAATGGTTTGCCCGGGGAGGTTGTGGAGTCACCATCCCTGGATGTGTTTAAAAAAAGACTGGATGTGGCACTCAGTGTCATGGTTTAGTTGAGGTGTTAGGGCTGGCTTGGACTCGATGATTTTGAAGGTCTCTTCCAACGCAGTGATTCTGTGTAATGTTTTCCTCCTGCATACCTGTGAGATAAAAAAGTTTTCCTGATTTTCCATTTAATTTGCTGTCTGCGAGCCTCACCAGAAAAATTCTCAGTTCTTTATTTCACTTAGTTTTTTCTTCATCTGTTGTTAATTTTATTGATACTATTTTGCTCTCCAGCTGACTGAAAGCCATTTCCAGGAGACAATACAGAAAATTTAGCATTTTGTTTCATCGGGGATTTATTCAATGGATTTTGATTTCCCTTTGCCGGGAAGTAGCTGTTTCAGAAGACCGTTGCTTAATATATAACAATCAAGAGATACCAAAAAAAAATTAAAAAAATTGAAGTAAAATAAAAATATGCATCATACTCAGAATAGGTAGAAATCTTCCTACATGTTTGCCCCATGCATAGGGGGAAAATGCAGGAGTTATTTCCTTGGAGATCACCATGAGCTGTGCAATAACAACACTGTTTTGTGCATTGTAAGGTAGCTTTTCAGGATGGAAATACCAGACAGAAATAATTTCCTAAGAGTGCTGTGGTTGATGGTGGATAAACAGGAGACACTCAGAGCTGCACTAGCAATGAACTCTTCTCTAGGATGGCAGGGCTGGCAAGATGTCAAAGCCCATTATCCCCTCTGGAAAAGGAGAGGGAGATACCAAAGCAGACAGACGCTCCTGTAATGCCTTGTCTAAACTACATTATTTATCTCAGTCAGAATCCTCTGCCTCCCTCTGTGTCTGGCCTGCATGAGGCAAAGCTGCAATGAGCAATCCAAAGCACTCAAATTACAAGAAGAGCTGTATTGATAAAAAAGCCATTTTTGGCTTTTTACCTTAGCTGTAACTGTGACAGAAATCTCACGGGTTAGGCTCTGAAGCCCAGTGGGACGATCATGAGGAGATCATTGAAAGTGATAAATTCTTACATGTGCAGGCAAATTTTCAAAAGAAGTGCTTGAACTGAGATGCCTTTGCTTTTGCTCAACCTGAGGTTCCTATATCTAGACCCAGATTTTTTGCTCCTCTGAGCACTTGAGACTTCCACTGATCTCTCTCAAAGTCAGGAACCAGCAGCTGTTCTGAAAATCTAGCCTGGGGTGAAATTTGGACCTGCTGTAGTTAAAAGGAATTTTTCCAAGATTTCATTTGATGTGACTAATTCTGAACACTCAAGAATTAAGTGCTTAAAATGAGATGAGTGCATTTCCTGGTAGGCAAAATGGAGAAAACTTTTAGCCGCTTCCATAAACTGTATTACAATATCTGAAAAGCAGCATCTGTGTGATCGGGAAAAAAAAAAAAAAAAGCAGTATCAGTGAAATCTTCAAAAACCCAAAAGAAGGATTCCTAAAACTTGTCTAATATGCCTTTAATTTAGATTTCAGTTGCCTACTCTGAAACAAGGAAAATTTTAATTTTTGTTTTAGTATTTACATAAATTGAAGTTATTAATACTGACTGTGAAGCCTGGTCCCTGGGGCACAAGGCACATGTGGGCTGCCAAAAGGGCCAGGCCTCACACTGTTGAAACAGCCTCCAATGAGGGAAAGTATTTATCATATGCATTTTATTCTAGATATGGCATATAAAACATACACAATGCCAAAATTCAAGTTTGTAACTGCAAGTCTGTTGACTTCATAAGATAAAAAAAAGTTATGGGAGAAGAAGAAGCTCTGTGAATAATTCTGGGAAGAAGAAGCCCTATGGAAAACTCTTAAAACTCTTCTACAGAGCAGGGAGGAATCAATTTCAGACAAACGTAAGAGTGCTCCATTAGCATTTGTGCAGGTCCTAAGCAGTTACACGAGAATGCAGCTCAATGAGATTTTCTGAAGGAGTAGGTAAATAATAAGGCTCTTGAGACACATCATTTGCATTCAATAACAGCTAGAAAATGCCTTAATAAAAATGAGCAGTAGGAATACAGGGGTGGTAACCTGCTCACAAGATAGGATTCTGGATGTGGGGTTTCCACAGCTGTGTCCCAATTTAAGGGTCTAATTTAACAAAAAAATAATTATACCCCAGAATATCTGGTTTTTCTCCACTGATTGTAAAATGGAGTAGGGGTGAGCACTCAGCTGGAACATCCACATTGTACCACTGGGCACAGAAGAAGCTTACCTTCATACAGTAACACTTTATTACAGTAATCACTTGATTTCTTCTTTATATACCTCATTACATTAGCTTAGCCTCAATCTTCATGTCATAATTTCTTAAAGTTTTATTTATCAGGCATTTGGTAGGGCCTTACACTGAATTCCAGTGCTTTCCTTCTCATTGTTCTGATGATTTCTGGGAGTACATAAGGAATTTTGCAAAGTGCCTCCCACTACTTAAGTGGAAAAATGTACAGGATGTCTGTATTAAATGTTAGATTAAAAATTAGGTAATTAGATTAATGACATTCTGTCCTCTTCATCATGGAATAGTCTTAAATAATCCTTTGCTGTCTCCCCTCTTGGTTCAAGCTGTCTTTCAGGACAATAGCTGCTCTCCTTTGCCATTCCTGGGCTGGCATTACTCACCAGTCTCTGGGCATGAATCCCAAGCCAAACACCACATCCAGTGGTTTCTGTCTGGAGACAACATGGGTCTTCCACATTCAGCTGTAGTGAAGAACATTATAATAAAATAAAAATGAATAAAAGATTGTGTTGTTACCATCTTCAATATTTCCATTCCTCCTGAGGTAAGCAGTAGTATCGTCTGTCTACTATACTTTATCTTATTGCTTGATGGCTCTTATCTCAGACAGTATTTAATCCAATTTAGGGTCAGAAGATACCTTGTAGTCTAATTGGAAATAAAAGAAATAACTCTAATTTTAAAGACTTTTTATAGGCTATGTTTTGTGAATATATCCTTGACAGAGGAAAAAGTATTTTTATAAGCTGTGTTTTCAGAGTAGTTCAGTTGCTTAAGGGTACTAAGCCAGGGCACACTAATTTGCAGTAACATTTTAAAGATTTAGAACAAGATTCTCCCTGGATATTTGTGCCCCGGTGGATATTCCATAAAGGAAAAGGAATAAGATTTTTTTAGAATACTTTAATTTTTTTGTACACCCTGAGTTCAGCACTTTTCCTTTGTATTATTGTCTGTAAAACAGATCTCAGAGGTAACTTTACCAAGCTAATATAATCTCAGGATTATTTTAGCTATCTCAGTGGACTGTTGTGGGAACATTGGTTTTTAAGAAATGTAGCTTTTACCATTAATTTCTGGAGGGAACAAGCTGAAAGCTGTAAGTGAATGATGCCCTGCCAGGCATGACTCTTGATTGCTGTGACAGGTGATTTGGAATGGAAAGGATGGTGAGTAAGCTGGGGCAGAGAAGCTAAAGTACCCATATCCATTATAAGCTTGTTCTTTCTGTGGAAGGCATGATGCTATAGAAATGATGCAAGGATGCAAATCATGTTTCCAAGGAAAAAGCAGAAAATCAAAGCATTCTCATAGTAACTGTGGTGACATTATGAGATTCTGGAGCCAGGATAATGCAGGAATGGGGGATAGGGCATGTGAAATATTGCCTATGCAGAGCAATGCCCTCTGCTCTAGAAAGCCTGCATCCAGCTGGACCAGCTCCTGGCTACATGTGCTTTGTGGCATACAGGGCAAAGGGGGCAGCATTATCCCTGCGTAGGAAATCACAAAGATGCTGCTCTGTAGATTTCTGGTAAGCCCAGTCCTCCCCTATTCCAGCTTTGAGGTCTTTAAAGAATGTGATTCTTGGATTTTTAGTCTATCAGAAAAATTATATGGTTGTAGCCCAGTGAGGTCTGCGTGGGAAAAGCAGGATTCTTCTCACCTAATTTATGGTGTCTCTGCCTCTGACGTAGATAATCTGCATCTGTTCCACTCACTGTAGACTCCCTTGGAGTCAATGAGAGGAATAAACACTTTTAGGACATGAATCATCTGATGCATTTTAGACATTTACATTAGAGCTGGTTCACTTCCACTGTAGCACTGCCTATTTCCTCTCTATTTCATTATAGAGAGAACTTGGCTCAGAAATAGATGTCACCATCTAAAGTTAGGTGGGATGAATCCCACACAGACAGGCTGTTGTCGATGTGCTAACTGAATGGGAGACTCAGGAGCATTTTTTTTTCATGGTGCTCAGAGGAGGAAGCCTAGAAAAGGACTGAGAAGGGGGCGATGACCATGTTCTAGAAAAATCTGTGTGGTGCAGAGAATGGAAGTATGAGTGGTGGAAAGATCTGGAAAAGGGGATAAATACTGCATTGAGATGATTGCAGCTGATAACAAATTATTCAGAACAGTCTAATCTAAAGCTGACTGCAAAGAGCTGTAGCAGAATCTCATAATACTGTGTAACTAGCTAATAAAATGACAAATGAAAATTAATGCTCATAAGTGCAAAGTAATGCAAATGGAATAAAAATAACTCAAACTATTCATACATATTAACAGGCTCTAACTAGCTATTACTGTCCAGGAAATAAATTTTGGAGTGGCTGTGAACAGATTTCTGGAAACATCTGATCCATGCTCACGGGAGGCCAAAATAACAAATGAAACACTACAAATTATTGAGAAAGGGATGGAGTAAACCCAGAAAATGTTCTTATTTCACTGCACAAATTCACAGTGCTTCCAGAGCTTGAAGGAGTGTACAGTTCTTCCCCAGCAGCCTCAAGGCAGATATAACAAAGCTGGAGATGAGATAGAGAAGGGCTGCAAGGTGATCAAAGATACACAACAACAAAGACAGACTTTGGCTCTCCAGTCTGAAAAAGAGATGGATGAGAAGGCAATATCATTAAAGCCTGTAGTACTATAAATGATTTAGGGAAGGTGAATTGGGAATTCTTACATGCAATTTTTTTGTCCTTGGAGTTGATGAGATCCCCAATGATATTATTAACAATGAATTTAAAAAAACCACAAAAGAAAGTATTTTTTACAATATTCAAAATTAGGTCATAGCACTCTTTGCAAGAAAAGTCCAAAAGGATTAAAAAGTAGATATTAGATGAAATAAAAAATATCAACTTTCTGAGTATTAAACATTGTGGTCGAATAAAAGTTCCCAAATATCAGCTCCTAAACAGCTAATTGCTGGAAAGCTGCATTTATTTTATCACTGTACTTCTATACCTCTGTTCCCTGAAATATTGGCTAGTAAGTGCTGTTGAGTCCATGTTCTGGGCTAAACTGGCATTGAACCTGATGCAGTGTGGCAGGTTTTGTGTTTCTAAGTGCAATAAGAGACTGAGGAATAGCCAAAAAGAAACACATCAGAGAAAGTCAACACCATGGAGGATGTTTGTACCATGGACTGGGAAGTCTGATCTGAGTAGGGAACAGTTGTCAATTTCCTTGGATATGAGCCTGGCAGAATAGATGGCAAAGAACTTCATTGAAAGGCCACCAAGATGTAGAAACATAGATTTCTATAATGGGAAAAACCACTTGACCTGGGGAAACAGATATATTTTATTACTCTTTTTTGTTCTTTTTAGTTCAACATTATTGTGAAGGCAAAGCTCTTAGTCTTAGCTGAGGTGTGTTCTGGGTTAGCAGCTGTAATTAAGTTTCATATAAAAACCACGGGACTTGGTTGAAAGGGGCTGCACTTTGGGCACAAAGGGCTCAGAGCAACATGGACAGCTGGGGCTGTATTGCAAAGCAACTGGAGCATTACTTCCCAAGGACTGCAGGATGGACTTTCCCATCTCTCTCTTCCCACAGTCACTATGCACAGTCCTGGGCATTTAAAGGCTGAAGTAAATACAACAGAGTCAGACTTATTCCTTTCCTAAAGGTGCAGTCTGTTAAAAACTAAGGTAAGAAACTCTAGAAATCTGAGGGTTGAAATGCAGTTTTCTAATAGGAAAACTGGGCAGGGATCATGAGATCTTCAGGAGAGTTAGATCATAAGTGTAATTTTTCTCCCTGACTGTGACTGGACACTGTGGAAGGGCTTCAGATCTGACTGTGTCCCGAATTGTTTATTCCATAAATGCTGTTTACATTATAGTGATAAAATTATGACAGCTAAATGATGTGATTAAAGAAATGCTCAATTCTTCCATTGTTTACATTTTTGTCTACAGATATGGATTTTTCTTTGTCTGGTATTAGCATGTAGAGCTGGAACTAAGTCTTAACCTCTTCCTACTGCATTCAAGAAATCAATTTGTTTTGCTAAAGTGAAATGGACATACAGTCTCAAGCAGCTGCATTAGAGTGTGACTGGAGGTACTCATGACTTCACCAAGGTGTCAAAAATGTTCTTACTGCCTGCATTCTTCTGAAGGGAATGAAGTAATTTAGCAAGTGTCATATTGAGTCTACTGAATTGATGGCAGTCTTCAGCAGGTTTTGAGATTGCACCCAAAGGGTCATTCTGTGTTGAACAGTAAGATGAAAAAAAAGAGAGAAAATACATCCTGATATTTAATCAAAATCCATTTATCTCTCCAGAATCACATCTGCAGTTTCCAGTGATTATCATCCTTCCCATGCTTCCCCCACTCCATTAACATTCAGCAGAGATGAATTCAGATGGGTGTCCCTTCTGCATTGTCTAGTACCTACAGCCCTGTTCACTTGATTACTATTCCAAACCTTTCAAAACCTCTCTTCCTGGTGATGCTGCCAACCACATGGGCTTTTAGATTCCTGGTGAAGTTTTCAGGACTGGCATAAACTAATTTGAATTTATAATTTCTTTCAAATTAGGGCAGATTTGGCTTGGCAGCCTGTGGGATGTGATAAACATGGAATTCCAGCAGCAGTAAGCGTCATTGCAAGAAGCAGACAAATAATGTAAAGCTAACCTTTTATTTCACAGCTTTGTTTATCACAACCAAATTATAATAATTGAAAGTATAGATTATAATGGAGTTCTCCTCACACTGAATGACAATCAGGGCCATGTAACATGGCAGTTTTGTTTTGTGGTAAGGTTACGCCTTTTATTTTGCAACCCTAACCTAAGAAAAGTGACACGTCCTCATGGAGTCTTACTTCTGCACTGCAGCTAAAGCCATCACACACATCATTGGAGCAGGAGTTGAGTCCAATCCATCTTCTAGGCAGGAGTGGTGGGATGAAGGATCTGGAATATAAAGTGACAAACATCATTTGGGTGAAAAATCTTTGTGGGAATCAGTGTGTTGTCACTTCTTGCCTTCCAGTGTACCATGAGCAAATCTGCATCTGTTATGCAACCATTTTATCAGCAGAACCTTAGCATAAAGTATACATCAAGAAAATGTTGAAAAAATAAGAACTTTTTCTTGGAGATATCAGGGGAGTTTGTTAGAAGCAACAGAGTTTTAGAGCTGCCTTGCCAGAATTGGTCTTGAGAAAGTTAATTTCTACACTTAAGCCCAAAACACTGTAACACCTGTCTTCTGCTCTTGATTCTACAATCTCTCTACATAAAATATTCTGCTGTTTTCAGGACTTTTTTTTCTGGCTGAAGCAACATTTGAGGAAGCTCATAAACTCTCCACTGAATTCAGGAGGTGTTGCAAGGGCATTTCAGATGCTGAGGTTAATGAACCTAAAATCAGTTTCATTGTTTCTACAAAGTGTTACATATAAGTACAGCATTATAAATGCCCATAATTGTAAATTCTTTTAATCTTTAAGGTTTTAACAGTACTACTAACACACATATTCTCTGATTCCTAAAAAATGCTTTCATGATCTCCAGTTTGCTTTTAATGAAAGCCTTGAGATTGCAGTCTATGATCCCCTTCCTTGTTTTCCAGTAGTTTTACTTTTCAAGAATGCTTTTGAATTAAACCTCTTATTTAGGTGCTTTTTCTTCTCTTTTCCTTACATGATATTTCCTCTCCCAGTCTATGTGATTTGGATGCTTTCCAGGTCTGATTTCAGTGTAGGCAATTTTCTCAAGAGAGCTTCAACACTGCATTCTACAGAGGATATGTACAGCATTTTCCAAAGTGCTTAACTTCATATATGCATCAGAGATGACATGATAACAACTCTGAAGTCATTACTAAACCCCTCGTCTCCTTCCACTTGCCTCCCTAGAGTAAAGTGATTTCATTGCATTCCATGGTTTCTCTTCCCTGACTGCCAGCCACAGAGCAAATGGTTAATGCTTTTAAAACAGGAAAGCTGAAACTGGCTGGACTTGAAGAGGTTGCAGCCTGGATAAATTCCTTTACCACCTGCTAGGTCTAATCAATACCATCTTTTCCTTTAATATGATTCAAAGTAAAAAAATATCATCAACAACAAAAACAGCATGCAAGGGTTTAATTTATCAGGAAAGGCATTTATATTATCCAGACATAGTATGTATGATAGACTCTCTGGACAGAAATCAGTAACTCCACATGAAGGCACATTTTTTCCAATGAGACATCTTTAAATGACATGTACTTCAAATTCACATTTTCCTTTGAATGGTACCTTCTGTCATTGATGACAATTCCTATGTGTCCCGAGACACTCCTACTAGGGCTCCCTGCAGCTTCTGGGACATCCTACTTGCAGTTACCTAGGGAGGAGTGTTTTCTCTAAATACAAAGCAGAAATGCAGAAACTGAACAGGAACAAACCTCTGGGCACTTGGCAGTCACCCTGTATTAAGACTGGCAGCACGGACAGTACTGCTGCGTCACAGCCAGTTGCTCTGCCACTTCCTGCAGCTATCACCTTCTAGGAAATGCCAAGTGTAATCATCTTGTACTTGGACCTTGTCCTGGTTTAGGGCAAATTTGGGAGAAAACTTCCAAAGGGAGTTTCTAGAAAGCAGATTCAAGCGACCCCTGCCCCAGCTGGTTCGGGAAACTATTTCCTTGGAGAAAAGCGGAAAAAACAGTTTATTTAACAAGCAAAGTATTCACAAGCATAAAAGATGAATAACGTTAAACTGTTCTGAAGAGAGAGCAAATCCAGAAAGTCTTTGCCTTGGGATGTAGCTCAGCTCTCTCAGTCTCTCATCAGCCCCTCCAGTGCTGGAAAATGATGTCCTGGGCCCTGGTGGGCCACAGGTGTGAGCTCCTGGTGTTTTTATGGGTTTTCAGTCCAGAGCAGGGCTCAGTTCCAAGAAAAAGAAAATCCACAGTGTGGGGAACTTCTCCACCTCAGCTAGCTAAAAACAACTCACTAAAAAGCAAAGAGCTCTCTCCTGCTGTCTGTGCTGCAGACAACACAGTCTGTGAGAGAGAATGCAGGGCAGCAAATGCAGGGTCTACAAACAAACCCCGCACTTCTTCTTCTCCTCCCTTTGCTCTCAGAACCAGTGTGAAAGGTGCAGAACTTAATATCCAGCATAAACAGAACAGATGATTGGAGATACAAGCATCATAAAGTCACCCCTAGGACAGACATTAAATACATAATGCCTCCCAGCACAACTCATAGCTAAACTGAACTTCAGCCACGCTCTGTTCAACTCTAGTGGCTGAACCATTTTTCCAAATGGTTCAGATTTCACAGCATAGTTGAAAAAAATATGAACCATACTTGAGCTTATTTTTGAGGCTGCTGTGTCTTCTTCAAGCCTAGACCATGCCCCTTCTATTTGCAAACCATCAAAAAATAAGTGAAGATAGAATTTGAAGGCCACCTTCTACTGTATGTTTGATTAACACCAGCAATCAGGGGTTCACTTGGAACACAGACAAGTTAATTCAGTCCAGCCAACTCCTTCACCTCCCCTTCTCATCATCTAAAGTGTTGAGAGTGAAATTTAGAGGTTGGTAATGTAGAACACAACCCACTGTGTGGGCACATCATTGTCTGCTGCTGCTACCTGCTGAATTAATTGCTTATCTAGGGAAAACTGGCAATCCTGTGGGACTTGTGTTTTTAGCATGGAAGGACCTGGGTTTGCTCTGTTCAAGCAGTGGAGTTACTACCCTGGGAATTGTTACACAAGTACAGTTACACTTCAGAACAGATGTTCAAATACATTAGAGAAAAGTGCCAAAGCAATTTTGAAATTCCTATTTATGTATAGATAGGCTCTATCTCTGTATTGCCCAAATTGCAGTACAAACACAGTCCTAATTGGCCTGAGCTTTTCAAGAGACAGCTTTCTGAAAGCTTAATGCTTTCTGAAAATGGTAATGCTTCCTGAAAAAGGAAGGACTCTATAGATGAATCTTGATGTACATTTCAGGAACTCAGCATGAAAGCAAGCAGGTTCTACCTGCTACCCACTCAGTGTTTCCATGGCTAATCGCTGCAGCATTACATCTCCTCTCTCTTCTACTGCCCATGTAGGTGAGCAATGAATTACATAAGGAACCAGGTACAAAATAGCCAAGTTCATTTTGGCAGGTTATTTTTCAGACAGGACAGTGGTCTCCTAGAGTTTGGGGAAAACCACTTGCATTGCATCACAAAGATGGAGAAGAGAGTGTGAGGAAGGAGGCCTGGGATTGTTTAAACTGCTATAAGTAACACAATTTAATGAGAAACTATGGCTGGAAATCATGTTTCTCTTCTTCCCAGGAAAGGAACATTATGATTGCTTCTCCGCTCCAATCTCCCGTAGAAGCAAAATGGAGGGCAGAGAACTATAAAAAGGAAGTGATTCATCCCTGCTTCCTGTGAAGATCAGTGTATTTCTGGATGATCTTTTGCTTAGTGTGAGGTTTGTGTGCTGCAGCTGCAGGACTATCTAAGAACTGCTCTAGGAAGTACATGCTGGTATCAACAGTTATCAATGGGGAACAGTAGTTGATGCCAGGGTCATGTTCTGCCATCGGTTTGTTCATCTTTCTCATGTGGAAAGCCTGTGAAAACTGGTCCTTCTTGTTTCTGCTAGGAAACAGTTGGCCACAACTACGGAGCACACCACAGGAAAGAGGGTGCTTGGATCTGGGGGGTGTTTGTTGGTTAGTTTTATTTTTTTTTTTCCCCCAGAAATCCCCATGCAAACACTGAAGGTATGCAAGCGTTCACACCTCTTTTGCAGGGAAGTTGCTTCAGCCACCTTTGGAAGGAGCAGGTCAAATGAGGGTGTCGGCTTCTTCAGACTGAAGAAATTTCAGGTTTCTTAAATATTGACCACTCAAATCCAGGGAACATAATAATAAGTGTGAAAGGCTTAAAAATACAGCAGATTTTCTAAGGGGGATTGTTAAATGGTAATTGGGAGTGATTATCTTGTTTTAATGTTTATCTATTACCAGTGCAACTTCACTTGATTACACTGTTTTTCTCTTGATTTTGTTGTATCTGATCTTTATGCAAGAGAGTGAGATCAAAGGAATGATGAAAACACTAAGAGTCACTTTGTCATTTATTCTTCTCACTGTCACTAAAGCAGGACAGTTTCATAATCAACACAGATCTCTCTCTATGGGCATTAATCCAGGAAAACATTAAAGTGCCAGCGCAAGTCTACTGCTGTTCACGGGGACATGTCTTGGGCTGATGTATATTACTGAGCAGAAATCCCTTCCATTTATTATGTTTAATTTTCTGTGTAGATGTTAATTATGTGGGTATTCTGGAGAGCATTCTGGAGGTATACCTAAGGAAAGAGACATTCTATTGAGCAGGACATATAAACATGTAACTAATACACTTCTGTTGCAATATAGCTTTTATCTTTGCATTTTGTTGATGACTGTTTAGCTAATTATTTTACTTGTTGGTCACACCAAAGTTCCTGCTGAATTTACTTCAACAATTTCACAGAATCTGATTAGAGGAGTTTTTCTTTTCAGAATCAAATACAAAATGTATTAAAAGGCAAAAATAAGAAAAAATATCACTGAACTTATTTAATTAAACATAAAGCAAAAAATAAGAAAGAAGGACATAAGTGAAGCAATTAATATAAAGGTTACAGTTGAGAAAAACAGCAGCCACACATAAAGAAGAAATAGTTTGATGCAATGGTAATAAGGTTATCTAAGCTTTTTTTCAGTTTATGTGACACTTCATTCACTTGTGATCAACCTCCCTTGCGTTTCTTAAATGATTATGCTTACATAAGATTGCAAAAAGCAAACTGCACTTATCTTATTCACATTTTCAGCACAGAATAGGTGAACCAGCCACAAGATGGCAATACACCATGCTGTGAAAACATAATTACTACATATTGTCTGATTTTAACCCCTCCACAAATGGCTGAAACATGCTGCCTTTTTAGCTTTGGAAATTTTAATGAGGACTTTGGGAAACTTGATGAGGAATAGTCACACAAAGTAATAATTTTAAGAACCCCTCCAACTAATCCCTCTGCTACTATAAACAATTTATTTCTAATTTCTTTTCACTTTTCTGTTTTTTCTCTCCAGGTACTATTGCTTGAAGGAGCTGTTGTTTGAAGGAGTGAAAAAGCTATGGGACACAATATCCATTAGCATCCCTGCAGAAAGGGACAGGTCTGTGTTTTTGGAGGCCACAGACACTAAAGCTGATTGCTCTTGACAGTCAAAGCATGGCTCTATCAGTAGTGAGAAAGAAACAGATGCCCTTCTCCCCTGGAATAATGAAAACAGAGACAACACAATGTTATGAAAAGGATAGAAATGTGAGGGTGCATTGTTCAAAGACATGTTCTTAGGGACTTCAAATGGAAACTACTGCAGTAAAATTTAGACCATAATAGAAAAAGGTGGCAAAAAGACACTTGAAGATTTTGTTTGACTATAAAATAGCACTGAGTCACAGTATGAGGTATTTGCAAGGAAGGTTAATGTAATAATAGGAGTCAGCAGGTGAAGCCTCAGATGTTCTGGTAGGATGTGGCATTGCTGTGTGTTTGCATTCCATTTGCACCGCAGTGATCCGGTAGGTCAGGGCACAGCCGGCAGGGCAAGGAGACCTTCCCCTCCTTTTCCCTGGAAATGTAAGTCAGCTTTCTGATGTGGTTGCAAGACAGGATGCCAGGAAGTGTCTGGTTGATGTACTGAATTTATAGAGTCAGGATTAAATTAATGACTAGATATGACAGCAGGAGGAATTTTTCCCAGGTCAGAAGGTCAGGAATTGTTGAATGTGGTTTACACTCTCCTGGGTAACAGAAGGGTGTCACGTACATCCTAAGGCAACCTGGGCATTGCATCATTTTTTTCTTGTGATGTGTTGCAGGTGACTTTTGATCTTCTGCTACCGCCTTCAGCTTGTGTCATGTCGTGCAGAACAGGTAGATCTATGGGCTGTCTTGCATAAATGTTTGTTACACCATACACAACAACAGAAGGGCTCTGGACAAAAACACCTAAACATCTCTTTGTTATATGACCCTGTAGTGTAATATTTTATCAGTCCTTGTCTCTAAATGCTTGGGTTAGAAAACACTAAGGAAGTTAAAAGAATCATTGATGTAGCTTTAGATTTAGCCATAAATAAGCAAAATATGGAACATAGAAAAAAAATCATTTTGGTTGAAAAAGAAAATCATGGAGTTCAACCATTAACCCAACAATGGCAGGTCCATCACAAAACCATGTCCCTAAGTGCCACAACTACACATCTGTTCAAATACCTCCAGCAGGAGGACTCAACTACTTACCTGGGAAGCATGTTTCAATGTTTGACAACCCTTTTCCCTAACATCCAATTTAAACTTCCACTAGTGCAATTTTAGGACATCTCCTGTTGTCCTATGTCTTGTTGCTTATAAATGTAACTGAGAGACTGACCCTTACCTCTACAACCACCTTAGTTGTAGAGAGCAGTGAGATCTGGCCCCCACCGCTCCCAGACTCCTTTTCCACAGGCTAGACTACCCCAGCTCCTTCAGCCACTCCTCATAAGGCTTGTGCTCCAGACTTTTTCTCAGCTTTGTTGCCCTTGGAAATGTCCAGCACTTCAATGTCAAAACACATTGTAGTGAGGGGTCCCAAAACTGACCTCGCCAGTGCTGAGTACATGGAGACAATCACTGCCCTGGTCCTGCTGGCCACTCTAGTGCTGATCCAGGCCAGGATGCCATTGGCCTTTGTGGTCAGCTGGGCACAGCTGGCTCATGTTCTGCTGCTGTCAACCAGCACTCCCAGGGCCTTTTCCCACCAGGCTGCTTTCTAGACACTTTTCCCCAAACCTGTAGTGGTGGATGCCTGGGGTGGTTACCACCCAAGTACAGGACCTGGGACTTGGTCTTGTTGCACCTCATACAATTGCCCTCAGCCCATCAATCCAGGCTGTCCAGATCCCTCTGCAGAGCCTTTTTACCCTCCAGCAGATCTACACTCCCAGTCAGCTTGGGCTCATCTGCAAACTGACTGAGGGTGCCTTCAGCCCCCTCCACCAGATCCTCAATAAAGATATTGGACAGGCCCCAGTACTGAGCCTTGGGGAACATCACTTGTGACTGGCCACCAGCCACATGTAGCTCCATCCACCACCATTCTCTGGGCCTGGCCATCCAGCCAGGTTTTTACCCAGCAAAGAGCACATCCATCCAGGCCATGAACAGCCAGTTCCCCCAGGGAAATTTGGTGGAAATGGTGTCATAGGCTTTACTGAAGTCTATGTAGACAACACCCCGCAGCCTTTCTCTCATCCACTAAGGGTTCTCACAGAAGAAGACTGGGTTAGATGACACACTTATTCCATTTCTGTAATTTTGAGTCCTTTATTCCCTACCCTGCTGGCTTTAAATTGCCATCCTGCTACTACATTCTCAGACTGCCTGCTGCTCATAAGGATCAAAATAACCAATCTGTTGAATTTTTGACTGTATCTGATGACCATAGGAAAGATCACAATTTATGCTTTTCTATCCTCTAAAGAAAATCTGCTAATGCAAACTGAAATCTTTCCTGCCTCTTGTAGACAGCTGGGCTACAGTTTGTGACTGGAGTTTGAATTGCTAATACAATTTTGACTACAGTTCCCTATATTTCATGTACAGCTTTAAAATTTAACAAGGAGTTATATGCATCAACCTAGGAATTTTTTATTAGTTTTCTCTGCATGTTTCTTTATTACATCCACTAAACAGTTGATGCATACCCTAATTAACCACTTTTATTCTTTTTTGTAAATTGCATTTCAGCTACTGTCTGCTTCTTGATGATGTACACTTGCAATGAAGACAAACGTTTTTCTTGGAGGAATTGCATCATTACAACATGAAATAGATTACCAATAGTTTAATGAGTAGTTCAGTGTCTTCTTCTGAATACTGTTTATTCTGGGTACATCAGAACAAAGACATCATGATGCTGATGGAACTGTTTTATGAGACTGTAATCCACACATGGAATATACTCAAGCTGCAGGGTAATACATTCATTGTTCACATCAAAACTAAGAAGGACAGAGACCACTGACATTTAAAGGGTCTATGTCTCTGAAGTACCAGATGGTTCCAGCTTAATTTTTACTTTGGCTGCAGGTTTGTTTTTTTAAAATTTTTTTTTGGTTACCATAATCACTAATCTATAGTAATCTGTGTTGTGGTTGTTATCAAGGTTGCATTAACTTTTTATTAGACTTTAATTCATTAATGCTAGATTTGGAAGGGGAAAAAAGAGTAAATTCCACCTCCAGTTTCCTCTCTTTCATGTGCATGAATGCCCAGAAATGCCTTCACATCTATTATACAAGAAATGTGTTGTGGTAAAAGGGGAAAGAGAGAACACCCATAGAAAAAATGTCAATCTACTGGTTTATAACAGCTCTTTACTGTAGTTTGAGATGTGGAAGAGCTTATTGGATTTCTATGGCTGCTTCAGAATTTTTGGCGGCTCTTTTTCTCACTCAATTTTTTTTCAGAAAAAGTCTGTTTGTGGGAAAGGTTTAATCTTATTTTTTGTGAACTTTGATATCTTTCTTAGTCTTCTGAAAAAAATAAACAAATCCAGTTTCTTTTTGACAACTAATTTTTCCTTTATAAAATTAAACCCCCTCTAAAAACATGACCTTCAAAATGATCAAAATATAATCTCTTTGTCTAGACAGTTTTTTTTGCATTTGTTTAATTTATGAATGCATTTTAGATTTTGACTTATTGTGATTTAGTAAGGGAAACTGAAAAATCTTACGAATTTTCATAGAAGGGGAACTGTTTTTTGTGCAGCTTTACTGATTGTGTGTCTCCCGGATAATTTTCTTTTTTTAGCTCCACAGTCTACCTCCTACATGTGAAAAAAAAATTTTCTTATATTCCTGTGCTCCTGGTCATAAGTCCTATATCCTTCTGATTTTAAAACAAAGGACACCAAGAGGTATCAGTTTGGTTTCCTCCTTATTGTTGCCTTCTTGTTGATACTTTCAATTTGTTCCTTGCTGGGTGTGGTATGTGTCTCTATGGCTTTCTTTGACCATTTCATTCTGTATAAAATGATGGCTACATGCTGCTGCTTTCCAGAATTCCAGAATTTCCAGAATTCCCCCACCTGCAGATGGGGAATTCTGACTGGATACTGATTTGCACACTTTATCTGAAATGTATAAGAATGTTATAAAAAGAAGTCTTAGATGCATGTTACAGCTGGAACACAAAGGGCTAAAAATCTGGCTGCAGTTATGTATGAAGGAACAGATAAAACAAGAAAAAAATAAGGACCATTCTCAGTGAATTTAGCTAAGAACCATGAACAGCTATTTTTCTGGGTGCTATACTATATCAAGGAATTTATGTGTTTTGTGGAGTTATTTTCTGTTTGTTTGCTGGTTTCCCACTCATATATCCGAACAAAATAATTTAGGAGTGACTAAAGGAAAACAGAATCACTTCTTTCCAGTCAGTTAAAAAGGCAGGTATCAATTTTTTCAGCTCTAAGTGTGCCATTTCTGTGCATTTAAATGGGTAAGTACACATTAAGATCACTATAATCCTTTCAGCCAAACTTTACCCAGCTCTTTGTTCTCTCACTCTTTTCAGCCATATAGATTTTCCTGATATCCGTTCTTTCCTTTTGTTTACTCTGACTCATTGATTACACATTGCTAATGGGTTTTTCTGTGCTTCTCCCTTTGTGAAATGAGAAACATCTATTTTTGCTGTTGTGTCAAGATAATAGATTTATTAGGAATACCTCAGTTAGTAATTGGTATGTTCCCATTAGGAGACAGCTCCTTAAATCAATCCAGAGGTACCACTTCTCCATATTCTGAGGCACTGTAATTTGAGGTGTTCAAATACTGCTCCTATTCTAGGCTACCTTGAAAGAAAGTGAAAATACTTTCTTCCATTAGAGAAATAAAGTATTTATGGGGAGAAGGTGGCTAGCTTGTTTGTAAATGAGATAAAATATGCAAAATTTAGGATGTCTTGGGATAGTGATTTCTATCAGACAGTAAAATGTAACAGTATCAGTTGTGTTTTTTTCTTAATGTGTGTGTGTGTATGCTTTCTCTGAATACTGCTTTCAGTAACTTATGAGAATTATAAAAGCAGTGGAGAAATAGGTACTGGATTTGGGTGCCTCAGTAAAAGCATTTCCAGCAGGTGGAGGGAGGTGATCCTGCCCTTCTATTCAGCTCTGGTGAGGCTGCATCTGCGTCCAGCTCTGGACTCCTCAGGACAAGAAAGACATGGAGGTCCTGGAATGGGACCAGTGATGATTAAGGTCATGGTGAATCTCTCTTATGAGCAAAGGCTGAAGGAGCTGGGCCTGTTCAGCCTCAAGAAGAGATGACTGAGAGGGGACCTGTTGCCATCAGGGACATGAAAGAGCCACACTCACGTTTGAAGTGAGAAGTGAAAGAAGGGCAGTTTATTACGATTTGGGGTTTAAATAGTTTGGAATTTGATCAAGGATTGGGAGATGAGAGGACCACCTCTCTGACCCCAGTGGTCAAACCAGCAGTCCACCACAGGGAGGGATGAGAAAACAATCTACTTGTTTATGTTACATGCCCCAGTAGAAATATGTAAACAAGACCAGAAGGCTAAAGAATCAGGGCAACAGGGATCTCATCAGTGAATGTAAGAACATTGGGTTTGCATGGCCAGGTTTGGTAGCAGGGGGCTACAGGTGGCTTCTGTGAGAAGATGCTGGAAGCTTCCTTCACATCCAGCAGAACCAATCCCTGATGGTTCCAAGTTCGATGTGCTACTGGAAAAGTCTGTGCCAATTCAAAATTATGGTAACACCTCCATGACAACATTCTTAAGAAGAAAAATTTAAAAAAGTTATTATGCAGGTGTAATTTCATAGCAGGAGAAGGACTTTTCCCCCTGAGCAGTGGTAGAAACAATGTGTGATGAACAGGCTGTAACACTCATTCCCTGTCTCTCTGAGTTGCTGCAGGGGAGGAGGCAGAGCTGGGAAGGAGGGACAGGTGGGGGGAAATTGGTTTCTAAGGTCTTAGTTTACTTCTCATTGCCTTGCTTGGACTTTGTTAGCAACAAATTCATTTAATATCTTTAATTCAAGCCTGTTTTGTCCATAATGGTATTTGGTAAGTGATCTCTCCCAGTCCTTATCTCAATTCATTAACCCTTTGTTATATTTTCTCTCCACTGCCCAGCTATGGAGGGGAGTGCAAGAGTGGCTTTGGTGGGTGTCTGCTATCCAACCAGTGTCAGCCCACTGCAATAAGGACCTGAAGGGAGGGTGTCCAGAGGATGGAGTCAGGATCTTTTTTGTGGTGCCAAGCAAAAGGACAAGAGGCAACAGGCAGAAACTCATGCGCGGGAATATGAGGATGAATTTCTTTTCCATGCAGGTGATCAAGCACTGGAACAGATTTCCCAGAGGGGGAGTGGAATCTCCCTCACTGGAGGAATTCAAGAGCTGGACACAACCCTGTGCCATGTGCTCTGGGATGACCCTGTCTGAGCAGGGAGGTTGGATCAGATGATCCCCTGTGGTCCCTTCCAACATGACCCAGTATGTGATTCTGTGATTCTGTAATTCATGCGTGAGGTATAAAATAATGGTTGAGGTTGGAACGCACTACTGGAAGTCATCTAGTTCAAAGTCTCTGTTCAAATCGGGTCACCTAGAGCTAGTTGCCCAAACCATCCAAGTATGGGAAGGCTACATAGGTGGCCTGCACTCAGATGTCTGCTCCACATAGAGAATATGAGTCTCCTCTTGAGGGCAGCCTTGGCAAAGCTCAAAAAGTCAATGCTGTTCAGGCCTAACCTTGAAGAATGAGCAAACAAACTCAGCAGACACACTATGAACTAAGCCTCATCCTCTCAAATGTAGAGGGAGCTAATCTGACATGGTAATTTATCATGACTATGGCTGTGTTATGGCCTCCTTCCTGTGCCAACAGAGAGAAAGAAATTCTTGGTTAACTTCTGCTTCATAGGAACATTTGGACTTGCTTATTTGGCCAAAGCTATGTGAAAAATCTCTCAAGGAGAGTGTACTTCCCCTCCTGTCTCCCTCCTGCAACTGCCTAAAGCCTCTGAAGCAGAGTGAGTGCTTCATCTCCTTTGTTAACTGCCTTCAGACTGCTCGTTAGACAGCACAGTTTGCAGCTGAGCCTGGCTGTTCACCAGGAAGCTAATGTTATCCAAATTTCGGTTCAAAATAGAATGAATTAAAGGCATTTAATCTCAATTTCGGTCTTTGCTTGTTTTCCTCCAAGCTGTATAATTGAGCTGCCATTTCTAAATCACTGTTCCCAGCTCCTTGTCACTTAACATCTCTAGCATTTCAAGCAGATTAATCTTGAATTTTTATTGTGTAACCACATTTCAACTGGAAATAGCAGCAAATCCTAGACATTCCGAATCTCATCTTCGCATCATATGTAGCCAGTGTTATTGCTGCCAAGTAAAAACCAAGCAAGGATGAGTGTGTAGTGCTCCTTTGCATTGAGTGGAAAAAGAGGGGAAGGAGTCTCCTCTGCACATGCAGAGAAGTGGGATAGCACACTGTTAACAATCCACTCTGAGTGGCAGTGGCTGGGTTTCCCTCTGGCAGTTCTAGGGGACTCCTGGATGGCTTCTTCCAGATCTCTAACTTTATCAAAGTTGAAACCTTACTTTATGTTATTAAATATATAACTTTATGTTATTAAAATGAATATCATTTGCATGGGAGGCTATAATTAGTGCAGAAATAGCAGAAGTTGGATTAGTTATGGTAAAATTGTGAAACAGCAAGGAGGAGTGTGGGAGAAACAGGTACTGTGATCCCCACCAACAGGTTGGGAGTTTAGTGAACACATAGATTACAAAACATGTTATGTCAGTACCAAACAGTGGGCTTAATTTTTTTTTATAACTTCAGTTTCACTTTAACTATTCTTCCACCGTCTCCTATCTCTTGTTGCAAATAGGGCTGTTGAAAAAAACCCCAAACCCAAAAAGTCAGTATGACATGGAGAGTTTAATAGTAGACCTGTATTCCTTGGGAACTGTGTTGAAGTCATGAAGGCACAGAGACTCGAGACATAGAATCACCCCATAGGACCACTCCGTCTAAGGTATGAAAAGCACATGGCAAAATGGGATCAAAGGCTGAATTTTATGATTTGCCTTCTTTGATTAGGGGAAACTGTCTGTTAATATGTGTAAGACAATATGTATCAACCACTTGCAAAAACAGCAATGTCAGGTAAAAGGTACACATGCTCCCACCTCAGCTGTGAATCCTGAAAGCCAACACTGGAAAATTCAAAATCCCTTTGGTTTAGAAAGCACTTTGCCAAGATTGTGTTCCTATCTTTCGTGCAATGCTGCCTGTGAAGAAGTCAGTTAAAGAGTGAAAAGGCACACCAATGTTGTTTCTGATGGAAAATATACGAGAAAATTATGTGGGAACCGAATAGAGAACCTGGAAATTCATTTCACTGTTGTGGTGGAATGGGAAAATTCTCTAGGAGGAGAAGATTGTCTCTAAAATGCGGTTTGGGGATTAAGATGGTAGAGAAGAACTACGGGGCTTTAGAATGGTTTCAGTTTCAGGTTGATGAGGGTTTGGATTTCATCTGTGGAAGGAAACAGTACCTAGAAAAAGACTGTCTGTGGGGTTTTCTCTTCCCTGTCCGCCCTTGCAATCTTCCCTGTGGAACTGACAGTCTCTGCCTCCTGTTGTCACAAGCCCCTTGCACACACGGGCACTTGTGCCCTCCCCATCCCAGCTGTCCCTGCAGACGCTCGCTTTTACCTCGTCATTCTCCACATCATTCCCTGCTTATCCTCCCCGCACGTTCTCACCACAAACAGGGGAGGAAAAAAAAAAGAAAAAAAAAAAAAAAAAAGACGAAAGAAAGGCGTATGGCAGCAACAATG
>JBBMKD010000001.1:100923109-100945648 GCA_037834095.1 Argya squamiceps
AGAAAGGGCGCCCGGCTGCCCGCTGGACCTGCTGCCGGCGCCAGCCCTTCCGCAGCCGGCAGGACGCTCGGGGCCGCGGAGCTGGGAACGATGGCGGAGCTCAGCGGCTTTTTCCGCACAAGGTGGCGCGGACCGCCCGGAGCCGGGGCTTCCCCGACACTCCCCGGGCCTCCCCGGACACCGTCCCGGGCTCCCCCGACCCCGGCCGTCCTCAGCGCCCGGCGCTGGCCCCGCCGGCAGGTGGCGCTGCCGGTGCCCGCCGGCAGGTGGCGCTGCCGCCATTTGTCCGTTTTGTTCCCTCACAGCGTGCCAAGGTGAGGGGGAGAAAAAGCCTCTGGACGGATTTGAGGAAATTAACGTTCAAAGCAAGCAGGGTGGCAGCGGCAGGATATTCCTCCCTCTTCTTCCCATCGCCCCGTCCTTCCTCCCGTCTTTCATAGAGTTGTAGAGTTATAGAATGTTAAGGATTGGAAGGGGCTTCAGAGACCATCTAGTCCCAAGGCCCCTGCCCTGGGCAGCCACACCTCCCGCTATCCCAGGTTGCTCAAGGCCTTATAAAACCTGGCCTTGAACACTGCCAGGGCTAGGACACCCACAGCTTCTCTGGGCAACCTGTTCCTGTATCTCACCACCCTCAGAGTAAATAATTTCTTCCTAATATGTAACCTAAATTTCCTCTTTTTCAATTTGTACTCATTAATCCTTGTCATTCCAAGGCATCACTATCACTACAGTTCCTGACAAGAACTTCATGTCATTTGTGGGTGTGTCTGTGTATTAGGACTGGTTTCAGCTGGGAATGTGCTTTGACAATGCCCAGGAGGCAGAAAACAAGTCCTGTGACACTGGCCTCGGTGCTCAAAAAAACTGTAGTGGATTCAGTGTAGGGACGAGCTTGTGGAAGGGTCCCTGTCAGACCTGACCACCTCCACAGGGCTTGGATTCATCTGGAGATGCTTTAATGTGTGTTTTGCTGAAAATGGTGTTTGGACTGCTTGGTGTCGAGTTTTCCAGCTGGCAGCAGCTGTGTGCCAGATGGGACTCAGTGTGTATTTACACTGACATTTTGAGACTTCATGTGGAAGTTGGTCCAAGGAAGCTGAATTCTGCCACTGATTGTGCTGCAGTCAGATCCTGCTGACCCTGACTGGAGAAACCAGCAAGAAGTTCATGTTACCGCCTCATGGCTTTGCAGCAGGTACCTGATACTGATACCCTGATACCTGTTTGTCTGTCAGTTTCTCTGTCCCCTCAGTGGTGGAGTTCAGCCATATCATCCTTCTCAGAGACTAATAGCATTAGTGACATTTTTACCAGTTTTCCATAACTTCTCAACTTCTCAGCAGACCTGAAATTGGCTAACCATGTTAGAGAAGAGGAAAAAAAGAGATTGATCTTTCCCTGGTTCTACATTAAAATCTTTAAAATGTCAGCCAGCTTGGTAAGGAGGGCGAGACTTTTCACTTTAAGAAATAAACTTCAGAGTAAAGGTTTGTTTCTATGACACAGCTAAAAGGGAATTAACAGTAGGAAATTAGTCTTTAAGAGCAGCCCAAAGTATCAGAAGGGAGGGAATTTAAGTAAGGGTAACATTTTAATTGGCTCTAATTTCCAGAGTTTCATCTGTTTTGTATAAAACTGGCTAACAAATGAGTTTTGTGTTTCATGTCTATGCATTATTCCATGTGAATAAAACATTTAAAAGGATACAACATGAGAAAAAAACCTGGCCAGACTTACCAATATAGACTTCAGCAAAGTCAGATTAGTGATTTATGTTTTCAGTTGTCTATAAAAACATGTGGTAATCTGCATTATTTTTTGTGTGTTTTAGCTTATTCCTCTCATGACAGTTCAAAAAATACAATATTAACAAAAGAAAAAAAAAAAAGATGGCTGTAGTGGCTACATTAGAAAATTATTAATAAGGTTCCTTAAAAATAAACTTTGTAAGAGTACTTTAGACTTCTCAGCTGGCAGTGATTATAGTAAGTTACAGTATTGACCATGGAGTTTAGAGGTTGCTCACCTTTCTGCAGGCCTAAAGGCTGCCTGAGGAAAGACACAAGAATTTAGCTCCAATGCAGTATCAGTCATTATCTTCTCTGACAGAATCAGAAACACATTTTTTTACCATGGTAGAGGTTGTAGTCTTAGAATTAAAAAAATTTAGGCAGCTGCAGGATGCTCCTTTCATCCCATTCAGGTGAGCCTGCCTTACAATGCTGTGCCCTAGGCTCGAATGGGGATTTTCAGCTCTGTTTTCAGGAGCAGCTGCAACAATAAGGCATCTTTCTAGCTGCAGTGCAGCAAAGGTCTGCATTGACACTAAAGTCCCGTGGTGGCAATAAGATCATTAACAAATTGACTCATGTACATGTTTCAAGACTTTCTTCCACCTCATTTTTAGCCGTTGAAAAATGTTCACCTCCTGTTTGAGAAGTCTTTCTCTGTCACTAGAGGACACTATTGAACAGAAAATGCAGCACTTGAGCACTCAGATGAGAGATTGCCTGTTCCCAAGTGCCAGAAACTCAGAGAGAAATTTAGGATTCAGCAACAGATTTTAACACAACTTCTCAGGGTTTTTTTTTTTTTTTTTTTTTTTTTCCTACCTGTACTGTCACTTTACTATCCTTACTCTTCTCCACTGGGAAAAACCCACTGGAATCATGTCAGCCAAGTATCAGACCGATTTCACTGTTTCCCTCACGGTTTCATGCACTTAAACTATGGTATGTCAGACTGAAATAACAGTGGTTGTGCCAAAAGACATGGAGTAAACAGAATACTGGGCAAAGGGAATTTCCTCCATGAATATGAAGATGGATTTCTCGTTTTATTTGTGAATGTTACTAAGGTCTTTCTTCAATCCCATTTCTTATCCTTCATTTCAAGATCCAGAGAAAATTAACAAGAGGCTTTCAAAGTTTTATCTTGAAAAAAACTTGTGTCTTTCCTATGGAAAAAAACAACAACATTTAACATATGACAAATAGCAGACACAAGAAATGTCTGTCTAAACAGAATGAGAGCTGCTGAGTAAAAGTCTGAAGAAACTGAGAGCTCTGACACATTTACAGCAGGCTACTCCATCCCACTGGTATTAGCTTGCAGTATGAAACACCTTTATTTTGGAAACCATTTTGTGGTTTGATGTAACTGTCTGCTTATAGAATCTGGGAAAAATTCCACATGCTACACCCTGTAGACCTTTTCTAAGAAATGTAATAATGTTTCCTCATATAGGGAGGAAGAGATGTGATGACCTAAGGCATGTATTGTTGAAAACAAGGATGTGGTTTTTCCAGTACTGTCCATCTGGTGTCTTTCATAAGGCAGTGTTAATATAACTAAGTTTGTAGAAGACCAGAAGCAAAAGCAAATGCTTCAGGGACTGCAATAATGAAACCCTTTAACCAGTTTTGTTCTGAACACAGTAAGATTGTAATAGATGGCTGATAGCCAACACTCAGCAGTGTCAAAGAAAGCAAACAGATGATGAAAATAAATAGAGAAAAATGTTTATGCTGAGTTCAAGACATTGAGACTGAAGAAGACATAGATCAAAGCGCTACAGAGAACTGCACAAACCTATGCTTTGAAAATCATGTTGCAAACCACTTGTAAAAATATATATTTTGTAGTAGTCTGGATTTCAGTAAAAAGATGGAATAAATCACTTTGCCTATATTTTGGTAGTTCAAAAACTATATGCTATATATGCAACAGATTTTTGGAAGTGATTGCTTATGCACAAGCAGTGATTTTCCTGGAAAGCAGTATGGGTTAATTATTTGTTGAGTGAGGTAGAGTGCCAAGATATGGTTTGTGATTCCTTCTTCAGACACAGGACTGGCTAGTTTCTCTGTCCTTCTCCTCTCCTTATAGAGAGAGGCCCTTTAGAGTAGCAGTCTTGTGAAGCATGTGTTAGCTTCAAAACTTGTGAAACAGCTCAAACCCACAGTAAATTGAAATACTGCGTGAGATGGCATAGGCAGGCCACAGGAAGAAACACAAAACCGTGTGAAATGCAAAGAGTAAATCAATTTTTGTTACCTCCCCAACTAGGGGATCCCCAAAGCAGCACCTGGTCAGAGGCACACAGGCAAGGATGCACCATGGAGTGCTGTCCATGCTGGATGATGACCAAACCTGCCCTTCTGTATTCCTGAAGGTGTCATTTACCACTGTGCTTTGGTCCTTCCCACACCAAGGCTGGAATCTCAAGCATGTTTGATAGGATGCCTCTAAGTCTATCACAGATCTGTGTTATCCAAACACAGATATTCTTCTTGTCCAACACACAAGGCCAAAGAACAGTTAGTATGATGTATTTGGTTTTGGCACACCAGCTGCAAGTTCTTGAGTGTATTTAGAATCCTCCTGACTAATCTTCCATTATTTTCCCACAAATCCTGAAACTGAGGCTAAGGAGGAGAGTACAGCTGGATGTTCCCAGAGTATGTTGTGACTCCATGTTGTGGCCTGCACAGCTGCTGGTGTCGAGGACAGTTTGGGCAAAGATGGTCAGCTCTGCTCAGTCCTACACTGCAATGTGTGGTGAGAGTCTGCTCAGGTGTTGTTTTTTCTCTTGGCACAGTTATGTACGAGGCTGTAAGAGGATCCTGAAACCTCCCAGCTGGTATTTGCAGGATCTTTTACTGAAAATTGATATCCAGACCCTTTAGCTTCCCATCAGATCTCAGCTGGCTAATTTGTTTGAACTTCCTCTTCTGTTTTTCTTAATGGTGTCTGAATCTAAGGCTCAAAGAAATAAAGTAAAAAAATAACTGAGAGGAAAAAATAAGAATACAAGTTCAGGGAGTTCATAAGAGCTTTTATAAATCAGCCATTAGATTACAGAAATGCTGTAAGTGCATAGTATATTACCTGGGTCTCCTTCTTACTTTTTATACAAGGTTATTCAAACAGTAAACTGCACTGCGTGACTCTCTCTGTACATAAACACTCATAAGAATGCTCTGGTTTGACCTGTGCATTTTCTGTGCTCCTTTTGCTCAGTTTAGTGGGTGAAGTTTGGGCAGTGTCCCACTGAATAATGCATGTGTCTTTTAATAGCATTCATGTGTTGCTTTGTGTAGGCACTGCCAGAAGCCAGTGCTGCTGCCAGGCCTGCACATTTGTGACACCCAGTAGAGACAAGTATGTGGGACTACTGTGGGCAGGGTTTTCTCAAACCTCTTGTGTGAAGTTGTTCTGGCTAAGGGCAAGTTTGGGAGAAAACCTCCAGAGAGGTCCCTCTAGAAACAAATTCAACCCGACCCACCCCGCACTGGTTCAGGAGATGTAAATCTTTGAGAGAAGTGGAAAAAATTGTTAATTTACCAAGCAAAATACTCAGAAACATGAGTAAATGGATAATATTGAACAATGAAACCTTCTGTTTAATTCATTCAGGAAGTCCTTCTGTGGGTCGGAGAGAGTCCTTTCCGTGGGTGTATCCCCCTTTTCTCTCAGTCTCTCCGGGTTCGGGTCCAGTGTCCTGGCTGCAGCGCAGCTTGGGGAGCCCCGGGGGATCGTCCTGATGTTCCCCGACCGAACAATAGCTGAACACTTCCAAAAAACTCCTGGCCTCAGCTAACTAAAAAAAACCTAACTGAACTCAAAGGAGAGCTCTCTCCTGTTGTCCGTGCTGCAGACAACACACTGAGAGAGAGACGAAGCTCTTATCTCTGTTTTTGAATAGAGCCGCCAAAAATCCACCGCTTTTTCTTCTCCCCCACTTCACTCCTGCATCTAGTTTTAAAGGCACAAAACTTATTTCTGGGGTAAACAGACGAATGGGGATACAATTCAGCATCATAAAGTCACCCCAGAGGTGCAGATGACACAGCTTTTTAAGGAGTCAGCAGTTAGAGAATAACCTCTTCCATGCCTTCCTTTAGATGAGCAGCTAATATGTGTGTATATCAAAAGCTGCTAAAATGGCAACAAAACAAGGCATTGAGACCATCAGCGTGTTCGGTTTCTACCTCTTTTATAGGCACTGGAATTAATTTTCAGAGTTGGCACCAGTTACATCTGTTTTCTTTCCAGCCTCTTCACTTCTGGGTTTGGTTGGGTTTTTTGTTTGTTTTGCTTTCTATGCCTTTTTTGTTTTTTGTTTGTTTTGTTTTAAAAATTTTCTTACTCTTGGGTCATAATTTGTTTGTTAGAAGAGTATTTGAAGATGTTTATGTTTTCTTCTCTGAAATACCCCTGCCTTGTAATTGACATTAGCTTCAGAGAGATGTTGACCTTTGGTTAACAACTAGATATTTTCAAAAGGCATGCCCTTCTGCACTCTCAAAGCAGTGCCAGCTCTTTTAATTGTGCAGTAGACCCCATCCTTCACTTGTGCCTGTATATGAGAAGAGAAAGAGAGGGATCATCCTCCATTACAGATTTAGCTGCGGGATGAGGAGCAGAGAGGAGAAAAACTTAGCTGCCAGATTTATATAACTGGATGCATGCCACTGCAGTCTCTGCAGCTCAGGCCACATGCCAGATCTCTTTCTTAGCCTCGTAAGGCAATTGATTAAATCAAGTTAGCTACTGTATGATTCTAAACTTTTCTTCTTGCTGGCTCCCTTTTATCTAATTTTCTTCCTTCCAGAAGATGCTGCTACAGCTACTCATAGCATTGCTGACTGTGAAAGTGGCAGAAATAGTGGGGTTTTTTTGTTAGTTGGAGCAATATGATGGTAAAGAATATATCCCTAGGACATATTTCCCTGATAGAAATTATGTACAGTTACTGCAGGTTGTGTCCTCCCACTTTCATTTCCTGACTGGTGTTTAACCTGCACTGATCTGAATGGCTGGTAGAGCAGGTGAGATGCTCATGTGGTTGTGCAGCACCACAGGCAGTGCTATTGAAAGAACTCAAATTCTTCAGTCCTTTTGGTAGTGCCATGTCTGATGTAACTGGAGTAGGTGACCAGTTTTCCAGAACTTTGAGGTGGATTTGCTTAAAACCCTTTCTTACATTGGACTCTCAAAGTTCCACAAGATTTTAAATTAAAGAGACATCAGGTTTTATGAGAGTATACATTAGAATACTTAGCATATTTTTTTCCTTAAATAATGAAATCTGAAGGTGACTGGAGATGAAATAAAGGGCCATAATTGCATCTCCTTCTGCCACTGTCACTGCAGTTAGATTCTTTTTTCCTTCAGGTTTCAGACAGCTCAGTAGCTTCCTGGGTTGTGGCAACTCTGTGAAGTCCTCTCTGGTCCATGGAAAGTTTTTCTTCCATTACTTCAGAGTTTGGAGCATCAGCTCCCCTGCTTTTCTCAACAGTCCCTTTTGGTGTGCTGCAGGCACTCCGTTCTATGCTGAGCACCTTCTCTTCTTGTAGCACCTTGTGGACTCTGGAGTTTTCTCACACTTTAGGTTGGTGACAAGGTAATAGCACAGACATGGTAATAAGTGGAAATATGTTAAAATTGATTAATTCTGGATAAAAATAATTGAATTTTGCAAGAACACCCACTCTGAAATGAAATGAGGTCACTCCTGACTGGTGATAGCTCCCATGACTACATTAAATCTTCTTCGTCTTACACAGGAACTCTTAGCATTCTTCCAGGTCATGATCCCAAAATCTGTGGTAGATGCCCCACTAAGTCCCATGACAAGATTTTTTTAACCTTACTCTTTCTGTGTAGGAGTAGTTTTTATGATTCTTCGATTTTCATTTCCTCTCCATTTGAAACTTCTCCTGATGCTTTCCTTAAGCTAGAGGAAGTTGTCCATCATTTTTCCATTCTCCTCTGTGGTTATAGTTACTCCTGCTGTGTAGCTCAATGCTTGCTATGAAATGTTAACTAAGAGTGACATTTTTAGTGGTTGCATGTGGCCCACCTACTGCTGTTTTGAGTCCCTAAATCTGTTGCAGAAAAGTCTTGATATTGATTGGAACAATACTAAGAAGAAATTTATTGCTGATGGGAACACTTACAATGGGGCTTTTTTTAAAATGTGTTTTTTATGGGTAAGAAAACAGTATAAGCAAAAGTCTTTTCAGAAAGGGTATGCATTCCAAACATGGAACTGTAAACACAATAAAATATAATTAATTGTTTAATCTTGATATTCTGAACACAGAAATTTTCAAATGTGGTTCTGGGGCAGTGAAATCAATCTTATATCTTGTCCTTGGGAAAAATAATTTGCATTGCCAAATATGGTTTCCAAATTTGCCCAAATTAAAATTTCTATTATAGAAGTGAAATGTTGAGGTTGAATTTAAGCAATAGAAAGCCAGAATGGAAATTTACCAGCTGATCAGTAACTGCTGGACTGGATTTGCAGGTGCAGATATTCAAAACTTGCCTGGATACAAGCCCACCATGTACTCTAGGGAACCCTGCTTGAGCAGGGAGGTTGGACCAGAGGATTTCTAGTGGTCCCTCCCAACATTACCCATTATGTGCTTCTGTGAATTCTTTATTCAGGACCTCAGCATTTCTGTGGCAGTAAAAGCAAGATAACATTTTATTTTCCTGTTCCTTATAGAGGAGATGGTTGATGAATCTAAAAGTCACCCTGGAACTGGTACCCGGTTGGGGATCTTGTTGACTTTGTAAAAGGTGTTGGCCTACTCAAAGAATAAATCATCATGCCGACTTGGAGATGTGAGACCAAATTTTAATTGTAATTGTTAACAGTAATCTTAAAAAAATGCCCAGATAAAACCTTACTATAGAAACAGACCATGATATGGGCTTCTGTAATCATTTAAACCCCCCAAAGTTACCCATGACTTCTTTCACATTTCTTAAGGAAACTTTCATGTTAAAAATAATCTCAAAGTTGAATTAGCTTCAGAAAAAATGTGATGATAAATATTTCAGCATTATCTGAATGTTGTTCTCTAACTGAAAATAGAGAATAATGGCTTAGAAATTGTTTCAAATATAACAAAACATATTGTTTCATGTAGCTGCATCCTTTCATTGATTTATTTAAAATTAGCAATGATCACACTGAAATAGATAAGCCTTTTGAGGGAGTTTATATTTTTTGTTTTCTTTACAGAGTACATTTGCCAGATGTCCTTTAGACCATCTTTTGTTGTTTGGTGGTTTTTTTTAATGGCTTATGATATTAAATCAGAGAACAAACAATAGTTTTTATATGTAATTTAATTTATTTTGCATTTTACCTTTCACTTGCTTGCATGCAAAAAATGCAGAAGTGTTCAGTTTCAAGAAACGGTTCAAAGTTAATGCCAAATGCAAGAACTTCAAATTATGTTCCTAAACACAGGTTCAGAAAAAAGGATAGTCTGGCTGTCAAAGGTGATGAGCAGCAGTTATAGCCACAGATTTTGTCATCCATATAGTTTAAGATACTCCATGAAGAAGTACTTGCAGTAGCAGATGTGGATTGGTCTTGTGGAGAAGTCTGGGTCTTTGCTTTCAGTTCTCAGGTAGAACCCATCAGGACCTTCCAACTAAAGCCCCACTATGTAAAGCTCATGAAGCTTGGGTTTCAATGAACTTCTTAACCTTTTACCTTCAAAAGTCCTATTTGAGGATTTTTATAAACTGTTTTAGGATTGTGGGATTTAGCTTTGTACCATACCCTGTCACTTCATTTTGTTAAAATGGACACTGCTGTCAGAAATCTTGTGACTCATATTGAGAGTTTGATCTCACCTAGAGCTTATGTTTGGCTGCTAAGTAATAACCTGTCTCTCATTTGAGATGGAGGTTTTGATCAGTTCCTTTCTTTCTGTTCCTTTCTGCCTGTGCACACACACACATATATATACTTAAGCTAACCCCAGTAATTATCTCTCTTGGCTGATTATTTTGGAGGTGATGATGTGAGAGTCATAAGCATTCGTTTCTGTAGTGTTATCCTACTCCACCCCCTCACCATGTGTTGAATTGCTATGGTATTTTTGTTCGTTTCTTGTCTAGTCCTCTCCAGCCTTCTCTTTTTTCAACATGGATTTACAAGCTTATAAGAACTGAACCTTTGTTATTTTCTCCTTTCTCCCCCCTTTTTTTTTTCTTCTCTCTTCTAACTGAATGTCTGTTAGTGAAATCAGGGAGGAAGAAAATTGGGCTGCTTACTTTGCGTTGGTGTTTACTATGAGTCATAACAACAGCTTGGTGCTCTTGAAAACTTTTGTGGTGGGAGAATAAACAGCATGGATGCAGCAAAGAAACAGCAGAATGTACTGTACTTGCAGTTCTCTGACTCAAGGACATAACTGAGGATGATGGGAATGCATTTTGATAGAGATTTGCACTTACTCATGCCATAGATATATAAAATTTCTGCTAAGGAAGCAAATCTTATTGCTCAAAGTTTGCCCTGGTTGCATTGAAACTGGACTTACTGGGAAGGATTTTGGCAGCAGCTGACTTTTCATACAGCTACCTAAAATAGACTTGGTGTGAGAAGTGAGTTTAGAATGATTATTTTGACACTGACAGTACATAGAATTTCAACATGAAATGACGAATTTATCATACCAGTCTCCAGTTATCTGCCTGGAACTACCCACATTCAGAGTTTAAGAACTATTTCATTCTTATGCCTGGAATTACCTTGTTCCCAAACTGCTTACAATTTCTTACAGTTATATTAGAGAAAAGGATTTGTCCTCCATTGGTACAGAACTGAACATGTATTAGGATCCTAAATGACTAGTCATACGCCACATGAAATGTATGCTGTCTTGATTTCTAGTTGAACAATCAGCTATAAAACACTCTATCCCCTAGTAGGTGACTGAAACAAACAGTAAAAGATGGTACTTGGCCCTGTGGCTGAAGGTCTGTTTGTCATGGTGATAAACAAGACTCAAGATCGCTTTCTTGATGCAAAGCCTACTGGACAATAGTTTTTTGACTTCTCTCTGTTCAAAGAACTTAATGCTGTTACAGGCAGCTTCCAAGATTGGTTCCAGTTCCAATATTTGGTGAAGAACATTGGGAAAACAATGAATTACCAGTACATGATGTTAGGCTGTTAGGGTAAGATACATAATAGAGAACATGTGAATAGAGACAGGAAAAAAACCATCAGGATAAAGTAGAAGGATACAGCACAGTGATTTCAATTCACAGCTTTCTGTAAAACTTTTAAAACTGCTTGAACAAAACTTGCCCACAAGTAGTAGGAAGAAAATGCTCACTAGACGAACAGTTCCAGTGTTCAGCTCTGCTGGATGGTCAGTATTTGCCAGCTCCATAATGGCCATGCCATTTTACTGGCAGTAATTTTACAAGTGAATAATGGTGTTGGTTGCTGGTCAATCTCAGCTGTCCTTGTCTACCAGTGGACAGACTAGACAATAAAACAAGAAGATGGAGGCTACGCTTGTCATGAAAAAAATCCTTTCAAATTGATGGCCATGCAACCACTCTCTCTTCATACAGAACATATTCATCAGGAGCACAAAGGAGCTGTTACTTTTAATAATGTTTGTGCGTCATGGAACTGCAAAATTCCACAATTTTCACAGAGTACATGAGAAATTACTGCCTTGCTTGTCATGATATTCATGCTACTTATGGATGCAAAAGACAAATAACTACACCAACTTGCCTTGTGAAAGAATATAAAACAAGTGATTTGTATCAGTACCAGCAGAATTTTTATGGGTACCTGGTATTGCCAATTATAAGCAAGAAGTAGGCTGGAGTGTTGGCCCAGAACATGCTGTATTAGAAACTGTTTTTGTTAGTAAGAGTAAAGAGAGAGAGAGAGCTATAAATGTCATTGACTGATTAAAACTCAGTGAGCTGTTTATGTTTCACACCTGGGCGTCACTTTAGAAAAAGGTAAAATAGCCTGAGAGCTGGGATAAGTATAGTATCAAGTTTTGAGGATAAAGGCAATTATAGGAATGCCAGAGTCACACCTCAGTGTGATTGCTGTGAGCTGCTTACAGCTGCTGGGCGGAATCAGGGTGCATGCAAGGTCAGTGGCTGTGCTGAACCTGCTCTCAGATGTTTCAGTGTTGGCTAAAGTTTAACCAGAAAAAAAGAAACATAAAGGCATGACTTCTGTCAAAGTGGTTCACCTCCTGTGAACAGAACATATCATGTAGTTTCTTGACTCAGGAAAAAGATTGGTCTGGGGATAAATTTTTGGACAGTGGTAAACTGTATTCTACCAAAGACCTCAAGTGTCAGTTTAGATTCACAGGTGTTTAAGAGGGGGAATCACATACCTTTGCCTCTTCTGTGATCCAGGATGCAAAACCTCATGCAAGTCCAGCATCAAGGCTGTATTATTTTACTTCATGATATACTGTAGAGAAAACGTCTTAATTTACATAAAGTGGATAGTGCTAGGCATCTCTAGTAACCTCTCCTCAGAAGTTATTTGTCCTTATAATTGCAATGGTATGCTTTGTTTCTAGTCCAGATTTCTCAAATATTCATTATGCTGAGATTTCTATGAAAAGTATCTTTCTAATGGTGGTGTCTCTATACTCTGATCAAGGGGGCTAATTAAACATTCTCTTGGATAGATTAAGTCGCTTAGTCATAGTCACATATTTTATGAACATGTGTCGTTCTTGCAGTTTTTCCTAAGGCACTTCCAATTCTTCACTTGCAATGTGAACACCTATATTTGTCACAGCCTTGCATTGGGATCTTCAGTTCAGTCAATAATTTAACCATGAACTCCAGCATCCTTCTAAATTTGAGGTTAGAGTCCTCCATCAATTATGTGCTGCGGCATATGTTCTTTTTCATTAGATTTGTATTTGGCTGTATTAAAATTGATGTTATGTAAATGAAACTGTGTCACCAAATAGTTTCACCATTCAATCTGATCTGTTGCCACAATTAATTTGCACTCTGTTGCCCTTTTGTTATCTGCAAATGTTGGCTTTCTTCTTCTGGGTTATTCATGAAGACATGGGTTTGCATGAGGACTCATGGTCAGTTTAGAAGTAACCCCTGCCAATCCTGGCAAGAAAAGGGTCACAGCAGAGCGGTCTGACATTTATAGTTATTGTTGAGACCCATCCATCAACCTATCCTCAATCTATTTAGTTTATTCCTTTATTGTGTGACTAAGCTAAATTGTTTATCACAGTGTTTTTTTCCAAGAAACTTTATTAACAAACTTGCCATTAACTGAAACACAATTTAACCAAATATATACTCCCATCAACATTTAAGACCTACTTTCCATAAAACAGTGATTATCATTATATTGTGGTTGTATTCTGAAACATTCTCTTTACTGCTTTGCCTGTGATGATAGTGCACTAATTGATACACAGTTAACCGGTCATTGTCTTTATCATTTTTATATTGCTAGCTCACATTTAGCTTTTTTCCTCCAATAATCTGAATATTTACTATTTTTAGTAAAAATTATTTTCAGTGTGGTACATAAAAAACAATAAAAGATGCCAGTTGCACCAGGCAGTGAAGAAACATGGAACAACACAAATTCCTTTTCTGGAAGTACTGTGCAGGATGGATTCTTGTTGTTATGCTGGTGTTTGAATATAATTGCACATGGGAATGTAAATCAGGAGAAGGCAAGACAAAATGATGTTCCTCTTCCAGGTGACTGTTTCCTTAATTGTCAGGTTTTTAATGTTTGTAGTGCTGATTTGGTCACATCCTGCCTCAAATCATCAGCCATGTGGTTTGAAACATTCCAGAACTGGTGTTCTGGAATTTGTCTAATAGATTTATGTATTTGTATGCCAAATAAAGTATAAAATAAAGTAATCACTGAGGATTGGAACAATTACTGTAGGCTGCTAACCATATGTGAGAACAAAGTGCGTGACTTTCGTATGATTAGAATGAATCAGAGGTAGCCCACTCTGTGTTGCAGTGACACTTTTATTAAATGAATTCATAAAATGAGTGTTTGGAGTGCTTTAGATGACATTAACCATAGATCTTTTAGGCTGAGGGTTGTTTCTGTTTGCATCATCTTGTTTAATGTGTCGTTTTTGGTTTGTGTGTTCAGATTCTTAGTGATTGCTACATTTGAATGAGGCCATAAAGGGGAAAGAAAGCAAGATACAGGTGCTTTCCAAGTATATGGATGTCAAATGGAGCTGAAGTCACTAAACATGGCATTTCATTATATCCACTGGCTTACAACATAAGAATCTATATGTAGAAATAATTAAAGGCTTGCTTGTAATTTCACAATCATAACTTCCAAGGTTCCTCTAGTGTCTAATGGGATTTAGATCAGACCCTTATTGTCCTCAGTCACTGTTAATCAATATAAAAATTTATTGCTAAGGAATAAGGAGATTTGGGCTTTTGCCATTTTTAATTTTATGAAATTTTTGACTATAAGGTGTATTTTAAAGCCCTGTGTTGTGTAAGCTCCATGTCTTATAATGCAGCAAACATCTGCCAGAGTTTGCAGAACAAAGTGATTTGAAAATAGACTGAGTCTATTAATTAATAAGCATACATAAATTTATTGAATTTCCAAGTATTAAATGAACTGCAATTTTTTTTCCTTTTATAAAAAGTAAGCACATAAAAGTAATTGGTATGTAGCAACCCACCTTCTCATGAATAGTAGTCTTAAAAAAAGACCTGCCTGTCAAAAAGGAGGTCTCAAGCCTCTCTTTGTTCTCTGCTAAATAAAAAGTCATCAGTTTCTAGCTATCCAACCAATATAATCTAAATTTACTGTTTAGCTTGGTCCTAATACTCTGTGTATGTTTGTTTAGGGAAAACTACCCCATTGCCCAGGTCTTGACATTTCTGTTCAGATCAGTGGTTAGAAGAGGCTGGACTGAATTTATTCCTGTCTTTGTGTTTGAGGAATTAGGTGGCAGGTAGGGAAGATACGTATATGTCATTTATAAAGCATCTGGAAGTCAGTGATGTGTCACCATTGTTTTAAGCTGGAGCAGCCCTGGCAAGTATGTTACAGTGTAAAGTTCCTGTGTAGGGATGCAGCGCTGGGATAACCTGTCTCCCCTTGTGTTAAGAAACATTAATCACTTGGCTCACATTTCATATGTTCCTGTGCTTAATATGGAATACATCCCTGTTGGCTGCATATGTTCCAGGTTTTATGTCTTCATGGAAAAGAGAAACATAATTGCGGAAGACAAGTGTTTGGTTGATCACACTTATTTTCGTGTGCTCAGTTTGCACCTTTACAAAAGAAGTAGTGCTTGGAAATGCATCCCTTAGGTGATGGGAGCCAGAGGGAATCTGTCTTGGAAGAAGGGTAAGGCTATGGGGACTTAGGAGGGGGAAGATAGGAGGAAGACTGGTGTCTTGGGTTACCTTTATATCAGTTATAGACACTTGCAATTCATGCTGCCAAGTTTTTAGTTTTTCACAGGTAGCTTGTGGGATATGCATGTGAAAATGTGATGTTTTCAAACATAATCTTGCACTAAAAGGACTCCATAAAGTTTGGAGGATAAAGGTAAAGGGTAAGGAAGCATGAGAATGCTACACTCTTCAGTTATCGTCTAACAGTTTATAGCCAGAATAATAGGTCTTCAATATCCTGATATTTTTTCAGGTGCCTAGTCCACTGGATGCCACTTATTTATAAGTAGGAGTATTATATAATCAGTATTTAATAAGGTAGTCTTGACACTTAATATAGACTGGGTTATCAGCTTCTTCTGTTCTTCTTTAGTGTCTGACAAATTTTCTCTGTTTATTCTGAGTCTGAATTTTTTAGCTTCAGACCAGGCCGCGTATTGCTGAAATAACTACTTGAGAAAGATCTCTCAAGATTTGCATTGTGGACATTGGACAGCTCTGAGTCTTGTCAGCACATTTAACATACTCACTTCTAGGTTAAAAAAAGGAACGGTGTTCGAAGGATAGCTCTAGGTGTAATTTTCAAAGTTGGTCTAAGAGCAAATTTTTCTGAGCACTTTTTACCTCTGTATGGCCTCATATAGTGATGAATCATGTGATGCTATGCTGTGTGTCAGATTATTTCCCAATGGATAGTTTAAACTGAGAAGGTTTGCCTAAAGTAATCAACATCCTAATTTTTTTTTTTTTTTTTTTTTTTTTTTTTTTTTTTTTTTTTTTTGTGCAAATTATTATTTAGAAGTGTGTCTACAGGAAACAATTAAGAGAGATTGGATATACCATTCTTGCCAAGAGGAAATGAGAAACAGCATACATTGTTTGTGGAAGATACTCCTCTGGAAATCATAATTCCATACTGTTCTTGTTGAGCAGGAAGACTGCCTGTAATCTTGCTTGAAATGTTCTTGTAAATTTTATCCATTGATAGCAAAGCTATCCCAGTGTTAATGGCAAGAGAAAGCAGCTGGACAGTGAAAGAATGGCTGCCAAGCATACAGTAGAAGGCACTTCAGACTGTGCCACAGGAAAGAATTAAAACAAAAAATAATCCTACTATGGGAGGAAGATATTAAACTCACTGAGGAAACAGTGGCTTAAGTCTTCATCCAAAGAAAGCAGCCTTCTTTATTCCCCTCAAGGTCTGCAGGGTTAATCTGTCACTTTGCTTCTCACAGTTTGCATGTCTATGAATGAAGTATTTTGAGAGTCCCTGTGTGGAAAGTGTTGCCTGGGGTAGGTATGGTGGAATTTTGGGGAGAGACATTATGAGGATTGCTTATGTTTATATCCATTGGGCCTTTAGACAAACTTCAAAGATAACAGTAGAACATTGGTTTTTGAATTCAACAGATGCAGATGTACTCCTAACACCTGGGTTTAGTAACAGCTTCCCAGGAGGGAATAATCTCTCTGATGTCTGGTTCACTTGGAGGCTTGAGGAAAGAAATATCTTGTTTCAAACTTCGCAGAAGCAGACATGAATTAAGGAGGCCTTTTTTAACCCAAAACACCCTCCACACAGCCTGCTTTATGATGTATATTAATCAAAGCAGGTCAGGGATCCCCCTCTTGTAACAATGATATAAAAATAGAGAAATCACCATTTGTAGAAAACTCTGTATACAGAAACCTGTATAGAGATTGTTTTTTCAGTGGTGGGAAAAATAATCTAATCATACTGACTTTTGATTGAATTATTTTCTACCCTGCAACTAGTAACATTATTTTCAAACTACAGTTGTATCTCGTAGTATGAAAAATTATTATTATTAGCAGTACAGTCAGAGTCTGGTTATGATAGAGTCAGTCTGTTGAATTTCTGCTTTATTCGCAGATTGATATATTTCAAGGCTAAATAGATCTATAAAGTATAAGGCCAAAAAATAAAGTTATGTGTCAGCCCCACATGGAAATTATAGAGATGAAATTGTCTAGTAATTCTTGAGTTATATCATGTAGTCTGAGTACAGCAGTGCACTAGAGTACTTAGTGCTGACGGCAATTTTGCCTGGAGTATTTAATTTTAAATGCAAACCTAAAGGATAAGGAAAGAAGAAAAAGCTAAGAAAAGCAAAGAGAAAAAAAAAGAAGCAAGTTTTGCATTAGATATTTTTTTTTTCAGTACTTACTTAGATAGGTCTGTAGTTAGGCTTTCTTTTTTCTATCTCAAAGGGAAAGTAGCATGTAAACAAGACTTTTCACTTCAGGGAGAGTCAATTATTGAACTGATTAATACAATTGTCTGGATACCAGGCAGTCACTGAAGGTGCCCTGTCACTCCCCTCCTCAACTGGACAGAGGAGAGGAAATATAATGACTTGTGAGTTGAGATAAGGGTGGGGGGAGATCACTCACCAGTTGTCATGGGTAAAACAGATTCAGCTTGGGAAAACTAATTAGTTGAATTTATTACCAGAAAATCAGAGTAAGTTAATGAGAAAATAAATCTTAAAAACACCTTCCCCCACCCCTCCCTTTTTCTTGTGCTCAGCTTTATTCTCGATTTCTCTACCTTCTTCTCTGCAATGACTTAGGGGACTGGGGAACTGGGACTTGGTCTGTTCATCACATGTCTCTGCTGTTCCTTCCTCCTCAGAGGAAGAACTCCTCACTCTTCCCCTGCTCCATCACAGGGTTTCTTCAATAGGAGACAGTCCTCCATGAACTATCCAAGGGGAGTCCTACCTATGGGCTACAGCTCTTCACAAACTGCTTCAGCATAGGTCCCTTCCATGGGGGCAGTCCTTCAGGAACAGGTTCCTTCACTGTAGATCCCCCATGGGGTAACAGTTTCTGTCAACAAACCTGCTCCAGTGTGGGCTTTTTTCTCCATGGGGCCATAGTTTCTGCCAGGATCCTGCTCCAGCATGGAATACCTATGAAGTCACAGCCTCCCCTCCAGCATGGGGTCTTCCACACAAGGCAGGGTCAGAATGGTTGCAGTGTGGACCTCTGTGGGCTGCAGGGGCACAGCCTTCCTCATCATGGTCTTCACCACGGAGTGCGGAAGAATCTCAACTCTGGCACTTGGAGCCTATCCTACCCCTCCTTCTGCACTGACCTTGACAGTCTGCAGGACTGTCCCTCTCACGTGTTCTCACTCCTCTCGTCTGGGGCTGAAATTGCTCCTGTGCAGTGACTTTTTTCCCTTCTTCACTCACTTATCCTGGAGGTGTTGCCACTATTGCTGACAGGCTCAACCATGGCCAGCAATGGCCTCGGGGCTGGCTTGGATTGGGTCTGTGGGACATGGAGGAAGCTCCCAGCAGATTCTCACAGAAGCCACCCCTGCAGTCCCACTGCTATCAAAACATGGCCACGAAAACCCAATACAGCAACCAATTATTGGACTGAGGCCACAGCTTCCAGTGTAAGCCGAAACATGGGTCTTTGGGCACAATACAGTAAAGAATGCCAGAGAAAAAACCTCATAGCTCTGAAAAGATGCACCGCCTTCTTTCAAGTCAAATAAATCAAAGAAACTGCAGTCATATTGCTCCAGAAAACACTGCTATTGCACTATTGCTCCAGAAAACACTGCTATTGCACTATTCTTTGGATCCTTTGTAGGTGCATTTTACTGTCAGAGTTATCCATAGGCCAAAACATCCAGGTTGATTTAGATTGAAGGTACTTTGTTGCTCTTTGTATATAAATAGCAGGGAGGATAAATGTGGGATGAGAATAGCTGCAAAGGAAATTGGGGCTCATTCAATGTGTCTTCAGCACTTTATGGCATGCACTCTAAGCTTTACAAATTTTAACTCCTGTCATCTTAATATAGCCTGTAATTATTCCTCAGGGTATGTCAATTATTCCTCAGGGTATGTCAATTATTCAATGCCTATTTAAAGTAACTAATAAGCTATCTTTGACAATTTTGTGAGTTGAGTTCTATTGGCAGTAAAGTTACTGATTTTTTCCTCTTCAATGGATATTTCCCAATAATTTGATGAAGTTGATTTATTATTTGTATACTTGTGCTTTACTAGAAAAAAATATTATCTGCAAAGACTTACATAAATTTGGTACATGTTAAACTGAAAATTAGTCATGGTGAGCAATTTTCTTTTGGCTTAAGCGCCCTTGTTTGGATTCTTGGGTAGGGGAAGACACTGTGTTGCAATTTAATGTGATCACAAGCTACAAATTATTGATTAGAAATGTTTCACTGCATTGAAAGCTTATTCTCAAGATGGATACATTTGGTAGCATGTGGGTATTGTTGCATAAGTAGCACTTTGCTACAATCTTGCAAAGCAATGGCTGCTCTGTTTCCTGTAACTGGAATTGGGAAAACCTCCTTATGGAGAAACTAAAGTGGCTTACAGGTGTATGTGCTTGTGTACTACACATCACATGTGTTGCATGAACTGTCTCCTCCTCTCCTTTCCCTAAAGTAAGTCTTAGAACTTTCATCAGCCTAGGACAGAATGAGTAATAGTCAAAATTTGTGGGCTTGACTGATGAGCACTGATAAATGTGGTAAGAACCATATAACTCTGCTAAGAGCATTTGGAGGAAATCCAGGCATCTTGCCCCTTTTGGATTATTTTATCACCATTATTTTATGCTGAGGTGGCCAGTGCAGGGGTACTGCTGGTTGAGACCCATTGGTAACTCACTCTGCACTCACTTTTCTTTGCTATTCTTATTCTCATAAAAATACAAAATTTTATGATACCTGTTGTTCATCAGAAAATGCTTTGAAAATAGCTGTCCTAATTTCTGGAAAGTATGTAAAGTATCCTTCCTTCCTTCCTTCCTTCCTTCCTTCCTTCCTTCCTTCCTTCCTTCCTTCCATCTACAGGCTGTGACAGTAGAAAACAGGTTGTATTTTAAAAATACCATGTAATGCTGTGCTGGTGTGTCAGTAACTGAGTGGTGGCACTGGCTAAGTTCTGTGTCCTGGGATGACCTGAGCTGGCCAAGTTGTTTAATATTGTCTCAGTGCTTTGGGACACCAGTGACTAACTGTAGGAACTGTAGGAATGGTTTCCATGAAAGAACAGTCCTTGTACAAACCTACAGCATTGCTCTTGTGAAAGGAGATTGAAAAAGATGGATTTCAGCATAGTGATCATTGAAGAAGGGAGGAAGAGGAGCTGCTTGGGGGCAGGCTTAAAAAGAAAGATGTAGATCAGGAATAAGGAGCTTAAAAGGAATGATGTAAATCAGAAATAAGTAGTTTATGCGAGGAAAGAGAGTGCATTTGGAAGGCTCCCGTATGAAGAAATTACATCTAGAATAGGAAAAGCAACTAGCAAAACAATGTGACTGAGGTTTAAAATTTCCATTATAGCTTTTAGAGGAGTGTTTAATTATCTCTGGACCAAAACATCATTTCAATCATAATCATTGCCTAAGCAAGGAGCTATTGAGGTAGATAAACATCACCTATAATGTTACTCATGTTGACAACGAGACAGAAACTTTCTGATATTTCCGATTTTCTGGAGCTATAGCAGAGCTAATCTAAGAACTGCAAAGCGGAAAAAAGAATAGACTTCCCCCCACCTTTGCCCCCTAGGAATTGTGCCTGTGGAGAGATCAAATCCAAGCTGTAATCAGCAACACAGGTTCCCCTGTTTGTGAAAATTTATCTGTCCATCCATTAAAGTTTTATTTTCCTTGTGTGGCAGATCAATGGCTGAATAATTGATTGGCTGACTAATTGAACAGCTGAATAATTGAAGATTTTAAATGTGAATTTCAAGACATGAGATGATTAGAGACCAGGGCAGGTGCCAGAGGAAATTTTAAGTAAATGAATTAAAGTAACCAAGTAGAGTTATTCAAGACCCTTTACTGAAGTTAAGAGTATACCTGTCAATTCTTGTTCTGTGTATGCTCAACTTGTCTTTTCCATAAGTAATAAACCTTTTCTCTCCAGGCTCTGGCATCCCAGCTTTCCCATTTCCCAGTAAGTCATGCTGCCAGCCCTTCTCAGCAAACACAAATTTACACTATGTCAGGATTCCATTCAAAATTATAAAATGTATTACGGCCTGATTTTGCAAAAGCTTTGTTCTTTTTTGACCCAACTGAATCTTTCCTGAAATCAACAGGATTTGAATAGAAGCAGATTTCTCCCGCTGTTGATTGGAGAAACTGTAAGTGTAGTATTACTGTAGTTTTGTCACTTTTATTTTCCTAACCATTCATTTTGTTATATATGTCAAAGTTAGTATCTTGGTGTTTGGCTGTTTTTAAGATCCAGCCTGCTGTTAGGAGCACCCCAAGACTTGGAATGGACATCCTGGCATTTCTGTGATTGTCTTTTAAACAATTTCATAGAATCATCAGGTTGGAATAGATTTTTAAGATCATTAAGACCAATCTTAAAGTTTGTGACCAAAGGTCTGACCAGCTGGTATGCACAGTTGTGAATCACAGCAGAGGGTGAAAGCAAGGGCCTATGGCTGAAAACTTGTGGTAATTTCTTTTTAGAAATATTTATACAAGATTTTCTAAATTCTCTCGTGAGCATGCATTAATGCCTCTGACTTATCCACATGAATTAGAGGAAAACTTTATGGTTTCCATTGTATTTAAGTCAACTTGTTCTTTCCACTAAAAAAAGCAATGTTTTATTTGAGAAGTCTCAAAGATGGCAGTTTATAGCTCATCTCTGATGATAATCAGAGAGATTTTCTGTTTTAAAACTTATTATTTCTTACTTATTTCAGAAAATATTTGTAGTTATAGAAAATAATTGAATAGTGCAGCAGAAATGCTATACTACAAATGTCACAAAGGTGTTAAACCCAAAACCCCTGAATTTCAAGCAAACTGTAGCAGTAGGCAGGAAATGCTGTATTTATGTTGTATCAAACTGTGCACCAAGAAAGGGCAGACTCATGGGAGAGCAGTTGTTATTTAATTGTATAAAATTACATGCCTTATCATTTTTCAGTTTAACACTTTAAGGTTCCTGGAACATATATATTTACAGTACCTTGCAAAAAATATATATTGTTAAAAATTTCCTTGTATGTGCTGTGGTCACAAAGGGCAGACAGAAATTCTCAAATTATAATACAAGAGACAAAATATGGTACAAAAGTAATATGAAGTGATGAACTTGTGAAGGAATGCAGTTTTCTGCTGAGGTTTTCTCCTGGGTGCAGCTTACCAGCTGAGGCTGCTTACTCCAGGCAACAGCAAGAACTCGTGGGTCCCTCAGTCCTGCTAGCTGGAAGCGTGGTGAGGCTT
>JBBMKD010000001.1:100954572-100991212 GCA_037834095.1 Argya squamiceps
GTTAAAAGTAAGTATTTTTGCTATTGGACATTAACTGTCCAAAGTTGCTGGCCTTATCTGTGAGCTGCAAACATACCTTTTATAGACAACCAAAGTATTTTCTTACAAGCTGTTTTTCAGAAACCTCCTATTATGTCTTGGAAAACCATCCTATTCTTCTTTAAAAGCACAATACCTCTCCAAATGCCTTAACTTTTTTCATTAACAGATTGATCTCCTACTGTAAAAGAGCTACTCACACAGTGAACTACATTGATTAATTAAATTGGTAATGTGAGTGCAATTGACAAGCTAGAGATGTGGAAAATTGCAGGGAAAGAAATGAGAATGTTCACTTTCTCGCCGTGTTTAAGTGTTCACCTTTGATAGTAAACACATCAAACATCTGTTCAATAACCTTTCTTCAAAGAATCTTTCTTAGAGAAGCCAGGCTGATGCAAATAGTCCCTTGTCTTTGAGCTCTCCTACTAAGTTTGGATAAGACCTAATGTCCAGGGTGACGCAGAACAAGGAGAATGAGATAAATTCCTTCTACTATAACACTAAAAAATGAAAAGGGGAAAAACCTCAACAGGAAACCAGATATATTTTATCAATCTCCCACACCAGACATACATATTTTCATCTCTACCCTTCACAATCCAAATGCCCTCTCTCTAAGTAATGCAGCATGTATCTTAGTCAACCATAAGTGGGCTACACAGCTGCACACTCATAATCCTTCTGTGCTTTCCAAGTTCCTTTCAAAGACTGGAGGAACAGGTGCCACTGATGCCAAGGGTAGCAATGCCTTGCCCTGTCTTAAGATGGAGCTTGGGTAATTTACAGCTGAGATTATATGGCACAGTTGTTTGTGGCAGCCAGAGAGAGGCAGATAACAATTTCACACTAGTTATCTGTGATCTTTGAGAATTCTGTCTGAAGGTGGTTTCAGAGAGTGGAGACTGTTAGCACAGATTGCCGTGTTGCTGCCCTAGTAACACCTATAGAAGGAAATATATGGTGAAGGTGGTGTTAGTGAAGACAAAGCAAAATATCTTTATTTGTAAAATACCTGAAGTTTTTAGCCAAACTTTTGAAAACATACTTTGTGCTGGCAGAGGTTAGATGGTGATTGTTAGAACTTCTGTCTTTGTGATTTTTCACCCAAAAGAAGACCCTGAAGAGCATGTTTGACATAATTCAAAGCATCATCAATGGTATGACAAGTCAGAGAAATTATGTTTGTAATTTTTTTTCATTTTAACTCAAATTATTACAAATTCCCCATAGTTATCTGGTATGGCTTTTAGGTGAGAATGGTGTTTTCCATTGTCGGTTGCTGGAGACTACATTGAAGTGGTTTTATGGATGACACATGGGTCAGAAAGGAATACTGAATTTCTAAATATCATCTTCTAGAAGTTTCAAGTTTCTCAACGCTCAGTCTAGGTGACAGTTCATCTCCAAAAAGCTGCACTTTAAATAACGCTGCTTCGCTTTTGCCACCTCTTGTATAGCTCATAAATATTAATTCAATATGAAAAATGGAAAACCCATAGCAAGCTTAAGAATCTTTAAAAAAAGAGTGATACCAACTGAAAAAAAAGGTTATTTTTTTCCTTCATGTCTTGCAAAAAAACCCCCCCTCCAAATGTGCAAGGGAAGTATATTAACTGTGTAAAGTAAATAATACGTGGCCTTTAATTGTCTGAAGAAATGATTTTATACTGGGAGGTTAGCATATACAGCTGATGGCATTTTATAAGAAAGAAAACAAGTGATGCCCTTTCTCTGACTGATTTTATTTATTAATAAATTGCTGTCATGCTCTTGTAGGTTGGTATATTTGGAATTTATTTAGATTATGCACAGAGAAAGTCAAAGGCAACCAGCTATAATTTCAGTGTGACCTTGACTTGACTTGCACTAGTGAAATGGTAGGAAAAACGGTTGAAAGGAAGGGCAAGAAGTAGGACTATGGAAACAATGTCCAAGTGATTTACTGCTACATACACTGTAAATATCTCCAGAATCCATGTTTCATTTACCTGTAAATTGAGATGTATTCTTCAGTTCTAGACACCGTAGCCACTCCAAGGAAATCACAAAGAAAGGTGGAAGGCAATGAGAATGTGGAAGGTAGGCGTCTTGCCTGAGCTGTAGGACACTGTTTCTGTTGTGGACAATTTTACTTACACCAGTATTGAGCTGGGCTATACCAGCTTGCAAGGGAGTGATGCTTGCCACTCTCAAATCTGGAATATTTTCACTTCTCTGAAGTGGATAAACAAAAAACCTCAAGGGATTCAAAACTGATAATCAGTTTAAGAAAGGTGTGACCTTGACTTGTTGGGTTGAAGTTGTACATGTGTGCACAAGGGTTACTAATTGTTCCCTTTTTCTGGAGACAGTGCTGTGATGAGAACACTGAAGATTATCAGGGCGCTGGGGATACAATGGGAATGTGGCCTATATTAGTAAAACTAAAGTTAATGTTTTAGCTTTGTGATCACTCTGTACTGGTGTCATTCCCTCTAATTCTCTAGGAATTACTAGAAGAAATTTGCAGGTTTTATCAGAAACTTGTCTTTTGGAAGAGAAGAATTTTAAGATTTTTTTTTTAGTGTACTGTTTCCCAGTGCAAAGTATCCATCAAAGTACAGAGTCTGTGCATAGATCAGCTTCGGGCACTTACAGTGCTGTGAAGTTTCTGTAGCTACAGAAATCAAAAGCTCTAGCTTTTTGTTGTCACTATCCCACTCACCCAGTAATGATGGAGCACAAATAGGAACATTTCTCAGAGTATCATCTCTCTGATAATATGACCAGCAAGTTTGTCAGTGAAAAACCCATCCATTTTCTTATCCTTTCACACACTGAGAGAGTAGAAACTGCTGGTTTGAAACAGAAATTAATGTCACAATATGCTCATATGCAAAAATAAGTGGCTCTGCTCAAGAATTCTATATTCCCTGTTTTCAGTATGGGCAGTATTTTGCCAGTTGTGGCAGGTTTCAATATGGAAGAAACTTTTCTGAATCTCTTGTAGCTGTAAACTGACATGTTGAGTTTGTTACTCAGAGCAAATAACAACTGAAATAAGATAACCAAGCAAATCATATCTTTGCCATATCTTAAACACATTTACTCAATGAGTTTTGTCACTGTGTCCTAGGAATGGTATCCTGAAGGCTTTTTAACAGTTTTTGTAAAGTTTTGACCCTATGAATACTTCCTGTCTTTGATTTCAGCCTCATGGGATTTGAGCTCATCAGTTTTATATTACAGCCCTCATTTTCACAGGCTCTGACTGTTCTGAGCTATTGAAATATGCACATGCTGAGTTTTTGAAATATACACACTCCTGAGCAGTAAAAATCTCAGACCTAGGCTGCATTTTCAGGTGATGATTTCTCCTGAGCAGGGACAGGAAAATGCTTAAAATTTATATTCCACAAAGTTTTTAATGCAACTTTATGTAATTTTACTAGAAATTTGATAATATTGCTGGAAAGTCTGAAAGGATTAGTATCAACAGTCTAATAAGAATGGTAAGTAGGTTAAAAAAATCTCTGGCAATTGTGGTGAGCTACATTTTATTTTTCTCAGTGCCAGTTAGGGAATAAGAAAGTCAAGGTAAGGAGTCTTACAAAACAGCACATGACAGCAGCATTTCGATTGCTGCGTGTTGTAGTTCATACTATGCTGTTATTTAAATTGTTACATGAGTGGTTAATCCTTTTCAATATTCTCTCTTTAATGCACCTCACTATATATAGGAATTTCACCAGGTCGTTATGTCCAGGCCTCTAGCACACACAGAGGAAAAAGATAATATTTAGGAGGTCTTTCCTATAACTATTTCAGGCAGCCAGCCCATTTGCTGGGTTTCTGGAGAGCTTAGAATTGCTGGAGCTGATGTAACCTAAGTGGAAACCCAGCAATGCAAAGTCTAATTAAAAGTCTAATTAAATTAAAACTTCCACCAAAAACCAAAACCAAAACCAAAAACCAAACCCCAAAAATTAAAAACACCAAACCCAACCAACCAACCAACCAACAACAACAAAAACCAAAAAAACCAAAAAAACCCCCAAAAAACAAAACAAAACAAACCCAAAAACCAACACCACCACCAACAACCAACAACAACAACAAACCAAAAAAAAAAAAATGAAGGCAAGAAAAAGAGACAGTAAATATGTTGCTGTGTCATCTTACTCCTTGTTTGCAGTGGTTTCAGCTCTGTCAATGTCTCAGTGTTCAGGATGTCCACTGAGTAGAACAGAGTAGAACAGAGTAGAAGATGTGCCCAAAGCACACTGAGCAATTGGTACAGATGCTCCGCACTCACTTTTGCCCAGCTGTGGGCTATTGTGTGTGAGGGCCAGTGCACACAAGAATCAGGCTGTGTTCTACAGTTCAACTGAACTTTAAACACATGTGGGTTTTAGGCTGAAAAAGAAGCTTTGATTCTTCTTGATTTTTCTTTTTAGGCTGGTCTAGTGAAGGAATTAATGCAATTTTTTTCAACAGTATTGCAAGGAAAAGTGATCATGATCTTCCAAATGGAATTTTTTGAAGCAGAATCACTCCTAACAGCTTCATGATGGGAGACCTCTAGTAAACCTGTCAACCTTGAGGGGATTAGTGGGTTCATCCTGAGCAATGTGACAAAGCTGAGAGGTGTAAGAGGTCGTGACTGATTTATTAGGGTGCTTAAAGACCTTGTGGAGCTTTGCATAGGGTGGGAAGTGGTAAACCCAGTATTGTAAACTAGAGCATAAACAATTATTTACCAACTACTTAGCTTCCCTTGTAGTAGTTGTTCCCCACTCTCTGTCCTGATCTGTTCTGTACTGTTGCTAGGTATTCTTAAGCGCTTATTGTGTTTCACCCCAGTGGGGAATTGGGGAAGTGATAATTGCAGAACAGTGGAGGTGGCTAATAAAACTGTAGTTCTAAAATGAGCCCTGCTTTTTCTGGCCTATTATTTTTTCAGGAATTCTTCCTTTGGGATAAAAATCTGTTGAGTCAGAAAGGGATAAGGACAAGTGATGGGGGTTAGATACTAAATGAGTGTGTTCAACGGATATTACCTGCCAAAGAAGTAACTCCCTCCCTGATTCATGGTTTGTCAGGATGTTGTGCCTATCTTTTTTGTTTAGCTGGAGTGAGGTGCACAAATGCAATAAAGGAGATTTAGGATCCAAAATGGACAAATGACTCTGGAATTAATAATGTAAAATAATAAAATTAGCACCTTATAAAAAAGTTTATAAGAATCTGCAGAATCTTCAGAAATTCTCTTACATGAGTTTGATACTTAAAGATAGGTAGCACTGAGCACTGACAAAATCATAAATACAAATTAAAATGCTTCATATGTGTGTCTACAATTTCTGTATACAAACCAATATCTTGATGTTATTAGCCCTACCAAAATGCTGAAGATCTTTTGGACTTGTTATGAAGAATCATGGCCAAGTTAATAGGAGTAAAAAGCAGCCAGCTAGATATGAAAGAAACCCCAGATCTTAAAAAATGCAGGCTGTTCCTCTCACTGTAGACAAGAAGAGGCCAGAGAGCAGCTGAAAAGAGAAAACACTTAAAAGAGAAAAATCAAACAGAAAGGTAATTTCTATAACAGTTACAAAAAAATGAGACAAAAAGATGTGAGTTTATATTAAAAAAGTATTATAAAAATTCCTTGAACAAAATCACACACCAAATTGCTTCCACTATCATTTGGAAAGTGAATTTATATTATGGTAACACTGAAAATGAGGGACTGCTCATCTTGGGAGAGTTTGCAACTTTGATTTTTGGATGTCTTGGATGCTGAGAGTTCAAGAAATTATGGGCCCCAGGCCACTCAGCAATACTCGTGGTAGCCAGCTAAAAAACACTTATGAACACCTTTGTGTAGCAGCCACTGCCACAAACTGGTTTGAGTGGAGTCCCACTGGTGACAAGGTGTGCGTGTATCTTGAAGTCTTGCTCTAAATTAAAATTCTTTCCCAGTAGCTGTGCTTGTATAACTGGAGGAAAGTACAGCTGTTTTCATTCATAAACATGGCTGAAACTCCCTGACATTTCTTTATAAAGTGTAGACAGGTTGGTTTTGATTGTGAAAGGTTCAAGGACTTTGCAGGAAGACTGAACAGCAAGCCAGAAAAACATTGCAGAGCATTTGTTGGCAGTCCCAGGGGAATCCTGGAGGCCTTAGACAGAGAGCCAGGAGACAGACACAGGTCAATGGGAAAGAGTCTGCCCTGAAAAGACCCATACAGCAGGTGCTATGTAGGGATGGACACTAGTGCAGAAAACTATTTTAATAATTAATGATGACCATAAAGTGCAATACAGCCCTGTTACAGCACAGGAAGAAAAGTGATTATAAAGGTTCTGCAGCATAATATTGATTCATTTATTTGATGTATGATTTGGGCTTCACCTTTGAGAAGTGTTTTATGTGGATGTATTTTAAAATAGTTATGTTTGTCCTTTTTTCCACCATAGGATTTATAAATTATACATCTTTTCATACCCATTAAAATCCATTATTGCAAGAAAACAAGGATTTAAAATGAGAATGGAGGATAAAAAGTGCAAAGACCTAAAAAACCTGATGTTTGATGGAAATGCCAGACAGAGTGTAGATTCATTGCATAACCTTGCCCCTGACCAGTCTGCATGTTCTGCATGCCCTGTGTTGCTTCCCCTGGCCCAGGCCTGTTAACTGAAAAAAAAAATTTTTGAATTTGGGATAAAAAATTTCTTCTAAGTGCCTTTCTTTTTCCCCTCTGTGTCATTTGCAGACATGCTTCTTAGTAGCTGTCAATATAGATTCTTTCTTTTCTTATTGGTGAAGTCTAGAAATTAACTTTGAAGTCCCTGGAATAGTGTCTGCAGATCATTATCTATGTAAGTCCCATTTAGTTTAATTGAGCTACATTTAAACTTAAATATGTTGTCTTGAAAACCATTTTCTGCAACAGTCCTCAGAGTGTCTTGGAAAGAATTCCACCCTTGAAAAAATCAGTTCAGTTCCTAAATCTCTGCCTATGGGAAGTTAACATGATCTTTAATCATTTTTCCAGGGCATTTTCCCTGCTACTTTTAATACATTTTTAAGGAGCTCATTTTGTTAAGAGCATCTCAGCACTCATAATAAGTATGAATAATACTCTGGTTTGTTTGCCTCAAACTGGAACAGAGTTAAAACAGCCTGCTTCAAGGAGCCAGCTGGTTTTGCATTCTCTTTAAACAAAGACAGAGAGTAAAGGTTGTTCTGCCTAGGAACTGTGTGCACTGTATCCTTCACTGTGTACACAGTTCATGAACATACCTGAGCTCACACTGACCTAAGCAAGCCCTGGTTCTGCCAGAATGACAGGGCCTTTTGGCTGCAGGTTCCCAAGAAAGGGAAGCTGTGAGTTAGTACTGTGCTGACCCCTGTGACAGTGACCACACCTCAGTAAGCTCTCTGGAGGGGACCTTGGAATTGTCCCCTGGAGACATTGTCACAGCTGTGACCATGTGAGATTCCATTCACAGTTTGTGTTGTGGGTTTAAATGGTGTTTCAGGATGTAGATCCAGAGCCTTGATGAAACCTGCAGTGCTTTTGTCTTCAAAGAGGTGAATGAAGCCAGTCCAATCTCTCTTTTTCAGTACAAAAGTAAGCTATTTGTAAGAGGAATACATTATGCCACAACAGAAAAATGAAAAAAAAGAAAGAAGCTGCTTGAAACAGCATCTGTTGCTTGGACGGCACCAGAGGCATTTCTTTTAGTGAGGCAAGTTCTCCCCAAGAATTTTGCTGGGAGTGTCTTGGAATGTAGCATGGTGCCACACTCCTTCCCACTTTTCTGCCTGACCTTCCTTTGCATGGAAAACAAAGCATGAGACAAAAACAGAACTGGGCTAATGTGCAGTCAGCCCTACTCCCACCATGAGACAACCAAAGCATGTGAGTGGCCCCTAAAAAGTGGGAAGCAGAAACTTTGCCTATTAATACAGACTATCTTAGTGGTACAGGACATAGCAATAGATTTCTTTGGTTTCCTTTGTTGCTGATATGAGAAACAGGCAGGTTTGAGGAGCTCATGTGAACTACCCATTTGGAGCTGCCTGTCTCTTTCAATGAATATAAAATGGGTTTGGGCAGCTGAATTCTCATCACAGAGTCTCATAGAATGATCTGAGGCCAGACAGTCCTTCAGTAGAGCCTGAGCAAGTGCTCTGTCCTTTGAGTGCTTCAGGAATCTGAGGACTCAAAGTGATGCACAAATTCTAGATCCTGGGAAAGATCCCGTCATACATGAGAATTAGAATGGTTCACTCATTAGTTTTTGAACAGAAGGGAAAAAGGGAAACAGATGCAGTCCTCACTGAAATTGGATGTAAATTTTACTTTCTAGCAACTAAGTAAATAAAATATTCTTCTACCTTGCTAGTGGTGTGGTGCTATGCAATCTTTTGTGATGTAAGGTTTCAGCCAGAGGGTACAGGAAATTAATCAATTCTAGCATGTGAGTGTCAGTAATTGTTTTTCCTAATATGAATTTGAAATGAAATGTACTGCAAAGAATTTTTCAGTTCTGGGGAAGATCAATCCACTCCCAAGGCCCCTATCCTGTTAATAAGTTGCTTCCTTGCAAATAGAAACTCAGTGATCCTTAAAAAATCCTGAGGCTTGTATTTTAAAAACATCGATGCTGCTGCAGGCAAGGTGATTGCAGCCATTAGTTCCTCTTTATGTCAGAGGAGGATCTGGCATCAAAACCCCAGAGGATTCCTAAACTGTCTCACCAATGCCTTAAAAACAGAATGTCCTTATTGCATTCACAATAGGAAAATCACTAAAGTGGGAAACTTCCCTTTCACTAGTGTCTCTGATGAACTGGGAAGATCAAAGCAATTGTAAATGAGAAATATTGCCTAGTTTTCTTATTGTTTAAGTGTTTTACACCTTGCATGTTCGGTTCAGGTTTCGTATATTCTCCCTAGTAGCCATGAAGAATGAGCTGGAAGACTCCTAAACTCTGATCATACAACTTTATGGTTCCTTTTTTAGTAATCTGATGTTTTATGTGGTGTCAAAGATGTTTATAAAATAGATGTCTAGCCTTTCTGAAGCAGAGCCAACCTTTTCAAACCAAACAGATGTGCTACTGGTACTAACCATAATTATTAAATAGTAATTGTATTGCCTTAATCTTTAATAAGGTCTAAAATGAAAATTGTCATAAAAACTACTGCCAACAAAAATTCTCATATAGCTAAATAGTCTTTAAAGCTGAAGTAACAATACAGAAAGCAGCTGCTTTTTCGCTAATTTGCTCTAGCCTATTTAAGCTAACACAATGGAAAAGGTCATTCAGGCAACTTCAGGACCCGCCATCTGCTTTACCTGTTTTAAAGTAACTCTTTGAGAGAAAATCTCATCAGAGAGGTGGAAGAGAATTGAAATGAGAATGACATACAGCATGTGTTGATCACTGCTCCTAATGTTTGTCTAAGAATTGACATGTAGGTATAAAGTGGCTCATTCGTGGGGGTGCTTTCTCCAGCTAGCTGATCCCCCAAACCAATTTATAGAAGTTTGTGGGCTCTCCAAATAGCTGGCTGAGGCATGGATTCAGGCTTGGAAGAAGGAAGCGTGCTCTCTCTATGTTAATAAGGATGTTTATTGCAGTGCAGTCCATGTGGCAGGAGCTTTGCCAGCCCCTGCCTCCACATGGAGAAGCATGGAGAGAGAGCGAGACAGACAGTACCTCGGCCTCTTGTGTCCCTTTTCCCAGCTCCGGGCCTGGGCGGGGAAACACTTTGACCCAATGGGGAAGGAAAGGGGAAGGGGTTACATCGGGAGGAAGCAGGTACATCAGGGGTAGGAATGGGGGGGTGGAAGGAACATACCATTACAGACAAATAACAAAATACAATACAAATTCAAAAAAACTGAAACTCACGCCGCTACATGTAGGAAAATTACTAAGGCCGGAGAAGTTGGTTAAGAGTGAAAATTCTTCCTTTGCAAAGAATGTGTTTCAGAGCAACTCCAGTTCAATGACCTGGTGAATTTAGGGGAGAATTCTGGAGAGGTCTAAGGTTCTTGTTGGATCTGCCTGGATCTGAAGAACTGGATAACTGGAGTTTCCCAACCCTGTAGCTCTGGGGGAGCGGTTCATGTGGCAGGAGAATACAGGGGCTGAAAATCCCATACACTTACGGCAATGTGTGTTGCAGGTGGTGATGAAACTGACTGCCAAAACTGTTGGCTATTTAACATTGCTGGCTTTAACAGATTTTAAGTATTTGCTTCCAGAAGTGCAGTGAGAGACTAGGATGATGAAGATATACCTCTGTATTCTGTTCTGATTTGCCTCACTCCTCCCCTGTCTCCCTACAGACTTTATAACTTAGTGAAGGCAGTGTTTTTCTTTTTGGCCCTTCTGGTTCTCTTCTACTTTCCTAGAGTCATGAGCTGCCTTCTCTCTTTCTTGGACACTCCTTTAGCTAATGGATGTTGGCAACAGGGGTTATAAGTGGCTGGAGAAGAGCCATGGATGGGGAGGAGGCAGGTGGCTATGGTAGTGAAGACAACAGCTGCTTTTTAGTGATTCTGGTGGAGAATCTCTTCCCCCCTGGGAGAGGGACATCTTGCCACTAAATTACAGATGGAAATATTTAACTAAACTGTAAATTGCCTTTTTTTTTTTTTTTTTTTTGAGAAAATTCCTCAGGGAGAATGTGTCCCCACTTTTTGTGAAACAAAAATACAAACCAGCCAGGTTCCTTTCATCCAAAGATGATCCCAAGTTCTTAAGTATTAAGTATCATATAGCAAACTTTTACAAAGGTTGCTCTATCCTTACTTGGAAAGCCCCTTACAATGGGCTTTCATTCCTTGTCTCGATTTTATGTGGGAATGAGTGAAGACTGTGCCAAATATATTTAGTTTTCAAATAAACCAATAGAGTAGAGCTGTGCTTAGGACATGATTAAAGAGAATATGTCATCTGAACTGAACATGTATGTGAGTAGAGATGACAAACTGTTACTTAGGACTTCAGACAGAGTTATTGACATTGGGCTGAGCAGGTGTATTGATGAAGAAAGTTCCCTCTCAATAAATATGTAAATGTGTGTATGTAGTTGAAGAAGATGGGCAGAGACAGTCTCTGAGCTAATGGATGCAGCAGTTACAGGCAGCAGTTACAGGCAGCAGTTCCAACTCAAGCATAACATTTTCCCTTTCTCTAGAATGCCGGAGGGCTTGCATGCTCTGACCTTTACCTGATCTGACTTTATGACTGTGCATCTCCCACTGGTGTTAGTGGGAAGAAACACTGTTAGTGGTCTCTGTCAATGTGTTTGCACTGGAGAGACAGCCAAGATAGTTGTAATTAAGATAGAGTAGCAGCAGCAGTCTAGCTGTGGTCATAAAGAAACCTCATGCCTTTGTGGGAATAGTGCTTCCACCAGGCTGTCTTGCTGGTTTAGAAAGAGTTGTAAGGCTTTGCTCCAGCAATCCTTCCTACCCCATGATCCAAAGATGTTCCTTGAGACATAGACTGTGGTCCATGAAATCACTGGAATTGCTCTACTTTCTTCATATAAAAGTTCATTTATTTTCAAAGCAGTGATAAAAAATAAAAAGGAATGAATGAACACTCATTTTTTGCTCTAATTTTTGCTAACTTATACAGGAACAATTGCAACAATGCAGTGACTTGTGGTGGCACAAAATGGGCAGTGATTTCTCAGGTTAAAGGAGGCTGAGAAACTGTTCAATTTCATGCTGTTCTGTTGCAAATGGCTTGTATCATATATCGCCCCAGAAGGAAAATGTATTTTGAAGCCTAGCTGTGAGAGATGAGGAATGGCTGCATAGTAGAAAATATCTCTTTGCATAGTTTATAATACAGAAAGGCACTACTTGGAAAACTTTTCAGAGGTTCTATTTTTGTGTTAAGGACCATACAAGTACAAATGCAGAGTGGCAGGTTAGAGCATGAACAGCAACACTTTGTGAGCCATTTCTGGCTGTCCTTAGTTCTCTTATCATTCTCCACTGAGCTGTCACCTCCTGCGGCATTGAACTATCATTTCGGGAACTTCTGATTTGGTGAAAGGGAAGCCATTCCTTTGAAGGAGAGTAGGATTTATGCCAGTAGTTCAGACAGGACCACAGAAAATTGCTGCTTGCCTCAATCTAATTTGCTTCCAGGGCTTTTCCCCCGTAGCTATTTTTTAATGGGGTGTGTGATTAGTGGGGAAGCAAAGTTGACTTACATTTACAGATTGCATCATCTCTGCCGAATACCAGGAATCCCCAAGGCTCTGGCACTGCTCTCAGTAAAACAGCAAGCTTTTCTGAATGGCTTGCATTTCTCCTGCCATTAATTCTCCTTTAGCTTTTTCTGCTTGTCTGTTTCTCCTTGCTTGTCTAGTAAACTAAACTAAACTAACCTTATCTACCTCCCTCAGGTATCTTTTAGATTTTTCCCTGTGATTAGTCATTTATGTCAAGAGAAAACTGAAGCAGGTTTACAGTATTGCTAGTGCAAAGGTTGCTCACATGAAAAAGAAAGATCTAGCTTCCAGGTTCATTGACAAAATTACAGAAATTTGCCTGTTGAGTAGGTTACTTTCAAAGCTTTTTGCTGTATTTCTCTCTCTTTGCACCTTCTCTCTTGGACTTAACTTGAATATGTCTCCTGCTGCTGTATCATGTGGGTTATTGCTGCTAATTGCAAAATATGTCTCACATTAAATCCAGAACACATTGATATTTGGGAACACTAGTGCAGATCCTGAAAAAGTGTAAGCAGTCTAAGCAGCTTAGTGCTTTTAAGTTTAAAACAGTAAATGGAATTTCTATTTGTTGTTTATCCATTACAAAATTTTAAAGGCAGAGAACTTTTCCTCTAAATGTAAAATAATCAACTCTTTGAGACTAAAATATAAGGTTTTCCGTGGTGGACTAGGCTATTTTGTCATTGTCTGTAATATCCTGATACTGTCTGTGACCAGTAGCAGAAAGGTAGAGAAGAGAAGAAAAGAAGGAACATGACTTCTTTTAGAGTAATATGTTAAAGGAACTTTATGGTGGCCTGCACAAAACAATCTTGGCCCATGCTTGGGGCTTCCAGGTATTACAATAACAGCAGCTTTTAAGGATAAAATTATTTATTTTTTATTCCTAAAATTCACATGTATGAAAACTTTCCCATTCATCCCCATCCATGCCATTAATAATACAACCATTCTGGAGTTATTATTATCATGTTATTGTCTACACCTTTAGACAGAGGAACTGAGAGCACAGACATGGTTGTAAGCTTAATGACTTCTGCTTATATTTAGCACACAACTAAGGCACTTGCCATACAGCTGATAAGAAAGTTCAGTCCAAATCAAAGTATTTGAGCACCTAATAAATTTGAGCACCTGCCATCTATCTTTTATGATGTTAAAATTATGTTAATGCAGCTCATGTTTTATACACCTGGCAGAGTCCCTGCCCTTACTGTGTTCAGGCTTTCCATTCTCTCCCTGATGTACCAGGAGTAGGAAGGAGCTGTTAGAAAGCTCCTGCACAGCCTGATGGCAGTATGGAGGATCTGGGCCTTGTAAAACCACACCTTTGGGGTTTTTTCTCTTTTCTTTTGTCTTCTTTTTTTCCTGCATATTCTTCCAGAGAGATTCAGTGGGTTTCCTCTGCGCAATCTTGTTAGTTAGAAGTCTGGAAGGGGAGGTTGTGAAGAAGCATTTTTTTCAAGATGCTGGCAATGACAGAGTCATGGGTGATCAGCAATACTGTGTTCACAATCTTAGCTGGACGGGTAGACGTGACCATGGATCAATGATGGGAAAGATGAGTGACAGGAAAAGATTCTGCAGGGCACAGGACCTCAGCATCTACCTCTTCGTATAAGCTTTGTTTTCCACCTCTTAAGCTCTTTACTGCTATTACATGCTTGAAGACAGCTGGCCCATCCCTGTTAACTTCCTTGTGGACTCCTAATCCTGGGAAAGCATTGTTGTTTTTTGTAAAATAAATACAATTTATTACTATTTGAATCACTTTTTAGTTCATATGTAAAACTTTTAGTGTACTGTGCAAGTTATTCTATTGTTTCATAATCGATTAAAGTTGTCAGATTCCATGCCTTAAACTGAGAAACCTATGCTGCATTTCAGCGTAATAAATCCCGTAATATTTTGTGCCAAACTTCCTCTTACCCTACTTTGACTGTATCCCTCTGTCTTCTGATGTGCAGGATGGAATGTCAGTTTGGAATAAAGAGATAGAACAAAATAGATGGGAATTGGAGGAGGTGATGGATCCAAGGGCATGACAGCATCCTATTTCTGTACCTACTGAAAAAGGACATAAGCAAGCCAACCCCAAAGTCCTTAGTGGTTGAAAGGAGAACACCAGAAGTTGCACAGCTTGGAAATACTGTATTGCCCTAGTGAGTCTCAGGGGAGGCACCACCAAATGCTAAAATAGGAAGCCCACAGCAGGTGCTGGAGTGGCACCTACTGCTCTCTTGCTGAGGTTGGTGAGTTATGGGATGGCAACTGAGATTTCCTGCAGGATGGTACTACTTATGGCTGCAGCTGGCAATGTCATAGTGCCAAAGATAATAGATTTAATCTAGAGAATGGTTTGGCATGATGGCTGCAAAAGTGGCCCTGAATAAATTGACATGGAAAAAGGTTCTAACCATTATGGTGTAAGGTTCTGGAGGAAGTCTCAAGGAGAGGCACTGACGAAGGGTAAAGAGGATGTCAGTGGTTCTGAGAAGGGTGTTGCTGCTGTTTGATGGATACCAGTGGGTATTAACTACCTGGCTTGCAAGAGACAGAGCTCTGAGGTGGGGGCTCAGTCCCAAGCTGTCTCTCATGTTTTTATTAGGCTTTTTTTTCTTTTTGATTCTCATCCCTTCCCAGTCAGGAAAAAAAATAATGATCAGTACTTCCTAATTTTAACAAGGCAAGAATTGTGCAGGAGCCTTAATCTTAGGCATCCAACGGTGTAACATCAGAATGCCATTTTACTGTCTGACCCTAAATCCTGATGGTTGATTCTGTTGTTTAATAAATGTTGAAACAGCACCACTTCTTTCTGTCTGCTTACCCAGCTTTCCTGACAGAAAGGAAGAACAGGTCTAACTGACCAAAAATGTGGCTTGTGTCTGACATTAATTGTGATAAAATGTGACATTCTGAAACTGACCTTCAGATCTTGTAGAAATGCAAAACAATCTGGTTCTGCCCACTCTGGAGACTCAAGTAAATATTCCTGTACTTAAGATAGGATGTTAACTGCACCTGTTAAAAAAATTCAGGAGGAAAACCACTACAGTTTTGGCCATAATTTCAGTTTTGACTTTCTGTAATACTTATTTTTCAGTTGTAGAACTAAAACCTACCTGTACTCTTTGTCTCTTCTCAGAAAACCAGAAGTCTCAATCATTTAAATCAACTTTGTGTAAGTCAGAGAGACTTAGTGGCCTACAGTATGGCCTTCAAATGCTGTATTTGAGATAAAGAGCAAGACTTCTACCAACTCGCTAGACGTCAATACATAACAATAGCTCTTTTTTGGAATCCCAATGAAAGATGCCTACTGTGTCTAAAAAATGGGTTATTTTATCTCTAAATTGCCACTTGCCGCCTACTCAGTATTCTGACACTTGGGACTATTTCTGCTCCATCCTTGAAAACTCTCCCAGTACATATTATCAAGCTGAAACTCACAAGAAAGTCCTGTCCTTGCATGACTTTTTCCTCTCATTTAAATAAATTTTAAAAGCCAAACAAAAATAAAACCCATGAAATTTTTTCCTCTTTCCTAATGAAGATCTACATAGCTAGCTCCTGCATGAGTCATCAGATTTCTCAGCTGATACCTTATCTACTAGATTTGTCTGTCGCCGCCTTTTTATGCATGAAGTTTAAGTGATCTATGTGGGAAGATTAAAGCTTTTATTTTCAATTTATGACATTTCACAGTATAAGCCAGATCATCTTAATACCAGTTACTTTATGAAGTCAAATTGCTTTAATGCATGTAATTCTGTCAGTATTATGATAAATCAGTTTGTTGTTCAGGCAGTGTGCCATAAAAGATATTTCTTTTTTTAAATCTCTAGATTTCTTACCAGACTTTTCACATGCAGTTTAAAACTTGATTTTACCTTTCATTCCCTTGTAACTTTCCAGGCAGAGTTTCCAGAGCTCTAGTTTCGTCAACTCTTTAGGTCTGGTGCCTCAAGTTGAAAAAATCTTAATATTTCTCTTTACAGCATAAGAGAACAGAGATGAGAGGGTTGTACACATCAGAGCAAAATCCTATTTTATTTGTTGTCTAGCATGCCCATTTTTTTTCAAGAATCCTTGTAGCTGACTACTCTGCTGTCAGGATTAAAACTCTTACTGCGGCTCTGAATTCCGAGAAGCTTAGACATATCTGAAAAATTTAATTTACAGTGACATGAAGAAACTTAAAAACCAATGTTTTTTTGAAAGAGCTGTTTATTTTGCTCTTAGACAGTTCTGGTATTCTGCAGAAGAAAACAAGGAAGTTTGTCTTAGTTTAACAGAACAGAAATAGGTCTTCCCAGGCATTAAAAACTTAAAACCTCTTAATATTAGAATATTAAGAAAATGTTTTGAAATAGCTATACTGCTATTTTTCATGCTGCCCTCTCAAAATATGAGTTAAACAGTCTTGTGAACATTAATATGAAAAGTCTGAGCGTGATGCAACTGGGGAGAGATGAAGAGGAGTGAACCTCTTACCCAGTCCTTACAGAATTAAAGACATCTTAGACTTAGATAAAAATAGACACCCTTAGGTAATGTTTGGGAATGAATGTTTCCCTTCCCTCACTCTTTTTCACTATTTTTCACTATTTTTCACTCTTTTCCTTTCACTTTTCTTTTCATTGCTTCATTTAGAAAGTCCAAGTAATTATTGCCTTCCTTCTACTGTACTCTCCTACTTCTTTTGAAGACACTGATTTGTACAGTCATGGAAGTGCTGCATTTTTTCTGAGTTGTGTTCTCTCTGTGTGCATATGTGGAAAGGACAGAAGATCATCTGGGAGGATGCATAAGTTGTTTTCTAACAGTTGTTGCATTTCCCTTTCTCAAAACTCTTTCCCTGGGCTGCTCTTTCTTACTGTGTGTTTATCATCCAAGTTAAATTTTATACCAACCACTTATATCTAAAATAAAGGTTCTGAAGAAATGTGCAGAAGTTTAACATAATTTCTGTCTTGATGCTTAAATAACACAACTGAGGAAACTACCCAGGAAGCATCTGTATTTGGGAGAAGCTGGGGGTTTTTTCTGATCCCCATCTTTCATTTCAAGGAGAAAAAGCCTCCCTATAAGCAGACTACAAGAGCCAATATTCCCTATAGTAGCGACAGACAACTTTATATATTTTGATAATTCAGGTTTCTTAGCTGACCACTAATTTCCTCTTCCAGACCTCATCTAAATAAAGAATGAAAAGAAAATTAAATTAATGAAATCCCTCCCTTATTTGAAGGCCATTGCGAAGTGCCCATTGCATTTATCTGGGTTAAGACACTTCTGAAAGTATTTTTAATCATTTACTCTGTTCTTGATGTTCCGAAGCAAGGAGTGTAACAGTCCTCATAAATATCCCACAAGAGTGGGAAATTTTCTGGGAGCAATTTTATCCCAGAGAAGCAAGTGTTGATGATCCAACCCTACCAGAAGCAAAATCTGAGAGAGCTTTTTAACCCACATTTATTCTGCTTTGCAGCCTGTTGTGAGCAATAGCTGTAAAAATAGTAATTTGTCTCTTAAATAATATGAGTTCAATTGATGCAGTGATATGACTGCCAAAAACATGCTCAAAGATGTGTAGTCCTCTGCTATACTCACCTGCTCTTACCGGGCACTGGAGTCTGGTTTCCTCTGCCACAAGATGATGGCACTAAGACCAGTTATGTGACATGACTTGAGGTTCAGTGGAGAGGTCTTTCTTGACAGGGCTACTGCTATGCTCTTTGCAGATCCTTCTGCTACAGACTAGTGGGGATTTGGAGGGAAGATCTGAATAATGCTTAGTCACAAGGTGATGTCCCAGTCCTGCAACAAAGATGCTTGGCAAGTAAAGAGAGCTGCTGTTGGTGCCATTCTGGAGATCAGGCTCTGAGAATAAAGAACCGAATCCTTGTATAACCTAAAAATATCCAGCCAGTGCCTGTAGTGGTTATTTCCCAAGGGCCCTGGCAATTCTTGCCCACTGTGAGCAGGATTCAAATTAACAAAAAATGAATACAGCTAGTGAAAAAATTCTAGCATGGGTGGAAACTATTGTGTACCTTTTGGAGTCATACTGAAATTTGTCCTTAATTAACAGAAGAATAATATGAGAAATGTGTTGGTTTCAGGGACCAACTAATTGATTTTCTGGAAGAGTAAAATATACTTTCTGCTTTAAACAATTGAATCCTCACTAAAGAGATAAGAAGCTTGTTGCAGAATTGTGGAATTACAGGGCATGTGCTTTGTTGTGCTCATAACTGTGACTAAAGTCAAACCAGAAAAAAGAAGGAAAAGGACCAAAATTCTGCATATGCTTCACATGCTGCTCTTCATGGTCAGAAGGAGCAAGGGACGGACTTCAGGGAGTTCAGTCAGAAATTCCTTTGGGATAGTGAAACTCCTTAAGCTTAAAAAGAGAAGGGGAGTTCCAGGCACAACAGTTTCTGACAGTCCCACTTGTGTTTGTCACTTCAACAACACTTTGTGTTGAACTTTCAATAGTAGCTAATTCAGTGCTGAATCAATCACTAAAGCCTTGGAGTAGTTGTGCCTTTGGAAAGGAAGAATCTGAGGAGAAAAGAATCCTGAAAAGTGAAATAAAGGAGGAGGGAATTCTCAGTGTCTAGGTCCTGACAGAATAAAAATTTCACTGTCTGATTCACAGTTTGAAATGAAGCAGACTAAAGTGTCTCATTTTCTTGAGAACTCCTTACAGTGAATCCCAACTATGTGCTTAAGACTTACTGTTCTCACTAAAAATGAAGCATTAGAAACATTAAAAAATCTACTTAGAGAGAAGTGTTCTAATTTGTCACTTTCTGCATCCCCACAGCTCCACTCTTGCAACGACATTGACGCAGGAGTCAGTTCTGTCCAGCAGGATCTTGAACTATCTGCTTTCATTTGGCTAGTTCTCCTTCACTTATTTTGACTTTTCTGAATTCCATCTGAGTTCCAAATTTGTATTTGGCTCTGGTTTCCCAAGTGCATGTCTAGACATGTGAGGGTGCTCTGGTAATGACGCATTCCTTTCCTTGATGACGCTGTAATTTTTCCCATCAATCCTAGTTTTGGTGAAGAATTTAGTAATAGCAATCATTCAGATGAAACATCAATAACATCTGCTCACCCTCTTTTTTCCTAGACTTGTTTCTCTTTGAAGGGACCATCTGTTTCAGAGTACTTGCACTCTTCTGAAATGCCCCTTTTCCTTTTCCTTTTTTGTTTCAGAGTTTTATTCCTGTCTTTCCATCCAAACTCTGTAAAACTCTACCTTCTTCTGGTTCTGACAATTGTGTATAAGATTTGGATCTTTCCAGCATGTCATGTTCTCATGATTCTGTTGTGCCTTAATTTTCTTTCAGTGCCTTGCCTCTGCTTAGCCCTTCTTACTCTGCTCCCAGAAACTCTTGAGATAAGTGACCACAATGATTTGGTCGAACAGTGACACTTGTGAAGTTACTGTGATGACAGATTTCCCTGCAGTAAAATATAAACTATGTATGCTGTTACATTCAGAGAACTAAGTGTTGTTTTGTTTCTTTTTCCCAGGTCCATCTTAAACTAAACACATCTTTGTCTAATCACTACTATTAACTGAATTAGTGCCATTCCATATGGCATAGAGGCTTTTTGGAGAAAAATATGAAAAATAATCTCTTCTTCAGAAATATTTTCAGAACTGCCAAAATGACTGTTGAAATTTGCTAGACATATTCTCCTAACATAACCTTGGTTAAGCCAAGATATGATGCTTAAAATATTTAATTTTTTCAGGAAGTTTGCTTTTTCTTCTAAAGAGTGTATGTTAAAAGCTCTTGATTTATCCATGAATCTTTTGCTGCAGAGAAAATTCTTATATTATGTTTCACATTTCACATTGGTTTTGCTCATCAGAGATGAAATAGTCTTCATATCAAAACAGTATGCTTTGGAAATCAGGAGGGCACACTTTCAGTGTAGCCTGAAATGTGCTTTCTGATCTTTGGCTTGCCATGCACTAGATACAACAATAATACTGTCTTCAGACACCAATTGCCCAAAGGTTTATTTCTTAAATACTTTTAGATCCTACAGTGGAAAATGCTGCATGAAGTTTACAGTTAATGGTGTCCAACATAAAGAAAAGATACTGTAAATCCTCCTCATGCCTTTTTCAGCTGTTCTTATGGATAATGCTCTGGTTGCATTCCAGTGCAAAATCCTGCCTGGATTTCTCATGTTCATTTTAACTGGAATAAATGCTATGAGTTTAGTCACACAGAGGAAGTATTCACAATGTTCCTCTTTAGGCAATTCATTCAGATGATTAGGTTAGGAGACTGGTCTCCTTGAGCTCCCTGTGTCAGTGGAGTGGGATGTTCCTCCAGATGACAACTGACAGCAGGAGCTTAACAAATGTGTCAGTAGCTCTGTCTGTACTGGTAAAAAGGAGGAGGTAGAAATGATTGCACCCACATTCTTTTGGCAGATTTTTTTCTAGGTCCAACTAGGTCTCTTTCCATAGCACTAAGCATGTCTGGATTTTCTTCTGACCAGCATACAATGGCTAAATGGTCTTAAGATATAAGAATTTTTTCCTCCAGTTCAAAGTGCCTTAAATACTCTGATAGGCTGTGCTGCAAAATATTATGCATACTCTCCAGACAGCGACTCCTAGCTGGAAAAAAACAGCACTAGATTGCAACTTGGGGAGGTCTAGTAAGCTCACTCCAGAACAAGCCTGGGAGCAAAACACAATACATGAAATTAGAAGGAACAGAACAGAGTAAAGAGGTAAACACCAGAAGTGGACATTCTGTGGATGTTTGTTTTTTTGGTTCTTTGTTTGTTTGTTTATTTTCCAGGGAAAAGCAACTGAATTAAGCTGCGATCTTTCCACTGTTGCTAAGCAATGCCCAAGTCACCAACGTCTCTGGCTCTTTTCTTTGGTTCTTCAGTGGATCACTGAAAACCAGACTTCAACTCTGAAGTACAGTGTTTCCCCATATTGGGTGAAATGATTAATGTGGAAAAATTACAAAATAGGGAGGAAGACAGATGGAAACATTACAGAATTCTTTTTATGTAGTTAAACCAAGGTTTTGTTTCCTGACTGGCAGCTCCCCTCTCTCTGGACTCTTGGCTCTGTCTTACCTCTCTTCCCATCTGTCAATGTCATGATTTCCCTTTGGAAATGCCAAGTTTGAGGCCAAGACTAGGCTGAGACTTGAAACTCTTTAACACTTCCAGGCAGCCATGTGCATTCATATAGGTGGGAATAGAATCTCTGTGGGTTAACATCTACCTACTAGAAAATGAATCTCCTTTATCCTTCATCTTCCTCATGCCTCTTACCCAGAAGAGGTGCCCTGTTATGCAATGCCAGCAATTGCATGACACTGCAGTGAGGGCTTTATATCAAATAACATGGAGAAAGAAGCATCCGCCAGCAAATGATAAAAGTTCTGAGCATGATTACTATTATAATGACCAATCCTAAATCCTCAAATCCTACATCATAGCCCCTTAACTAGAACCATTATAGAGAGTACTACATTTTGCCAGGCAGGGAATGCAAATGATTCCTGCCATGGAGAACTTAAAATCAAAGTACAAGTTGGGAGACAACAAGAGGTTATTGTACATAGATAGGGAAAATACATGCTAAAAACAAAGAGGTGTGTTTCAACATATTTCCTTCTGCTCTTCCCTTTCAGTCAAGTACAACACTGCCAGTGGAAGGGTGAAGCCGTTCCACATTAGGGTCATTACAGTGTTTTTGGGTTCCTTTACGTAGCTGTGCTATTTGTGTTCTTACAAAAAAAATACTATAACAGGAACTCTGTTGTCCTCTATAGTGTAACTTTGTAATCAGTAAATGGAGAGGGGAAAAAGTGGGTATGGAAACACAATGAGGTTTAATAATTTTTGGAAATCCTGACAGTTTTTTAATAGTGGTTCCCTAGCTTCTTGACTCTTCAGTGTTCCAATTTTCAGTTGTGGTGTACTTCATGCTTATGCTTAAATGAGATCTTTCAGGGAAGTTTTGTCTAGATTTTTTTTTAAGTAGCATTGATTTAATAAAGTTTTTAATTGAAAAAAAAAAAAAAAAAAAAAAAAAAAAAAAAAAAAAAAAAAAAAAAAGCATGGGCAAAGTATGGCATAAACAGGAATAATTCCAAAGGAAAAAGCATATGCCTCTATTGGGATAATAATAAGCTAATGGATGAGCAGATAATGGTGGTTCAGACAGATTCCTCTGAAGGCTCACTCAATCTGTTGTATGTTAGATCCAGCTGCCCATTGCCCAGGGGCCTCTTATAGGTGTTGAGAGTTACTGGGACACAAGAATGCTTCAGCCCATGCCCTACTTACATAGTCTTGTTTTAAAGGCTGCCAGAAATCTGTTGGCGAAAACATTCTTTACCACCCAAAAATACCCTTCAAAAAGAGTCTTGATTTTTGAAGGAGACAACCTGCCCAGCTGCCTTGCATTGCTATTTTGGTTTCTTGGTACCATTTGCTGAACAACTGTGTGTGCTGCTATTCCTGTCGCCTTGTGAGTACAGTTTTACCAGGGCCACTGAGAGGGCTGGAGTTCTCTTGGCCAGGCATACAATGTAGGAGCACCTTCACGGTTCCTCATTCCCCAGCCACGGTTTGTGGCTTTTCCGGGTTGCTTCCTGCTTGGTTTCAACCTTCTGCTCTAGGCAGGAGGCAGCAGACTCACTGCTTTGGGACAGATGGTCCTCCTTGAGGTGAGTCCTTTGTAACTCTGCTGTATTGCAAGCTCTCTGGGATTAGGGAAAGGAACACTGTCTAATACAACAGTGTATCACCATTTACTCTTTCGATCTTCCATATGATCAATGAATCTTTAGAAAACAAGACAAAGAAGAGCGGCATTAGGGAGAAAGGAGGATGGTGAAAGGAAAATCAGAAAAGAAGGGTGAGTATTCTTGCACCAGCAGAGCAGGTCTGACCTTCTGTCATTGCTCTCTCTACAGAGAATGAAACAGTGAATTGGGTCAAAGGGAAGGTAAGGTGGTCTCGCCTAGTATGGACACAACATTTTGCTGCCTGATCGTAAAAAAGGTTTGTAGTAGGAAGTTATTAATATATATATTAAAATATACACTGGTTCAATAATTACATTTGCTAATAATTCTGGGCCCATTAGAGCATCCTCTTACAGCAGTTGACAGGAGCATTATTCTCCCTGAATGTAGTTATGATAATTGTTTTCAACAGATATAGTATAATTCCCCATGCTCAAATGCAGCTATATTTTACTTTTTTTACTTAAGTTTGGGGAAAAAGGCATTTTCATAATCTACTAGAAAAAATGTTAATGAAAAATTGACTGCTTTTTTATACAACAGATTAGTTTTATGGGCATTCAACATTGAACCTCTTTAGCTTAACCTACTTTTGCCTGCCCACACACAAATACTCCCAGGTTTTTAGTGCTTTACACTCTGTGGCACTCCAGTCTCTGTGAGGGTTAACTGCTCTCTTTATTACTTCTTCCATTGTCAGCAGAATGGTGCTGAAATAAGTCTTAAAGAATCTTCCATTTTATTGAATGTTAAGAATAACTTACTTCAGATGGCAGGTTGAATAGTCAAGAAATAAAACAAAAATTAGTAAATGTTCCTTCCCATATAATTTTATTTGAGTCCTTGCATGACTGAATTTAATAATAGAACTGTTACTGACTTCAGCTGGGAAAGGTTTGTGCCTGGTCTGGAATATATCGAAAGAATAAGCCTGGAAATTGTGATGGATGCACTCGACTCCTAAACCAAACTAGTGGTGGTTTGGTTCATTCTCCAATGTAGGTAAGGGCCTGAGCCCTAAATGGGACAAGAATTCCTTGTGCTCCAATCTTTTCTCTCAAAATCCACAAAGAGTAAAAATGGCCCAGTGAGCATCAGTGCACATGAGGTTGGGACACCAACCATCTGATTTTCACATGATCAGGGTGTGGGCTTTTCAAGACTCACTTATCAAGAGGCAAAGAAAGTAATGGGTACAAGGAGTCTCATGCACGCCTTTCCCATGATATATAATTTGACTGTGAGTCAACCACTTTATCCTCATAACTATGACAGCCTAAGGGAGCCACCTTTCAGCTCTCCCTGCTAAGCAACCTGGCTGCATGGCAGTGAGATCCCCTTGAGCTGGGAAGCCTCTCAAGGTCGCTTCTTGAGACCTAGACACTTGTTTGGAAGGTGACTGCCATTATGCATAGCCTTGTGCTAAAGTGCACTAAGATTTTGTCTTGGTAACTTTGATCTTTATTTTGGTAACTTAGTTCTGCCTCGGAACTCTTGAATCATTGTATCCTTTGTGCAGTACCATAACAGAGTGAACCTTGCCATCAAAGGTTGGTAAGTGGCAGTTTTATAACATCACATTTCAATAAAACCACTCTTGCTGATATCTTTGACACTAGTTTTTAAAGTGGTATGAATTGCCTATTTGCAGCAGACTGGCACAGTCAGAAAGATCTTGAACCAGGATTCACAGCAGAAACACCCAATATGCTTAGAATGTTTTCTTCAGAAAAAAATGACGTTTAGGGATCAGAGCTTCATTGTAGGCCTATGTGTTTATCTGTAAGCAATGGACGTTTTCTGGTATCTCACTTCAAGAGTTCTTTACAGAATTTTTATGGATATATATAATTATATGTAATAATAAGTAATGTATATTATGAAATATCATCTGAACTAAAAATGGGATACTTTAAATACCAGTAATCACTGCAGAGAATACACTTTTTACAATAGTTCACTTTCCATTTGAGATACCACAGTAACCATGCTGTTTAGTTGGAGATAGGAAGGATTTGTTTCTCGTCTTCTTTTGTATGTTTCCATTACACATTTATTTTTTCTTGTACTAATTTTTGTTCAGCACAAATGTTAATGGTTTTACAAAATGCTGAAGAACTTTTTATTTTGTGCTTTATGCCTTTCTTTACAATAGTGTTTTCATATGGATAAGAAGGGCAATTATGGAACTGGTTTCTACATTTTGTAATTTTCTTTTGAAAGTTATTTCACTTGAGATAAGCACTTTGTAGATCAAAAGAGACTGCAGAGTTGTGCATGATGCTTGCACAGCAAATCACAGACATTATTTTGCCTTTCAGCCCAGAATGTTTTGTTCACAAAAGACCACACTACTTTGTTTTTCAGTAAGGCCTTAACCTGAGAGAAATATCACAACTAACCTTTATTCATTCTTTCTCTTTTCATTCACAGATCCCTTTTTGTCCTTGATGCCTATTAAATCTCTGACACTAAGGTGAAAGGTGCTTCTTACTGTTGAGCAGCACATCATCTCAGCCTTGTCTATCCCTATGACCCTATTTCAAAATTGGGGTTTTTTCTGCATTGAAAAATTTTAAACCACTGTCTTTCTGACAGTTTCAAGTTATAGCCTGAAATATGCTGGGGCAGGCCTTGAATTATGATTTGGTTTTGCATTACAAATTCATTGCTTGTGGATGCTTGTTGTGTTGTACTGTATCTCTACACAGATGACAGGATTCAACTCTTGCCTGTTTTCATTGGCTTCCAGTGGTTGACTTAGCAGTGCATTTTTTTGTTTTCAGGAGGGGCACGTGAAATATGCTGAGCTGAAACAAAACACATTACACTGTAATTCACTGGAGTATTATGTGCCCTTCATGCAATTTGTATGACAACCACTGCCTTCTCTCTACTGTTAGAATCTTTGCCTCTTTGCCATTCCCTTGTGAATTTCTTACTTTGGTTCATGAAATGCCAAATTTATTTGTCACTGCAAAACATTGTGTATTCTTGCTAAGTGGGATATTCTTTTTTTCTTCCTTCCAACCTGATCAGGACACAAGTTTGTTTTATAATACAGTCTCCAGTGATAAGTCTCATTCAATTTTAAATGTCTTATATAAAAGAGCTCTGCTTCAGAGGCTATTTAATGGTATTTGAAGGCCAGATTGTGACTTGAATTTTGTGTATCTATAAATCATGCAACCTACCTGAATCTTGTTTTCAAGTGTAGGGAATATAAGGTATTGTATTCAAAGAACAGATACAAAAGAAGTGTCTGAGCTTTCTGCTTTGCATTAACTTAGATCCCAGAGCAAAGGTGGAAGTGCAGGCTGGTTGCTGCAGAACAGGCCATCAGTAAAAAAAGTGTGCTGACAAAGAGATGAGCATGACTTCTTTTTCCCCATGTGGCTTCTCTGATGCCGTTGGTCATTTTTTCTGTTTCGTTTGTATTAAAACTGACAACTGTGGTGATAGGTAGAAGAGGTCCCTATCAATTGAATATCATCCCCTGAATTTGCAGAAAATGTTTCCTCTTTCTAGTTATACATTTTTGTCAAAGCTTGGCCATTTGCTGAATAATCAAAGGCCTTGCTTGCCTGTCCTAGATTAATCTGGGAATGAAACTCTTACAATATTTTAAGCAGTCATGTTGTAAAATACAGATGGACTTCATGTAACTGTGAAGTGGAAGTTAGTGCATTTTTTTTCCTTTGCAATAAGATTTTGCAATATCTGTGGATGGACTGTAAGCTAAGCTATATTATCGTGGTTCCTGGAATGACACAACTAAACTTTATGACAGGCTAGAAGCCAAAGCTGACTAAACTTTGGATTTCTTGATCATGACAAATGAGACTAAAATAAAATATGGTATGAATTATATAAATTATATGTTATAAACTATATAATAAGCTATTGGTCTGAAAAGGACAATAGTGTGCTCACTCAATCTCATCTGACTGTTCCTTCAACTTTCCCAAATTCCTGTGGACAGGGAAAAAAAATAGGACTCACAACTTGTGTTCTGCTTGGGGATACCCTTTTTTAATTTACCTCATCATAAAACTTCCCTGTCTTGTACTTACTGTTGTTTGCTCAGGTGAAAAAAAATAGTGGTTTTTTTTCTTTAGCTATTGAAAACAAGGTTATCCTGCATTTAAAGTTTCATTTGCTGTATGTAGTGTCAGCTTCCCTTCTTTTTAGAGATTTAACAGGTTCATAGTCAAATATTTTAGTATAAATCTATGTTTATGACTATAATATTTGACACGAGTGAGATTTCAAACAAGCTTGTAGTTAAACTGAATTTCTTCATATGGTCCATTACTTTTTTCCTTCTACTGCAGGTGGTTCTTTTGTATTTAAGGTCTCTTAAAGGCTGTTTAGTAATTTGTGTTTCTTTTGCCATTAATAACTCCACAGAGCAGCAGATAAATTAATTCTTTCCAGGTGGAATGAGAAGGCAGAGTACTGATTATTGCCATTCTGGGTGTGAGTGTAATGAGGTGTCAAGGAAAAAATAGGTTTGTGGTGTTTCTTCTCAAGTTGGATGTATTTAGTTCAAGAATAGCATCCTCTGGAATGAAACAAAATTGTTGAGGCTTTCATAAAAAATTAAAATTTGACTTACCTAGTTTCTGTATAGAAGATCAACAAGCTTCTTCATATAAAGAAACTGTTTGGAACTCTTTTGTAAGAAAGAAATAGTGTAGTTGTGTTTTTATTGCTTTGTTCCTTCCTCCTGTTTAAGCATAACTAAATCAGTATATGAATATCTTTCTTCTGTCTTTAAATACAGTTAGTAGAGGCTTGTTTATCATCAGCCCAAATTACTGCCAAGAACAAATAAAAGATTTATCTTAAGACACTTTGAAAAATGATCTGTCTGCAAGTGTTGGGACAGAAAAGTTTGGTGACATTCAATTGCTGTTCCAGTGCCTGTTTGACTCATGAGAGACCATTTGAATAAGGAGCACAATCATTCAACAGAGGGTTTTTTCTTTATAATGAGATTATGAGATGCTTGTTATCATAGCTTTTTTCCATCTGGCTTCCTATCACTAGACAAAGCATGTTGTCCGATTAATTTTTTTCTTTTTTTCTTAGAGTTTTGCCAAGTTCTAAAAAACTAATTGTTGATAATGGCATCAACCAGCCATGATAGCTAACTCAAAAGACATAATGCAGCAGCAACAAGCAGAGTATCTTGCATCTTTTGATGCCTTCTCATCTACAAACTCTTTTTTTCCTTTTCCTAACAACCAGCAGGACCAGCAAATGAACATACTGGCCTGTTTCTTCTTTATTGTGTACTGGCTTCTTCTCGTGATGATGATAGAACTGCTATTCAGTTCAAAGGAACAGGTTCAGTATCTGTAGAAACAGCAAACAAACCATCTGTGATAATGAAGTCCTGTTGCCTTTGTGTGTTAATACCAAAATCCAGAAGAGCTGTGTCTGCTCCTCTAGTTTGATTGGTTGGGAAACCATGCTGTGGTCACAGAAAACTGCTGGGATGATGGCCCTGGCAGCACCTGGAGAAATTTGAATGATGTGGATGCTACATCATAGCCTTTTTACATTTGGTGAGATTAATCAGCCCCCACATCTATAGGAATAGCAGATGGACAAACTGTGGCTGTGTGCTTTGTGCATAGCTCAGGGTATGCTCTGGCAAATGCTCTGCTATGGCAGATGTTTGTCAGTAAAGAGGATGTTCTGTAAGCTGTGACTATAAAGTTTTGGTCTAGGTCCATAAGTTTTTTAATTTTTTTAAATAAATAACTGAATAAAAATATAAAATTTGAAATTTTAATGTAGTGAAATTCCTACACTCAGTTTTATTTGCTATGCCAAATGTTTTGTGCTAACATGCCCTGATGTCAAACCTTCAATATATTGCACTTAAGATCCAGGTGAGCATTGTTTCCATTCTCTTTTCTTTCTAAATAAAACGTTAGAAATTAATTCTGTATTTCCTTGATCAGTGATAAACTGCTTTCATCCAATGAACTGTGACTCTGTTGCATTTAAATCCCTAAAAATATTAAACTGTAATCAGTATGGTGACCTAAGTGTATGATAGTATCCAGAACCCAAGACAGAGTAAATTTTTCATTTGCACTGTAAAGGCAACTCTTTCTAGGACCATCTTAAACAAAGGCACTGGAAAGAAGCAAAGAAAGTTAAAATTAAATTAAGCAAAGGTAATTGATTACTAGAGAGCTATCTGATAAAACTCATGATAGGTGTACATTTAAAGTTCAAAGGCAATATAACTTAGATTCTGGCATAGCATATGGTCCTTCTTCTTACTGACATGATAAGCTGAAAGGAGTCTTTTTGAGTTCACCTTCAAACTGAAGAAGAAAGCTAATAAGATGATAAAAGATCAGGATTTCTGGGAGACAAACAGCAGCCAATTTTCAGAACATGAAATACGTCTGTGATATTTCCACCAAATCCAGTAAAACTGTGGTTGGAGGAAGGTAGGCTTCAATGTAGGTAAAGATGACCATTAAAACTGAACCTCAAACCTTGATACAAAGTGTATTGAAATCAGTGAGAAGACTCATGTTCTCTTTTTTGATTTTTTTCTCTCTTCTGATATACAATTCTTCTTGCAATTATTCTTTTTTTTCTTAAAACACACAATTCATCACTTATCACAATGTAACCAGTCTTGATAATTATTTTCAAGCTACTATATTCATGATCTTGAGATTGTCTGGAGATCCAAATCAAAATTGTAGCAAAATTACACATTTTTTAGGAAAGGCATTTAATACTCCCTATGTCTACAAATGCAGACTTCTCACAGCAGTATCTGATGACTGGGAGATATGGATACCAACCAAAACTGAGCATCATATCTATTTTAAGAAGCATGAATACATTCAGTAGTAGAACAGCAGCAGATCTTGGCTTTTTAGAAGCATTTCAATTTTTTGTCCAGATGCTATGAAACACTTTTTTTCTTTAAGCTGAGAATAAAGATACCAACCGGCTGCTGATCCTTGAGCATAATAAATGTTCTACTTATGTGTTTCCTTGATTCTAATGGGAAAGAACAACATAGGATAGTTGTCAAAAGATAATTGTCAAAGAAAGACATTTGTATTTTATTGGTAAGTAAATGTGAGTTTCCTGCAAATAATTATTTCCCTTACATGAGATTCCTCCCTTTCAGGCTGGGGATTCAGGAGCCTTCCCCTTTACTAAAAACAGAATTCATACTGTAATGTGAAATCATGAATTAGTGGGAATACATGTACAACTTCTTTTGTATCTGCATTATTATTACTAGGCCAATGAGCACTTGCATAGATAACGGCAAGAATATGTTCTTCAGATAAAATATCAGTTCAGGAAAATACTGATGATTAGGAATTGTTTTGTGACATCCTGGTAGTGGAGGTGACCTGGTTCTGTTTCCTCATTGAGCACATTTTCTCTGTATCTGATTGATTCATTCCTGCATCAAAAGAATAAGGGAGTGGGTGAGATGAAATTTGAATTGGCAAAATCACTGTTCCACTACATAGAAATTCAAGGAAACAGAAAAAAATTAACTTTTCTTTGAAGGAGAGCAGGACTTTGTCTAGAAGATCTTGCAATTATATGGTGTCCCATGCTGTGCTGTTTCTGCTGCCTTCAGTCTCATTTCTTCATTTTTGTTTTGTGTGACCCTGAGACTGTTTCCTTGATATTGTTAAAGATCTGTTCAGACTACAGTTCCTATTCTCCCATCTTTACTGTCCACATGCCCCAAGTCATTTTCCAATCTTGCTTTGTTGCCAGGCTCTTTCCTTGCCGGCATTTGAACTTATTAAGCTGCTTTCCAGATTTGACCATCACATGCTTTATTACAGAGTTCTCATCAGATTGTAAACTGCCTTTATCACCTCTGAGAGAAAGGATTGTTAATGTGAACCTAAATAATACCACTCAAGATTGCAGCAGTGCAATCATGGATAAACAAGGTCCTGTCACAACTGTGTGTTACATTCTGTTCTTTCTATTAAACTAGCTTGTAAATTAGCAATCCATAAAAAAATTGGATCAATAGAAAACCTTTTGTTACTGGTAGAGAAACAATTCAGGGATATTTTACAACTCCAGTGCTTAGTGCTTTCTCCTCACAGCCTAATGGAAATGATTAAAACAAAACACCTGATAGTGAGGTGGCTGTTGAATAGTAAGTTTCTGGGGGTTTTATTATAATTTTTATTCTATTGTTTGGAACAGCAGTGGGATCTGGAGTGTGGAAGGGGAATTGTTAGAAAAGTTTGTTTCTATAACAACACAGTGTAAAAATGGAGTTCCCTTTCTTAACATCTCTCTTGAAGTGGAAAAATAACAGTTTATTTCAGATGCAAGGTATTGGATAGCATTAGCAGTGTGTGAGACAGTAAGTAGTGACAATGGAGTTTAAGGCAATGCTTGTGTGTGTGCAACATTGCTCTAGGGTGATAAAACTGTTTTTTAATTTGTCCTAAATTTTTTTAAAGCTGCATATATGCATGCTCACCTGAAATCATGTTGCTGATTTGGCTTTCTAACCCCTCCTTCTGATGTTAACATTTTAGGAAGGAGTCACATTAGGGTATTGTACCTAAGTAAAGTCAATTCACCACCACCTTATGATTGACCATTATTGTGAAAACATGTTCTATAAGTCTTCCCATTTTCAAAGAAAAAAGAAAACAGAATGATTTTAGGGGCTGCTTGGATGAATGTCTTAGAGTCAGCTAAAATCCATGTACCTGGTAGTTCTTCATCCTTTTACCTACAGGACTCCCAGGACTATTCAGCCAGAGCCTGGATTAGTCCTATTCCACCTGCTATTAATGTGGCAGAACTCATAAAGTTTATGAAGGTTCACAATATTGCTGATTTGATGTTACCTTTGCTGCTGTCACCTCTTGCACACATACTGGCACGTGGGTGTCTAACTTTCATTGAAATGTACACAAAAGACTAATTTAGAGAAGCCTTTTCCTGGCTGCTGAAAACATGTGGCTTAGTGACTAAGTTAGGCTTTGTTTTTTAGCTGTTTGTTGCATAGTTACTCAAATTCATGAGAGATATTTTAGATGAAATACTCAAAGATTGCATTTCCAAACCAGAGAATCCAATACATTAACTTCCTGTCATTGCTCCCATTACGTTTGAATTAGTTTATTCTGTTTTCAGCAAGAAAATGCCAAGCTTTTTTAAATTGTCAAAAATGCAAAATTAGAATATTCAAACTGTGATTGCAGTTACCTATGCATATATCTGTTCCCTTTCAGGTCTCTTCCAGTATCCTTTTTTAGGTTATAAGGTGTAATTCTTGTGGTTTTACATGTTGTGCAGAAGACTGTGTAACTATCACTCCTTGTAGCTAGTCCCTGGGAGTCAAACCAGATGTTCTAATGGGTTTTTACCTTATACTGGCCAGCTTAGAACAGATAACCCTAAACCCAAGCTGTGTTGAAAAGGGAGCCCACCATGGCTCAGAGGAGAGCAGCAGGCTGTGCTGGGCTAGTGGACATGATATGAGCAGTACTGGGGCTTATGCTGTCCAAATCAGCAGCCTGGCTGGGTGAGCTGGGTCCTTGTTCCTCCTGGAAGCCTGGGCAGGAGGGTTGTACAGAGGAGGTGGCCAGAGAAGGAGAAACTTATGTCCTTGGTGGCTTTGCTCCAAGGTGCAGTAGGATTGTGGGCACTAAAGATCTCCAAGCCATGTGAGAGAAAAGGATTCCTTGGCTGACAAAGAGTCAGAACCATCTCTGGGAGAAGCAAGTACTGTTTGGTCTCTCTCTTTCATCTGCCTCTTCCCTCTTTTGTGGTAATGGGTGTGCATTTTATTTGAGCAGTGAGGGAAAAGATGTGCAATAGGTGGAAGCTCCGTTCTTTGGTGTTGATAGACTGAATTCCATTCTCTCGTCTAAAAAACTATAAAAATTATGTGCTCCATCACAAAAGTGTGTATTTGTTTTCTTTAAAGGGAGCTCACAAGGTTAGCTTTGCTTATTTAAGCACCATGTTGAGAGAGAGAGAGAATTAGGCTGGAGAGAGCATATGTATCTGTGTGCAGACAAACGTCCTTGTGGGGAGGACCTGGTGTGCATGCCCTCAGGAGGAAATGGTCTTCCAACCCCCACAGCTTCTCATGAAGGAATGCAGGCAGCAATATCTCTGCTGGGCTGCATCCAAGGCCCAGGACACACAGAGGAGTATTTTCCCTTCCACCATGGGGAAAAGAAGAAAGGCCAGGTCTCTGGGAGGCTTTTTCTTTCACAGATGGGATGTACATCCCTTCTTTGCAATCTGAATTCTAGCTGAATATTAAGACAGGACTGCATAGCGTTGGGGCAGTACAGGCTTGCATGCTGACAGATTCAACTTGTTCTTTCCAGATTGCTAAAGCTTATTTTAAAAGGTCTTATTATTGGAGAGCTTCCATTGTGTATCTAAAGCCACTGATAACTTGCTGTCAATTAAATGAACACAAGTTGCTGTTACTTTTCAATTTAAGGGGGACCTCTCAATAAAAATATGTTTACCAACAGTTACACATACGGAAGTGTTTTAAAAATATTTTAAGTGCACTGAATTACCTAAAGGTGTGAAATGGAGTTGCTTGTGTTCACTGCGTCACAAGCAAGGGCTGAAATTTAGTGACTATCAGGGTTGCTGGGCTGTTTTTCCATATATATGGCTAATAAAATTAGAAGCCTTATCTCTAGGCAAACTCATTTATATTTTCTTAGGTTTAGATGATTCTTTCAGCTAGGAAAGCTATAGTATGAGTTTCTTAAGCAAATACTTATCTCTTGATGAGAGAAACACTGATATGTGGAACACTGATGCACTGTTGCATGCTTTTAAACACTTACTTTATACTATATACCTGTGTATAATGCAGGGAAGTTTGAAAGACAACTGTGGATTTCTGAGAAAAGCCTTTACTTTTAGCTCAGAAAAATATTATTGTGGTTTATGCAGTCAAATTATAACAAAATAGATTCTGGTTTTGGTGGAAAATGCATTCACATGTGAATCTATAATTGTAAAAGTAAGCCTCCTGTGGTTCATGAAGCTAAAATACTCGTGGGTGCAAAACTGCTATAGTTTTGTGCAGAAATAGAAATGTTGAAGCACATGTACTTCACTGCACATGGATCTTGGATTCACATCAGAAAAGCTGGTTAACTGTTTTTTGTAGCACATGTCTGTTGTGGTGGTGCTGTTCTCCTGATACTTTACAGCACTTAGAAATGGCTTAGGTGACTCACTTGCAGAAAAAAAAAAGGGACTTGAAGCATTTCTAATAATGGAAAGAGTGACAAGGGAAAGTGATAATTTCCCAATCTGTTTCATTACAAAGCTCTTAAACCTTTTTTTTTTTTTTTTTAATGTACTGGAGCACAATAATTGTAAAAGAGGGTTCACTTACTTCATATATGTGACATTCAGTACATAAATTAGCTAAATGTGTCAAAAGACAAATAATATAGAAGGACATGTCGGTGGTGTTATAGCTGTGAGTTCTACTGGTCACATCAGTCCTCTCACTTCAGTTGAAACTGATCTTGAAGTCTGTGTAAACTGAACATCTTCCAGTGAGTTTGAACAATAATTTAAATACAAGTTAGAAGGAAAAAGCTTTTCATTCATGATATTTCAGGCATGCTGTGGGCTAGAAGTGTCTGTTCCTTAAACAGGATCAGATATACACTAAGAGATCTGTATATTGTAAAGTTTCACATTTCTACAGGTACATAGTATTATCTTATATTTCCTTAAAAAGCAATAATTATGGGAAGTTTCTCCCTTGCTGCTACTGATGATGTCAGCATGGCTTCAGGTTCCTTCTGCTTTGCTGCCAACTTGTTACATGCATATTTTTGTACATCTTCCTACTATTCTTGAGATCCCTTGGACAGCTAAAATCCCATGCAAGGGGCCCACTAACATTTGGCAATAGCTCTGTTCCAGCTTGCACTGACACTGTCAAATGACTTTGGCAAGGTGGGTGAAATATTAATGTAGAATCTTAGAATTGCTATGGTTTGAAAAGACCTCAGAGGTAATTGAGCCCAACCATTAAGATGTCCAAAAAATATCCCTAAGGATTGGTTTTCAGATATTCCTCCTTGTGGAATAGTGATCTAGAGGAAATGCTTTCTTTCATGCAAATTCAGAGCTTGCTCTTCCTTAATTTCTTCTCAGTGAACTCATTGAAGGTGAAGCCAGAAATTTAGTACATCAAGCAGAGACCTGTGCTTAGAAAGTAGTGGTTGGAATTGAGATATTCTGACACTTCTTTAAGTCAACTTCTATTGTATTTCTTGTGGAAATAAGTTCTTGTCAATACTAAGTCATCCAAGAATGTGAGGGCAGTTTGCCCTGCTGCTCCTCCCCTGTACTCAAGGTCTCTTTTGTTGTGTTGCCACACTGTGTCTCTAGACCCCAGCTGTGATCAAGTTCCATTGTGTGAGGGACCATAAAAATGGATTGTATGTCACAGTCCCTGCCACAATGACAGCACAGTTTAGCAGGGAAGAACAAAAAGGGGTAGCTAAGGTAACAGAGACATACTGAGACTTGTGTAAAGTCACTCAGTGAGCAGCAGGAAGGAACAGCCATAGGACCATTGTTTCCAAGTCCCAATTGCACTGCAAAATTACTGACAGATGCTTCTTTTTAAAGGAAGACTCTCATCATAAAAAGAAAATGTTATTTTTTGAAAATTTTCTTGCTAAAGAGTCTTTAGAAATGGCAGACAGAAAAGAAACTGAGAAATCCTAGATGGTTCACTTGAAGAATTAGGTCTAAATCACCTTGAAAAAGATTTGAAATAAGACTTGGACTGCTTTTAGTGACATTCTCTTAGTTACCAGCAAGTTCAGTGGAAGTTTCCTGTTGTTTTCTTACATTTAGATAACTTAACAACCCCCAAACCCAGGTCTACACTGGTAGCTGGGTCATAAAAACAGTACAGAACAAAATTGCACTCACGGTGACTTCTTTTAAACAATATTCTATCAGTATTTTTATTAGGAATAGTATTTTCAGTTGGGCTGGGAAATGAAATTACATCAAAGAGAATCTGACCCCATATAGTAAATTTGAGTCTGTTAAAATTTTATCAGTATGAAAATTTATTAGCAGACAGATAAATCAAAAGTAGAAAGAAACACAAGAAGCAGTCTTGGAAAAAACTTGAAGGTATATGCTACAAGTCATCAGTTTATAATGACATTAAATAGACAAGAAAGTAGGAAGAACGGACATAGGGATGAGAACAGTGAAGTGGTGAACAATATGAATGGTGCTCAAGTAAGTCTTTATTGACTTTATTGATGTTGGTATTCATACCAAAGTCTGATAGGAATATATGTCCAATATATATGTATATATATACATATACATATACATATACATATACATATATATATATATATATATATATATATATATATATATACCTTACTAGTCATATGATTTTCTTCCTTAACTGGACCTTCCCGGA
>JBBMKD010000001.1:100998749-101013642 GCA_037834095.1 Argya squamiceps
CTGAACGCTTCACCACGCTTCTAGCTAGCAGGACTGGGTAACCCACAAACTGGTATGGCGGCCTGGAGTAAGCAGCAAAGCCGGTAAGCTGCTCCCAGGGAGGCATCTGCTATATAAGAGGACCAGAGCAGGGGAGAAAGTGAATAACTTTATGCATATATTTGTTAAACCAGAGCTTGTAAAAGACCTCAAGTAAATCTGCATGGAGTGGGTGGAAGGAGTGGAAGCACAATCCTTAGAATAACTATATATACAAGGTTTTTAAAACCTACCTTTAGGAAGGCAGTGAGGTGAGAGAAAAGGGTGATCAGTATTCAGATTTTAATTTTTTATGTTGTTTCTCATGAGTCACTTTCCAATACCCACACTTGAAGAATGCTTCTAACTGTACCCGTTGTGTACATGGAAGCCCACACTTAATTACAAGCCAGTGTTGATACAGTTAAGCCTTAGTGAATGGGAAGGAGGCCAACATCCCCTCCACTTCCACTGTCCTTAATATGCCAGTTAAGACCAAAAGTCGAGGCAACCATTGCTTGCAGTCCAGAGAGAGCAAAACCAGCTGTTGTCCCTTTCTCCCCTCCTGCCTGGTGCACCTACAACATCTGCAGTCATTTGGGAACAAACACACCAAATCTGTCCTTGACTTTGTGTGACTTTTGTAGGGCCCTTACATGCAAAGCAATAGCTTGGGCAGTATGTGGCTTGTCCCTTTTCGAGCTCTTTTCATTCCAGCAACAAATATCTGTGGTGTGAGTGAACCCACTTTTTTTGCATACAGAACCATGAACTGCACATTCTTTGAGTTTTCAGTGAGGATTTAGCACCACAAAGACCCAGAAGAAAGGTACATGAATGCAGCACTGCACCTTGTGCAACATCTTGGTACACATTTCACTGTGAAAAACGAAAGGGGTCAGGCTCAGGTGACTGGGTAAATGCTGAGGAGTTCACTGTGTGATTTCACTCTGCACTGAGTGCAGTGGGAGTTTTGGATGAATGATGACTGTTCTGCTGCACAATTCCATTACCCTGTGCTCATGATCTTGCCTGTCTTTTTTACTTATTAAGTCACCCATCCTCAGACCATCTGTGTTTTTGTAGTAGCACCTTGCAGCCTCAGAAGGTAACCTCATAAAAGCCTAGTGAAACACCCGTGACCATTTGCTAGCTATCAAGATATTTTAGGATGTTAAACACCAAGCTGCCTGGTGGATACCATGAGGCTGTGGAATGTGCAGGACTTTATGACAAAGTTTAGATAGATGAATGTCCAGTAAGATCTGTTGTATAGCAGTGCACTCTTTTAAAATGTATCTTTAGCAATGATAGGACTGTTTTACGTAGAGATTTATGACAAACAGCACTGCTGCCCTCCTGCTAGTTACCAGTCTTAAAGTCATTCACATTCATTCATATTTTCCTGATCAGAGTATTTGCAACAACAATGAATTTGAAAAAAGAAAAAAAAAAGAAAAAGCATTTGCAACATTGAGTTATAAACTGACATGTCTCATTTAAGCAGTGTCACTTACAACCAAATATTTAGACTCCAAATCAGGATAATGAAAAAACATTTTCAGGGGTGTGATGGAGCTTCTGTCTAATTGACACTTGTACTTCCCTGCAGCTGGGGAGGATAAAGTTTCACAGAAGTATGAGCAAGTCAACAGCCCAGGTTCCTGCAGGCTTGACACAGTTTGTGTGGACAGTGCTTAAATCAGCTACATCTCTTACTTTTCTTGCTAAATTATTTTGCTAATAAGGAGAGAGGTGAATACATAGTTTGTCACCTAGCAACCCCAGATGAGTGCTCTGAACAGCTCTGAAGGAATAGCTGCCGATGGATTCTTAAAAATAGCTGGTTTGTTTTGTTTGGTTTGTACAAGTGAAAGGTGTGGTCCCCCATATGTGCTTGTGTGAAATGATAAGCAAACTGAAGGGAGAGCGACACAGAAAGAGGAAATAAAAATGGAATCATATGGTGTAATTGGCATGCATATATATAGAAAATCTGCTTCTATTCTTTTAAGTCAGCTCTGCATAAATTTGCATGACATACCTCTAGTTCCCTGCCTGTTCCATGGCATGCTACACAAATTCTTTCCTACAGAAGAAATGGTAACATAGATGCTTTGGTATGTTAAACAACACCCCCCTCATCCCACAAAGTAGAAAAATTGGTTCAGGGATTCATTATTTTCTTACAGTAGGTTGTAAGATTGTTCATTCTTGCCTGCATTAGACTTCACCCTTGGATTTGAGACTTAAATAGCAACTGGTAGCAATAATTGAAATTGCATTAATGGCAGCAGCTGAGTGTATGGGACAAGGGTGGATGTGGCCAGCTGCAGTGCGGAGGAAGTGTGGCAGCTATGGACAAAGACAGCCTTTGCATACTGCCCTCTAAACAGTGCTGTAGGGAGTGCTCAGAGACCTCTCAGCTCATCTGGTGAAGTTACACCTGGACAAGACAGGGTTGCTGTTATCCCACAGCAGATTTATATCCTGCAGCTATTAAAAACCCTGTTAGCCTTTGGGATTTGCTTAATAATTCCTCTACAATGACCAGCCCAATGATGAAAAGCACGTTCATGACCACTTCAACTGACTACCAGCAATTCCTCTTCCAAAGAATTGCCTCTTGGTGACAAAACTAATTGGGTAGTTTTGCAAGGCCCTGCTGCCATTTTACGTGTCATGGGACGTTCCTCTGAGAAAAGGAGCATGGTCATACTACAACCAACTTCTGTTTGTTTGGGACACTGTATCCCAACTTAAAGGCTTGGCAGATGTATTAATAAATTACAGTGGCCCTGTGGTGAGGGGATGATTTTGTATGATTGTGCCCAATAAGGAACAGAGAGGTTGATTTCTTTAGATCGTTTCTGATTTCCCCAACCTTAAAAGCCAAAAGTATTGCAGCTGCTATTTATTTTGTGAGTGGAGACACTTCTTTCATTCATGCAGTAATTTAAAGCATATTATTTTTGTTCAGTGTAGCCATTTTAAGAATAAAGACAGCACTACAGAACGCTTCTGAATTCTTTAAAAGCTTTCTTGGGTTTTTCTTTCAGTTTCCAGTGTTTTGTTTGAAAAATAAGAAACATGTTGTTGTGATGAAGCCTGTATTTTGAAGCCTAAGCCAGAGGACAAAAGAAATTTTTACAGAAAGTGGGAGAGAGGTCAGGTGGGTTGGCTAACAATGTGTCATTAATTTTTTTTGGTTCACTATCTCTGGGGTAATCCATATCACAATGTAGGCTAGTTTTTATTTAGTTAATTTAATAATTCAATAGACCAGTCGTCAGTTGTGTTCAGCTGATACTGCTGTCTGCAAAGGCCGTTCCACACACTGCCCAGTTATTCATTGCAGGCTGGGTGGGTGTTGCTGTTGGCTCTTCCACTGCCTGTGTGTGTGAGCTGTGTGTGGCTGTGCACTCACACACCCCGGGGCTCCCTGAGCACAGCACCAGGAGCAGCCATCTCACACATGAGGAAGGGCTCGAGTGAGCTCAGGCAAGGCTTGCTCTGGTCCCACAGCCTGGTGGCAGCCTAGGAATGCCAGAGGTTTGGGAAAAGCCCTGACAGGAAACCGTGTCAGACCTTACAGCACATTTGCTTACCATCAGGGTCTTGATGAAAAATGTGAATGTGACTCCCCAGTCTCATTTTAACCAGAGGGGAAAATGATTTTGGCTAGCTTGTGGCAGCTGATAGGAAGTAAAATCTCAGCAAGGTTTAGGCAGTTTGCAAAAGGCTCTTAGCAAAATTACCAAAATAAAAGGGAACTTCCTGTAGAGGCAGAAAATGCTTACATCAAAATGTAACTCTGAAGTTACTGACTGGGTCCTTTCATGCATTAGAGACTGATAGTTTCTTCTGAAAATTATGCTGGGCTTTTCTAATATACATTTTAAGGTCTACTCAGTATCCCATAGCACAGTGTGTGCCTGGCAGCACTGAGACTACATTTAATCTCAGAAGCTGGTAATGGATGATCTGCAGCAGATTGATGGCAGCAGTGAGAAATGCTAATGGGAAGCAAGTTGGTGTGGTCATTTAACCACGTCTTTATACTGAAATATACTTATATTTCCATGTAAGTATGAAAAAAAGTGAAGATGTAACTGAGAATCTAAATATTTTAAGATGTCCGGTATATTAATTTTGTGCTGTCTTTCAGATCAGGAAAGAGCGATGGATCATCTTCATTCTTCTCTTGTGTTGAATATTTTAATGCCCAATTTGCTCTTAATTTTTAATATTTTCCCATATTTATGTTGTTATTATTCAGTCTTCTAACTTTAATATGTGCTAGATTTCAGCTTTTTCCTAATTCTGCTGTTATTTCAGAGTCTTCTAGTTAGCTTAAGTTTTTATCCTTCTTCCTCCCCTCTAATACTTCCAGAAGAGAACTGGACTGTCATGACCTAACAAGTCTCTGCGTCGAGTCAGAAGTTTTGTTTAACATTATTTTCCCCCTCAGTAATTTGATCAGGCTGCAATCAGACCTTCCATCACAGTCTCTTGGCAATATCTTGCCAGAGACATTGTACTGATGGAACATTGTGCTAGTGTGTGTACAGATGTGGCTCTACAAAACCACATGTTAGGCAGGAGCTTCATCCTCCAATTTGAAAGGACCTCCAGTAGCAGCCAGTGAAAGAATTGCCATGTGTCTTATGAAGTATGACTGATGTATCACATTTTCCTACATGAAAACCATATATGACCTCACATTTTTTCTTCCAAGCCCAAATTTGGTCATCTGCTTGAATACTGAGCTGCTCAGGTGCTGAGGTTTTCCCCTGGGAGCAGCTTACTGGCTGAGGCTGCTTACTCCAGGCAACAGCAAGAGTTTGTGGGTCCCTCAGTCCTGCTAGCTGGAAGTGTGGTGAAGCTTTTGGAAATGAAGAGTGGACCTTTTCTCGTGGGTAGGAAGATGTTTATTACTGGAACTCCACGTGGAAAAGGCCGGGGCTGGCCTGTCCTTCTCCCTTAAGTACCCCAGGACATAGCCTGAGGCCACAGGAGAATTCGGGCCAATAGGTAGGAAGGGGTTGGGTGTTCTAGAAGGGGACACTTGTCAGGACAATGAAAAGGGGCAGGTGCCTGAGCACCTAGTCAGGGTGATTGACAAGGGGGTCAGGGGAGAGGGGAGGGGTTTTTTGCGAAGGAGCAAGCTGGGCTGATACAATTAAGATACATACAAAACTCTGAAAGGCTTAACCATGCACTGCAACACTCAGGGACCCTGGGTGTTGCAAAAATACACTAATTACATGTTATCATACCCATGCAGTTGGCTTTTTCTGTGACACTGTCATGTATCTGACAGGCCTTGCTCACTGAACAAGGGATGTGAAGCCATTTTTTGGATGCAGTTTCTTGCTGTGTGCTGGGGCAATGGGCTTGTGGCCCCCAAAATCCTTGCCATGGCTGTGGTAATGGTGTAGCATTTCTGACTCTTGTCTGCTTGTCTCTTATCTTAGCTGTGGTTGGTGCTTACCATCTTCTCTCTTTCCTAAGCACTAATTAGTTCCTGAAATTTGTATCTTCGTGTAAAAAACCTTCAGTTGCTAATCCACCAAAAAAGCTAAGTGTATTTTTAGAAATCCTGAGATTTTACTTGTTCCACCAGTGGATTTAAATTTTTAAAAGCTATTAAGTTCTGCAACTAGGTCCTCCTTTTCATAAAACACAATACTGACTATGCATTTTTTTATCATTATAATGTGGAAATTATGTTAATCCAGTATTTTGGCAGTTATACAGTGATAAAGCTTGTAGAAAATAAGACATGAGAAAATAAGGTCTGAACAACAAGCAGGAAGGTAAGTGTTAAGTTTTTTGAAGCATGAAGTGTGTGAAGTAATTTGAGGGATTCAGACATGAATTCCACCTAGGCAAGTACTCTGTCTTTAACAGCAACCAATAAAAAACAGAGAAAGGAAAAAACCCCAACTTGTTTCCCCTGGATATGTCTGCTGAACTTCCAGACACCTATGGCTTAGGGATCTCTTGAGACAGTGTCACTTCATGCCTAGTAACCTTTTGTGCATTTCTTTTTCATAGAAAACATGTCTAAAATTTTCTTTAATTTATGTAAACTTTCTTCTACACAACAGGCACAATGAGTTCTGAAGTTAAAACACCTATCATTCAAAAAGCTACCTTCTTTTTCTTTGATCTCTGAGCATTTTATTTGATGCTCCTAGTTTCTAAATTATGATTCTGTAGACCTTTATTTCATCCTTCTTTGATTTTGTTCTTCCAGGATGAAGATTTCCAGTCTATATACTGTTTTCTTGTCCAGATGCCTTTTCTGCCTTAAGTGATGTTGCTGTTCTTTACACCTTGTTCTTCTGTATGTTTGTGGAAACATCCTAGAAGCATATTGATGTGATTACTTCTTGAACAAAGATTTCTTATTCATATATGAAGTGATTCCTCTCCATTCTGATGAGTGCTTTCCCTCTCTCTTTGTGGCTGTCATGCATTTTACACGAGTATGTTTGAATCTTAGAGTTTTCTGCCATTTATAACTGTTTTTATTTTCTCTTATGTTCATTCGTACCTATAATAGTTCTTGGCAGATTACCATGCATTTCTGAAAAAGGGAATTTTCTCCCTTTTTTGAGGCTCTTTTTCAAGCTGTTTATATGTCTGAATTTACTAGTGCTGATCCAGGGTTTAGTTTTACTTTGAGTGTGTGAATGAACCATAATCGACAATTTTAGGCTGCAGTTAAGAATGATTCATTGAATCCATTAGCAAGGAACAAATGTGAAATGGAAGATAGAAATACTATAATATTACTTCTCTATGCAGGCAAAGAAGGTTATTCCTGAAAAAAAGAAAAACAAAGCTAATGAATGTACATTAGCAAACAAGTAAGTGCCCAGGAGATACTGAATAAAGAATTTAAAATTTTCTTGGTGTCGTGGTTTGACACCGGCCCAACACCAGGCACCCACGAGTCGCTCGCTCTCCCTCCCCTGCCACAGCCAGGCAAAGGAAGGAAAAGGGAAAAAAGTTAACAAGGCTTCATGAGTGAGGTAAGGACTGGGGGAAATATTTCAAGGGCAAAACAGGCTCAGCTTTAGTTGCAAAGTGAAATTTATTACTAACAGAATCACAGGAGGATAATGAGAAGTAAAATAAGCCCTGAAAACACCTTCTCTCCCCCATCCCCTCCCTCCTTCCCACCGACAGAGCACAGAAACAGGGCATGAGGATTTTGGTCTGTTCAACACTGAGATTTACTTCTGCTGCTCCAGGAGAGGAGCCCTTCCCCTGTGAGGCTGTGGGTCCCTCCTAGGGGACACAGCTCTCCATGAACTGCCCCAGTGTGGGTCCACTCCCATGAGCAGCAGCCAAACCGCACCTGCTGCAGGGTGAGTTTCTCCCATGGGCACACAGCCCTCCCAAAACTGCTGCGGTGTGGGGCACTCTTTCCACGGGGTGCAGTGCTCCAAGGATGGGCTGCTCCAGCATGGAAACAGGGTCCCCTCTCTCCCGGGTCTCCCACATGATCACAGCCTCCTCCAGGCATCCACCCACTCCGGCATGAGCACCTCTCCCATGGGCTGCAGGTGGATCTCTGCATCCCCGATGGATCCCCAGGGGCTATGGGTGGATCTCTGCATCCCCTGTGGATCCCCACGGGCTGTGGGTGGATCCCTGTGGGCTGTGGGTGGATCTCAGCATCCCCCATGGATCCCAATGGGCTGCAGGGCCACAGCTGCTTCACCATGGTCTTCACCACGGCCTGCAGAGGAATCTCATCTCTGGTGCCTGGAGCACCTCCTGCCCCTCCTTCTCCACTGACCTTGGTGTCTCCATGTTGTTTCCTTCACGTATTCTCACCTCCTCCTCTTCTCTGACTAGAAGCAAAAACTTGTGACTTTGTTTTGATTTTGTTCTTAAATATGTCATCACAGAGGCATTACCAGCCTCTCTCATTGGCCCAGTTTTGGCCAGCCTCATGTCCATCTTCAGAGCCATCAGAGATTGGCTCTGCTGGACATGGTGGACGCTTCCAGCAGCTTCTCACAGCAGGCGTCTTTGTGGCCCCCCTGCTGCCCAAAGCCAGGCTGTGCCAAACCAGTACACTTGGCTATGTGGTGTTCTTTGTAATGAGTTGTAGGGATCACTTCTCAGTATGGAGAGTAAGCTAACAGCAACATTTGACTTTGTTTTGGTTTTGCGGTTTGTTTTTACAGTATAATCATAACTCAGACCGGATCAAAGATAAGTTTAATGAACCAGGGATTTCATTAACATTTTGCATTCCATATCTCATGACTGGATTAAAAGGACTTTCACGTTCTTTGATGAGAAAATGTGTCAGCCCTCTATAGGACAGCCTCAGAATCCCAGCTGGACTTGGTACCATAGGGCCAAGATTATACTAAGCAAAAATAATCTTCATCCCTTCCACTGTGCCTGTATCTCTGGTTCAAAAAAGTTTAATGATTCACGTATTTGTGCTTAGCTGTGCAAACCAATTTATATTTTATCCTTTTAACCCCTGTAACCTCTGGGTTTGAATTTTCTTTTTCTTACCTTCTCACAACAATATTATTAAAATATTATAGGGGGGTATGTAGGAGAAAAACTCAGCAGGGGTGTGTGTGTTTGTACACGTACTTTTTCTTTTTGGTTGAGAGCTTAAACAGTAGAAAAAAATTCATTCTCCATCTGCCGGGAAAGAGCTGCTGTTTTTGCTTTGCAGTCCAGCCTAATCTGCACCTGTGTGCAAAGGGGGCTTCAGGGAAAAGGAGAATTCCTGTGAGACTGGCTTCATTTTACCACTTCTAACAGAAGAATAGAAAGGGTCAGAATGGTGACCGTTGTTTCTGAACGATGATGTCTTTGCAAAAAGTACCTCTTCACGACCAGTTTTCACTCAGTATTTACCACTGAATCCTTGGTGGCAGAAGCAGCAGCCAGTCTGGCTTTCTGGAGATCTGTTGGAGGCAATACAGGACCAATGAAGATTTATTTTCACGTTTTACAACCTGTTATCCTGCCTGAGAGCTGAAGTTGCCTACAGCCCAACCCTGCAACACCTTGTCAGAGTACAAGTATTGTGTTCTGCAGCCCTTTCCCAGCAAGTCTGGATCACTTGACAACACATAGCAAGTCAGATCCCAGACTGTTTAGTGCGAGAGAGAGCATTTGTGGAGTTTCCAATAAAAACTGTAGTGATCCCATGGAAACCCATAGAACTTACTCTGATGGCCTTTCAGAAAGAAAACTGAACTACTGAATTTCATAAATTTGTTTGGGTGAAGAAGTGAACTAGTTGATTGGATCACTCCAGAGATCTGGCTTTGGTGCCAATTGACAGTCGAAATTAGGTAGAAAATTGCTCAGAGCACTGGAATTTAGTTACACAAATTTAAAATTAGAAGAACATTTTGTACTTTATGAAGGAAAACATATCTGTAACATTTGGTGCAAGCTAACATTAGTCAGGGTAATTAAATTCAATGTTTTTAAAGATTAATAGATGTTTTACTTCAAGTGCTTTAGCAAGCACAGAGCTAGGAGGAAAAAAGTATTGCTCTGCTATGTTTTCTGCTTTCATGTGTTCTGGTACATTAATTTGCCAGGGTCAGGGACGTGGCTGGTTGGGTGTATTCTCTTGATTTCAGGTAGTTTTCATAAGCAAATTACTGCCCCAAGGAGATAAACCCAATCTTTGAAAGCCATTTAAGAATTTAAAAATAGAACTGACTGAAAAAGTATTTTCAGTTCCAAGAGAAGTACTGATTTATTATTTACCTTGGAAATAATCAGAAAGATTTAAAAAACAAACAAACAAAACCAACAACAACAAAAAGCCCTAATCCTCTTCCACATGCTATTTACACAAGTTTTCATTGTAAGACAAATTCTTGACCCCTTCACATAGAATTGAAAGAGAAGTTGTATAAAGCTGTTTTCCTGCATTTCTTACCTTCCAGGCTCATAGAAAGTCAGGTACACATCAAAATGCTGAGGCCAGTAGGAATGATGTCAAACCAAGCTCTACAGCATGCCATGGGGAGATGGAGCTGTGACCTCTGGGATAGGGGAGACAATTCTTGCAGTCAGTTGGGGAAACTGGGATTTAAGAACTTTTTGGAATCTTCAATATCTGTGTCCTCTGTGCAGTCAAGCAGGATCCCACAGCTGCTTGATAAAACCCTTACGAGCCTGCCTGCTTGCAGCAAATCCCCAGCACAACAGTCAGCACAGTTACAGTGGAAGAAATGAGCTAACCCCCACTGGTGAGCATGTGGTCCTTGCTGTGAGGTAAAACAGTTTCTCTGCTGTTTTGCTTTGTTATTTTAAATCTCAGCTGTATTTTTTATTCCGTTGTTATTTTTACTAAAGCATTGTATAAATATAATATTTCTGTGATCACCAAAATTTTAAAAAGCCTGGAAAAAAGTTTAGTCTTTGTGGGGCTGAAAGAACTTACACTCCCTCTGTCAGCTCTTGCAGTGGCATCACTTTGGCTGATGCCTCACAAAACTATCTGATTATATGAAAAAAGTCTCAAAATGGTGATATCCCTTTACATGGCATGAAGTATTCCCCACAGACATATGGAACTGGCCAGGTCTCTCCTTTTAATTGGGAGCTTGTACTGTGTCAAGAAAACCCCAAAACAAAGCATTCTACTTAATGTAGAATTTGGAGATACATGATAGTAGAACAGGCTTTTATCCCCATCTCTTAAGGTGTTTGTAGAAGCCAAGCACAAACTAGCCCACAAGATAGCAGACATAGGTAATAGGAAGAAAAACTTCTGCTCTATAAAATTTACCATAAAATTTAGACCAGTAACAGTATGAACACGGACAATAGGCCATGCTAGATAAGATGAGGTGATTGGGGTAAGTGTTTTTGAAAGCAATTTTATTAAAAGACATGGATTTTTTTATTTTTATTTTTTTTTAGGTGGCTTATTAGGTTTGGTCTCATTTTTTTTCTTTTTTGTTTTGGTAAAAACCCTGATTTTTTCCCTTTGTGTTTTTAATGGGCAGGCAAGAGAGTGGGAGTAGACAGTGATACAACAGAAGTGAGCAGAGGAAAACTCATTTGCTGGAAGCAGCAGTTACAGGGGGATCAAGTCAAGCCACAGAACTCATCCTGGCAAGTGGAACTGGTTCTCACGCAACCCAGTCTTGTGAGTAAAAAGTCTTTGCATTTGGAGTATTGCACGTTTGGCCCTCTAACAGTGATGAATTCAGAAAGGAGTCAGGGAAGTGTGTGCAGCACTCTTGTTATAAGGGCAACTTAAAATAACAGATTTCCCAGCCCAGACAATTAGCAAAAGAAGGGACAACAAAAGATTTGAGAGGGGATAGGTAGCATTACTTGGAATCAGACCTGTTAATCAACTAGGAAGTGAAAAAGAGACAGCATTTGAGATCTAAACAGCAAAATTACAAAATGGAGGATTAATTATTTTGAACACTGGGTATGGAGAGAAGAGGTACTTGGTTAGTAAGCACCAGTCTATTAGGAAATGTAGGAATTGTAAGTAGCAGTTCCAAAGAGATGGAAGTGTTGGCCAATTAATACCTGCAGATATCATCTCTATCCTGTATTTTAAATCAATTCACCTTAGTAGAAAATGTGTGTGAATCTTGAAAATATTTTTATGTAGGCAGTACTGAGATTGAAGTTGTGTGCTCCTTATCTGACAATATCCAGAGCCAATCACTAAAAGAGGTCAAAATTGGTGGCTCTGTCAAGTTTTTGAGTATTAATATTTTTATTTTAAATTATTTTAGAAATAAATATTGATGTAAGTACAAAAATGAATGCAAATTAAAAAATGACAAATATTTTATGATGAAAAATAAAAAACATCAGACATGAATTTTCACAAGAAAAAGGGAGATAATGCTAACAGAATTGGCCAAAATAGAGGTGTTTCAAAATGTGTGCATTTCCAAAAGGAGACATTTTAATGAAGCACTAGTAAAGTGAGCATGTGGCTGAAGATGTTTCAGACATCTGAATTTAAAACTTCTTCTGGACTTGATCATATTCCTGCTGGGTTCAGTAAATTTATTTTGACATTCTGAGCCAAGGGGTGGAGGAGAAACCTGTTTGTTAAAAATTATTATTATGGAGTATCTGAAATGAGTACTCATTACTGAACTCTGGGAGAGGATTAGTCAGCAAGCAGCTGGCTTTCACCTTGGAATACAGACTCAGGAATGTGTGGGAGTCAGGGAGAACTCTGTCATGGCTTGACTGACATCCACCTACTCCTGTAGATGTGTTTGAGATGCACATTCTGTCTTCCTTTGGAAATCAATCTTTTGAGAACCTGTTTTCTTGGAATGCAATGTCTTAAATTGCTCTGCAGGAAGGGGATACACTGTGAGGAGCAAATGGGAAGTTTATAAGATCATTCATGTTACACAGCAGCCAAGAGACAAAAAAATACCCATGTCAAGTATTATGAGTTCAGTAAACTCCTAATGATTGACTGTGACATTGATTTTAATGTGCAAATTAAGGCAAATGTGTTTAGTGTCAGGGGAGAAGAACGAAATTGAGAATCAGTTATGATTAAAAATCCCATACTGTGGCTGGGAAGGAAAGGTATTCCACTGTCAGTGAGAGGTATGGCTGACAGAAATGTGTAAAGAGTGCAAATGAAGCAATATGTATGCTGTGTTTTGTAAAGAGGAATGCGGCACGAAATGAATGCAAAAAGGAAAATGTAAGAATTATTGTCTTTAGACTAACATAAATGATATTGGTCTGTGAAGTAAATATGTTTAGCACATGTATCCATAGCCTCTTTACATTCTATAAAAATCAACATTAAAATAACAAAATAAAACAAAAAAATTATCTTAATTTTCTGGTTTATGTACTGTAACTACTCACATAAATGCTATTGGTTCCTATTAGAATTTGGATATCATTCCTATGGTGATCTGAATTTATTATGCTGCCCTGAAAGGTTGCCAAATGTGTATTGCTGCAAAGTGAAATTAAATTGTGTTGCTTTCAAATATATAATTGTATATAATACAAAGAAGTAACGTGCTTTTTGTGCTACTCACTGGAATTACGTTGAGGGATTTTAAGCAAATATATATAAATGTCTTTCATGACATGATGAATTACATAAAGCACCTTTATAGATTTTAATTCACCTTCATTAACTTGAATCTTGGTTAGGCTTCAGCCTTCTAGAAGCAGAGCAAAGCAGAGTCTCCTACATTCTGTGATGGGACAGTCCTTAATTCAGAGCTGCAAAGGCTGTGCCTCCTAGGAGCAAGTCACTGATGAGGCAGTGCCCTGTTTGCACATGGGCACTTGCATAGGCCAGGCTTGGTTTCCTTCTCCATTGACAGCCAAGGACAAAGGCGTCACCTCCAAGTGAGAGAGCGGAGCACTTCTGTTCCCTCCTGCAGGACACTGTGACTGTGATGCTTATTGCAGTTGTGGCTAAATACCATGACCTATTCCTGAAAATGCACATTTCCCAGGTAGATGGTTACTGCTATGTTAGTGATGATTCCAGCTAAATATATTGTACTTTTCATGAGATTTTTCTATTACCAATAAAAAACACCTTATCTGGTTTTAAGATGAGAACAGAAATATCCCTTTAAAAGCTTTTAAAGGCTTGAGTGCTGTACTGCTCTAGAAAAAACCTATCACAGAGACATTTCATGTTGGAGCTAGGATGAGGAAGATCTGTATCTAGACTGTATGTTTTGAAATAATTTCAGATTTTTTTTTTTAATAAAGTATCTGTGTTAGTGAAGGGCTGTTATAGAATCACAGGATGGTTGGAAGGTCATGTTGAGCAGGGCCATCCCAGAGCACATGGCACAGGATTGTGTCCAGACAGTTCTTGAACATCTCCAGTGAGGGACCTCGTAGCCTCTCTGGGCAATCTATTCCAGTGCTCCATTAACACACTGCTGCACATTTAACATTCAGGATTTATACTTCCCTTACGACATTTTATGCCACCAGTGGGACTACACATATTCTGTGGCATGTCTTTTATTAATTAGGCTTTATCTATTTGATTTGGGGACAGAGAGAGGAACTTAATATATTATTACTAACTAATGAGCAAATTCTACTTTCTGATGATTAAAATTTCAAAAGTAATTTGAAATATAGATTGTATGCTCCTCACAGGGAGACATCATCAGATGGACTTCATTAATTAATCAGCAACATTTACTGCATAGCATGGCTATGCAGGTGTTAGAATAAAGTAACTATTATTTGAAGTTGTTTTTCACATTTTTCATTGTTCCATAGGAAAATGGCCCAGGGCTTATTTTCTCTGTGATGTTAGCTCCATTTATAACTCAAATTCTCTACAAAGGAAAATGCCTTAACTTTAATATGTGCCAGTACTTCCGGATTGAACTATTAATCTTAATCACCCAAACTGATCTTGTCTCGAGTTAGTGTAGCTGATTAGATTGTGTGGATGAGGACTGTATCTGTGTTGGTGCAGCAAGTCATGTGGTGGTTTTTTGTAATTCCCTCCTTCCCGATACAATAAGACAGTCAATTTCTTCTCTATTTCCTTCCTGGAAAATAAAAAAATTGTAAAAATTGTTGTTCAGCTTATTGCAGCAGATAAAGTTGTGTGCAATCCCCTTTAGAAATCTTTGTGCCAGATGCAGCCATTGGTAGTGCCTTTCATGGGCTCAGCTCTCTGTGTGCTATCCTGCAGCAATAAATTTACAAGCTAGCTCTTATAGTGAAGACAGACTCTCCACCGTCTTCTTCCTCTAATGTCTGAAAAAGCAAATAACATCCTTCCTTCCTTCCTTCCTTCCTTCCTTCCTTCCTTCCTTCCTTCCTTCCTTCCTTCCTTCCTTCCTTCCTT
>JBBMKD010000001.1:101013742-101031156 GCA_037834095.1 Argya squamiceps
TCCTTCCTTCCTTCCTTCCTTCCTTCCTTCCTTCCTTCCTTCCTTCCTTCCTTCCTTCCTTCCTTCCTTTCCTTCCTCCCTCAGCAGAGAGGGTGAGGCAGAAAAGCAGCGCAGGGTGGGGTCAGGCACTTCCTTGTTGTGCTGTGGACAAAAGAAAGGACTAAGCTTTACACTGTAAAGCATCATGTCAGGTGTCTGACCACAATGGATCCATCACCCTGGACCTCAGACCAGCACTGAGATGATGACTGAAGTTCATGCTGTTAAAGTTTGGCCTGATTCACTGGCAGGATTTTATTGGCACAGAATGCTTTGGAGGCATTGCTGGGGGAATAGCCACAAGACTGGTAAAGCTCTCTCTTGGAATGTCATTTGCTGGCAGAGAATCCCTTCAGCTGAACATAAAATTCTTACTGCTGATTATTCATCTGTATACTGACCTTAAAAGTCAAATTGTTAGGGACAGAAACAAATGTGAGCAGAAATATTCTGATTAAAGAAAAAGGGATGGAAGATGCAGGTTTTAGTCCTGGCTCTAGACTACTTATAATCAAGTCAAGTAAACAAGTTATGTCCATTGAGAATTAAGCTAAAGTGTCTACAGTTTGAAATTATCTCCTGAATTTTGCTTGATTTTTTGGCAGCAACAATGACACCCTCATGGAAATAGCAGAGATCACACTGACAGAAGAGATTCACCTGTGTAGCTCCAAGAGGGAAGGGTGAATGTTAGGATGTGTTCTGCAGAGAATACCTTTTAGGCCCTGAAAATGCCTGCTTCTTAAAGCAGTCATTGGAGCAATGTCAGGAGAACCAAGTCTTGAATTATCTTGGTGTGGGACTGAGTCCGAACATTACTGCTAAATAGCTGCATCACAATAATTATCACAATAGCTCAGATTTAGTCCTTTCCCTATAATAATGCAGAACTACATAAGAATCAAGAAACTTCTCAAAGAAAAGAAAAGGAGCTGCCAAAAGAAAAAAAAATGTGGCATAACATGGTTATTGCTTAAATGTAATATACTAGAATGTCAGAATAAATATATTCTATTTATGGAAAAAGAAAACTTGGAAAAGAACTCCAAACAAGTTTTTGAAGTTAAACATCAGAGGAAGGGGAGATTACTAGGAGTTAAGAGCCTAAAATGAACATCACATTCAAATGGAAAAAGAACGTAAGTTAAATGTAAAATAATTGAGGTAGGGAAAAAAAAGACTTTGGGCAACAATTTTCTAAAGAAATAAAAATTAAAAATATAGTTATTTGTCAAACATATTAGAAAGCCTGCCAGAAAGACTGTGAGGCCAATAGATGGTCATTGTTTAATAGCAGTTCTCACAGGGTAAAAATGCAGAGAAATTAAACCAATTCTTTTCAGTGAACATCACCACCAAGAAGACATTGAAACCAGAGGGCTTTGTATTACAGGGTCAGAGCTTGAAACAGAACTCTCTCAAATGAAAGTGTCAAAAGAATAAGGTTTAGAAGACATAGACAGAGCGAATGCAGACAAATTACCAGAACCAGGTGCTATTTATTTGGGATCCCTGAGGGAACATAAATATGAAAATTAAAGCCTTCAGCCATGCTATGGAGTCTATTGATTAAATCAGTAGTGGTCCTAGATGAGAGTGAAATGGCAAATATAAATGTTACTTTTAAAAAGGATTAAAGTAGGATAGGGAATTCAGACAATCTATAAATTTGGTGTTGTGTTGGAAGACATCCTAGGACTAATAGACAAAAAGGTGAGAACAGTATAAGGAGGGAGAACTGACACAGCTTTTGGGAGGGGATTAGTATTTTTCAAATATTTTTTGATCATCACTGAATACACTGAAAAAGTGATTGTTGATATTCTGCCGAAAAAGCTTTATTACCAGGTCCTTTGCTGAATTCTCTGAAAGAACTGAAGTTGTGGTAGGATGGGGAGAAGGTCCTCTGCATGTTAATAACTATTTAAAAGATAGGAAATGTAAAGTAGGGATAAAGAGTCTTATTTCACAAGGGAGGAAGGTAATGGAATTCCTTAGGCATCTGTGCTGAGGTATTCACTGTTAAATATACTAATAAGTTATACATGGTATAATTGAATTGTCTGTGCCTGTATAATATACATATATGTATATCTATATCTGTATTTGAATATACAGATGGCAACTAACATGAAGTTCATATTCTGTATCGACCAATATAAAAAAAAGCACAGAGAAAAATCTATTGTGTCTATACATCCACAGTGAGATCAGCACCACATTACCATGCAAGACAGAGAGTCCAGAGTCACTGGGGATTGTTCTCTAAAAACACTGGTTCAGTGCTCAGCACTGCTCAAAAAGAGCAGACAGAACATTAAGAAAGACTATTAGGGGGAAAAAAGGTGGTTACTATTTTGCCTTTTATGATAATTGAATAAGCATAGTTCATCTGCATCGTGAGGACATTTGTGGAGGTATGAGCATCATTCCTTGCATTTCTAAAAGAAGTTCTATAATTATAAAAATGCTATAGATCTCTCTTTTGACACATATATATATTCACTATGTGTTATTTATATAATGTGGTAAGGATTGTTGCTATATAGAACAGATCCTATACAAGGAGAGATCCCTGATATGCTTCAGGTAGCAAGGGAGATGGTTGAGAGGACAGCTATCACTGGGCACCACATTTCAGACATGTACCTTTTCATTCAGGGCAGAATTAGCTTTGGGCCTCACTGCTATTAGTGGGGGCTCAAAATATATGTGGTTCCAAATAATGATTGCAAAACCAGTGTTTGGAGATATGTTAGTTGAAAGTTGTCGCCACAGTGCCACAGCAATGTCACTTCACTGACTGGTACTTCTATGCTCCTACCCCATCCAAGCCAGATGTTCATTTGCCCCAGCCCATAGCCCTCTGGTACTGGCATTGGAATACACCTGAGGCTGTTTCAGGTCTGTGAAATGTAGCACATTAATCTCTCAGTTGTCGAGTTACTGTTCTGTCACTCCTTTTGCTGGTCTGTGCCAATGCCTCCGTGAAGGGGTGGGCAGGACCACTGTTGGGGAGCACAGCGGTGCTCATGTTTATATTGGCTCAATCTGCCTTATGCCTGCACCCTGAGCTGGGAGAAGGTAGCTGGAGGAAACTTGTCTGTTCTACTTCTTGCTGAAGCATTTTGCACAGGCCCTTATCAGGGGCAGGGTGGATGGGGTCTGGTTCAGCTTGCTTGTGTTCTTACTGCTTGTGTTGGTTTGTTGATTTGTTTCTGTTAGGTTTAGCTTCCTGGCTGCAGAGGAGGAAAGTCAGAATTTTTTCTCTTTTTTTGAGAGATAGTTGAAAGGCTCAGAAATTAATTCTAGGCCAGTGCAAACAGAGGGTCTGGAAAGGTTTCCATAGAGTTCTTTTTCCACTTGGTTGTTTCCTCTGTGGCCAGAAGGGAAAAGAGCTTGCAAGGTGCTCACACTCTTGTCTAAACGTAAGGCTCTACACTTTCATGTGTCCTCTCATGGCCCTGACACAGTTAAGCATAAGATAACACATTTTGGGTCAGAATTGGTTGGTCTTAGGAGTCATGTCTCAAAACTCTGAATTCATATCTCAGACTCTCTGCCCCGAGAGGGCCATTCCTGCTTGCTTCATGCCTGAGTGGGACACAACAGATCTGCACAATCCTGCTCAGGAGCAGGATTTTACCTAAGCTGAGCTCTAGGCTATGAAGTTGTGTACCACACACAGAGGATGGTGGACCCAGCCTTGCTTCATTTATGGCCCAAAATAGAGTAATGTCACAGACAACACCCAGCAGGTAGATATAGTTCGTGGAAGTATTTTTGACTAATCAGTAGCTTGTGTTAAAGGCATGTGTGGGAATGAACCACACACTTCATATACAGGTATACCTGCAATTTAAAAAAGAAGTGGGAATGCATGGAAGAGCTGCCTATTGAAAACTATTCTCTCAACTCTTCTGAGAGCCAAGGAGATTCAGAAAACCTCTGCAATTTCTAGGTTGCAAATATATATATAGATATAAAAATAAATAAATAGAAAGATTAACTGAAAATTGGTGTCACTTAAGTATTATGATCTTCTTAGAAAGGCTGACAACTCCAAGAGGATGCTTTGCATGAAATATAGTGGCTTAATATCCACATTAGCACTCTATCTGCATTAGAGCCAAAGTATTAATTTCCCAATCTTTGGAATATCATAATTTTACATCATTAGGTGCTATTCAATGCAATAATCATCTATTTTTCAAAAGTAGAGAGGCTTTAAACAGAATGAGGGAGGAAATGAGTGTTTGCACAGGCCAGTAGATTTGTCTGAAACCATGTACACTTATTTCTGGTCTCTTGTTTCCATAAATAATAGATTGACAGCTTCGTAGTTAGCAGAGGAAACATGGCACAGGTAAATGTCAGACAAATAAATACAAACATTCCAATTTTTTTTTGTGATGAATAGCTCAGTGTAAAGTTCTTATTGTTCTAAATAATACTCATAATTTAATTTTCGTAGTCCTTTAAATGACCTTGAGGTTATTGTGACAAAAAAATTGGGGGAGGGGAAGGGAAAAAAAGGTGGGTCTGCTCATACCTCCTGAGCAATTACAGTTACTACATGTTTAATAAAAGGCTTCCTAAGTAAGACAGGGTAACTTGATGGCAGTATTTAACTTATTTTTATTATTTGGTAGAAAAATCTAGCTGATTTCTATTACTGTATCTTATAACAACACCAAGTGATGCCTTTAATACAGAAATGTGTTTTTTCTAACTGCTCTGCGTGGTGAGATAAGGACACTGAGCTTCACTGTTGCTCACAGAAGAACAGAGCCAGTTTATAAGGCATGCTATGATGAAGGAAACCATGATAACATCATCTTGTCATCAGGCATTAGTAATCTTTGGCAAGTAGTTTTCTCTTTTTGATCTGCTACCCCCAACTGTTTTCTGGTGGATCTGTGGACTCCAAATGGAGAGTGAATGTCTGATTGAAACCAGACATGTTTTCCTTATCTTTCCTGGATTCCTTTGAAGGGAAAATATTCTCAATGTGTGATTCTGTGTGGAATATGGATTTCTGATACTCAGTGCATTCAATTTATTTCTTCATACTTTTTTCATGAAAATTTTTAATGATTAAAAATAGTTAGCTTTCTACAGAACCACCTGGAAAGCAGTGAGAGGGATACAGGGGCTGGTCAGGGAAGGAAAGAACAGGGCTGGCAGCCAAGGGGTCAGAGCTCAGGGCTGGACTTCTTGCAGGGAGGCCAGTGCAGTGGAGAGATATGATGAATAGTCAGATCACAGAAAGAACAGAAATTAAGTTTTCTGGGACTGAGGGACTATGCAGTGCTTGGGGCACTTCGGAGATTCACTGGATTTGCTGGAACCAGTCCTATCAGCAGAGATACCACACAGAGGCAAAGACTGGATTTTAAACCTTTATTTGCACTGAGATAGTGAGTTTGGGCTGATAATGTTTAAAAAGCCGTTTGAGGAGCTCACTTTAAGGAGATGATCTACACAGCTCCTTCTCAGAGCTCTGTCTGACTTGATGGTTCTTTGCATGCACTAGTTGCCATTGCCAAATACATTTCACACTTAACACACAGGTCTGATAGTTGCACCTAAAAAGGAGACATGCAAACTTTAGATCCAGTTGCAATCCACCATTTTGAGTGATGTGGCATTGCAGGATCTAGGACTGCTTGGAAGTATTGGACCTGTACAAAACAAAGATACTGTCTCAAAGCCTGCTAGACAGTCACAATTTTTTGTTGGAAACCATGATCTTAGGAGTCTCCTTTTTTTTGGAAATATTTGCTCTGAGCATCTCCTTAACACAGAGAGCTCATGGCATGTTCTATGAATGTCCACAGGCAAAAGGTCTCCTGCTTTCTTCTTTATCTCTTCCTGTACCGAAACCCAGAGCTGGGGGACAGAGTTAGGATGATGATTAGATATTGCTATGCTTGATGTAGACCAAGAGGTCAGAAATCTCTGCCTGTGAAATTCATAAAGATGTTTAGAAAATAAACAACTTTTTTATGTATATACAGAAATGTTTCACAGAACAAAACTGACTGCATGCCATCTGTATTTAATTTTTGGGTAAAGCTCTTGGTACTGCTGAGCATTCCTAAAATCAGGCCCTCTGAGAATTCACTTAAAAAAACAAATAGACCAACTTTCAGTGTACAAAATACTCTCTTTTTTATTTGTATGTCAAAATATCTCCATGGAGCCTAAGGATGAGTCTTCATCCTATGTGTAAAAATGACCTCCACTGTTACTCACAACAGTTTATGATCACGTCATCCTTGGCATACTGGCAGATGTCTCGTGTATAAAGGCCCATCATGTTTCCAGTCAGTTTAGCATAGAGGTTCTTTTACTATTGCAGGCAGCATTTTTATCTGAGTCATATCTCTGGAGAAACATCTATAGGTACCTCTTTTTTGCTGAGACCTATCTAGCGTATTAGTGAGCCTTGCAACCCAAGACAGAAACTGTAGCTTAGTGTAAAGTAAAATATTTCCTAAGAACTTTCTAAAGGTTGACATTGATGACCTAGAGTAGTGTTTGTCATCCTGTTTTCTGCAGTATTGAGTGGTTCAGCAACAGATACTAGTTTTGCAGGAGTTGTTCAGTGTAGATTAAAGACCTAAGTTGGAGAAAATTTAGAGTCTGAGGCCTCTTATGTCAGGTTTGAGTTAGTGATGGTAATAGGGGTTTTGGCATTTTTTGTCTGTTCTTTTAAACAATACCTTTATTATAAATAATGTATCTACCTAAAAGATATAACATAAAAATAGTGTGTAACTTTGGCCTCTGATACTTTATTATTCTGCAAGAGCAAGGTGAATATTTGGTCCCCTGCTACTGAGAAAAAAGCTACTCTCAGAACCTGCCTCATACTTCCTATCTTCTCTCTTATTCTTTTCTTCATCAGACGCAAGTTTTGCATGATTCCCAAAGTCATGACTGATTTGAATTTTGTATTGTCTCTGGAGTTTAAGATATTTGGGCTAAAGTTTTATGTATTAAGAATTTCCAAGTATAAACAAAGGCAAAAGCAAAACTGAGTAACAGTAGCTGAATAACAAAAACACTATCCTGGAGGTAACTGAGAACTTCAATGCATTAAAATTTGAGAGCTTTCCAAGTGAGAGTTTAGAAACCCCTAAACTCAATTTTGGTGTACAAATTAATATAAATTAGTACAGTATTTTAATGAAGTGATAGAATGCTGCATTAAGAAAAAAAAGTTGACTCGGGAAGTAACTTTATGAGGATTGTGTAGGATATGAATATAGATATATGTGAGGGTGCTACATCAAAATCTGAGCATAAGAAAAAAAGTATATCCAACCAACAAATACCAATGAATGATATCACTATTTAGAAATGTCATGTGTGTTGGTAAATACTGAAAACTGACTTTGCATTTGGTGTTGAGACATGAAATAGGTGAAAAAGTGTCCATTGTGTTCTCTGGAGAAGCTTCTGCAATGAACTAGTGCAAAATTCTTAAGCATTTGTGGTGGTTTTGCCATGGAAATATGAGTAAAAATTAATTAGTCTCAAGGCTTGGAAAGTTTATTCTGACCTATAAAACATATTATGATCAGATTAAAAAGAAATATTGAATAGATTTCAATAGTCTATTGAGGGGTGAGGAGGAAAATGGGATTTTACCTTTTCCTGATGTTGCTCTAGGTTGAAAACTGTCTTCACAAGCTGGGGGCATTAATGGGAATGTACCAAAATGTTTACAAAGCCAACTTCTCTCAACACCCTGCACTATAACCTACATATCACAAAAGTTTTATTGGAAATTTAAGGCATTTTCTAAAGGCATGGCACATATACTGTTCAGACCATACTGTCCTCAACTGGACAGAAACTGGGGTTTGTTTTCCAGTATTACAGCTGTAACAAAGTGAACAAAACCATCCAGAGGTGCTCAGAGACCTGTACACAGATGCTCTCGGGGCAGCTCAAGCCTAGGCCTTCCAAAGGTACTTGAGCTATAACATGAAGAAGCAGGTCTAAAGCTGAGAAATGGTGAGAGCTGGACTAAATTTCACCTCCTTTTAATTTCATAGATATGATGTTTCAGTGTCAGATGTTTCAATGATCACCCAAACTCACAGGCTATTGGCCAACCAAAAGGAGACCTTGCACTGTTGAGCCACAGAGTATCAAAAATGCAGCATGAATATTGTACAAGATACTAGATAACTATATGTTAATAAAGCCATCAAAATGCAATTATTATTATTATTTTTGTTGTTATTTGTAGAGATTAATGTGCTAATTTGTGTCAGATGGTGCTATTAAAGAGCAGCAAAACTTGCAGAAAGGTTATGCCCTGATGATTCATTTAACAGAAATGAGGTTTATTATAGCCCCTAAAATTAATTCAGGTAAGAACAACATAAAGGCAAATAGAGCAGGATATAATTGCTCTGTAGAAAGTGCTCTGCAGAGCAAGGGCTCACACAATGCCAGCCCTTCCAAAGGCAAACTTTATGACTGCTGCTGTCTCTCAGGGAGCAGGCTGGCAGCAGAGGCCGATGCGGGGGGAGCCTTGCTGGCGCTCCTCAGGTTCGAGCCTCGGGCTGCAAACTGCAGCGTCTGAGATCACTGCGGGGGACTGCTGTCACATTGCTGTACAGGGTGCGGCTGCTGGGAGGGCGGGGGGGATGAAATCCTTCCATTTAAATAACTTGTCTGACATCGGCAATTATCAGCTGGCTGCTGTCTGTGAAGTATTTCCCCTGTTACAGCAGCCGGGGTGCTGTTTCCCCGCTTGCTGCAGTGTGAAGATTAGCTTGCTGTCTCTGGCGCTGAGATGCTGCAGGCTATGGCAAGCTGAAAGGGTGATTCCTAAAGTGCTCCCGAGAGCCTCGTTGATTTATTTATTTATTTTCCCTCTCACTGCTCGCCCGCAGGAGTCTTATAGCTGGTGCAGCATCTACAATCACTCCAGGTCAAGCCGCATTAGCCCGAGTGCTAACCTTCTAACAGATTCAGATTGATGAATCCAATTATGGGGCTTTACAGCCTGTTTAGCTTTGTTGTTGCTGTTATTATTGTTATTTATTCCTGTCTGCATTCAGCTGCACTGCAACCCATTGGAGGGTGATTAAGGAGGTTCCTTTTGATAACGTTTAGGCTCAACAATATAATGACAGGGATGCGGCATAAATTTTTCCTTTTGTACTTCCCCCATCAGCTGTTGGTGTGAGCCTATGGGTCTTGCAGGTCTCAGTACCCTTACTTCTTCACAGCTTTGGCTGCATTATATAACTTCTTTATTTTTCTTCCCCAAATAATTCCAACACAAAACAGTAAAGAAAACATTTGTTTTATCTAGTTGTTAACCAGATAAGACATTATAAAAGAGATCTTCTCAGACACAAGACAAGAATCTCTACTTACTCTTTTAAAATGCTGCAGTTTCTTTCTTCTGTCCAAATTTATAATTCAATGGCTTAGGGCTGACTCATGATTTCCATATGCTTGGGACTGGCAAGAGAGACTACGTCTGTACAAAGGGCAGAGAAGGAGATAATCAGATTTGTGATGCATGCAGAAAAAGTCTGTAGCATTTAAGATCTTTACCAAAATACTCCATGAGTCCAAGCAAGTTACAGTAAGCAAATTGTCTTTGAAAGAATTATAGGATATCTAATAGAATTTTCTACCATGGCTTCCATCAATCTTGTAGTGTGTTCCGGGCTTGATAACAATTAGAGCTGGTGATTAATTGTCAGACATAAAGCAGCTGAGAGAGTATCTATAGAGACATATTATAGAAAATATTGCTAAGTTTTTCTTGTTGCAGCTCTGAATGTTCCCAGACAGCTGTGTGAACTATTAACATTCAAGTCAGAGAACATCTTAAATCTATCAGGAAAGCCATGTTAAGGGAATTTAAGTAATGATGGCCTACTATTAGGAAAAAAACCAGCTGTGCTTTTTTTCAACTTTTCATGCATTTATATGGTATAAACATTTCCCTCCCTTGGTCTCCCTTGTCAATATAAATGTTTCTAAACAACCACTCTGATGTTTTCTAACTACCTGAGATCTGTTCCTTATGTTATCATCCACTTTTAGATTAAAATACTCTATACCTACATAATGAAATTTATGTGCTTACTCAATCCCAACTTTATGTGAACTAGTTCAGTGAAAACTAGGACTGGGACTAAGTTTTCCTCTGAAACTAAAAACAGGGGGTTGAAATGGAAAGGTTGGGTTTTGGCGTTTTTGTGTCCTTTTTAGGTTTTGAATAAGAAAATACCAATTCCAAAGAACAAACTGGCTAAAACTTTTCTGCATTTCCTTTGATATTCATACATGACCCTGTGAATTTTGAAGCATCTGATAAGAGGTTATTTTCTGCTGGGATCCCTGGTAGAATCACGCAGTTTGGAGATGTCAGACCACTATGCTGACTAACACAAGAGACAAGATTTAGTAGCACAGACAATCACATATTAATGTGCCTAAGCAATTCTGGGATTGAAGGTGATTCACCTATTGCAATCCTGGAGAGCTGGCAGCTAGGACATAACCATCTGCTTCTTTTTGCACAGAGATACACAGAAGTTTAGAGGATTTCTTGGACAATGTATTTCTTTAGTCTTGTGGAATTAATCACCTTATGGGTAAAACACTTGATGGATAAAAAGGCAATGTAGGAAAGGCAAAATACCACACACCATTTTTTCTTCAATGGGTTGTAGGACTCATAGAAGAATTGGACCAATTTTTAGCTGCTTTGATAAATGACACATGGAAATGGAGTAAAAGATGGTTTGGAGTGTTTCATTAAAAATCAGAGAAAGTATTATGACACTAATTGTTAACCCAGATGTCCCTAGTTCTCTATAGTAATGGGAACATGACAGTATAGTTGACATAGGTGTTTGGTCATTCTCAGCATCTGTAGATTCAAGATCTCCAAGCAAAATTAACATCATTATTCTAATTCTTCATCTTCATGTGATGGATTCTTTTACAGAAAAGAAAAGTCCTTTCTCTTTGGTGTGATTGTAATGCAAGTTCTGGCAAGGTTGGAAGGGTTGGCTCCATATTTTCATCCTCTGGATTCTTTTGTTAGTATTTGTTTAGCTATACTTTCAAATTAGTAGTTTTCAGTTTCAGTAGCTCTCCAGAGCAGAATGGAAACAAACTTCTCACAGTTCCCTGAGAGGTTTGTCTTTACACATGACAATCAGCTTGCACCAATAATTTGAAAGAGTCCTTTTCAGCACTGATGGAGTTGAATCTGTGAGTACCATGATGATCAGCACCAATAACAAGCAATCACTCTAGCATGCCAATCCTTGCACTGCAAGTCAGTTGTAGGCCAAGTTTAGCTAAGGTTTTTCTGATCCAATATATTATGAGTCCAGAAGAATTCTCTCTCACATGCAATCTTGTGTTTCAGTTCCCAGACCTCACATTTGTTGGGTTGTTTTTTATCTTGAAGCACAGTTTTGGTGAAGCATCTCAGGTAAAGCACCTTAAAAAGTAAAGAAGTTCCTGTGACAGCAACTGTAAGAAACAAATAATGTGTTTGGGAACTAGAACCAGTTGCATAAGATGGTTCTTCAACAAAGAATAAGTCATTATCTTCCTACTAAATCCAAATTCAGCATTACTCCTTGCAAGGAATCATTTCCTTAACATATCTCTTCATTTTTAAGGCTGACATATCTTGACATGATGGCAGCTGATGATAGGATTAGGAATGATTAGTCAAGACAGTGTAACATCTGAATAAAGCTTTGACAGGGAGCCTGAACCCAGCATGCTGATACTGCACAAGCCATCTTGTGAAATGTCTTATGAAATACCCTTTTTGTTACATTTCTGATAAATATAAACTACAAGCGAGGTATTATTTAGTGGTTCTTCATAGCAACCACTCTTCATGGGGTTTCAGCTGAAACATGTTCAAGCTGCCAGTAGGGAACCAGGACCTATTTCTGCGTGGGGAAGATCACAGTTTCTCAGTGCTGCCTTCCAGAAATAGCAGGGAAATTCGTCAAGACTTTCTGTACATTCTCTGCTTTTCTCCTACATACAAACCCATGCAGCCTCCCGAGGATAGCAAGCTAAGCCAAAATGAACAGGGTGATGTAATGGTCTGTCATGCTGGGGTGGGGCAGGACTGACCCTGCATCTCCTGACAGCAGTGCACAGTCTGCCCAGTCACCATCAAGGCCAAACACCGTGCCACAGGGTATCTGATGACACACAGACTCTGCCAGTTGTAAAGGATATCAAGGTGGCTGCTGTCTTACAGCAGAAATGACCAAAATAGGGTATGCTTGGTCCTGGGTACCTGGCATAGGGGATGCTGAATGGAGATGTTTAAGATTCTAAAAATATAAAGATAATATCTTGATATCTACTGTTGGAATATATCTCCTTCCAGGATTATGTAGAATTCCATGAGTAGGAGATATAATTAAAAACATAAAAACACCTGTGTGCAGAGAATGAAGTCTATGTCAAAGATAAGCTAAAAAATATTATGCTCATGTGTGTAGTACAAGATGATGTTTTCATGGGTTTATTTTCAATTGTATTTTACTGCAAAATAATCTGGTGGGACTTTTTTCTTCGTGTTGGGTTTTATTTGTTTGTCTTGGACTTGTGTGTTTTTTCTTTTTGTAAATGGAATTAGTTAAATCATGAGGCCATTGTGTATCAACGGTGTCAGACAGGCTTACTTATCTTAATTTCAGCTGAGATCTAATTAAATACTCCCCTGCTGGACTTTGCTGAGTGAAGAATTTGCTTATATGTTATGCACAGGAAGTTGTGGTTATGTGTCAAGTAGAATCTAAATCAAAGTAATCATCAGACTTTTTTAAATACCTCGTTCTCTGTGGTAGGCAGAGATTCCACTTGCAATAAGTCTGAGATGTTAAACCTTGGGGACATTCTGTTTTGTGTGAACTTCCTCAAAATCTCTGTGCAGGATGGATTCGTCTCCTCCATATGTATGTAAAAATGTGTGGAGACGTGTGGCACTGTCCCAGCACTGTGTCTCCTCAGTGAGTACTTCGCAAGTGAATTTGAACAGGGTGAGTTTGTACTAACTGAAGGTAAAGTGAGGTTAGGAACAAGCAAGAAGAAGGGTTTTTTTGCTTTCCCTAAACTCATGGAATTCATTAATGCAATGCAATGAGGCTGCAGAGCCTTCTCTTCCAGGAACCTCAGTTTAAGTGGGAGCATTGCATGGAGGTGCCACTGGAGCTGGAGCAATCTCAATGTCTGGACTTCAGAGATGTCTAAAGGTAATGTCAGACTGGCTGCTTTTCTGAGGCCAGTATTTCTCCTCCTTAATCATCATCACAGGCTGTTAGAACTGACTCCACTGTGTATTATTTTAAAGGAGGGTAAGGAAGACAGATCCTCAGCTGTTATCTAAACCTCGGTGGGGTGAGAATCCTATGCACTTTTGTGACATGAGCATGAAGCATCTTCACTGAGGCATGAAGATTTAAGGTGCCCAGGAAATGGCACGTAATATTTTACTGCAACATCTTAGAACTTGTATTGCTTTCTAAAACATCTTTTTGTATTTTAGAAATTATTATTAGAAGATGCATATTTGATATGGATTTAATAATAAAGCATATTTTAATTTATTATTTGAATTACCATAATAGCAGATGTTTTCCATGCTGTGGTGGCAGTGCAGATTTTATGTCCTTAACACATACCCAGGTGGATGTAAATATTAGTACAGCTACACTGTTTTTCATATTCATCTGAGGAATCCAAAGACTAAATTTATTCTTCACTATGCATGGAGAGAGTATTTGTAATAGCTCACAGCTAGATTAGTGGTCCAAACAGCAGCCATGTGCATTTAGGTTTTTGCTGGGTTGTGGATTACTTTAGAAATAATAGATGAAAGACAACTAATTTCTCCAACAGCTGATGACAAATGCAGACTTATCAACTTACTTCTAAAATATTTATCAAATGTACCTGTGGGTAAGGTGCATTCAAAGAACAAACTCCTTGTGTAATGATGGCATTTATGCTTCTATTTGCAGCCTGGTGTTTTGGCTCTACTAGACTTGCTCATGGTTTCATGTTGCCACCACTCATCATATTATCTAAGCAATTTCCAGACAATAACAGGCAATTATAAATTCCTGGGAACAGGAACATTTGTGGGTTGTTTCATTATAAATAGGAACTAACTTCAAATAACTCCTCACTAGTCTTTTAGATAAAATTCCTAAACCCTCAAGGATCCTGCAGACTCACAGCCTCTCACTAGAGAAGCTGGTTAGAATTTCCATCCCTGTTTGACTCAGGCAGTTTTTTTTCCTATTTAGGTAGGGGTTAAATATTGGCAAAATGGAATACTTTAGGTGCCATTTGTTGTATCTTTAAAAAACATTCCAGTGTAAAGCTTATGAGCGAGCTTGCTGATGGTAAGACTAGGTTTGTCTAACTTCTCTGGAAGCTCTGCTTGTGAATAGCTGTAAAGTTTCATCTTGACCTCTCAACATTTTCATTTTAGTTTCAGCATGAAACCTGGCAAGCCTAATGGATTTTATGTTGCAGTTGCATTAGTCTGAGAGTGCACCAAAAGGACCTCATAACTGAACTTTGTGAGAATATTACCCTGCAGCAACACACAAGATTACAAAATGATCAAGTTTGGAAGAGATCTTCAAGATCACCTACCATCAACCCAGCAGCACCATAATCACACCTAAACCTTAGAAGAAGAAGAAAGGAAGAAAACCAGAAGGATGGGAAGGATATAGAAAATCAGACATATAGCTAACAATGGGTTCCAGTGATGTAAAACTAAAGGATGAAGGTAGAGTTAAAGGACAACATGCTTGCCTTGTGATCAGGCTTCTTAAACCCTTGGCCCATTCTGGGCCTTCCTCCCGGGCAGGACTTCAGCTTGGCCACTGAGGGGCTGGGTTATGTGACGTTGGGGGGCTGCCTCTAGTGTGACTGACAGACACTGTGGGACTAGGGAGTATGGGAGGCAGGGCACTATCTCACCAGAGCAAGGTCTGACCCACACCTACCACACATTCCAAACAGCCCAAAATGTCTCAAACCAGATTACTCTGTTGAGTCTCTGACAGAAGCTCTCTAGCCTCTCTTACCCCATGCTGTAGCACTGCATGGGGCTGTTGTGACCCAAGAGCAAGACCCAGCACTTTACCTTATTGTACCTCATGCAGTTGTCCATCAGTCCAGTCTGTCTAAATCCCACTGTAAAACCTTCCTACCCTCCAGCAGATCAATATTCTCACCCAGCTTCGTGTTGTCTGTGAACTTACTGAGGGTGCCCTTGATCGTGTCATCCAAATCAATGATACAAATATTAAGCAGGGCTGGCCCCAACACCAGACCCTGGGGAACACCACACAGGACCAGCCACAAGCTGGATGAAGCTCCATTCCACACCACTCCCTGGGTTCAGCCATGCAGCCAGGTTTTTGCACAAGTGAGGGTGCACCCATTCCAGCCATGAGAAGCCAGTTGCTCCTGAAGAGCACAGTGGGAGACAGTGTTGAAGGCTTTACTGAAGTCTAGATAGACAACATTTACAGCTTTTCCCTCATTCACTAGCTGGGGTCACTTTTTGTGGAAGGAGACCAGGTTGGTCAAGCAGCATCTGCCTTTTGTAAACCTATGCTGGCTGGGCCTGATCCTCTGGTTGTCCTGCATGTGCCAAGTGATGACACTCAGGATGATCTGCTCCATAGCCCTCCCCGTTACTGAGGTGAGGATGCCAGACCTGTAGTTACTGGGATCACTCTTCCAACCCTTCTCATAGGCAGGCATCACATCTCCTAATTTCCAGTCACCTGGGAGCTCTCTGGTTAACCAGGACTTCTGCTAAATGATTGAAAGTGGCTTGGCAAGCTCTTTTGCCAGCTCCCTTGTTACTCTCAGGTGTACCCCCTCTGGGCCCCTAGATTTGTAGGTGTCTAATTGGCATAGAAGCTCACTAACCATTTCCTCTGGGTTATGGTGAATGATGAGATATACGTAAGTCACCAAGACCAAAAATCCAAAATTGTTTTTGAATGTTTGTTTTCAAACTGGGAGTCAAAGGAAATAGGTCTCAAATGGCAAGATTTTTTTTTGCCACCACAATCCTGGAGCAGAAAATAATGAAAATCAACCAACCAAACCAACTAACAAGCAATGCCTCTGTATTGAATAAGGCTAAGGCTGCCATTAAGAAGAGCTATTCAGAAATCAGAAAGGAAAGATCTACCTGGAAGAGCTGTGTTGTAAAGGAAATATTTGTTAGCAGAACAAGTTTCTTTCAGAACAAGTTCATACTTGTGTGTGCTTTTAAGATAGAGTGTAGAATAGAAAGCAGCAGCACCAAAAAGCTTGTAATGTGTTCTTAGCCATATTGTAGATGTGTTAAAAGACTGAGTCAGAGGTTGTTGCAAACCTGAAATTTAAGGATACTTCCTTTCTGAGAATTTTGGCTGCCTAGAAATGATCTTAAAAACAGATAAAAACTTGCCCTTTTACAGAATGTTTTCAGCTGCAGGAGAAAATTTTGAATGCTTTGTAAGTATATTAAGACAAACACAAATGAAGAGAAGGTATTGGATCTCTGCTTTTCCAGTGCAACCAGAGGTTACACCTGCACAGTGTCTCAGGTATAACTGTGTATTATGTAAACTGCATCTTTTAAAAGTATGTCAGCAAGTATTGAACTACTTCCCTTTGATCACCAAATCGGCTCAGTTTTACCTAGCTAAGGAAGGATGTCTGCTTCCTTGACAAAGACATTTCTTGTTTGCATGAGGCTTTTAGTCTCTTAATCTTTAGGGACTCTAGGGAGTCAAGGCAGTGTTCTGCATCAATAACCCTTCACATCAAATATCTGTCAAGAGAAGTACCTGAGGTGTTTGTTCCTGCTGCAAATATTCTTTAGTTTTTCTGTCCTTGCCTTGACTCTAGGGGTTCTTCTACGGGCCTTCTGCTCTTCTTTGCACAGATACAGCTGTTGACATTTCCAAAATTATGATTCTGCAATAGGGCTTTCATGGATCTATGTGAGGATGGTGCATGATTTCATGTCATCCTCTGATAACAGGATGAGCTTCAGTGGATGTGTGATAGAGCCAGTGATGAATGGTGTCCCTTAGGGGTCTCACTGGGGCTGATACTGATGTTTTTGTTGATGACGTAGACAATGGGACTGAGTGCACCCTCAGCAAGTTTGCAGATGACACTGAGCTGTGTGGTGCAGCCAACACTCTGGAGGGAAGGGAGGCCATCCAGAGGGACCTGGGCAATCTTGAGAGGTGGACCCATGCAAACCTTGTGGTGTTCAATAAAGTGAACTGCAAGGTGTTACACCTGGG
>JBBMKD010000001.1:101044092-101058056 GCA_037834095.1 Argya squamiceps
CTCTTCTCTGAGGGAGTTCTTTCCCCGGACCGGCTGGGGGGAGGGGCTGTTTGGATTTGCTTTCCAGAGGAACACCACATTCGGAGGTTTTCTCCCAAATTTTGCCCTAAACCAGGACACTCTGTTTATTAGCTGTCTTATAATTGTATTCATCATCCCATGATCTTGCATGAAATAGCTGTGATTTCAGCAAAACTTTGCCACTTTATCTTACTCAAACGCTTGACCCATAGGCTGAAAGATTGTAAAACCACTTATGTAGGGGAAGTTACAGGACATGAGCAAAGATTGTTGCTGTAACAATAAACATTGCTATTTTTCTTGTAATTGAACTGGCCTAATGGTATCTTTAAATACTTCTTTTTCTAATGAAATTTTGTGTTGTATCAAAGTCCTGGGGACACTGTTGAGCAGGGTTTGATAACATTAAGTTAAAACAAAGAAAAGATTTAAAAATTGCATATTTAATGGAAAATGGTCACAGAGTAATTGAATTGTTAGGGTTGGAAGGGACTTTGGGAGACCATTTAGTCCACTCCCCAAATTCTCGGTCCATTAAAATATTTTTTAATTTATCCAGTTCCTAGGCCTTTATGAATGATTTGTGAATTTGTGATTCATGAATGATTTGACCTTTATGAATGATTTCATTCAATGCAGTTTTTTAAAATTAAATTTACCAGGAAATGAAAATCATTCACATATGACTGATTGTTCCTTTGCCTTTATGGTGGGACCATTTTTCCCCTTGAATTACCCTGTTTAAAAGTAGTTATCTGGTTGTCTATGCTTGCTCTATAATCCAGGAAAGAGATAGAATGGGGACTGTCTTCTGGGGACACTTATCTTTTTTTCCAGTGACAACAGAGAAAACTAGTTGGAGGAGCCAACTACTTTAGGCTATCTTCTGCCAATTAAGATAGGAAAGATAAACCCCATTGTAATGTACAAATCATATTCCATCTGCTCATTGGCAGTTTGCTCTTCCAGTGGAATAGGGCAGAACTTTGAGTATTTTTCATATGATGCTTAATTTTCCCTGTAGCTGTTGTAATCTGTTGTCAGAGGAACACCATGATCAGCTCTGAACTCCCTTAGAAGAAGAATGTGGGACTTTACTGGGTGAATTTGTTTGAGTACTGGACTGCATCTTTTGAAAAAAGCTACTCCAGCTGGAGTAAAGGTGTGAGTAATATGGATCTGGTATTTTTGCCTGAATGTCTGGAGTCTCAGCTTCCAGTTGTACTATCTTTCCAAATCTTTGTCAGCTGGTTGGATATCCCTCCATCATTGACTTATTTTCCCTTATAGATACTTTGAATTAATTCAGCTCAGGTCTTAGGCTTTATTGATAAGCTTAATCAATTCAGGTCTTTGAGTCATTCATTTTAGGATTTGTTTTCCAATCCCTTAATATTTCTTATGGTTCTAGTCTGATTCTTTGTCAAAATGTGGATACTGTCACTGGACTGAATCCTAGTGCCAATTTTGCAGATGATAGAATTTCCCCAGTCTGTTATCCCTCTTGGCTGCAACATTTTACTGTAGCTCATATTCAACAGATTATTCACTATGGTTTGCAAATTGATTTCAGAATTATCATTTTCTAGGACTAGGTTTGCTCTTCTATAAGGATGACATCTGGCTTCTTGTCCTGTTTCTGCATTAAACCATTTTAAATTGCACAGATTTTGCCTTCATCTTTTTTTTACCAGCTCCTTGTACATGATGTATTCCCTGCCTCATTTGAAATTCCTCTGGTATCTATACACCCACAAGCTTTATCAGTAACACTTTCATACTGAGTCATCAATAAAAACATTACTCGTGGCATGAGGACAAAGACAGATTCTGGGAAAGCCAAACCAGGACACTGCAACTTAGTAGATCCGTGGTTTACAATCCAAATCCTACTTTTAAACTATTTTGGTAAATTCGGTGATTTATGAAACAGAAGTGTCTGTTTGAAAAACACAAAGTTCCCACTTTAAAGTTGTACCAGCTTCTCTTTGCACCCACTTAGTTGTTTATGATGCATGGCTCATGAGGCACTCCTTCTCAAAGGGACACTGAGATATTTCAAAGAAGCATTGACGTGCAGTTGTTGGATGTGAGGGACAAATACCTGGCTGTGGTTACAAACCTGGACACAGGTTTGAAGTTTATACAGTCCTTTCTCTTGCCATTGCTGGGGATGCTGTCTGCATAATATAATTTATCCAGATGCAAATAGAGCACTTTTTTCACAGACAATGCTCTGTAAGTTCTTTTTTGTTGTTGAATCAAAGACTACTGTGAAATAACCCTGAGCATCTTTTGCAATTTTCTGCAGTGTCTTGGTGGCGACACATAATTTGGGTCTTACAGCCTCTAAAATAACCACACAGGAAGACTGTGTTTAAAGATGCACCTGTCTTACAGACACTGTATTCGCGTTTAAAAGGTCACAAATCTCAGAGGTTTTGAGGTTTGGATGCTGTTTGGGGCTTGATTAACTAATGTGTACATTCCTGCAGGATAAAAATCAAACTTGTTTTTACTGAATGAATGGTAAAAATCATCAAAATGAAAAACCATTCGATTCACAGAAGGACTGACATCAATTCACTGCCTTATTAGTGACATGGTAAAAAGGTCAGAGGGCCACTGATGTATGTTTGCCTTGTCAGTTTTTGCTGTAATAAAGATAGATGGCCATACTCTTGTGCTGAAAAATGGCTGTTATTGGAAATTGTTAAGAGGAACACTTTGTGTAAGGTGCTTTGGTTTTTTTAATTGTGAAAAGACCTGTCTCTGAAAAATTATAGAAATTCCTCATTATCCAGAAAAAGGAGAAACTTTGTAGTCTCCAATGTCTTAAATTAAAGTCTCTCTTTAAAGTTCCACACCATTGACATTTATTTTTCTCTGTTTTAACACATGCTTCCTTTCAACAACACTATCTGCCCATCAGGAATCAAAGCAAATCCAGATGGCTCAAGAACAGATGGCTTATGGTTTAAGAAGCATGGGTCAGATTCAGCCATACAGTGTAACAAGTTTACAGGAGTGCTCTTCTTACATCTAGAGATTTGGAGATGCTGAATAATTGTTTTTCTCTGCTTTCCTATCGTCAGGCTGGAAAGTTAATATGTACGAGAGAGTGAATCCAGAAGGTGCTGTAAGAGGGAAAGTTCTACATGTTCCACTCAAGGAAAAGAATGAATTACGCATATGGTAAAAGGCAAAATGTAGAATTTGCAGACAGATATTTAAGAAGTGTTTCCAAAATCTGCTTTGCTCTGAAATTATGAATGAGGCTCATGGGAAAAGTCCGATAAATGATGCTGGAGACAGCCAAGGTGTTTCCAGGGAAGAAGAGAAAGGGAGATCTAGCAACCTCACAGCAAGTTCCCTATTACATGACCAGAAATGTGTCTCTTGCATCTACAGCAGACAAATTAGTGCCTGATTAAGTCTAAACAGAGACCTGTTTGCAGCCAAGTAACTATAATACAGGACACCAGCAGCAATTGCAGGACACTACAGTTACATATTACAGTAATGAGTCATCGCAAAATTCTGTTTCAGAGGTCTAGAAGGCATCTCACACAGACCACAGCAGTCAAACTCGTTCTCTTCCCCAAATTTGTAGTATCACAATAAGTCTTCAAGACCATGTTTATCACTACTCTTCACTATCTGCCTCCATTCTAGAAGGGCAGGAAAAAGCCCCAAAATTGTGTCCACACGTGCTTCAGATGTTTCCACATACAGTTATTTGGGATAACTGAAAAAACAGGACATGGTTGGTACATGCAGTTATACATGACATATTTACATTGTGCCACTGAAGTGTCTTGTTTTGGAAGAGATGTAAGGACAGAGTCCACACAGTATTCTTTATCACTAAATCTCCACTACAATACAGTCAGGAGTGTTATCCCTATAATTTAATGAACAAAGAAACAGGGAACTATACCAATCTAGTCTTTCAAGGTCGTGCAATACAGCAGTATATGGAAAAGAAACCAGCTCTCTTAATTCTTACTTCAGTGCTTTGTTTGTAGGCTCTTAAAGGGAATGAATACAGTTTTTTAATCCTCATAGCTTTTGCAGAAAGGAATAGTTTTGAGAAGGGAGCTTAATAGGTAGGAAGATTCAAGGTAATTCTACTGACCTAAACTTAGTGAATATTTGGCTTCTCTCCTTTCAAAGACTTTCTGCTCCCTTCTATCTTCTTGATAGCACTTAAGGTGTGGCCTCACGTGTGATGAGTTGAGGGGAAGGATCACCTCCCTTAACTTTGCCTAATGATGCCTTTTTTGCAACAAAGATCAATACTTATGTTCTCCTTGGTCTCCACCAGGACATCCCAGGTCCTTTTCAGCCAAGCTGCTTTCCAGGTGGGCTGTGCCCAGCATAAGGGCTGTTCCTGCCCAGGGGCAGGAATTTGCTCTTCTCCTGGATGAACTTCATGAGGTTCCTTCCAGCCCGTTTCTCTTGGATTTTTGAGGTCCCCCTGCATGGCAGCACAACTCTCTTGTGGATCAGCCACCCTTCCCAGTTTTGGGCAATCAGCTGACTTGCTGAGTGTACTCACTCCCCACAGTGCTTCACCATCCAGATCCTTAATGAAGACAATAAATAGGATTGGATTCAGTATTGTTCCTTGGGGTGTAGCTAGCACTGCTTTTTACAGGCCATCATCTAGACTTCATGCCACTCTGTTCTGTGTTTATGTCTGTATTGCTTTTCATATTTGCCTATAAACTTCACACTAAGAAGAAAGATTAAAGAAAGGAAAAGGGGTGAGAAGAAAAAAAAGAAGCATCTCCCATACAGAAATTGAACATGATAATTTTATTCTCTATTGCATTTTGTTTGTTATCTGTTATCTGCTAGACATTGCTTAATATTTCCATTTGTTCCTTGCCTTCTCTCTCCCTTTCTTGACCTGAGCTTGAAAAAGAGACTTATCTGGAGGAATGCTACCTCCAGGAAAAATGTTGGAGATCGGCACAGGAATAAATCAGGAGAAGCTTTAACATATTGTATTTTAGAGTAAGGGCCAGTCTAGCCCAGCCCACTACTAAAGATATGATTGGGATGATTAGTTACATCGGGGTCTCATCTGAGCTTGAGGACCAAGCCTGTGATGTTAGTTCTTACACACAACATTGCCTTGCTACAGCCTCTTATTTGGCTGAACTTTGCAAAGCAATCCCATCTGGTAGGAAATGCAGGGAATAATATTAAGGCTCTAATGTCTAAGTTTCAGAAATCTTGATCCTACTGTATGTGCAATCAACACAATCATGACTACCTGCTATCATCCTAAGTGTGCCTTTTTCTCCTAAATACATAACCAGAACAAATATTCATCTCCTGAAGAAATGCTTAATGCTGACATGACATGGATTTATGGGAGGAGAGCCAGTAAATCAACATGAGAAATGTGTTCTGCCCAGCTCTAGCTAATATTCTCAATCTCCTAAGATTTTTGAATGTCTTCCCAAGTATAAATTAGACCACTGAGAGGGCTACATTACCCTGTATTTTTCTCCCTGCCTTTCTGCCAATCTCTGCTTGATTTTCAGCAAGCAAAATCAAATCTTTCCGTTCAAGAGTTGTAACATATTACATCCACTTTGCATAATTTAGTGGAAAAGATGTATAGCAATGGAAAATAAAAAGTCCAATGATGGCACCATCAAAAACCTCTCCAAAACTTATAGTACAAACTGATTTAAAAATATTCCCTTTGTCTTTGAAGAACTTTGAACGTTTTTCAATGAAAGAGAAATTATCTCTTTTAATGGGAAAATCTGACATTTTGGGTGCACAGGCCATGGAGTTTTCTCATAAATTGAATTGAAATGTTCTTTGTCTGATAAGTTTACATTGAAAGAGTATGTATGGTGCAGTTACCCAAACCAGATGTAAACAAATTACCCTGGGTACCAGCTGCTGTGTAACTATCTTAGCCAAGAAGTCCATCAAGGCTAATGAGTTCTGCTGAGAGGCAGCCAGCATTAACTTAGGTAAAGTGTCTTGTTGTCATAGCAATCTCTTACTCCTAATTTGATAATTTGACTATTGAGGTGATTTTCAGCAGCTAAATATCTGTAGCATATATTTTGAATATTGTTTGCATGTAGGCATTTAGGATTTGGAATGAAACAATTCAGAATCAAATTTAACTCTAGTCTGTGTATTTATACATATGGGGTGTAATGAACAGAATCTATTTCATATTAACAGATATTTATCTCAGTGAAGCTAATTGTACTTGATGTGAAGGGAAGTATGGAACCTGAACTTAACAGAATATTATTGAAAATATTGTGGAATTGTCTGGCAAACTCACAGCTTCCATAAATACACTTCCTAATATATTTCCTAATGAGGGCCTATAATTTTTTTGGTAGGGGAAGGGTGACGTAAAGCCTTTCCCTTTCTAAGATTTAATCTGGCAGTTTTCCCAAGTTTTCCACTGGGTGTTCTTGGATACCTGGTGAGAGTATACTAAGTGTGCTGCAGATCTTCCAGACTATTCTTTGTGCTTCTCTGTGGCTTGGTGTATCATGTCTATCCCAGTTGTTTTATCCCAATTGAATGGCAAAAGCTACATCTGCACCAAAGCAGAAATGTCTTTTATGAGCTTTGGCTAAAAGTAAAATCCAGGTGGTCCTATAACTTGTGAAGGTCCCAAATGAAAATCCCTTAGGAAAAACTTAGTGGGGACTCATGCAAACAGAAATAAAAATTTTAAAAAGAAGAGCCTTTTAACTGCATACATTCTACACTGATTTTCTTGGTATTTGATTTCTCTGACTTTAAAGCTATTGGCAAATGTTTTGTGGATCAGCAGGAAGGAAGCATGTGTATGGAAGATGATTTGTCCTGGAACTGCTGTGCTCTATAGATTCATATTGAGTATATAGATCTAACCTACAAATTCTCATAGAAAATGTCATTGAACATAGAAGTGATTAAAACAAAGGACATTTTTGTAATATTCTTCCCTCTTACAGACACTCATTAGAAATTAAAAAAACCCCACACTTTCCTATAACAAAATATATATTCTTCTCAGTAACAGGAAAGGAAGAATCAGGCCATGAGAAATATTTCATTATTTCTGATTAGGTGCACTGAGATATTACAGTGACAGTGGTCCATCAGGAGCCCCATTAGATACAACTACATAGTTACAGTTAAAGACCCACAGATTTCTCTCCCTGATTAGTAAACCTCCACATTTGTTAAATGTTTGGCCCTATGACAAAATCTAAAACCGTATGGAGTGTTACATGCAGAAACATAAAGCTCCCTAACTTCTCTGCCTTAAAACAAAAAATCAAGTTATACCTAAAGGCAAAACCCCATTGGCATACATTTGAAATTGAGTGCTGAAAATCACTAGTCTTTTGGAAAATGCAATTATGTGCATCGAAAGTGTGTGTGGGTGTAAGAGCTTGAGAGACAGGGCCACATGGTATGGCTGTTTGCAAGTCTCCCAAGCTTTTTCCATTTGAATTCTTTTACTTCCCAGAAACTATTTTCCAGAATAAATGGCACCTCTTCTTGGTATTTCCAATTTGTCACATTAAAAACGTAATCAAAATTGCCAATTTTTGCCCAATATTCAAAGGATGAGAGTTACATTAGCTTTTTATCCAGGACAGTCTGCTGTTTTTGCAAGTTTTTTGAACTTTATCGCATTAAACTCCAGTGAAATAATAAAATTCTCTTTTTGAACTCAAGAAATTTATGTGTTATGAAGTGTTGAGAGTAGATTAATAATTTCTGAGAAAGGGACCATAATAACCAGTCATTCAGCTGTGTGAACTCTCAAATAGCACAAGCTACAGAGTGCACCCATGCAGTCCTTTGTCAGGTCAGGTAGCATAAAGTTAAGCTAAGGCATACTTTTCAAAAAGGTGTATTCTAATACGTTGAAGATTTTGAACGTGAAAAATGCCCTTTATGAAGTCTTCCGATGCTGGATTATGGTCTCTTTTCCCCAGTAAAAATTACTGCAATGGAATTACTATTATGCACGTTGTTGTTCCCTGGGATAAGAGTACCTTATCGAGTCAGGAAAAATCAAACTATTTCTCATGCTTTCATAAGCAGTTCTTCAAGTTCTGCAGAATTTTGTGACTACTTGTGGTATGGTAGTGACGGCCACATCATAAATATCCAGAGATTGTTTCCGAGGTGCCTCTAGCATTTGTAAATAGAACAACAGCACAGGCTAAGCTGGCTCTGCTGAGTGAATGGAGGTAACAGGAGCAGCACTAGTGATGGCACAAGCTGTGTCCAGGCTTTCCCATTACTGGGAACACACATCCTGGGGCTCTGGGGCATCCCTCTGCCGGATGCCAGCCCAGACACAAGCCTGTGCCACTTGATCTCACTTCAGTTGCAGCACGTGCTTCTTGGGTGATGGTGAAGGGGTGTGGGGCCAGGACAGAAGTCAGGGGTGACACAGGTTCAGAGCACAGGCAGTGAAAGAGCTCTGGTACCCTGGGAGCTTTGCTGACTGCCTGTGCCAGTGTAGTTGAAATAACCAGCACCACTGACTGGGGAGAGCTGGGAAGTGACCAGTTTCTTCTGTCTTGTTCCTCTCATCTGCTTGCCACTCCTTACTTAGCTTTCTTCTGGTGGGGGAAAATCATGGAATGGGCTCTCTCTTACTGGGGTGTCTGGAGAGCTGACTGCTCAAGTGGACAGTGGGATGCAACGCTGCTACTGTGTGGTAATGCAATCCCTACACCTCTAGCAGGTGCTTCCAAATAGGGAAAGAGTCTCACTTCACCTTTGGACATGTTAAGAAGTTAGCTGGAAAGTTCTGTGGATTTCTCTTTGTAATTGGCTTGGAGCCAGCCCAGAAGTGCAGATTGGACCCCGAGAACGTTACTGAAAAACTTGTTATGCTCACCGGGCCAAGGGCCAAAAAGCCCACCTAAGCTGTTAAGTACTAAAGAGAGAGAACAAAGGAACTCCAGGCTTTTCAAGGTGCTGTAGCAAGCAAGGAGTTTGTCTCTTTGCTATGCTCGACTTTGTTGTTGATTTTTCAAGGCACTCTCAATCAGCCGTCTCGCTCATTATCATAGCCACATTCTGCCAGGCTGGACCTCAGAGTGTGGGTATGACCCATATTAGTGTTGCCCCTAAGGCTGGACTTTAAGCTATGTTAAATATAATGAAAATTGCTCTTCCTCTAGTGTTTAAACTGATTTTTCCCTACTCTGATGCCCACTACTAAGCATACCCACCTAACTCTAAATATGCTGCACCACAGTTACACTTTATTTTGTCTTTTGTGGCAAAATGATGTAGTGTTACGATCTGAAGCAGAAAGATCTGTGCCATTTGCACAAGTAGATTTTTATTTCTACGTTGAGTTGAAGGAAAATTAGATTCAATGTGTTGATTATATTAACTGTTATGAATGTAAGGAATGTTTGATGGGAATATGATAATTAAAAGGGTTTCAAGAGCCTGTCAACAAGACTTCAGCTCCATGATGGAGCCACTTGAACAGAGAGTGCTCACAAATATATGATGAAGTTGAGAGATTAGAACACGGTTGAAATGACTGTACATTAAAACAAAGTAGTCAATAAAAATGCAAACATTCTGAAGTGTTTTAGTAAGACTACACTAATCACCCTCAAACAGCATTCAGCAACACATGTCACAGGGATTCAGGGCTGCTTATCCAAACTCTTCTGTTCCTCACCTTTTCTGTAAGAAGGCTTAATCTTTGCTGAAAGATTCAGATTTGCCACTCTTTAACTCCTTCTTTATGTTATTTTGAATTACCCCGAAGAAGCCTTGTATATTTAGGCTTAATTGACATGAAACTTGACCTGATGTCATGTGGAATCATCTGCAATCTATGGAGCTGGATGCATATTTGACCCCATAGAAGTCATTAAGTTTAAAACGCTGAATTGGGGCTACACAGCTAGGTCACTGTGCATTCAGCTAAATGCACACCACCTTCTTGTCAAGAAGTTAAATATGTTTATCATAGATAACCGTGGGATTTTTATTTTGGGTGGGAATTGAAACAAAATATTTTGCATTTTGAACAGTTTCCAAACTCTTCTTCAGCTCAAAACAGTGTAAGCTTTTTGGCTTTGCTTATAGACTCTTTGGCAGCAGGGTTTGGTTTTATAATTTCTTTCTTTCACTGAAGGCAAATATCTGATCAAATTATGGTCTTTACCAACAAGAGTCTATGAACAGAGATTTCTTTTAATTTCTCTGGCAACACTGCTAGGTGGCAAAATGTACATGTACAAATATTTCCCATTAATTTCTGCTGCACAGAAAAGCATTGATTGTCTAATAATGCAGCACAAATATGGACAGCAGTTTTGTCAGAAACATTCTCACCATGTCTTTCTTTCTTTATTTGCTGGGGGCTTTTGTTAGCACCTGGAGGTGAGTTGCTCCAACATATCGAGCACCAGCAGTCGTGTGGAGCAGGGCCAGGAATCAGTCCAGCCCTGAAAGGTTCCTGCAGGGTGACCATACCTGCTCACAGCCACCACTGCTGCTAAGAGCAGAAAATGAGCTACAGAATGCACAGGACAGGTTTTCATGCCAGCCTGTATAGGGTTTTGTCACCTGTCTCAGCATTTAGGGCAGTATTTTTCAAACTAATAGCTAAAAAGTATTCTACAAAGGATCAAAGCATCTTAAATGCTTCATCTCCATTCTTATTCCCATACTTTCCAGAAGGAGGCAAACACTAAGCTGGGAAAAACAGAAGTAACCAATTCACCTTCAGTGTTTCAGCTGTTAAATGATCAACATGTTATTATGTTATTATAAAAGATGAACACTGGGGCTTTTCATACTTTCTTCCTTTAGAAGAAACAAATGGTGTTCGGGAGGGATTTAAAGGAGTTTAAAGATTAAATCATATTCTCTGGGAAGGGTATCTCCAGAGCAAGATTTTGTCAATCTGTTTTGACTAAATATTTTTTTAATATCTGAAAAGTAAAATCCCCTGCCCCTCAACAGTTTCTGATGGCACCTGGTGCACTGATCACATTACTGTATTTCAGGTGAAGCTACAGCCCATTCAGTCAGATGTTGCAGGATCAGTCACACACTCTAAAGACTTACCACAGCTCCTCTTTTGCTGATGTAGCTTTTCAAGAGCATATTTGTCATAATCAATGAAACATCAATTTTTATCTCCATCAGCTTTCTCAAGAAGCCAAAATCTTCCTGCTTCCATTTTGAGTGTTTCTTCAGGTTGTGCATGATTCAAGTATTTGTACTTTCAGCACTTACGACATTCAGAGCTTCTGTTGCAATGGGTATGAGTCACGTATCTCAAAATCTTTTTTCTGGGACTCTAGCCAAACAAGATTTTTTTTCTTGCTTTTTTTTTCTTTTTCTTTTTTTTTTCTTGCACCTCTGTAAAAAGACATGTCACTATCTGAAAGGGAAATACCTTAAGCTTGAAACTTCGCCCTCAGGTGAAGCTGTTTCACTGTTGAAAAGTCTTGTGGTTTTAAATGATTAGATGATAGAGTAACTGAAGACCTGCATGTTTCTTAGAAACGGAATTAAAAATTTGGGTGATTTAAGGTGATTTTAGAAGTTACAGAGGCTGAAATGCCTCTCAAATAGAGAATATGAGGACTGAGGAGAAGGGGCAGGTAAGGACAGCGCTTTATCATAACAGAGCAGATCACCTCACTTGCATGCTGTTGAAAGACACTGTCTGAAAAAGAAGAGGAAATTCCAATTTTGTTTTGGAATAGGATGTCTGAAACCCAGGAGTTGTTATTTCTCTCATATTGAGAACAAATATAATGGTGATTCCCCTGCAGCCATGATAATAAAGGCTCTAAAAAGTATCAATTACTCAGAGAACACAATCTGAGATAGTGAAAGGTAGAAGATTAATCAGAATTGCTATGCAGAAAACATTTCATACCTAATAATCCTGATTTTTTTCAATACAAGTTATGTCCATCATCATGTTATAATGGGAAGCCATGTGAAAGGGGAAATTTCATGTTTGCAAATAACATGTGGGCCTTCTCCATATTGCTTAATAAAGAAGGTTTTTCTTTTCTATTCTTTGTTGCTCTATTTATGTTGTGTAGCTAATGGTACATTTGAAAAGAAGATGAGAAGCCGAGCTTTCAACCCTTTAAGAAAATGCTTAGTTGTTAATAACATTCAGACTTCATTGAACAGTTCATAGAGAAAGGTACAGACAAAAATCATGCTGGACAAATTTAAGTATTTCCATTAGGAATTGAGGAGATCTAGACTGGATACGTATCTTATTTCTGGTGGGTCCAGACTTTTTGAAGGCAATCAGAACTCCATTTGAACTTCAACACAAGAAAGCTTGAAGTATTAGCTGAGAGAAATGTTTACTAACATTGACATATAGATGTGAATTTTTTCTTCAGTTCTCACACTACATCTAAAATTGGGAAAGGATCTATTTTAGATTATTCTTGTCAACATGGTATTATTAAAAAATCTCTGAATAAATTTTGGAAGCCTTACCCATTATACTTGGTAATTTGCCAGATAAGGAGCTGTGTGTTTCAGTATTTAAGTTCAACAAACTTACAAAGTGTTAATATATCCTATACTTACAAAAGATAGATTGCCAGTAAAAATAAAATGGGTATGATAAAACAATTTTGTAATTATGGAAAACTGCTACAGATACTGTTTTATTGAAATATGTCACTTCACTATGAGGCTTCACTTCTATTAAGCTTTTTCCTTCCATACTGTAGTTTCAAATCTCCTCTAGCAATGATAGATATCAGCCGGGGAAAGATTGAGATCCAGAAGGTCTCTGCAGGAATGCAGTGTGGTGATAAACACAGTTGTAACAAATGCGAAAGCTTCTCAGGAAAGCAGCACTTTGCAGATAATGACTTTAATTCAGGCACATGCAGCTTGATAGTAAATGGGCATCAGTCTCCTCCTGCCAATGTCAGGTTCAGCTGGAGCATGGGCCACAGTCCGGCTGCATGGCAGATGTCCATGAGCCATAAAATGTGCCAGTGGCTAAAAGGCAAAATTCAAACTGGTCCAGTATCTAAGGAGATGACATCTAATTACATACAGAGATTTGGAGGAAGAAGACATGTCAGCTAAGGAAACAACTGATTGGCTGTTGTTAGCTGCATTCCTCTTCCAAAGCTGTCTCCTTCAAAAGTGTGGGGCAAATGTCAACAAAAAAACCCATCACCATAATATCCCAGCACAGCAGCACAGTGTATTTCCCCCTAGTTTCCTTCACAGAAATGGCTGAAGTATCTTCCCTGGGAAGAAATTAAAAAAACTGATGAAGTGTAATTTGAATTTTATTGTCTACCTTGAAAGGAAAATGGAACAATATGTGACAGGTATGCATTTTTTACTCTAATCATACTGGAAGATGCTTTGCTCTGATGTTGATATGAGTAGGGAAAAAGTGTGATTTTTTTTTTAATAGAAAGGATGCTTATTTTTACTTCTTCTTCCTTTAAGTTTTAGTTGCCAGCTCTGAGAATTCAAGCAGGACATCAGAATGGGGCTCAGTCCATCCTCACAAGTACAAGGTTGTGCCATTCAGGTTGTCTCCTTGTTACACAGGAGAAAGTTTTGTTCTCAATGATAAGAAATGTGTTCCACAGAAAACGTAATGTCAAACTGCTATGAGTAATCAGATTAATCAGTGCTGGAGGCACTCAGTGGCAACTCAAAGAAAAGGAAGTGGTTTACATGGAGAGGCTTTTCACGAGAGTGCAGGCATTTCTTTTTATCTGCATGTTTATGGATGGAGTCATGTATTCATAATACTGTGGGATTGCTGAATTTATTTTTGCATGCTTTAGGCTTTTATAAGTTTTATTATAAGGTAGAATAGCCTCTTTGTTTTAAGTTAGGATAGCAGAGTTGGTTCATTTGGGCCCCTTTCCTTGGGATTT
>JBBMKD010000001.1:101058156-101075498 GCA_037834095.1 Argya squamiceps
CCCCCATCCAATAAACCTCTGAATTCTCAAGTCTCCGAGGGTCCCCTCTTTCATCGATACCACAGCCATGACAGCGATAGTCGAGGTGCTGTAGCAGAAGAAACCACAAATTGTTCATGTAGAGACGTACCCCAAAAGCAGCCGGGTGGGCCAGCAATACAGCAGGCTGGCCAAGGGGCACACACCCCTACATAATACCATGCCAGATATAGGGAAAAAATATCCATTCTATTAGTTGTAACTAGCCCAGAGCAAGGAGGATAGAAGTGGAGGTATGGAAGAGAGAATAGCAGTGAATATATAGTGTCTTCTGCTTCCCAGACAAAGTCGCCCATAAACTGGGTAACTGATATGCCACACTTATTTCTGAACCAGCAATGACTTACTCCTTTGTCCTCTGTAGACTGGAGAAAACATATAATTAGATCAATTCTCAAATATATTACATCTGATTCTATTGTTGCTTTCTCATGCTGGACTCTCCCATCACCATCACCAGCTATAGAACTTAAAGGAAATCTGTCTCAGAAAACTTCCAAGAATGCGTTACTCAAAAGGATAGATAAATAACTGTTAGATCAAATAACTAAATTTAGACATGGTATTGTTGTAGGTAGTGGTCCAAGGTGGTTGTAGCTCATTACAGTCATCAAATAAAAAACAGGTGGCTGTAAGGGGCCAAATTACCACCAACAGAATTTCCTGAACTGCTGTATTATGAACATTTGTGTAGTTACTCATAAATATAAATATCTATGGATTCCTCAGGTTCCTACTGAAATCACTCTCTGAACAAATTCAGTCTTCACACATTGGGGAAAGCTGTTTTGGTAAAACTGATGTTGTAAAGGTGTGTGACTTCAAGTTGACTGTCGGAATGAAAATACAGGCCTAGGATAGACTCGAGTGTTTTGATAGACTTCAATTTCACTACAAAGTTAGCAAGCACCTTGTGCTGTACTTTACTGAGAGGATAAACCTATCATCTTCTGCTCAGGTTGTACAAATTGTTCATCTCAGTTTGAAAAGATAAAAATGTGACATTTGTTTTTACACCATGTGTGAAACATGGTTTAAGATGCTGATGAATGAGAGATTATCATTCTTTAGAAATTCACAATGACTTAAAACTTCTAGTGTTGTGTGTTGAGAAGAAATATAATGTCTTGTTAGCTGTTATTTAAGAAAATGCTAGAAATTTAGGCATGGATTTCCTAAATTAATGTTATCCTGAAGGTACTGAAAGGGAGACTTCATATACTGAGTTGGTAGGTAATAATAACCAGAATGACAGCTCCTCCCAGGTAGAGTAAGCTCAAATTACATCACTGAAAATGAAGGGGAGGATATGGGTCTTGCCTTTAAATTCAGCAAACTATCTGGTAAAGTGTGAGCACCCAAGATTTGCAATATAAATGCAATTCATACCAGCATTTTCAGTTTTCTTGCATTTGTATATACCTGTTGTCTTGAAACACTGAGTGTTGCTGTGAATTTATCATCTGTTTGCAGAGGTTCATTTCTAACTCCTACAAAACTGAGAACTAAATGTGTTAAAGAATTCAAATCCTTCAAACAATCTTCCCTTTCGCATTTTATCTTTGCACTCCCACAGACGAGTGACATATTTTTATTATTGTAGCGTGTGCAAAAAAAAAGTGTGTTGTGTGTATACAGTAGTATATGAAAACATGTAGTGGTATCAGAATAGATCCCCAAAGCTGATTGAGCCTAAATTGGGCCTTAACTCTGTCCTCCAAAACTACTGAATTTTTGGTTCTGCTTTCTCTGAAAGACTCCTGGCACCACCCAAGAGCTGTGCCTCCTTTGAATGTTTCTCTTGAGGTTTCATCTATACTCAGGGTTGGAGATGGGGAAGAAGAGGGAGACTGGCAATCACATAAAACAGCTGTCTGAATGATGGGATGTTAATGCCTTTCAGACTGTGGTTTCTAAGTATGGAACAATTTGATTTCAAAACTAGAATATTCTGATGAAGTAATTACCCTGCCCCACAGAGAGCTTTTAAACTGGTTCTGAAAATAAGCACCAAATACTTTTAGTCAACTAGTGAGCCACTGGTGTTCAATCTCACTTTAGGACTTTTTCTACCACGTCTGTCTGATGACTGGACTAAGCAATGACTAACTCAGGAGTAACTCACTGCTTTTGATAGCTGTCTGCTTTAATCCTCACATAAGGCTCAGATGTATGGTTTAGTTCAGCGTAACAGGTCACCCTGCATCACAAGTGCCCTGTTTACACTTCAGGTCAACAGGAATCAAAAATGTCACAAAATTACTTTCATCAGCTTTTGTCACCACGTTTCTCTCTACCAGGTTCTTTTCAAATCTGAGTGTAAATCAACAGTCTGAGAGCTAGATCCCATAAAGTATTTAGCCAATGCATGCTAGTAGAAATTTTTTTTACTGTTCAGCTCACAGGGCACTGTCCAGAGACTTAAATTTTTGTTCTCTCTGCAGTTCACGAGGGTCAGCTACTGGACTTCTGAAAAGCAGCTGTGTTGGAGATGGAACAATCTGTGCTAGACTGGCACTTCTGTTTCCTTGTAATAGTCATTCAGGTACTAACTAAACCAAAACATCTTGAATGCTTTATCTCTTTCTCATTACTGTGGAAAACTCATAATACAATGCCAGCTTTTTACCAGATGAATTGGACTGCCAGATTGACAGTGCATTAGTAAAATAAAAAATCAAAGCCATCACATGCAGAGAACAGATGTAATTTCTAGGAAAAAGGTTCAAAATGTTCAAAACGTATGTATGTAGGAAGCTGGGACTTAACTTTTGAATGTCTGTCTAGAGGAAATGACAGAAAAATAATCTCTTGCACCTGAACCAGACCTCCCTTACCACCTCAAGTGAAGACCTCCTTTAACAAAGTGGGTGCACATGCAAGATTCCAGTTCTATATGAAGATTCCTGATCTATGGCAAGGACTCAGATGCATAAAGTGACTGTTTAAAAAAAATCACAGAGCACAAATGACTAAAAGGATGAACAAACCAAACCTCATTTTTCTCTTCTGAGACAATGCTATTAGCTGAATTAATCTTGAATTGTTGTAATATGAAATGAAGAACAAACAAGCCCAGACCATCCCAATGTATGGAAGTAAACTGCAAAGTACAACCAAGCAAAATCTACCCCTGGTATGGTCTGGTCAAATTTCTTCTTTGATAATGGATGCCTAACCTTCTATTGAGCATACCCAGAAATACATTTACCATAAACTTAATGCAAGTTCTGGAAACACCCATGTGTCAGAGTGCTTGGGTAAATGCTGACTGCACACAACCCTGTGCAGATTCTCTAATGCATGAGAAACAAAGAAACACAGACAAACATTTTGTGCTTACTTGCTCATGGAAACAAGGGAGATTCTGTTCTCCTCTTTTAATCAATATATAAAAGAAAGCAGACATTCTGTTACCTTATCACCTCTGATTCTGTAGAGAACAATAAATGGAAAAATATTTCAAATAAACAGAGATCAGTTGTTGGTGTGAGTCATCCTGATGAATAATGGTGATAACGAGAATGGTATACTGTGTATCTAACATGAAATCTCTATTTCTGAAATAGTTTTTTTATTCTGCTTTTAAAATTTTTTAAATCTTCACTTTATTAATGTGGGGCATGCAATGGCTGCATCATAAACATCCTTTGTATATCTGTCATAGAAAAGATGTACAGAAGACAAAATTTTAGATAATACTCAGTACTTTAAAAATGATCCTTATGCAGAACCATCTTAAGCAGTCGCAAACTTTCCCTGGTTTTTGTGAGCTTTGAACACATACAGTATAGATTTCTATTAAAAAAAATGCTTTTTTTCCCATTTAAAATTTGAATGGAAAAAACATTGTGCAAAATGTCTCTATGCTGCAGTAGTAAATAAGAGGACTTTCTAACAGATAAAATAGGTTCCTTACCCTTCTGAAAACTCTGTCTTGTTATGAAAGTGATTACCTGACAAAATTAGTAGTGGAAGACAATGTCAGAAATGAATTCTGCTACCTATCATGTAATTCAGTCTACTCTAAACTGTTCTGGTACAGGCAGTTTAGACAATGAGAGACTTATAAGGACTGGATTGTAGATGCTCACTTGCAAACATGCACTATATTCTTTCCCTTCCTCTTCTCTTTCCCTTCCTCTTCTCTTTCCTCTTTCTCTTCCTCTTCCTCTTTATATGCCAAGTAGGTAATATTTCTCCAGACCTGTTCAGGAGTAAGAGAAAGGCATAACTGCTGTTAAAAAAAGAAATTGGTTCAAATGCCGCTGGTTATCTAGTTATGTCTTTTGGCTTAAGTGGTCACTGGTGAAATAAGTTTTTTCTTCCCCAAGGCAAGATTGCAGTCTCCAAAAGATTTCATGGGGGCCATTAAAATCTTTCTGGCTTGATAGAGTATCATCTCTGAAGAGGTTGTGACTAGTCAATAACACAATAAAAAAGGTTGGACATAGAGGGGTGTTTTAATTTTATCTGTTATTTACAGGAGGAAAAGGAAGAAGTTAAAGCCATTTAGGGAAAGGTTTCTTTGGGTTTTTTTCAGATAAAGATTGTTATACCAAAATTATTGCAGCCTAAAACAGAAAACATCAGTGGTTGTTAGTTGTCACAATAGTAAATTTATACACAAGAGAAGCAGGAAAAGAAAACAAATAGATTGGTTAATAACCATATCCCTTTGAAATTCTCCTGACCCAAAGATAGCAATGTGTAAAATCATTTGTTGCTATAGTAAATGTCAGTTTGGTACTAGTAAGTGTTTAATCAGCTTTCTGCTTGATGCATTTATTATGACTTCAGTGTTTTACTTGAGAAAGTAACACATCACATGGTTAAGTGACTGATGATGAATTCAGGAGAGCACAAGGGCCAGTCACAAAGAATCAGGTCTGTTTAGTGCCCACATTAGCTTAGCTCCCATGAATAATTCTCTGTCTTGCAGAAGATGTTAAGTGAAGCCATTAAGTATTGTCAGCAGTAATTGAAAACTTCCACCAAACCACAGAAACCAATAAACACAGGTAATATACTTTGATATGTTCAGTCTAATGTAGAACTTTCTCATATTTTCTAGACTTATTCATTTATGGAAACAAACTAAGTTCTCTCTAAATTATAATTCAGAACTGTGTGTCTTACTGCCTCATTTTCTGTTTTCTAATTTCAGATTGCATTATTCACCAGCCATGCCTGGAACATCTGGATCACTGGAGGACACAAAACATGCTGGAAGAAGAGAGGGTCCCCCCACGGTCAAAGTGGAACAGCTGGTTGGTACAAGCTCAAACAGACCCAGTATGTGCCACCCGTATTTTAGAGGTGGATTCACCAGGAGAGTGGTGATGTGACCCAAGGCCACAGTAGAAAGCGGTGCTGGAGTCAGCAGCAAAATGAAATTCCCTGGCTGTCATCTCCATGTTGTCCTCTCATGTCACCAATGGCTCAGGTCATCCAGATCTGCAACCTGGCAGTGTCCCTTGTGCTAAATAAATAAGATAAAAGCAAAACTGTGACAGTGGCAAAGCAAAACACTCCAAAGTGAAGAAATGCCACAACTAAGGTGGTCTTTGCCAGCAGAATTAGATATCTCATGTGCACATAGGTGTGCTATCCACCCATCTCTCCACACATCTATAAACGCATATGTATGCTTATATTTTTCCTGTAGTTCTGTCTTCAATTACAATGTAGCATATAATTTTTGATAGCATTCCCTAATTATAGAATTATAATTAGGGAATATGGTGGATGCCATATGGTGGAAACAGAGCACGACTCATCCCTGTGGCCTCATGTCTACTTTGCAGGGGTCACTCCAGTGCTAGAAGGTTATCTACTGCTACCTTGCTTAAAAGGCTCTTAATTACTCTTAACAGGGTGTAAAGGAGATGGGTGAATTAAGTTCTATTCTTTTTTTAAAGACATCAATCTCTAACTGCATTGTCGTAGTTACAGCTGGGGAGTTTGAGAAATGTACTAGTGAAATTGATTACTCAGACGTGTGATTATGATTCATCTGGGAGCTTGGAAAAGAAAAGATCCGCAAGTTCTTCCTCAGCCCTATCAATTCTTCCTTTATTACTTTATTTGAAACAAAGCTTGGACAACACAAAAATAATTTGATTTTATGATAGCCATAGGAAGAAGAAAAGGTATTTTTTTGTACCTACCCATGGCAGAACTACAGGCTAAAGATCAATTTGAAACAATGGTTTTCCTCACTTCATTGCTAACCATTTCAAAGGCATTACAATCTCATTTCTTTCAAGCAATCATAGATTTTGGGGCTGGAAAAGTTGTATTCCTACTAAAGCAACAGGCCAGATACTCTAACATCTTTTGTCTGGCAGTATCTAGTTATCAAGTACTCCAAGGGAAGTTAAAAAGGGGCTTGTGCAACTGATAAACAATTCACTCTTGAGTGTTTCAGAAGATTTTTCCCTGACTTATGGGATGCCACATCAAGGCAGAAATATTGCCAAAGAACTAGTGTTTTGTTTCCTCCTTAGTAATAGAGTTCTGGATGTTTCCATGATGAATAAACACATCAGTTTCTCTTTAAAATACTATTAAACTCTCAAAACAATCTAAATGCCTCCTTCATAGGTGTTGTCATAGCTGACACGAAAAGCACCCCTGGGCTATCCAACCTTGTAAATAGTTTTCTCCACGTCTTGTCCCCAGGTCTTAGCTCTTTCTTGACCCCAACTCCAGCTGTGTGCATTCCCATGTGCTAGCATGACCTGGGACATGAAGCTCTTTGTTCCTGGTTTGTCCCTGTTAACTGTGGGGTCCTCTGCACGCTTGACAGCAGGTCCCATTCCAAAGTGTCAGTGCCTCTAGGGCAGGGAATTATGCAATGAGTAGCCAGTCTGCTTAAAGTTTTTCTTTTGTTTCAGGGCAAAATCACTGCTGGTAAAAAGATACCTGTTTAAAACCAAAATATATCACTCCCATTTTTAAGGTGCCTGTCCACCCTCTGCATGGGGACTTTGGAAAGACCAGTGTGTTCTTCTGTGTGTTCCCACAGGGCCTCCCTCTACCAGCTTGTCTCCTTGCTACAGCTTTTGATCCACCCTGGACATTCCTAAGTGATTCAACACCATTTAATGGGGATTAAGATGTTTCTAATTGTTTATAATTGTTTTGACCTTCTGCCTCAGTTGAGCTCTTGGAATTGTGCCATTGCACCTCAAGCAGAAGTGGTAGCTTAGGACAAAGTAGTTTGTAGAAAGAGACAATTTTTTTTTTGATTGGCCCAATTACAGTGGATGGAGAAAATAGTTATCTTGCAGGAATGCAAAGCCTCTTGCAGGTCTGAAATGAAAACTGCAATCTTCAAAGATAAATGCACATAGAGAACAATTACTCTGAACTTTATTTCTTTATGTTAACAAGTTAGATTACCAGAAAGAAAAGGCAGCTTGTGGCTGTGAAATGGAGACTGTGTCTTAGCAGAGGGAGAAGTGATAAATTTTTAGCTCAAAATTATCCATCTACTTCATGAGGTTATTCCAGGAGCACAGCAGCCTTATAGAGGTCAAGACTATCAGTAACCATTTGACCAAGAATCACCATGCCAACTACGCAGTAGAACTTACGTCTCAGAATGTTAGAAAAACCTGTAAGATTATTTCCTTTCTCTAACCACTCCAAAATTATGAACTAAATCAAGAAGCAGGCTAAAATGAAGTGCTTCTGAAGTTTCCCTAACCATTTTGCAGGACTCCAAAATGTTATAAAAATAACCATGACAGGTACTGACCACAAGAACCAGCACAACAGCAGCTGCCCCAGCCTCTACCTGGTGAAGAACCATTTAAACATCTTCAGACAATGAAAAATCTGCTAACCAAATGTGAACTGTCTGCCCCGAAAGCCAAAATGTCTCATTAGAGAAGGAACCACATAAAATGCTGGTGTATGGGGAATTAGAATTACTTTGTTGACTTTTACTTCATATTTTTGTAACAAGACAGAAATTAAGTCTGGTACCAATCCTCATATGGTAATTTCAAGAAGACAAGGAAACATATTGAAGTCTCAAGACAAAATCCCATCCCTGACTGCTCTATCAACTACTTATGGAAAAAAGCCAGAAGAGAAATAACAAGCCAGCTATCTTTACAATTTTTTCCTGTCTCAGAAAGAAAGTCTGTCCTAAATCACAAGTAGTGCAAACATGCAATTAGATAACACTATGACTAATGAATTCAAGGAGACTGTGCAGAAAATAACATTTTCTCACTAGTGGACCAATTAATGATCATAACTTTCTGCCTTCTATAGTATTGTCACATCCACCAGGAATGTTCCCACCCTGTCCACCATGTTCCACTCCCTGGTAGCATCCTGCTTTGTCCTCAGTATGGCCCCAAGATGGAGATCAACTTTCAGTGCTCCAGCTCGTGTGAAACAAATGTCATCTAATCCATTCTCACCCCATGCAGGTTTATTTCTGTCAATTTTCTTTAAAAAAATGGCCACAATATAAGCATAAAAATAATTTTATTACATTTTGACTTCATCATGATCTACCTAAAGGAAAAAAATTTGGGAAAATGTAAAGGAAAATAAAAAGATATCCAAATATTATTATCACTAAGACTGTGCTCTATCTCACCTATGAAAGCTTTATCATGTGCACTGAAAACATGGATCTTATAATTGATTTTTATTTAATTCAAAAACAATTGTCCTTCCATCAAACTCTCTTGAATATAACCCTACTGAATTCACCTTAGATAAGGATCAGTATCAAACTGCAATTTACCAGTTGTGGTAAGACATTCATAGATAAATATGCTTGTCTGAAGAAAATCAGCCACCGCTCAGCTTTTCAAACCTTACCTCATTTGCTGCAAAAAGATCACTCACGGAGATCACCTTAATTATTTAGAAGTCCTTTCCTGGACAGGAGTACTCCTTGGGCAGGTGGTTGGCATCTCTCTGGCAATTGAAAATAGTGTCAAGCACTGTTGTTACCAGCATAATTTGCGACCTATATAATCAATCATGAGCAATTTACAAGGTCCTGCAGCAAAAGAAATGTCAGAAGCAGAACTCCTTCCTTTCATATAGCTGCAGCCTCACTAACTTCAGCCTCAGGAACAAATACTGAGCAGGTACCACTCTATTTGAACAGCAAACACTGAGTTTGACAAGACATCTCATGACTACAATCATCCTTGGATCCTTTACAAGGCATTTCTGCAGCCCATCCACTGTGCCACATTCCATTCCAGACACAATGGCCAAGACTAAACAACTGTGATGCACCAGGATGAGCTCATGTAGTCAATGAAGGACAGAAACTTCCATCTTCCAGTGGGGGATATTTCTGCCAGTGCAGCCACACCGTCCCTGAGATTTTTGGAGTTATCCACAGAGACACAATGAAACACTGAAACAGGAGAACAGGTACTAGAAACATCTCTCTTATAAGTACTAAGAAATTAAAATCTCTTTTGAAACCTGTTTTCATTTAACATATTCCACTCCAACACAAGCACTCTAATCTTGAAGAGGGACAAATATATGGACAAATATATTTTTCACTGTTGTACAGAGAATTGAATAAGCTTTTTGTCTCCACAGGTTCTAACCACTTTTTTTTTTTCAAACAGCCTGATGGGTTAATTTCATCTTCCACATCTGCTGTTTCTATTTCAGACCTGAAGGGGGGCTGTGTCCAATCACTTCTTTGTTGATTCCAGCTTTAATACAGTAGTCTAATGAAACATTTCACTTTTCCCCACAGGCTTTGATATAGTTCTGCTCTTAGACCATCATGGTTATACTACTTCTGCAATACTCACACACAAAAATATTGTTATATCTCTGTATCCATGATATTCTTACATTCCAGCTCCATGGCTGCCGTGCAGGCTGGACTCCTAAACGGAATTATTTATGGAATTACTGCTGGACTTCTGTGTTTCTGTGATCCCTGCCTGTGTTATTTGGTTTAGCGTGCATAGTAATTTAAATGTCTCATAGGCAGGTTTTTGCCTGGGGTAGTGCTCCACAGTCCTTGGGCCACAGTGTGGCTCTGCCAGCTGACAGTGGCACCTGGTTTTAGGCTAGGAATCTCTGCCCCCAGAGCAGCCTGAGAAGCCAAACTCACCCAGTGCCTTCTGGAACCAGCAGCTGTCAGAAATACGTTCATTGCAGAAGCAGTGAGAACATAATCACATCCAACATCTATTTAGCGTTTTCCTAAGTAACACTATGCTCGTATGAAGCTGGTAAAACTGTTATTATCTCTGAAATGGGAAAACCAAGGCATAATGCAGCCAGAACCTTAAAAAAACCCCATGAAATTTTTACCCAAATAGCTTGGTTTTCAGAGATAATAGTCATTCACACCTCCCACAGAATTTGTTTTTTAGATGCAGAAGTCAGAATGAGCTGCAGGTGCTCAACACCTCTGAAGATCAGGCCAGTCCCCATAGCTGACTAATTGGGAGGGGGAAGTGTTTGAGGTGGGGTGGTAGGTTGCATCTTGCTGAGGCTCATGATTTTCCCAATATGGGCCAGGTACACATGACATTTCAGTAACAGTCTGTTGAATGTATTGATTCCCATCCCAGTGTTAATTTGTAGGATCACATTGCCTCTCAAAGCAAGATTTTATTTTCCTAAAGAATTCTGAATGCAAGCCTAGTTAAATCAGTTAACATACTGTTCTCTGTACACACAAGAGAGCTGAACATCCTTATTCTTTTCTAATTATGTAAAACCATCATTCAGGAACTATAGAGCCACATGGTCCATGCAAAACTGGTTACAGTGGGCACACCTCTTGCCAGTGATGAGGGAAACAGCAGCCTGACAGTGCAGGCTCATGACTCCCTGTCACTTGTGTGCATTTTTGTGGGGGCACTGACACTTACCCTCTTCTGTGAGTGAGTGGTACCAACTTTACATTACAGAGAAGGAGAATGCTTACATTGTTTGACAGCAAATAGCCAAGAAATTTGTGAGGCAGGTCTGTATCTGTTACCTTTGCTGCCTGGCTGTGAGGGATCTCCACCAGAGAGCATGGTCCTAAAAGCAAGCAAGATAAGTTCAGAGCTTTTTCCAGTAGTATTTCCAGTTTGTCATTTGGATCCAACCAACCAACCAAGTTTTGTGGCTTGGAGTGTATAAAGAAAATTCAATATGCTGTGTTTAGCTTTTGATGGATTTGTTTTTTGTTGTGTTAATTTGACTGTCAAGGTTTTCAATAGCATCAACAGCAGTAATTTAGCTTCTGTTACCTGTTGTGGGTGGCTTATGTAATGTTAAATTCTTTCTTTCCTGCAAAGCATCCAACTGCCAAGATCATAAGCATTATATAAATTAAATAACTAAATGAGAGGCTTTTCAAGGATTCAAAGAAAATTCAGGGCTTTAGTATTGCTCAGAAAAGAGCAGAATGACAGGCATAAAACTATTAGGATATGATTTCCTTTCAAAGCAAATTCCATGCAAATACTACCTCCGTCTAGAAGTGTGTAGGTGCCTCCACCAAGGTCATGCCCCTTTGTTGCTAAGTTTCATGTATATGAGAAGAAAAAGATAACACCTGCTTTAAAAAGCTATCTCCCCTTCAGGAGACATTATCACCTCTGCTATACATAAAGAAATCAAATTATTTGTCCAGCAACAGGAACCACCAGGGCTTGACCTCTTCTTCATGTGCCTTTTTGTCTGCTTTTTCTCCCATGTGCTCTTCCTTCTTATGCATAACCTCTTCTTCCTTTACAAGCAAGAGGTTGTAAGGGGTTGTTTCCACTCTAAACAGAGATGAAACCTGAGCCCTTTTTCACTGCAGGACAGCCAGTAGTTTTGAGTTTTTCTGAAGTTTTGAATGTTGAAACAAAAGTTATGCCACTGTACACTTGACATTGCTGCCACATTAAAAAGATGCAGAATCAATGCAATTTGTGGCAGTATCAGCTCTGGGTTTTCTGAGGGCTTGTAAACTATCTGTAGTTTTTTCAACACAACCCTCTGTCCTGTTCTGCTGGCCACTCAAGGGTATCCATCATGTTTTAGCTGATGGCACTGCTCCTTAACAGATCTTTACATGCTGGGACACGGTAGGATTTGGAGTCAGAAATGAAACTGTAAACAAATCCCACTGTTCCCAGATGGCATGGCTTAAGACTGTCATCTCCATCTTGTCAAATCTCATTTATTTACTTTAGTTTAATGTACAGAAAATACATATATAAGATTTTCACATTTATGGAAATAAGGGAAATTTAGTGTTTGGAAAAATTACACCACCCTTTATTAAACACATGAAAGATCCAGTAGTAACTGTAGCAGCAGATATGGGGTGAATTAACTCACTAGAAATGAAGAGGTAATTCAGTAAAAGCACATGTAGTAGAGAAGAAACCCATCAATAAAAGGCAGCCAGATGTAAAACTTGGTGTCCTGATTGCACTGTTTATGGACCTCAGCTATTAACCATGCTATAGAACAGGAAAAATAACTTTTCTGCAAAATTATAAATCAGTTTTGTTCCATCAGATGAAATATTATGTGATATTCTGAATTGGTCTTTAAAGTGACCCCTCTCAAATAGGCTCATATCAAGGGTAATAGCAGAGTTCTGTGTGAGATGGTAAACATTCAAGTAAAACAAGTCATAATGACAATGATCGCTTCAATAAATCTGTGGTTAAATCGTACACAGGTATATGCTAGTCTAGATGTAGCTTGACAGTGAAATCAGCCATTGTGCAGGGTGTGAAGAACATAAAAAGTATCAAAAAAATTACTACTTTTACAAAGTGCTGACAAATAAGAGGAGAAAAAGTATGGGCACAGGATATTTGTCACATAGGTCATCATTTATTGCTGTATCTTTAAATGGAGTGTTTGGAAATGTAACTGTAGCTTGTAAAGGAACTGAGCACAGAAAACAAGTTCTTAATTTCTTGCTCACCTTGATTTAAGCAGTGTCAGGGTCAGTGCTGCTAGCAGTGCTGAAGCACAAACGCTGTTGAGGAGGGAGGAAAGCCCATTTCCCCCTCCAGTTTGCTAAGGGTGTCAGGTACGGGGTTTATGTCACTGAGCATTGAAGTGGTGACAATAAGGTAGCATCTTGTTTCAATTAATCTTCCCAGAGTGGCACTTTGCAAGCACTTTGGAAGTGTAACCCACTTTTGACTCGTGCCTGTTCCCCCTTTTTGCTGGCAGCTGCTTGTCTCCAAGGCAAGGTGGTGGGAATTGGCTGGGATTACTGGCTGCTAGTACTGATGCCAGTGTGCTCACTCTGGTTAAGCTGAGGTGCTGCTGGCACTTAGACATAGTTAGCAGCTACCCAGCTAGTTGAGACACTTGCAGCCCAGAAATAAAAAAATCTGTTCGTGCTAAGAATGGAACTGCAACCAGCTTAGGAGGAAACTATATTGCCACAGATAGATCTCATCTAGCACTTCTTGAGCTATTTCAGCCTGTGTGCAGCTCCTCATCCAGGGCAGTTCTGGAATTGAGGTGTAGCCATGGTATTACTGACCTGCAAGAGACTTCCTGGATCGTTTGCTCTTATGGAGAACTATTTTGACCCTTTCATGCACTTGAGAAGTTACATGCAGAAACAGGAATAGTTCTTCTGCTATCACCAGAATGTTGCTCCAGCAGCTTTGTCTTTAGAACCCTGTTGCTGATTTCCAGTGATTTGTTCTTGTGCCAGTCCTAAAAAGTCATTCTCTATTTTTTTTTTTTTTTGTGGTTTGTTTTAGAGATTTTTTTCATTCCTGCAGGGCCCCTGTGTCCTCTGCCATACTTATTTATAGACACCAATTACATGCCCTCTCCACTGTAATTTTCCTACCAAAAATAAATGAAGTCTTTCTGTCATATTGTCCTGATTTTCCATGCTCCTGAACATACCTGCAGTGTTAGGTGTCTGCAACTTCTTCTGGGCCTTGGCTGGACAGAATTTGATATGGACTACTAGAGTAGAGCTCTACCTTTTAGAGAAGTCTTGATATTTTCCTGTTTCCACTGGAAACACCATACATATTATGCCCCAAGGTGGATTTTCACTCTTTGTTGATTGGTTACCTCAGTGAATCATAATTATTGGTGATCATGTGGTGCATCCAGGACCCTGTCATTTCCTGTTTGGGAGTCCAGAGGTACATGTAAGATATACAAGTAAGATTTCTGGTAGTGGATGAGGAGTCATCTTGTGCTAAGAGCTGCACAAAAGGGGAAAAAACCCAACTAGTTTAACGTCTATAAACCTCATTATTACAAATTCTGCTTCCCCATACTTTGTAAATGGAAAAATGAATTACCAAAAACCCCCTGGATTTTATTCTTTTGACTAGAATTTGGTTAGAAATAGGAAGTATTTTTCCTCTTAACATAATTTTATTTTTAGTTAGAGTCTTTCTCTGTGTTTGTTTCTTAAGGCCAAATATATTTTTATAAAATGACTGTGTCCTTGAAATTTGAGCCACAATTAATATAATTTTTTTATTGAATGGATTACTCAGACCTTATTCTGTATCGTATGAAGGCAGCTCAATGCTACAACTCATTCATATGTGCTTGTGTTTTCACTCACAAAACTCATTAAACGATTGCTAAATCACTTCACTTCTGTGTGCAAAATCATAGTCAAGAGGAAAAGAGTGAAAGATAGGAAACTGTGGTATCAAATTTGATGAAGGCTCAAAAAATATGTCTTTGAAGCATTCTGGCCAGCATGAATGACTGGTGCTGTGTTAACAATGTGCTGCCTGCAGGTTTAGGGAGGAGTTTCTTCTTCTCTGCTCAGAGCTGGTGTGGCCACACCTGGAGTGCTGAGTCCCAGCACTGGGCTTCCCAGGGCAAAAGAGAAATGAATACACTGGACAGCATCTTGTGAAGGGACACAAAGATGATGATGGTGTGTCTCTTCTACAGCAAAAGGCTGAGAGCTGAGTTTGGCCCAGAAGAGGCTCATGGGGTATCTCATCTCTGTGGCTAAGCGCCTGGAGGGAGGGTCCAAAGAAGATGGAGCCAGGCTCTTCTCTGTGGTGTCCCCAGGCAGGACAGAGCCAGCGTGCACACACTGGAACACAGGAGGCTCTGTCTGCACATCAGGAAACACTGCCACTGTGAGCAAGACTGAGCCCTGGCACAGGCTGTCCAGGGAGGTTTTGGGGTCTCCATCATTGCAGATATTCATGGCCATGGTCTTGGGAAATTGGTTGTAGGTGGTCCTGCTTGAGCATACAGATTGGATGAGATGATCTTCAGTGCTTCCTTACAACCTCAACTGCCCTGTGATTCAGAGATTCTGTGATTTTGTGATACAGTTTTTATGCAAAACCACCCTCTTCTTTGAAGGAAATATAGTAATCAAATTTGAGTTATGTGGAATACCTCCTTAAAAAATGGCATCTACAACGAAAAATAAATATTTGAAAAAAGGACATTAAAAGTTGTTGTCCTTATGCAATATTTTTTTTGTAGGAATGTCTATAGAGGGATTGCATCAAGTATTCCAGTCCAAATTTTTGTGACTTGTTTATGTTAAGAAATACAGCATGTTCCCTTCCTCATGAAAATTATTTTCAATTTAAAATCTGTTGAATTCATATATTGAATTTCCTATTTGGGTAGTTGGATGGGTAGCAAGAAGATGGAGAGGGAGTGATGGGTTAGAGATGCAAGGTACATGTTAAATGTTTTTTTGCCTTGTTTTCATATTCTGATAGGTGCTTGGAAGCTGTGGTATTAGATGTATGTGGAAACAGATACCTTTTGGAAACAGTTACAGATTATGGGAATATTATTTCATGATTATAAATTAGACTCCTAAGGGGAATACAGAAGTGGCAAATTTGCATGTCCATACCTGACTGATGAGAAAAAGCATAACTGTCTGCTAAGTGCAGCTGTTGATACAGAAGATAAATGCAATACAAGGGATTTGAGAGCCTAAGTAGAGAGAAACTGTAGATATTAGTCAGAGACTCTCTCTGTTTTAAGTTGGCTAAACTACTCCAGTACAAAACTGTAGCTAAAATTACCCTCAAGTAAAAGAACAGCAGAGAAATTCTAAAACTTGTATAACAATAGTCACAAGTTTATGTAAACCAAAAGAATTGCTGCAAGCACACTATGAATAAGCTGTGGTTTGGGAATTGAATTGGAAAAGCTGAAATCCAGTAACCAGTGAAATTCTGCTGTTGTGAAATTGTGTACAACCAAGAAAAAAAACCTGCTGGTCCTCCTATTGCAGTATTGATGATGGAGATCCCCCCCTTTTCCACTCTTCCATCCCAGGTACTGTCAACTCCCAGCTTCTCTTAAGAAAACATATTTGCAGAACTTTGTTAGAATGCTTGAATTACAGATGACTGTTTATATCATATTAATCAAAATCCAGACTGTATTGTGATATACAGTTTTGATAGATGTCCTTCATGTATATAAGAAGTTCAGTTTTGTCCCAGGGAAAAAAAAAAAGGGAGGCCTTTAATTACTTCAGGTCATTTTAGAAGACAGCTAAATGTCAATACCTCACGAGCAGTAGGAGTGACTTTCTCAGCTGTCTGGTAGTGGAGCTGGTATGAGAAACCCAAATGCTGTGGGCCCCTCTTATTGCAACACCTCTGCCAGGCTGTTCTGTTGTATGAAAACAAAGCTCTACAGGAGGCAGGAATGCTTATACCCCTCAACACCACAGCAATTTTAGCTAGCACATCTTATTTTAAAAAAATGTTTAAAAACTTGTCTCTCTCCATATCTCTAGAGTTGCAGGTTTTGAAACTAGCACTCAAGCTACACCAAAAGTGATGACCAGTGGCTATCATTCACAGCAATATGTCAGCCCATACCAATTATGTAATTTTCATACAAATATGTATATCTCATGCTCTGCTTCTAATTAAAGGGACACTTACATAAAAAGAGATCTTTGGTCATCAGCTTTTGCTCGTCATATTTCCATAACCACCCACAGACTTTGCCATTGTTTTATATGAAGATGAGGCTTAAGTAAAAAAGAAGTTCAGGGATCAGAGAACATCAAAACATACAGATGCACGACATTTCCTGGGGTGGTGGGTGTCACAAGCTGCTGAAAATTAAACTCTTGCTTGATAGAAGGTCTGTGATCTTCAAGGAGGTGTTGTGCCTTTCCTTGATTGTCTTGCAAAAAGAAATATTTTCATTTAACAATCTGCATCTATTTTCACCATAAGTCTAATGCCTCAAGTTTCTTTTTATCTTCCTTCCTTCCTTCCTTCCTTCCTTCCTTCCTTCCTTCCTTCCTTCCTTCCTTCCTTCCTTCCTTCCTTCCT
>JBBMKD010000001.1:101075598-101104315 GCA_037834095.1 Argya squamiceps
TCCTTCCTTCCTTCCTTCCTTCCTTCCTTCCTTCCTTCCTTCCTTCCTTCCTTCCTTCCTTCCTTCCTTCCTCTCACTCTTTCTCTTTAATCATAAATGTAATGTAATTCTAATTTTCTTTACAAAATACAGAAGATATTCTTGCAGCCCTAAGAGTGCATGGCTGGCCAAAAAATGCCACAGAAAATGCTTCATTTAAAAAAGGACTTGGAAGAAACCTGTCTTGATTACACAACAAATCTGCATAACAGGGCTAAAAGAGGGAAACACCTTCTCCAGCGGAAATAGATGTATGCATAGATGAGATAGTATTCCTTTGAGGAGTATTATATATATCTCACAGGAAGAGTGTATATTGTCTAATATTTTTATTTCAGGCTTTACACATTGTTTTGTGAAGCACATTGAATCATTATTCCTTGGGGGAAGGTTTGCTTTAGTTCCTCACTCATCACAATTCAATGAAATTACTTTGAGCAAAAGGTGAACATTTGTTAGCAGTGCAGAAGAACTTATGTGACTCTTCTCTATGATGGCATTTACACCTCCCAAATTCTTCTTGTTACGCCAGTTGCTGGCATGTAAAATGAAGCTCCACCTGCTGCAGCTGGATTCATATCTAACTTTCTGGAACAGACTGGATTTCCAGAACTGTGACTGACAAATGAAGCATAAACTATGTTCTATTACTCATCCTGCACTATAATGGGAGTATTTAAAGTTCTTTCTTGGCCCATGTCTGCTTGAGTCACTCAGATGAATAAATGGCTCTGTCACGACATACCTGACTGAGAAAGGCAGCAGTAGTGTAAAACTACATGAACTCAGGAACAGATGCAGCTGGACATAACCCTTTATGAACTCTGAAAGTTGCATTACCAGGGTGATCTTATTAATAAATGTAACATGACTATGCTTTTAACCTAAGTAGAATCTCAAGCTAGCCGTAATCAATTACCTAGAGATGGCTACTTCTACGAGGGCTGAAATTCTTACATCAGCCACAGTTAGGCAAAGAAATTTCCTGTGTAGAAATATGGGAAAGCAGTTAAAATTTGGTGGGAAGATGTTCTTGAAACTTGAGGACAGAGATGTGTGAGATGGAAACAGTCAAATTGGTTTTGGAAGAAGCAGTCTGTATGGGATGGGGACATGAGGTCTAGGGAACTGCAGAAGGACAAATTGCAGTAATCAAAATGGGAGCTGACTGAGAGGGCCCTGAGCATTTCTGTTTTGATATGGTGGAAAACAGCCAGAACTTCATCAGGAAAGGAAAAGAACAAGGTTAGGAAATGGACAGATTTCTGGCAGAATGAGAGAGGTGTTTAGTCAGGAATGAGGTGATATTTTCATCACAGTGGAAAGGTTGTCTACAGGAGAGTGACAGGTGGCAAAACAGAGGTTGGTTTCACGGCCATTAAACTCAGAGATTTTGGGGGCAGGCTGACATGTTGATTCATGTCCACGAAAAGGAGTTCCAGGTTAAATGAGTTGATCTATGAGTACTCAACAGAGGAGTATAGAAAATTATATTAAGAAATACAAAAAGACATTTGCGTGTCTGTTTTCTGTGTTACAAAGAACCTGGGAGAATGCCCTAAGCCCTTACAGCAACAATGCCCTGGCCTGCCCCTTGCAAAGAGTTTGTGTAAAACTGGTTTCATTTCACCTGCACATGGCATGGTTGGGAGTCCTCTCCTCGTTGAAGAATATAATATACCATCATATTTTGATCAAAACAAATGCATTTTTTATTTCTGGAATGAGTCAAATCCTTTGCAGAGAAGTGAACAAAAATAAAGGCTGTGCAATGTTAAGCTGTTTTACAAAAAGTGTTTACAATCTCAAGAAAGTAAGAAAAGAACATCCTGTTTTACAACACCTTCCAAGCATGCTCCTGGTAACAGACTGTGAGCTCAGACACCATATTAATATTGAAAGAGGTGATGACTTTAGTTTATTCAATATCAAAGGCTAACTGTAATAAAATACCGCTTTCATTCTTTATTGGTTTCACATGTATCCATCTTTCAATTAAAAAGACACTGATGAAAATGCACCAAATGTTCTCTGTGCTCCTACACTTTTATGATAATGCAGGTATATGCCTAGATGTGTAGATCTGCAACTGAATTTCACCTTATTTAAAATAAAGCAGAGAATTTCAAATTGTCACTTATTTACTGTGTCTCTCAAACAGCTATTCCCTACCTCCAAGCATTTGCATAGTCACCACGTGTCTACATCTATACACAAATAGCAGTGGGAAATTTTTAGAATTTATAACGCTCCTACAAAACACTTTAACTTTGGTGAACTTGGCTTGTTTTGAATATAAAAAGAATCCCTCAAAAGCCACTAAACCCATTTTGAACAGGTCTGTTTAGATTCCTGAGTGCTTTACCAAAGGACTCAGTTCATCTGGTGTGTGGCACAGCATTGTGCCCACAAAAAGGCAAAGACCTGGCTATAAATACCACCCAAGGCCTGAATAAACAATGGATTGAACAACTCTCCCATCTACCTGCCACGTGAGCCATGTTCACACTCATAGGGTTGAGGGCTGTCCTTGACCCAAGGAGACACATGGCACGACCCACTGTGCAGTGAGATGTTCATTAGGATCCAGTGCATTGTGAACTAGAGAAATGCACAAAAACCCTGCTGCCCCTTGGATGGGACCAGCGGTCTGCCCAGAAGAATTCCCCTCAGGAAGAGACTGCATTCTCTATTAGTTAGTGCTGGCTGTCTTCTGCACTGACCTTCACACACTCTGGGAGCACAAATTCTGAAGGGTATAAAGCAATTAAAATGTGCTGTCTGCTCTTTATGGAATGAGAGGAAGGAAACTCATCAGGTTACAAAGAGCCCAAAAAAAGACACACATCTGCTCATGTCGTCATCAGCTCTTGGGGTGAGCAGCTGGAGGATTCCCGGCTCATAGTTCAGATTGCAAACACAGGGGGACCAGCCCCATGGGAATTCAAGCAATAGAAAGCTGAAGAAGAAGCCTGCATTACTATATATATATATATATATATATATATATATATACAATTTTTACAATCATACAAATAGCTGATAAAACAAGAAGAGGCCTCATGGACACTCCTTGAGTAACAACAAAACAACAAAGAGGTCAATGCAGTTAGATCAGGAGTCAGTTTAGCCCAGAATATTACCATCTGATGATCAAAACCAGAATGGTCCTAAAATGAACTTTGAATAATGGCATTTATGGGGGGAAAAAAGGACATGTACTATTTGGATGCATAATGAAGTTATGATCAAGAAGGAAAATTATAACTGAGGACCAAAGATAACATAATCTACATTATTGTAATGTGAATTATAATTGGCATAAAGACACAAAACAGGGACATGCAGCATGCATTCTGCAGACTATTTTCAAAATAGAATGTGCTATAAATTAACAACTGTTAAGTGTAGGTGTCCCAACCTTAGAAAGGCTTAGGAATGCTGTTTAATTTCTTTCCTAAAAAATCACAGAATCACAGAATCACATAATAGTTAGGGCTGGAATGGACTTTTGGAGATCTTCTGTAGTCCAACTCCCTGCCAAGGTAGGTTCACCTGGAGCAGGTGACACAGGTGGGTCAGGTGGGCTTTGAAGGTCTCCAGAGAGGCTCCATGACCTCCCTGGGCATCTGTCCCAGTGCTCTGCCACCCTTGGTGGAGAGAAGTTCTTCCTCATGTTGATGTGGAACTTCTTGTGTTTTAGTTTGTGACCATTACTTTTTGAAGTTTGCAAAAATGTTCTGGTTCATTGAAATTAAAACCTTTATAAATATGTATCTGGTATGAAAAAAAAAATTACAGTTTGAGAACAGAATTTCCTCTGAAAACAACCTATATGCTGATAATATCCAGTGGATGTTTCAAGCAGATTTATTGGAGACCTACATTCAATCTTCCACTCTTGCATTGAAATCTCATTTCTTTTTCCACTGCTGTTCATGAAAACTCTACTTTTCATATTTATGAAGAAAAATATTTCTGATACCTTCTCATTTTCACAAAATACAGAATTTTTGTATTTCTACATGAACTTAAAATATTTGGAAGCAACATTAATTTGTTACTAGCGATGCATGAACAACATAGAAAAAGATGCTGTGTAGAAAAAAAAATGTAGCTGTGTGTCTCTTCCTAATTAAAAAACACCAGAAAATTTTAAGAAAGATGTGATCGTTCACTGCTTACAACTTGAAAACAGTTGTGGTTGTTTGCAGCATTACTGTTGATAACTTCACTGTTGCCTCAGTTAGAAATTATTTCCAGGAGGGACACAGCTTTTTCCACTGTACTTTACAATGTCTTCCAAATACTTATAAATTTCAGATTAGGACTGTGAAAGTGCTTGATCTTCAGTTGTTAGCCATTTCTAAGTTTTATTAGGGTATGAAATAAACTATGGAAATGGTTAGGGAGAGAAAATTATTCACAACAGGAGTATGAACAGTTAAGTCTACATTGTAGGTGTGAATTAAAAACCCAAGTGTCTTCAGATATTGTGCAGGAAATGAGGAAGGGGGTAATGGTACCATATTATAACTATGAAACTGGTGGTTTTCAGGGTTTTGTTTTCAGAAGACTCAAATGAACCTGCAGAGTTAGTCATACTTCTGAGCAAGACAGCTTGGAGAGAGACAGATCGTGGCCACTGCTAAGCACAAGTGTTGAAGCCTCAGGGGAGCTGGTGAAAGTTGTGTTTATTGGTGTACTCTATTCCTGATGCTCCTGTGCTGCACCATCCCATGCACAGGTCTCTGGTTCTGCTCTTCAGTCCTTGGAGATCTCCCCAGCCTCCATGGTGCAAACCCAGGGAGTTTTGGTCCCTCCTCCTGCACACAAATTCTGTGCACACTCCAGGCAGGACTGAGGCCCTCTTTGAACACCCTCTGCTTTGAGGTGACTGCCAGCAGCTATTCCTACATTATTGTTTTCCAATCAGTTTTGATGCTTGTTGTGGTTCCACCGAAGTTTCTGAAGCTTGCTTACAAAAATATCATTTGATAGAGTCAAAAGGGCAGTGCAAATCAAAATGTAAATCCTGTCTGTTTTTCTTCCAACCACAAAACCTGTCCTGCAACCATGGAAGAGAAGTAGTTGGTTGGTAATCTGTTGCTCACAAACCAATGTTGATTGTCGTTTATCTCCTTGCTATTTCCTCCCTGTTTACAAGCAAATTGATTGATGAATTGTGTCACCATATATCTGGAATTGACATTAATTTGATTTGTCTGTGAAACTTTTCACTCCTCTTTTTTTTTTTTTTTTTTTTTTTTTTTCCCTGGTTTAGAACTAAGTCCTAATTTTTTCTTTTCTGTGGGCATGTAGTACCTGATCTGCTCTCCTATGGATTTCTGGAAGCAGAATGAATTACAGTAAGGGTATCACAGACTCAACCTTCCAGCTTAGCTTTTAAATGTCAAGAGAACATTCAATATGAACTCAATTCTTTCAAAAGAAATTTAGTATTTGTGTGGCTTTCATTCCTCAGTTCATCTGATTGGAACATAATCCATATACAGCTAAATAGACCAATTTTGAATAACTTTCTTTTTCCTACTCCTTTGGTGAACAGCCCAACCCTCTTGCCCTACAAACTCTACAACCAAAACGAAAGTAAGAGTTAAGGAGATTTTATGATGCTGTTCAGTACAGCATCATTTTAACCTTAACAATACAGGGGAGCTACTGCCACAATGCAATGTCTTCATCCTGTAAAAGATCTCAAGTAATTGAATTCTTTTACCGAAAGCAATTTGACCCTTCACTGTAGTATTTCTGGGTAAATAACTTCCATGAAGCAAAAGAGTCAATGAGGTTGAAGTAACACTTTCCCACGAGCGTGCAAAATGGCACTTCTCTGTTGCATGCTGTTGAAGAATAAAAAGACACCCACAGGTTCTCTGCATACAAAGTTAAAATAAAATATTGAACTGCTGGGAGAAATTGTGCCTTTTCAAGTACACGCTGCCACTTCAGCAGTGTTTGTTCAAAAGTCATTACTAACCTTTGGCATCTCATCTGGGCTACTGAACACTTGCCATTAAGGTTGCATTAATATCTGAGCAATGGTAGAATGTAAAAAATCAAGGAGTCACAACTATGAAATGGAAAAGCTAGCCAAAAATCTGTGGTAGTCATTAGCAAAATCAGTAGAATATTTCAGAACTGTATGAAAATACTGTGTTTAGCACTATGCTGCAAGTAGTAATTTTATGCCACTATCTTACAGTCAAATTAATCCTTACACCAAAGTAATTTCCACCTGCGCTTTTAGCTTCTGGCTTAACCTTTCCTTTTACAAGGTGCTTTGTTTGTCAAGAGAGAGATGGGATAGAAGAATCAAATTTGTTATAACAGGAGAAGTCAGCGTTTTTCTTGATGGAGGATTAATCTGCACAAACAGAGATGTCCACATTGTAGGCCACTTACCTGACCTCACTGTGTATGTCTCCCATTAGAGTCAGTGGAAAAAAATGGGCAATTCTCCTGCAGGGTTCAGGCAATGCATTTCAGATTCAGATCCCCTACCTTTGGATAAGAGGGATGAGACCTGCAGCGTGCCTGTCACTCTCCATATACTTTTTTATAGACCATAAAAAAGTCCAGCCAGATAGCTCAGAGGCAAATGCTCACAGGGCAGATATTTCTGTTAAGAGGAATAAACACTTCAGTGAGTCTGACAATTATCTTCTGACCATTTACGAACAAGAAAGAAATATTTCTGAAAAAGCATCTGGAATAGGTGCCAAGCTCTAGAATGCCCAAAGTAAATCATACTGCTGAAAAGGTGGCTTGTTTTCTTCTTCACTTACATTTCCTTGCTTGTTCACCTTGGATAGCTCACCTTTTGTTATTCAGACCAAATCACAGAGAGCTTTCCCTGGTCAGTTCACATTAAACATGATGGTCTGTTTGAAACAACTCAGCTCCCCCAGGCTGCATAAGGTGCTTTTTTTGTTGTTGTACTGCCACAAGTGCTCCCTGACTCCTGGCTCAGGGAGGTGTGGAGAGGGTGCAGCCTCAGCAAAGTGCCTGTGGCCCTTCCCACACAGGGAGGCAGCCCAGAGACAGTAAAGTCAGAGCTGACAGTGGTAGGATAGAGAGAGCAGTCCTTGCCAGCCCCTGGGTGACATTTGAGCATGGGGATCAAGTCCCTGAGGCGAGGAGTCAGAAATTCAGGTGTGTTGCTCCCAGCAGGAAAGTTATCTGCTCCTTGCTGCCCCGCCAAAATGAAGGTTGTTTTCCTTTCTGTCCAAATGTTTGAAGTTACTCTATTTCCTGGGGGAACTTTGGGATTTTCCATTTCTGTTCATTAATCTCCTTTCACATTTGGAGGCTGTAGCCCTAGAGATAAAGAGGCTAGATGCACATCCATCAGGTCTAGATTTTGATTAAAAGTAACAGAAACCCATATAAATCAAGGGTTTATATACTGAATCTGTCACTGAATAGAATCCTACAAGCTACATCCATATTCTCCTCTGGATCTGAACCAGAAAAGCTGGCCTTGTTGTTTACTTCCCTGTTTCTGGGGTCAAGGCCAGGAAAGTGTGTATTTATGAAATAGAGTTATCCACTCTCCTCAAGTTCTAACCACATTTTTTACCTGTTTTAAATAGGGAAAGATTATTACTTCATTTCTATCTGCCTGAAGACACTCAGGGGATCCAACACACTGCAGTAGCTCTTGCAGCTTCAGATAGCCATGGAAACAGGAGGCTAGGAAGAGGCTAGAAATGTGCTAGGGTAACAACCCAGGTTCTCTGATTTCTCTTTCTGTGCTTATTTTCTTACTTAGTGGTTTCAGGAACAGATTCTGGCTGGATCTTAATGCTTTCAGAATTGCACATTTATGAAGAGAGAAAAAAGTGCTAAAAAAATACATGTAAAATCTGTGCCATATAATGAAAAAGATGATGGTGATCTCCTTTACTAATATTAAGAAAGATCCCAAATTCTACTTTTTATGTGAATTGTTGATGTTTATGCAATTTGATGATGTTTAGACATTAAGATAAACAGTTCATTGGAAAATACTGTTGGTATTATCTAAGGTATATCTACATGTCTCACTGTAAGCTCCATCTCCCTTTCATGTGAACAACATGCAGCAATGTTTTTATACATGCAACATCCTCCATAACACCATTCTGATTTTCAGTGATGAATTTTTCTTTTTGTCTTTTTTTTTAGTATTTTAACTTTCTTCGCAGAGTCGGCATTGACTTAGCATTTAACATCTTACTGATTTTTTCCAATAATGCTTGCCATATAGAATCACACATTTACTTAAAAATGAGTAACATTAAAAGTCTTATAAAATTTTGTCTATAAAATATAATTTTTTAAAAATGGTCTTGAGAATTTTGTATCATGATAAAAATGGGCTATGTAAATTGTAACTGTAAGTCCTGGAAATTTGACTAATAGGAAAAGAAAGTATAACTTCACCTCAACATTTTTTTACAAACTGCAGAACCAGTATAAATGTACTTTCTGGCCTCAGACGTAAAATTACTCAAAGGCCAGATATTTCTAATGAAGCTCTGGTCCTACAGTGATAGCTTTGGCTCCTTCTGCTTTTCACCTTTTTTAATGTAGTTTAAGCCTGTTTACACCTGAGGTTTAAAATGCATCCACTGAGTGAGAAATGGGAAAAGCGCAGCGAGAACAGATACCTCAGTAAACCTAAATGATTTAGAGGTGGAAGTCCCCATATGACAAGGAGCAGAGTGGGTCTGCCTTTGTTTGCTTCCCAGGGATGCAACGGACATAGAAAAAGGACAGGCTTGTGCACACTGCCCCCTGAGACATACACCGGTAGAAAGCTATTAAATTAGTTCTAGCCCAAAACATAAGGAGGAAGTGAGCCTTATTCTGTGCTTAAAGCTCTGGTGATATTTTTCCAGGGCTGAGAACATGAAGCTTTTTTTTTTTTTTCAGTTTACTCAGAAACTTCTGAGAAGTTGCAAATATAGGCTGATATTTCTTGAATATATATTGGGTATATTTTCATGCTGTTTGTTCTTGAAGGGAATGCAAATCCTCTATGGATTCGCTATGGAGAAAAAATGGTGGTGAGGTTTTGAACTATTTGTCCATTGTTTCTGAAGTATTCATCTCCCTCATTGCCTAGGCCAATTTTTCTGCCATGGCTGCAGATATAAATCTCCACTCTCATTGGAGCTAGACTGGTGTATAAAAGCAGCAAGTAGGGAGAGAAGAAAAACCCCGTCCACTGGAGCTGAAATTGAGTCTTTTTCTTTCTCCTTATTTGGTATTTGTAATCTCAATTCTTAAATTCAGTGTAACAGAGTGTACTACAGAAGGGTCAAGATATTTTATAATCTTCAAATGATAAGTAATGAAATAAAGAAAATTACACCTAGAAAAGAGATTCTCAAGCTGGAACAGGCGGGTCTTTCTCTTTCCAATAGTCATCTCATTTCAGGACTTGGACATCAATTTATAAAGTTCATAGCAGCATTTTAGTATCGATTGTAAGATCATTTTAAAAAAAAATTAAAGTGTATAGGAAACTGTAAAAATAGAAGCACTTTCCCAACCTAGAAAGGAGAGACCTTGTGAGATTCTCTCTGCATGTAGCTGTCACTATGCTGAGTTCTTGTCCATGGAGTGGAGCCAGGGCTGGTGATGCTGGGAGGCCTTGAGGAAAGCACGACAGAGAGAAAAGGCCACGCACTCCCCGTGACTCAGCTCATCTTCCTGCTCTAAATGTCCTCTTGCTACTGTCACACTGTTTAATTTTTCATTAGTCATAACAAGACACATCTGAGATTGCCAAGAGAAATTAAAAAAAGGAGATTTTTGAATTAAAAAACATATAAACTTAAAAAATATTAGGAGTAGCAGCAGTCTATTAATAATGTAGAAAGTGAACGATTATTTTAGAGAAGAATTCCAGCTCACTCTGAAAGAGTAAATGTTACCCACTGTATATCTTTATTGCTCCATCCCTAAGATCAGGACAATTTTATAACAGCTCAGACAATAAATATTAGTCTTTTCTTCAGGAAATATTGAGTAGCACTCTGAAAACAATAAAGGCAATTAAAAAAAAAAAGCCACATAACCTAAGCAACCTGTGCTTAGCTTCACCATGTTATCTCTGGAGGTTTTGTCACAACCAGTCTTTGCCTTATCAGCACATCTCCTGCTTAGATAAGGAGATTTTGGGTGAGTGTCTTCTTGTCATTCCCACCTGGTCACACCAGACTGTGTAGAGCCAAGGGGCACTGACCCCTGAGCAAAGTGGACATTGCCCAGGTGGTAGCAGAACATCCTGGTGAGACTCCAGCCCAGGGGCTTTGCCTGTCCCAGAGCACACCCAGCAGCTGCAGCAGAGCAGTGGGCTCAATGCTGGGCAGTGGTTTTCTCCAGTGAGGTAATCCTGGAGAGTACAGGAGCTGACATCTCCAGGCAAACACTGTTTGTCATGAGTTGAGGAGTACCAGAAATGCATTACAGAGTTCATGCACTAGTTAAATATGAAAGAGGCTATGTACAGACCTGAGCAAGATCTGCAAGAACTATAACATTTGGTAACAGATGGCCACTTGAAAGATTTATAAAACCTCCCCCAGCTTTGAGAAGAGGACTTGACATGCACTTACTCAGTTTGGATGGCAAGAAGTCATGGTCCCAGCAGGTTAGGGCTTCAGTTTCTGAGAAGAGGCTGTCACCTACTAGTACCTACTAAAACACAGTACTGAGCTGTACTAAACTTACTGTGTCATATAGTTTGTATCACCTTTCTTGATTCCATCTGGATCCTTTGAATCTACCCTCTCCCATGTCTACTACAATTTATCTCTAGTCTCCAGGGAATTGTTTAATGTTCTCTCCAGGTCCCTTGTAGGGCATCCCTCTGCACTTTCTGCCTGCATCATACCCTCCAGAAATGTTCCTGCAAATGAAGAGTTGCTTTGCTTGTATGAACGGGCAGAAAGAGAGGTCAGGGTATATGACCCAGAAGTGTGATTCTCTGTCCCAGATCTGACCAGTCTTCCTGGTGTCCAGTTTGGGATTTTCCACTGCCAATACAAGTACAATATGTTTTGAGAGAAAATTTCTTATCTCTCTTCCTAACTCCTCTCCATTGCTGGTCTTTCTCTTGCTTTTGACAATTTCATTATCCTGCCTGTCAATTATTCTTGTTACTTGGGTGCTACCTGAAGTCTCTCTCAGTTCTCCCATCAAGACTATGCAAGACACTTCCACACAGTTTGTCAAAGATACAGCCTTTCTTATCCATCCATGCAACTGAAATTCTTGTCCAGGGTCTAAGCTGTCACCTCACATCTCAAGATAAAGCAGCCTTTCTAACTCTCATCCATTCAGAATAATTTTTTAAATCCAGTTTTCCCAACCTGCCACATTAACAATAGCAGCCTTGTCTTTGTAAATCTTCATTAACCCAGAGTATCAACATCTGCTTTCTTCTCAGGGTCTCCTTCTGTGATCTTTCATTTCCCATCTTCTATACAAACTCTCTTCTTTGGCCTGAATACCAACTCTCACCAGTTTTCACATTTTATAAAACAATTCTTTAAACTTTTTTCCTATTCTAGTTCTTGGAAAAGTCTACCCTGCAAAAGTACTTTGTTATTTCCCTTCAGATCCTACTTCAACATCTTCCTTGGCTCTAAAACCCACAAAAATTGGTAAGTACAGTGCTCCTGTGCTTGTACCACTGCAGTGCTGATTAATATTATCTCCTGAAGTCCTTCTGCACCTCTATGGACCTGCATTCATTTGGTCTCTCAAATTGTAGATCCAGTGGGTTAGGAATTAGGGCTTTATTCTGTTTGTCTGGTACTGCAATGTGTGCTCAGAAAGTAATTGACCCTTGTGTCAGCATCTTATCAATGCAATTCCAAAAAGGGCACTTTCACCCATCCCCCATCTTCAGGGTTTTTGTTGAAATTAATAGCTGAGTGAGGCAACTACTAAAGCAAGAATTGAAAATGGAGTTCTATAGTGCTGCCTCATATTGTGTTAAAGAACAAAAGACATGTTATTCAATTAATTTTCCTACTGTGAAGTAAGATAGGTACATCTAGGCCAGCACTAGAAGTTAATCCTCCAATCAGTCCTAAAAGCTTCCAACAATATCACTTACCCTAATGAGGATATTTTACAATGTAGTGCTGAACTATTGTCCCTTCAGTTCTGTTAATATCAAGTTTGATTCTCTGTTTCTGCAAAATTAAGCCAACAGCAACTTTTCTTGTCTCCTTCAATTGGCAAAACAATTCATTTAATTGTGGTTTTTGCAAAGGATTTTTAATATATTTTAAAATGGTCTTTGTTCTCACTAGAAACAATAATTTTTTTCAGTCTTGCTTTATAGTTTGCCTTCTGCAGTTCTCCAGTCTTTATTGTTTCTTTCTTCTCTGCTATTTTGCTCTTTTACTAAACTTACTGTTCAGAGTAAAACTCAGTGGTTTGTTACTGGCCTAATCAATATCAAGTAAATAAGTAAATGAAAACAGCTACTTCCTGTAATAACTTATATATTAATACATCTGGGAATGTCATTAGCCATTTTCAAGGCAGGATCATCTTGCTAATTTATATTCAACTCATGATATACAATGCCCCCAGGACCTTTTCTGGCAGAGTGGCTGCTTCACCAGCTATTCCTCATTTCGTATTTGTGTGTTTGATTTCTCCTTGCTAAGTGTATCACTTTGCACTTGTCTTTATTGAATTTCATCTTATTGATTTCAGGTCCCTCAATTTATCAAGATCATTTTGAATTCTGATCCTGTCCTTTGAGGTCCCCACAACCCCTGCTAGCTTGGTAGCATGCTCAGCTTTTTATAAGCATACAGTGTATTTTATCACCCAGATCATTACTGAAAATATTTCATAGACTCATATTTAGGATTGACCCCACTGGAAATGCCCTCCCATATTGATAGTGAAACATCCCCACCTTCAGAAGAGTTTTTCAGTTACTCTTGCATCTATTTTAAACCACTATTTTCTTCACCATATATTCCAAGATTCCTATGAAAATATTGCCTGGGATGGCCAAGGAAAAAAATAACTGACAACGTCCATTTGCATGTGTATCAAAGTTTCAGAAAAAACTCAAAACTTCCCAATTTAACTGGAATGAATTAGTAAAAAAGAACAAAAGAAAAGGTCAGGAAATAATCAGAAGCTGTACTCTGTTGCAGCCTGTTGGGAAGATTGAAAGAATAATTAAGCTATCAGACAGATAAGCTGACAAGAGTATTAAAAATTTAAAGAAGTTATAGTGAAATTAATGCATTTCTGAGATTCCATGCAAAATCCAGCTTTGCAGAAGGGATAACAAAAAATGTCGAGCTTCTTGATTAGATGTAAAGTAGAAAGAATACAGGCATTAAACGAAGTGAGCTTTAATATTTATAAATAAATATTTTGTCATTAAAAGTAAGCACTTCTGAAAATGTACATAGTGACATTACAATGCGTGAGCTTTTAAAGGGGAATGAAGAGTTAAGTAAAGGTAAGTAGAAGGAAACTCCTTGACAGGTGGTGAAGCCACAGAAATAGCCACAAGAAAACCTCAAGCAGATTCACAGAAAATAGTCCTGTCAGGGAATGGTAGATCACCCTAGAGCATCCCCTGCCTCAGGGCAGGATCTCCATCAAAACCTGCACTGAGAGATGTTAGTCTGACCTCTTCCCAAAACCCTCCCATGCTGGGATCTCTTTGGGATCTGCCAGCAATCAACTGCTCTGCTTCACCAGCTCTAATGTTTTAGAGTCTTTCTTGAGGAACAAAAACCCCTTTCCTTTCTGTAATTTCAGCCCACTACTGTCAGTCCCAACCCCAGCAGACAAGAAGAGCAAATTGGGCTGGATTCAGCTGCCAGCCCCTCTGGTAGCTGTCAGCACTGTGCCTGTCACCAGCATGCTGACAGGAGGAGTGCTGAGCCTGAAGTGGGGGTAAAACACATCATCACAGGGCACAAAGCTCTGCAGATTGATGAAAAACACTGCAGAAGCTCCTATTCTGGATGACCTCAGACCTAACAACTGAAGCAAATTTGATGACATGGGAACAAAATCTCCTTTATTCTGGTCAAAATGAGAGACAGTACAGGTAGACACTACAGTACAGGGGTAGACAGCTTTTTTCATGTAGGACATTATGCCGCGGTGAAATCTCTGAAATCTCATTTTTTCAATGTCTTAGCATTGATCCTTCCTCCTGTTATTTCACCATGGCAACATTTTGGTCCCATTACTGAGTGTACAATTAAGATTTCAGATTTCTAATTTCAGACTGCAGATGTACCGATGGATATGAAGCACCCACGCCTGAGATGTGTTATGTGTGCTACATGGGCAGATCCTCTGCAGCAGAAACGTATGCTTGCTTTTTCACCCATTACACTGCCTTAATAATGTTTTCCTCAAACCATGCATCAGTCAGAAGAGAAGTGGAAGGCAGTGAGGCAATGAGAGAGTGGGGGTAGCAGCAGAGAGGCAGCTGGGGCAGGAGGGAAGGTGTGGATAAGGGTAGGGGTAAGTCAGAATGGTGAAGAAGGACAGGAGAGTGGTAGTGGGTCCTGAGAGTGAGGAATAGAGATGGAGAAAGTCAAAAAAGTGGAACATGAGATGGAGTCTACTGGGAGCTCAGCAGGATGGAAAGGACATGATGTGGACAAGATAAGAAAAGCCTCCATGCAGGTGTTAGAGAAAAAACGTGGCATGAGATAAGTGTTAGAGAAAAGGTGGCATGATTAGGGTAGAAGAGAAACAGAGGGAGCAAACAGTTTGGGTGGAGGGAGGCTATCAGGTAATGGAACACACTAAGGAGGTAAAGAGTGACAGCTTTCTGCTCCCAGCGGTAAACAGAAATTAAATGTTACCAACATCTGAGTAGTCAGAATGTGCTTCTTAAAGCATCTGCCTTTTCAGCCTGAGATAATTGGAGATGATTGTGGAAAGCTTCCTCAAATATTACTACACTTATGAAATATAACTCTGCAATTTGAAAATCAGCCACACATCTTGAGGGACAAGCATTGTACCGAAGGTTGGTAAGATACGAGCTTGGCAATAAACCTGTTTGCAGAGAAAGCATTTCCTCTCTGCATGAATTCTCCTTTATCTTAAAAAAAATAAAAGTAAAATGTAATAAAATGTATCAGAATGCATGGCACCTAATCACACAGCTTCTTATTTGTATTCAGCAACCAAATCCTTCTGAGGGAGCAGTTATTAAGTGCACAGAATCCCATAATGCTCTTTAAATATCATGAGCAGGAGCAGCAAAGCACAGAGGAAGTGAAACTGCTGTCTCATGGCTCTGTTGTTTTATCAAGCCAGTGCCCAGTGCACACTGTGGTTGTGGTGTTTGAAGTGTGCCTGCTGATCCTTGGTGCTCATGGGGAAGACAAGCGGGCGCCAGTCAGTTCAAGGGGAAGTCTGGTTTGTCAACAGTGTGGCCACTTTCAGACAACATTTTGGAAAGCTATTTATTTCAGTCTCACTGTGGTGGGATCACTGAGTGATAGAGAAGGTTGTAGATAGAAAAATGAAGGTGGGGGGAAAAAAGCAACAGAAAAAAAGAGCAACACTCTCCCCTTTTTGCTTTTTTTGATACCAAAACTCAGGTTCCTTTAGTCCAGACAGGAGAGAAAAAACCGGGGTTTTGTGATAAGCAATGCCCATGACTTCCTGCCTGACTTCCACTTAGGAGGGATGTAGTCTGAGGTTCACCCTTTGCCATTTGCCATGACCATCTATTTTACCATGCACCATTGTGATGCCATTGCATTTCCATGAGACAGCCTAGTCCTTGATCCCTCACAGGCTTATGACTACACTTGATTCAGCAAGAAACACTGAGGCTCTGCCTCTGTGCTGGGGGTGAGGAGCCAGCAGCTCTCCCACTGTGATTTGGGCCCAAGAATTTTCACTGTGCTTGGGAGGACAGGGGTCCAGGACACCTCCCGGGGTCCTGGCATGGCCATCACTGCCTTGGCCACTTTTCTCTTGAGCTGAAGCCAAAGAACCACAACAAATGTGCTCTTGCCTGTGGTGATCCCCAGGGTGGGCAGGAGGCTGCGCCCCATTGTGAGGATGCTGGTGGATCTCTGCATCCCTCTAAAGGGCAAGGGCCTCTGAGCAGTGGGGCTAAGGTAGCCAAGGGACCCATAAGGCAAGGATAGGGCACAGTCTCTACCCTGGAAAGGCTGCATGTGCCTTAAGAAACAGAAGAGGGGTCTTTGCCGGTTGCCCCTCATGTTTCTGCTTCATGGGAAGGAAGGATCAAGGGCAGCCAGCAGCACTGGGATAATCCCTCGTGCTGTGTGAGGGGGCTGGGTCATGGGTCCTCATGTGTGCTGTGGGTAAGAAGCTGACAGCTGTCTGCTTTGATAAAGCTGAATTTCATAAAGGAGCCATCTTTCTTCAGGTTACTGCACTGTATATGAAAGTGTCAACAGTAGCTAAGAATCTTTTGCCTTCCAGACATGAGAAATACTAGGGCTCCCACATTTATTTGCTTTTAAAAAGCTGACATCAATGCATAAAAGAAAGCTTCCATCCATGGAAATTACTGCCCTGAATTTTGTGTCCCCATATCCTAGTAAACTTAGAGGTGTACAAGAGCTTCTTTTAAGGAGAGCAGGGAAAATCCAAATAAACAGGCAAGTTCATAGACTGCCTAGATGTGAATTGCATTTTCTTTCTTCTTGATTTTGTGAAAACCTGCTTGCTCCTGAGAAGAGGAAAAGTCTATCTTCAGCTGCCCTATTTACAAGACAAGAGTGTGACCAAGAAATCAATGCACTTTGCAGAAGAGAAGGATACCTAGTAGTAACTAGGTCATAAACACTCTATCTCTCTTTTGCCTTGAAGCCCTGCTCTTCTTTTTTTTTTTTATTTTGTGTTTCAGTACAAAAACACATTGCTCTTTCAAAAGCTTCATTGCCAAACTTCTCCCTTTTGTCAGCTTTTATTTTGTGAGCACTGGTGCATTGACTATTACAGGATGTGTATACAGTATGTAATGTCCATCAGAAAATGAGAGAAACAGAAAATCCCAAGGGCTTGTATTGCAATATCCCCTCCTACAAATAATGCAAATAAAATATCATTCCCATGATCTATGTTGAATGTTTGCTCAAGGGCCAGATAACCCTTACCCATGTTGTATTATTGATGTTTTATTGATAAATGTGATAGGTGGTTTACAGGGTTGAGCACACATGTTTAGTGATGCAAGCCAAGATGATGTGGATGAAGAGAAAGGCAACTTGACCTGAAAATGAGCAAGCCACCTTACAATTCTTCCAGTTTTTCTTTCTCCAAAGAGGTTTTGCTGCCCCAGTGCAAGAAAGTGGTGGGTCTTAATTCCAATCACTGTGCCTTTTTTCCCCCCCAACTCACCAAGATCATTCCCTGTTGTGTAACTACCATTACTGGAGGTACAGGATGGTCCGATGAAATCCTCCATGGGCAGTGAGAATGGTAAAAAATACTCAGGTTATTCATGTTTTGATTATTCCAGCCATCTCAAGCAAGGGTAGTGTGGTAAAAGTGTGATAATTAAATTCTCAGAAGGTAGTACATCAAACACTGCTGCAGAGGACTGCCGTGGCCTCAAAATGCAGCAACGATGAGATCAGAGATTAAATGGTACTTCCAGAATGTTACAAAATGGAATTTGTTTTTGCAACAGGAATGCTAATGTGTTTGAGCAAATATATTCACAAACAAGGACAGTCAGTGGAAGGGGTGACATGCTTTGCAGAAGCAATGACAAAGGAGAAGTTAATGGGCAGCTAATGAAATAGGAATCACAACAAGGCTGAGCTGAATTGACATGCATTGCTCCTTTGCCTATTTTGCTCTTGGTAATCCCAACAGTAATTCCAGTTTTCCTCAGAGACATATCTTGGATGACAGAAACAGCACTCTGGGTGGAGTTACAGGATATGTTGTAGCACTTCACAGCCTGACCATTGCCAAAGTCAGGATTTATGGGTGGGCAAGGAGGAAGAGGAGGAAAAAGTTGCTATTTACTAGAAAATGTTTGACACAGAGAGAGCATCCTGGCAGATGGCATGTGGGTCTCTGAGAAGTCAGCAAGCCTGAGGGGAGACCTGCTAGTGCTGGGGAGTATGGAGGGGATGGGTGAGGCCAGAGCATGAAAGAGGGGAGAAAGAGTAATGTGGTGTTTCTGACTGTTAATCCTGATGACATGCTGCTGTGTTTTGCTTGTTTTCTTTTTTCTTTCTTTTTTTGCTGTTGTTGTTGTTTATTCTAAAGAGCAATGAATAATAATTAAAAATGCAGAACTGCTTGGCTCAAAAGGTTGCTTTTAACCAAGCTGCAAATTCCAAAGGGAAAAGCCTTTCTCCAGTTTTGGTGGAGGGAATGTGTTTCTGCATAAAAGTTCCCAGGTATGGAAAGAAGCAGACACATGTACACACACTTTTTGAGATTGGTATAGTTTATGATTAACTGCAGGCAAGATGTTCTTCCTATTTTCACAGTGGAGGCTATAAATGACAGTCCTGCAGTTCAGCCAGGGAAACTGTATTTTACAGTTAAAGTTTCATGTGGGAAAGATCTGAGGTATTTTGGCAACCGCTTCCCTTAAAACCTTCTCTTTTTTTAAAAGGGAAAAAATATTTGTTGCTGCTGAGTTCATCATACCTGACAGGAGTTTGTATAAACCTGCACAAAACAATTTTTTTTCCTGGTTTATGCCATTAATGGAAAAAAATTTCACTGAAAGAGATGAAGTAAATTTTGTGGTTAGAAATAATAAAGTAAATTCAGATATGATACATTTCGAAGAGTACTGCAATTATAAAACATTTAAATATGGATTGTTTGGAAAAAAATGTATTATCTACAGTTATTCTACAAGTTGCTTTTCTGACTTGGGCTTTTTGGGAACATTTAAGCCATGTGGTACATTAGTTTAATAAGAAGTGTTTATGTGCCAGTGCTCAAAATAAGGAAATTATCAAAAGCGTGACTATAATTTGTCTGCATCCAGTGTGGTTCTAATACTTCCTGAGGTTTTCTGTCCAGACTTTCAGAACTTTATCTTGATTTCTCTACCAGCTTAAACAAGAGCTGCATAACAGCATTCCTGGATTAAATGAAGCACGTTGAACAATGTGACAGAGGATAGATGAAATCTTATGTCTGCAAAGATCAGAGAGGAGACCAGGAAAGTGGGTCGTAGAATTCTTCATCTTGTCTGTTCTAGGAGATGGATTTCCAGGCTTGTCATTGTTTAGGCAAGACTTTTTCACCCCATCAATGTAACAGCCCTATTTTCTGCTCCTGCTTTTTTGAATCAGTGCGCTCCCACAATCAAAGGAAAAGGTGGATTTATACCAGTTACAGAGCCCTTGGATATGTCCTATACAGATCAGCAACCCAAAGTCTAGGAAGTTATAGACCCCCGGTCTATCCCAAAGTATATCTCTGGTATTTGACAGAGGCTTTTATCCCCCTGACATGGTGCATTTGTCAGAGCATTGAATCTGTGTTAAAAGGAAACTCTTTCATACCAAAGCTGTAAGCACTGTCATTTCAGTTGCCTTTAATGATGGAAGTATACAACGTGAGACCAACCCTTTCCTAATTTCATAACTGCTGACTCTGAAAAGTCACTATTCTCTGGCCTTTTTTTAAAATGTTTTCTCCCATAACAATTACAGTTTGGTTAATAGTTTAAATTATCACTTGCTTAAAGCTGCAAATTACAAGTTACGTACTCCCCAAGCCTGCTTTGCCTGGAACACTTCTAGATTAAAAGATAATCCTCATTTTTTCTACCACTGTTGGTGGGAATACAGGGAAAGAAGAACATTCCTTCCATCATAGATTTCAAAATGTGGTAAATCCTTCCACATCTAGACATTATAAATCGTAGCATAATATATTGATCTTAATTCTAGGTGGGTTTTCATATTGAAAACTGTTTTCCTTTGGAGTTTGGTCTTGTTTGGTTTTGGTGTTTATTGATTTTTCAGGTAGGGCTTTTTCATGAATTTTTATCAAATACAATTTTGTCACAGGAAATGGAGAAATTCACTGCAACATCCTTGTCAGTCACAGTGTCTCTCTCCTCAGCCCTGTGGTGAATCTCACCTTTGAATGTGGGCCAGAAATGAGACAGGAAGGGCAAGTGGCTCTCCAGTTGTCTGACTGCAGGTCTGTGCTGCAGAAACTCTGCACAAAGTGGGACTTCAAAGAGATAATAATATAAATTAAATCAATGGGTATATTATGTCATTTATAGTCCAATGACATTGAAAATGTTGCTTTTTAGTTACTAGTGATAAGTTAAACTTAACTGCTCAGAGAATTTGACTGTGGACTTAAAGTGCCAAGGAATACTCAGATAATACAGTGACTTACTACAGCTACTAAAAAGAAGATAAAACATATAAGTAAAGTTCACTGAGGGAATGTTCTCTAAGAAACATATGTACACTACAAATACCTTCAAAAATGTTATCTTTTCTAGGAAAATATCTGAAGGGCAGAAAGTAGCTCTATGAGAAAAAAAAAGTGAAGTTGTTTGCTGCATAAGGCATCACTCAGTGCCTGGTAGACTACAGGAAGGGTTTTACACTTGGCAATAGTGAGTAACCATTGAAGTGGGCAGATATTTGGCAGAGTAGCCATAGACCTCTGTCAGCAAAAATACTCAAAACTTTAAGAGTCTTCCAAGCATAGTGTACAGAAGTGGAAACCACCTGGCATATAGCACACAGCTGTATGATATTATTATATATAATTATTATTAACAAAACACAGCTGCTGGCTGATGTAGATCCAGCCATTCTGAGCTGTCTATTTTTCTCGAGGACTTCAGTTAAAAGAACCAAAGCTGTTCTGGCTGTCACCAGGGTGACCATTTTCTTCCAGCTGTTTTATGTCTGTGCCAGAAAAGTAACCACCGAGAAACCCCAGCACTGACTTTAAAAGCCTGAGAAGTGTCTCTTTCCTCCCCCAATAAATAGGTCTTTTTTTCTTTGTATTGTCATTTCTATTAAGAGGTGTTTAAATTTAAATAGGCACTCCTCTAAAAACAAACAAACAAAAACCAAACAAAAAATAAAAACAAAATCAACAAAAAAAGAGGACATTTTGAAGCAGTACTTAGCGTTTTCTGTCAATATGTGCTGCCTTGTATACAGACTCCATGCAGTTCCCATAGTCTGCCAGGCTAAGAACAGCGACACTTCTAAGGTTCAAGCCTTCAGGAGGGGGTTGCTACTGAATTGCCAAGACTTAAAACTTTCCAGCATCCATCCTATAACTTCCTTGGATTAATATGTTTCTGCAACTTCTCCTCAAGCCTTTCACATTGTTACAGTATGTATTTCATGAACTTCAATATTGCTTCCAGTACAGCTCAAACTTAATCCATCCTGAAATGGAAGCAAGTATATGATTAATCTATTCAATGATTTCACTGCACTATAATGAAAGCTGCTCATTAGTCCAATATTTGCAGATGAGAATGCACTTGGCACAAGCAAATTATTTTACTTAAACCTTGCACAGGTACCAGTTAATTTGTGATCATAATGTGCTTTTGCTGCATATACAAAAGATAAACAAGGCAAAAAAATTCTTTTGCAAATATTGGAGTGTTCTGACTTCGTTAATATATCCCCAAGTGCATTTTTAAACTGTTTAACCAATAGAAGCATCTTTAACTTTTCTCTGGTGCTTTCATAGTGGACATTGTGTCCCATCTTAAAAGCAAGTAATTACAGGCTGCAGCACCCAAACTAAATAAATGAAGTTTCAAGTACCAGATCTGGGAATAGTTAATCTATTTCCCTTAGCTTGTATCCACACATTTCCTGTGCCTGTGAAAACATACTGTCCAAGTGACTGAGAATATAAGAATCCGTCTTCTCACAGACACAGAAGAATTCAGAAAAACATTTCAGGATCTGAGAATTTAATTCAGTTAGTGCTTTTAATGTTTACTTTATTGCAACAGCAAGAACTACCTTATAAATAAGTTGTTAAAACAAAATGTCCCTTTTAGACTTCATTTTCTCCACACTCTTTTATCAGTTGATAATGATCAATAGATAACCTTTCCACAGCAGGGCTGAGGACTACCGATATTCCTGGTTCCCATTGTTAAGACATTTCTTGTGTCACCGACTGACAGCAGTGTGGTCTTGAGTGGAAGAAGAACAAAGAATCCCACAGTGCTCTAAGCTGCCCTGCAAAAGCTGTTTTTCTCCTCGTGCCCCACTGCTGCTGCCCCAGAGGAGTATCTGTTGTGCATCAGTCAGTGCAACAGGCAGGTTAGTTTTCTCTTTACAGCAGTTCTCAAAGTCTCTTGGGAGCATTAGCTAAAATCTTTCAAGACATCCCAGATTCAGACTTCACTGCTTTTCTCCTTTCCAAGCTGAGGTTGGGGCTTGCTTTCTGACCTCCAAAGAGGTTCAGATATATTCATGTCTACCTCCCACCAGAAAATGAGACTGAGGCATCAGTGTCACCATGGCCACCATATACTTGTGACTACTTGAGGTAGTTTGTGCCATATTTATTTCATATCTGGATGAACTGTTAATTATTTCTTGCAGTTCATAGAACAGAGTTCAAAAAATCATCTGGCAAAGTGTTTCTGAGAAAAGCCACATGTCACAGGTTATGGACTGTCTCTGCTAATGAATGGCTGAGTGGCTCCTGAGTTTCCCTTGAAGAGATCACATGACATATTCTTGGCTGAAATGGGAATCAGAAGATTTCTTCAATCAAGGGAGAGTGTACAGCATGTTTTAATTTTCTCATTTTAATACACATTTATGTATCTTCACAGGCACAGGAGTGACAGGATGAAGAACCAAAGCAAGTAAAACTGCTTTTTAACATAAAGTACAAATTTCCTTAATTGGATGCTCTGTAGATACTTGGCTTTTAGGACTTTTAGAGGAAAGATGTTTGATGACGTGTGAGGCTTTTCCATGGTTTCATTAAATAAATCACTATTTTTTTAAGATCAGCAGAGGCAAGTGGGCAGCATTAGATATCACCACCAGAATAGTCAGACTTCATTGAATTTTATTGTGACTCAACTCGCAGTTTGCAGACTGCATGCAACTTGCATAAAGGCAAGGTGTAACATAGTTGCATTAGTGGATTAATGGTGCCACAATCTACAAGCTTCTGCTTGACCAGTTCTTGGCTTTCATTCTGGAGTTGCAATGTACTGATGAAAATTACTACATAAAATCTCCAAAACAGCTAATTTTAACCATAGGTTGAAATTCTTATACGAGTGAAAAGCATGTTGATCCTCATGCCCATCCCTTTCACTGTAAGTGCTGCAGTTCAAGGGTTTGATGAACTGTGAAGCTTTTGCTTTGATTTCCTTAATAGTCCCTAGAAATGGTAGAACAGTAGAACACTTTATCAGCTGCATCTGTGAAAGAAGAGGAATCATGGACACCCCATCATGCTGGAAGTTATTAAATGGTGAGGAAAACAGGTGTTCAAATTTGGATGATAAACTTTTTATACTTGGGCCTATCGTTTATTATTGTATTTGTAAGTCATCTGCCACCTGGGAGTGTGTAATCTGATTTGCCTTTAGATAGGTATTTTTCAGCCTTTTCTGTCTGAAGGGCTTTCTTGCTAGGAGAAACCTTTGCTATTTAATAGGCATGGGAAGGGTGCCAAAATATTATATATTCATGCATAGACTGGAAAAAAGTTCATAGTAAAAACTGAGCTCACTTTTCATGTGCTGCTGGTGGAGGATAGACAAATTTTAGGCCCATCTACAAGTGTGTTGGTTTGGTTTTTTCCCTGTTACTTGAGGTATTATCAGCCACTGGATCACAGGTGGGAAAACACTACCCAAGTGACACATGGCAGATGGATTGGAACTAGATGGTCTATGAGGTCCCTTCCAATCCAAACCATTCCGTGATTCTACCAAATCTTTTTCTCTCCAGTGTGTGTCCATGCAAACCCACCTCAGGAAGAAATCAAATAAGCGGAAGGGACGTAAATAACAGAACAGGCTATTAGTTAGCAAGCAGACAAACAAGTCTGCAGTGTTCTCTGTTTTCCCTCCTCCAAACTGCTCATTAATTTTGGAAGTTGGTACCCTTTTTCACCTATATAAATGGATAAGATATGCAGGGCTGGCAGGGCTCTGACCAAAAGAATATTGCTTGTGCAGAGGAGTTTGGTTAATGAAGGTTGTGTCTACGCAGCTGCAGAGGGTGTGGCCACCCTGGTTGTACAACTGCTGCTTCCACAGGCATTGAAACCGTGGGGTGTCTTGGCTGAGCAGCTGACAGGGACTGTGCTGCTCCTGGATAAGCCCAGTGGGAGAGGGAAGGAGGTGGAGGAGGTGGACTGTTCCTCATCTTCATTTCTGTTCTTCTGGGCCTGTACAAGAAAAACAGCTGTTAAGGAAGGTTCAGAAGCAGCACTTTGCAAAGTAAAAGTATGAATACATTCCTTTTCTAAGTATTAGCATTATATGATTTACTGACCATCCATTTTGGTAATTTTAATAAGCTTTTTCCACCAACCTTTACACTTAAGAACAAGAGAGGAAGGATAAATCAAGGAGCTGGAAACAATACTTGAGTGTCTCTTTTGAGGCTATAGTTTTCCTTGTAACCAGATTCTGTAATGAACTACCAAGGTAGTCATGAAAGTGTCATGTAAAAAATCTTTCACATCTATTAATTTAATTCAAATTAAATCTGTAAGGATGATTTTTGAATTCTGAGTGCCATATAGTGCTGTGACCAAAACTACAATCTTTCTGCACTAGAGTGAACATTCCTAGAAATTAAATCAAAAGTGAAAAGGCATTTTAGGCAAAAGGAAGGAAAGAAATAAATATCTTAAAACGTTTTCTCTTTCTTGTCTTTTTATGAACAGAGGAAGTAAAATGACTAAGAAACTCCGAATTTGTCAGTTATTATAAAAGTCAGAAAGCAAGGAAATATTACATGGACAGAGAATTGGAAAACTCATTTTTGATACCATTTAGTTACTGACGAAAATTAGGAATATTTTCTGAGTATATCAAAACCAATCCTTCTCTTGAAATTCACAACCCTAATTATTTCCAAAGAAGTATGAGGTCTCTTTAAAAGGGCCTCTAAACTGCATGGTAAGTTTTACTTTTTCTCATATATTTGAGCCAGATACAGAAAAATGGCCAATTTCTTTCTTCCCATCCTGAACTAGGGGTTTTTTGTCCATTGAGGCCTTGCTCTGCACAGTCCTGTCTCTGTTTCTGTAAGGAGACAGTGACTGACCAAGAAACAAAGTTCAGTGGGGTGACCCAGCCCCACTCATCTGTCCAGACAGCTTTAGGCTGCCCTACTGCAGAGGAAAAAAGCGGCCAATCTTCCTAATTGGAAATGCAATTAATTTGTTTGTCAGGTTGAAGTGACAAATTTGGAGTATTGCACCTTCCTTAATATTCAATATCAGTTTCTATTTTTTTAACAATTCTCATTTCAAAGGACACACATGAAATTAACGATGTGGTGCAGGGCCTAAATGATTCATACAAAATTATACAAGGCAGGGCTTTTTCACTGCATTTCCATTTTATTAAATTCTTTTTAAAAAATCTAGTAATAAATAGTTAGATTTGGGAATACTTGTGAGGAGGTACATGTTACATGGTACTTACAGGGATGGGGAATAAATGGCAGAAGAACATTATGAAAGGTAAATATAAACGTTTTGATTCTTAAAATCAAATTTCTTCTTGTTGTCTCAAAGTGTATACAGAGTCATTTAAAAAGGTTCATTTGCTGCAAATCAGAGCTACAAAAATCCTCAGCCCATATAAACATATGCACCTTTTAAGAACACAGAAAAAATCCTGGCTTCCCTGAAGTCCATGGCATTAGTTCATCTTCCACCTCTGAAACTAGGGGTTTGCTCATGATATTATTCACATTTTGCATTGAGGCCCCATTTTCATTATATGCCCTAATTAGTTATCTTTAATGAATGTTTAATGGCAGGAAGCAGTAATTTAGCTGTTTTGTGTGTGTGCTTGAATGGCACACTTACCACGAGGGTTTTATGTGTGTGTATGTGTGTGTGTGATACAATTGATTGCACTGCTCTTTAGTTCTGGGGAAGGGAGGGCTACCAAGTGGGACTAGTGGAGAAAGGGGTTTGTCCTGCTTTCAAGGTTAAAAAGTGAGGTAAAAGAGAAAATCAAATCATTGTTTTACTGCTACTAGGATGATGGAGTGCCTGAGTCTCATGTTTTGCCTTGTAGAGTTCAGTGGAGGATACCTCAGTGAATTGCAAATGTTTCTAAAAGTGTATGGATTGCTTATTTTATGTGGAAAGATTGAGCTATACAACAGATAGGTGATGGGAAGTCTGCATACCACATGTGCAATTTATGTGATTTGGCAAAAGCCTTGTGACAGAAATGATTACCATGAATGTCATTTAATCCTTCAGTCCCTTCTGGCTCAAGGGAAGTCCTTTACCTTTCCTTCCTCACATCCGTTAATCTGATCTCATTCCACTCCCATTTTCCTTTTCCCTTGGAAAAAGTATTGATTTTTTATATGACATTGAACATTTTGTCTATTACTTTTACCCTAAAATAATCCATAATGACTCTACATTGCTCTTCATGGAGTTAAGGTTCTGCATGCACATGCCATTTGTGACTACCTTATGTGAATGTGGTAGGACAATGACAAAATTTGAATCTCATCCCAGTCTATACTAATACAAGAGCTGCTGCTTTGTTTCCCCCCTAATTGTGGTATTCTATAAAAGGCTTTGCTAGAAAAGGAAAGCTTTCAAACACTTCATAAAATCCAGGGTTCTATTTCTCTAGCACCACAAACTCAGCTCCCTGTCTTCAAGACAGTTCATGCACCAACAACTCCACTTTGCTCTTTTTCTGTGTCTCTGGTTACACACTAACAGTTTGATCTGGCCAGGATGCTCAATCATACAGTATAGTGAAAAAAGCTTATATAGTACTGGGCATAACCCATAAACAGTTGTGAAGCTAATAATAGTCTGCAAGTTTTCTGCATAATTTAATTCACCAGAAGTTACTAATAGTTAGAATCTGGGAGTGAGGAAGTAGAATAGTGAAATTATCTAAGTACCCTGTTAACTGCATATTTTTTCTTCACTAAGTAGATTGGATAAAGGTGAAATTTTTTTTTGAGAATGTTAGATTCCTGATGAAATTCACCCATGAGATACTAACTTGTGCATAGCTTATTTCTCAACAACTTGGCTAGTGTGTAGGCAATTTGTACACCTAGACACATTAAAAAGAGCAATACATCTGTTTACTGGGTTTACTGCAGTTGCTCTAGGTATTTTCCATTCTTGTGATGCTTGATATAGAAGGATTACTTTTGAAACAGCAATAATACTCTACATATCTTTAAAGTTGTTAAGCAGCATTTCTCCTAAAACACAATATCTATCTGCTTTCCTCAAACCAAGTAGTGAAGAAGAAATCTGCCTGGCGGCATGAGTCCTGAGCAGAGTCCAGTTTTGTAAGCTTGTAAGGCCCTTGGAGTCCCTCAACAGTGCTCCCTAAAGCAGATTGTTTTTTGTGTTAAAACATCACAGTGGAGTTCCTTTGTTCTGTGATACAGCTTTGGTGTTTTTCAGATGGCTTCAGTTGTCTGAACATAATGGCAAGGTTTTTTTGGATAGCTGGGAGTATGATGTTCATGTTTGTCCAGGATTCAAAAAACATTTTTTCTTTATAAAAATCTCACATGTACGAGGTCTTGGAAACAGCCTCATAGTCAACCTGGGTGCAGGGTCTGGCTGCCTATATAGAAAAGCACACCTAAGGACTATCAAGATTTTATACAAAAATATAACTTCTTAAAGCTTTGGCATAAGTTTTTCCTACTGACTGAGACTTTTATCTGTTATGAGGGAGAAATGCATGAGAATGGGAAATAGAGAGTGATTCTTGCAATTAGTGTCTTCAGAATTTTAATACTACAGGATGTATTCAAGCCAGTGCTTTCAATATTCAGTGATGGATATTCTCTGTTTTGACACCTCCATGATCCTGTGGGAATCCCATAATGGGTGAGGTTGGAAGGGAACACAGTGGATCATCTGGTCTAACCTCCCTGCTCATACAGGGTCATCCCAGAGCACATGGCACAGGATTATGTCCAGGCAGCTCTGGAATATCTCCAGTGAGGGACACTCCACAGCCTCTCTGGGCAGTCTGTGCCAGTGCATAGTCACTGTACAGGGAAGAATTTCCTTCCCATGGTCAGGTGGAACTTCCTGTGCATCAGTGTCTGCCTCTTGTCCTATTGCTCGGCAACACTGAGATGAGCCTGGATCCATCTTCTTGACATCCTTCCTTCAGATACTTGCAGACAGCAATGAAATCCCCTCCCAGTTGTCTCTTGTCAAGGCTAAACAGACCCAGGTCCCTCAGCCTTTCATTGTAGGAGTGATGCTCCAGTCCTCTAATCATCTTTGTTGCCCTGCACTGGTCCTGCTACATGTCTCTCTTGTCCTGAGGAGCCCAGAACTGGACAAAGCACTCCAGACCCGCCTCCCTGGGGCTGAGTGGAGGGGCAGGATCACCTCCCTGACCTGCTGGCAATGCTCTCCCTAATGCCCCCCG
>JBBMKD010000001.1:101104523-101124727 GCA_037834095.1 Argya squamiceps
GAAGGGCTGCACAGCTCTGGGGGTATGGGCCACTCCTCCAGCTCTGTGCCATCAGTGAACTCCCTGAGGAGGCCTCTACCCCTTCCTCCAAGTCACTGATGAATGAGTTAAACAATACTGGGACCAGTATTGAACCCTGCCGGATACCAGTGACAGGCCTCTCCTGTGCCACTGTTTATGACCCTCTGGGATCAGCCATTCAGGCAGTTCTCAATCCACCTCACTGTCCACTCATCCAGTCCATACTTCCTGAATTTGCCTTGGAGGATATTGTGAGAGACAGAATGAGTTTCTGTGGTTTAATTATGCAGTTTGGGGAGTGTGTGAATGAGAAAAAATTTTTGATGTTTTAAAGCTGTGGCCTGATGATATCAGTGCTTTTTATGTGAGGAATACTTCATAATTATTTACTTTTCACCATTTCATTCACAAAGATATGCATACAATTATTAGAGTCGCTTCCTCCATATAAATCTTCTCTCTTTCAAATGGAAGACTCTTTTGTTTCTTAGGGGTATTTGTTTGGTTTTTTACCTGTCATCGACACTGACTGCTTGGGAGAAAATTTTCATTGTAGAAAAGCCACAGAATGACATCCTACTCAGGAAGGAGTATTATCCAGCCCTTGTGAACTATGAACACCACTTCTACTATACCTGGTTATAGATAGGAGGATGCCAACTACACATATCTTTGAAAATGTGGGTCCCACTAAAGGCACACAGGGACACAATTTCTAGCTTTTTTCTTTGATTCATTTCCCCCTAACATTCTATTTTGATTTTGACTCCTGCTGCCTATCAAACTGATGTTTTCATCAAGCTGACTGTGATGATTCCCTCTTGTCCCTCCAGACTTATTAGTGATCATTTAGAGTTCATATTTTTCTCAGGTACATCACATTCATCAACGAAGGATTTTACTAACCATTTTATTGCTCGCCAATGCAGTCTGGCTATAATTCTTCCCAACTAGCTCTAGTTTTTATTATCCTGCCTATTTTTATAACACCAGCAAACATTTGTCTATTCACCAGCTGCCTGTGATTTCAGATCTCTCAGGACCAGATGCAAAGCACTGATCCTATTGCATATCACTGTAGCAGTGCACCTGTGACTTTGCCCACTGTAAGGCTGACCGCTAGCCTTATTCTTTTTTGTCTAAACTCTAATCAGTTATTAATAAATGTCAAGTTAGCTTCTTAAGAACATTTTGAGGAACCTTGCCAACAGCTCTTTAAAATACAAGGATGTATCTTGACAATATTGTTCCTCTTTCACAGTCACTGATTCCTCCAATGGGATTTGACAAGTTTGTGCAGCATGAGTTCCCTTCTCAAAGCCTTACAGGCTTGTCTGCCATAGAGAACAATTTTTCCAAGCTTTCTCTAACCCTTTCCTTTATTGCAGAACCTACTGATTTTCCCAAGACAGCTATTAGATACACTGTACAAGTACAAACAACAAGTAGAGTAGCAGTAGTAGTATTATTATAGTATTATAGTAGTAGTATTTTTCAGCCATGGATTTTAAAGTATTTCTGAAGTTATAATTGGTAAGAGAAAGTAATTGGCAGAGAAGAAGCAAGACAATTGGAAGCAAGAGAAAAATTAAAAAAAAAGAACCAAATATACCCACAAGCAGGGAGTGTACAAATCCCAGGTTTCTTCAGGAAAGTATATTAAGGAACAGATTTGGACCCCACAGAATGCAGAAGAAAGATTCCTGCAGAATTCTGTGGGCTTTGGGTCAGGTTTTAAATCTTGAAACCCTTAGTATACTGTCAGCTCCATCATCATACCAAAATGTACTAAAAATCTATCAGAAGACTGGAGAACACTTCAAAGGAAATATGCACAGAACCCCATAGGAAAAAGTGTGTTATAAATGTGAACTCAATTTGATTTGCTCCTCTCTTTGATAGTAGAAATATTCTGTAGCTGAAAATAGCTGTGAGCATACTCAAATATGGAAAAAACACCATTAGTGATCTCCTTGTCCTTGGGCTGCTAGTATAAAAAGCATCAAGGATTTCTGCTAGTCATACAGGTAGGAATTCACTATCTTTGTGCATAAAATGGAGAAAAAAGAGCCGTTGTGTTGGTTTGCTTTTCTTTCCCCTTAAGAAAAAAGGATTTAGATTTATCAGGTCCGATTTAGAAGGTCAAGTGTCCACTGGATTGGAAGGAAAAGCTGTAATGTAGAAATAAATTTCAGAGGTCAGTTTCCTCTGCCTTGGGACTTTATTAAAGGACTTAAGGATGTACAATCTTGTGGTTCATTTGCATTGTTTGGACATGTTCTCATGCTTTTAATAAAGGCTGTGGTGTTTCTCACTAGCTGTGCACAGGAAGGTTTAAGGCACACAGCAGGTTACACACAAAACACCATGTGGAGTATGATAGAAGAGACTCTTGCCCTCATATAAACAAACAGAAAAACTTATCAGAAAATCAGCAAAACAATGCACTGTAATGAATAAATGTCTATCTTTCACATTTTTACAAATAAATCCTACACAAATGGGAGAATCTCATGGGAAACAATGAATGCCCTATTACAGGAAAACACTTTTGAATGAAGTTATCACAGAGAAAACATGTCTTTTCTTTGGAAAGGCAATTCTGTTGGAAGGTGTGTAAGGCATGTGTGCATTTAGCAAGATGAGGATGAGAGGGAATGTGCATACTGTTTGTGGATCCATGAGAGAGAAGGGTGGATATATTCCATGTGGGAATTACAATTCTGTGGATTTTACATTTTATATGCTCAGAGATAGCTATTATTGCAAAATCCAATAGACATTGGAAGTCTATGATCTGTGATAATATGTCCAGTTGGTATGAAGTCTCATGTTTATCTATAGAGAACTGTTATATGTGGTACTAAACAATAGCAATTTTGAAAATAATTAAATTTAGGAGCATTTCTCAAAGATAACCATACCCTCCAATTATTCATAACTGTCAAATAACTTTTAGTTGCTGCTAGAATACATGGTAACATAAGTGAATCACCACTGTAAAAAACATAATTTCCTCAAAAAAACATAATATATGACTCTTATGGAAATTATTAACTATTTTAGAGGGCAAAGCATCAATTCTGTCAGTAAGAAAGATATTCCATTTCAAATTTACATTACTTGCCCAAGATATTTCTTCATTTCTCCAAATAAAAAGAATTATTAAGATTTCATGGCAGAGTTATGCATGACAAAACATGTTGGAAATAGCTGACATTTTTGGGAGGGGTGATACGTGGTGTAAACTGCTATCAGTTGATCAAAGCCTCTGCAACATTTCTGGGATACCAGAGGTCCTCTTAAAGAATTTATGTCTGTAACACAAGTAAATTTGTGAAAATCTTTGAAAATCTTCATACAAAAGGCAGAAAAAGGAGGGATAAGGCAAACATAAACAGAATAATCTTGCTGATCAAGGTGATCTTTGCCCTTGTGAAGAGCCAAATGCTGTCAGGGTACAAAGAAACTAAAAATAATGACAATAAACATGAAATAAACCAATACAAGCCACTTGAGATGGATAAGGAGATGAAGACTGACTGAACAGCACCTACCTTTATCTCCACAGGTCTCAGAAGGTCTTCAGACAAATGGTAGGAATTTTTTAACTAGATTGGTGACTCTCTGCCATGCTGCATTACAGGATTCCTGCACACAGAAGGCACAAAGGAATGTTCTGTTTCTGAAACAGGCCTGGCCAGAGGGACAGATACATGTACATATATGTCTATATATACATATATAACCATATGCATAATATGTATAATACCTGTGTATATACACAGCCTGCCAGAGCCTGGCAACCTGAGTACAATGAGAGAAACCAAGAGGTTTTTTCAGAATTGCTTGCTCCTTGGAAATCGGAACATGTGAATTTAGTTTGTTATTATTATGAAGGTTTTTGATCTATCCTGAAAAACCTAATCTAAACTTCTTTGAAAAATGGTTTTTGCTCAGACCTTGCCAAGAACATGTATTTTGTGACCCTATATTTTGCTCATGTCCATTGCTCATCTCCACAAAATGCTTGTCTCATGGTATCTTGTGAAGAACTTGAATATCTCCTCGTTATAAAATCTCCCTTTCCTCCTTTCCATAGAGGACGTATGAGGCTTTTTGTGTTTCTACCAAAAATTCATTGGTACCACAAGACAGTAATGATCTTGTTCAAATATGTTGCAGTGGAGAAGAATTCTTCCTTTGATAGGGTTTTTAGTCTCAATTTTCAAAGTTGATGGTGTGACTTTTTCTTCCAAAGGAAGCAAACTATTTAGAATCATATGTTTTTTCCTGCTCAAACTGGAAACAAGGAAGAACTAAAAAATATTTTAAGAAAGTATTTTTTTTAAATGTAACTAGCTCAATTGTCAAGATTTGCAACATTTGACAAAGCAAGAGTCTTCACTCACCCTCAGATTTATCAAATGGAGTGTTTGTGCATGAGAAATGCTCTAATCTAACCCTCCAGTGGCCATAGAAGTATGAAATGGCTTATTCACTCTGTCTTCAAAGCATTTGTACTTCAGAGATGATAAGAAAAGCCTCCATGTAAGTAATTTGTAGGAGGATAATTAAAACTACAGTTCTTTCCTTCTATGAAAATACTGTCAGGTATCAATTTTTTTAAACAAAAGTTATGTGTAAATAGTCGCAGCACTGAATGAAGTGATGGGTACATAATGCAAATCACATGGGATGGGGGTGATTCTGTAAACCTGTATCTAGCTCTGAAAACCCTTTCAGACTTCCTAAATAAGAAGTAGAACATTCAGTGGGGAGTGTAGCCATTTTAAATGTACGACTTAATGCATAACTTTCAAGCAATCATTTCTCCTTTAACTGCACCTTAAATATTCAAAGGCATTTTCTCTGCAGAGCAGCTTTAAGAGGATTGATATGCCAGACACACTTCATGTTGTCCTTATCTTTATTTAAACAAATCAGCTTGGTGCTCTGAAGTATCAAACTAAAATCTTCTGAGCTGAGCAATGTCAAAAAAAGAGCTGTTTGTACATGCAAATAGCATCAATTGTACCAAGCACAACAGAAAACATAGCCCACTAGTAAACGTATTGGACTATGAAGTGCAAATTTTTTTGGCTAAGGGGCTCTACATCTAGGAATGCTTTGTCCAGAAGAGTTGAGGTTATTTAATGCCAACTAAAATAATAAATCTTGTAAAGAAAATCAATTTGATAATATTCTCATGCTTGAAAGAAAAAAAAATACAAACATTTTCAATATAATTATATCTTTGTCAGCTTTATGGTCATTATTCAATACATTGATATGATGATGAGTCATGGAATGACTTTTGGAGCAAGCAACATCTTGAAACTCCAGTGAGCCAAACAGGGAATTATCTAGGCTTTTTTGGTTAAAATCTTAGGGAAAAAAATTGAACATGTAATGATGAATACTGTGAGTAGAAGATCGGATAGCTTAAACTCAAATATTAGCTAAAAAATCCTCACCATTTAAATGTAAATTTGCAATAATTAATTTTCAAATTTCATTTTATGTTTTGTAGTCACTAAAAAGCATTTCCAAGGGTTCTTTTGATTATCATACCGTCAGTAGAGAGTAGCACAACTAGCAGCATCTGACACAGAACAGCTTGACTTCTAGATTTTGTGTTCCATAGTGACTAAAGGACATGGATTTTGATCCAGAGCTTGGTGTTAGGTGGAAAAACTACTATGGGTTTTAATGGATTTTGTAATTACCTCACAGTAACTCTTGTCCCTCCTTTTGTTAAAACTGATGCTTGTGGTTGCCAACCAGTAGCATTGGCTGGATCACATTTTCCTATGTGTGAGGAATACTGGATCACATATTTGGGAGTTCAGACTCACATCAGCTTTCTAGAGAGAAGGAAAAACAGAAGAATAAAAAGCAAAGCAAGGCAAGCTGGATTGGCTGAATGTACAATTAATGCTTGCTTTGGGATAGTGATTGTAGATATTAGGTGTGCAGATTGGTGATATAGAAAAATACTGTCATCATAATTAAGCACAGAGGACCATAAAATACATTATAAGTTGGTTATCTGTATCTGGTACTCTGCAAGACAGCTTGCATGTTGAAAGTCCTCTGCTGAGAGTGAGAGTGGACTAAATGCATGGAAGCACATTTGAGCTTTACCTACTTGAACTTAACAACAGATAGTTCACCTATGCGTACCTTTATTGCTTTTCTGGATAGAACTGGTGAGCTGGAACTGGAAAGTGCACTTTAGACCACACAGCATTTGAACTTCTCAGGGACCAAGCCTGGCAGGTAGTTTTGGCATTTAAAGGAAGAAAAATGTGCAGTGAGAGTAAAGCTACCCAAGTATTACTGCAAATGATGCTATGAATCATTAAACCAGAATGGTATATGAAAATCTTTGATGATGATGGCAGTGAATCCACCAAAAAAGACATTACATTTCTTTAGCCTTGGATTGTCCCTCAGTGATTTTTCATCAAGCCCTGGTGCTTCTGCCATTTCCCCCAATTGTCAAGATCAGATAAAAAATGGATATTCTTTTACGTACTCTGGAAAGTATGGTTCATAGCTGTTATATAAGGAGCAAATTATTGCCTTATTTAAGCAAATGTCAGCAGCTGGAAATGCTGTATGAGGTCTTTAGTGCTCTCTAGGAAAGAGAGAATTATGTAAGACACAGAACAGTAAAAACACCAAAATTAGTTTTGTTTCAGATTCGAACAATAATGTTTACTAATTTCCAACAAAAATAGGGCCCTTGCTGTGTTGGAATCAGATAACTGGCAACTAAAAAATTTAAGAGTTTGGTAGGATTAAAAAAGGACTTATTTTTATACTTCCTAATGCAGAAAAAAAATGGAGACATTATATGGAATGATCAAACCTGCATAAGAACTGTCTAGGAAAGGTAAAGGAAGATTTTAAGTCTTGGCCCAGGACTGCAACCATGAGGCTGTCCTCAGTTTTGGAACTGAGAAATGAGATGGTGTAAAATTGACTCCTTAAAGGGATTGTGGTTATGTTTTAGGTTTTTTTGTTATGGCATTGAAATCTTATCCTTCTTCTTTCATAATAAAAATAGCAATGTGCAGCTTGGCAAAAACTTCATATTTTGACATAAATAAATTTAAAAAACGGTTTTCAATATTTAACAGCAAGGTTAAAATCAAGAAGCATATTAGGAGTGATTCTTTGAACAGTTTCGGGCATACTTATTTGCCTTTAAGTATGGACATTTAAATTACTATAATTAGAAAGCTGGGTGGGGACAAAGCAGTTTAATTTTATTATTTTATTTATAAATCAATAAAACTTTCAGAATTATTTCATTCCTGTGTAGTGTCAGGAACACCTTGATGTGGTTACTATGCTAGAAATAGAAGATACAATCTTGTTTCACAGTGGCCAGTATGTGATTTTCCCACTGGCTCCAAAGGCAGCAGCACTAAGCAGTAAATTAATGCAGAAAATGAAACAAAGCAAGATGTTTCTTTACTAAAACAAAACGCTTGTTTTGTGCCAATGCCAAGGCTGATGCCAATGCTGCTACTATATTGATGTAAACTTAATTATACCCCCTACAGCCTGATTAAAATTAAACTTAAAAATTATACAGCACAAAGGCAAATTCTTCAAACATAGCAGAGTCTATAGACACATCACGGGTGGTCATACTTCTTTGAGTATTGACTGCTTGAAACTACTTTTGTATTCTCTGCTATGGCCATGTTCCCCCCAGCAAAAAGCACCAAATCCACAACAACATAATCCAAGAACCCACCTGGTTTTGGCATTACATTATTCTTGGTGATGACTGATTTTCCTTGGGATTCTTTTTCTGTACTGCCCAGCATGCAGCATGAATCAAAAAATTTCAACATTGAAACAGATTGTAGATCAGTAGATTTATGGATGCAAAACTTGCAGCAATCTATCAAAAAAATTCCTTTCCTGAGGTCTTAGGCATTAAAGCCATGACATTTAGTGCAATGCTCTGAGTCAGGGTTAGCTGTCATGCCTCAAACAAGAAAAACTAATGACTTGTCAGAGAAAGTCTTTGATATACATGCATGCTCCCCTTTATAGACCAGGTAAGAGCTGCAAAATGAGGCATACCTAGCACCATGTGGTTTATATTCTAAACTAAACTTCACCAAAAGTTTTATTTTTCTGCTAGGGAAACAAGGCACACATGAAGCAAGACTTCTGTACTTGACCAGTGCTGTTGCAGTCAGTGATGCTTGACACAAGTTTCCATCTGCAACCTCAAGCTTGTTGCTATCCCAATGTACTGCTGTTGCAAACCCAGTTATCTCAACTCCTTAATAAATAGCAGCCCTCATATAACAGAGACCTTTGACTGTACATAAAGCATGGTGGTGATCAAGAGAGATGATCCCCACAGTGATGACTCTGCATATTTCCGTGGGAATGACCTTAGGATATCTGGTACTGAAGGGTTTTTTTACCTAGACTACATTAAAGCCTTTGACACCATTTCCCTGTGGGACAGCATTCTCCTGGAGAAATTGGCTGTTCTTGGCTTGGATGGGTATGCTCTTGGCTGGGTAAAAAACTGGCTGGAGGGCTGGATCACAAGTGATGTTCCCCAGGACTCAATGGGGTGAGTCCCATTTAATATCTTTATCAACAATCTGGGTGAGGCGATCAAGGCCACCCTCAGCCAGTTTGCAGAAAACCCCACCTTGGATGAGAGTGTCAATCTGCTGAAGGGTAGGAAGGCTTTACAGAAGGGTCTGGACAGGCTGGATGAATGGACTGAGGCCAATTGTGTGAGGTTCAACAAGGCCAAGTGCCAGGTCCTCACTACAAGAAAGACATTGGGGTGCTGAAGCGTGTCCAGAGAATGGCAATGGAGTTGGGGAAGGGTCTGGAGCAGAATTCTGGTGAGGAGCAGCTGAGGGATCTGGGGTGTTTATGCTGGATGGAAGGGGGCTCAGGGGAGAGACCTTTTCACTCTCTGCAATGTCCTGAAAGAAGCTGTTGCAAGGTGGAGATCAGTATCTTCTCCCAGATGACAAGAGACAGGATGAGTAGAAATGGCCTGAAGTTGCACCAGAGAAAGTTTAAATTGGACATTAGGAAAAACTTCCTTCACAAAAAGGACTGTCAAGCACTGTAACACTGTGGTCAGGGAAGTGGTTGAAGGTATTTAAAAGACATGTAAATGTGACACTCACAAACATGGTTTTATGGTGGACTTGGAAGTGCTGGGTTAATGGTTAAACTCTGGTTTAACCAATGGTTATCTGAGAGGTCTTTTCCAACCGAAATTATTCCGTGCTTTGGCATTTTTTAAGGGCTTCTCTCTCTTTTAAATGTTGTCTTGCACATGTGCCTGAAGATATCTGAAATATCTAGGTATTAAAAAATAGCCTGTCCAGGAAGTTTGTTAAAGTCAGTTTGACTTCCCTTTTACATTACCATGAAGTTTAATGAGAGATTTCCATAGTGTTCTCTTAAATTGCTTCCAGTTTCCTCAAAACTAATGCTGCCAAGAAAAGCAGACTCATCTTTGCCAAATGTTAATACTCTGTATTAAGAGAAGATCCCACTGTTTTCTCTACCTCTTTTGAAATGCCTGCAGTCCTCAAATCAATTTTAAAAGGAAAAAAAATCCTGCATAAAGCATTTTATTTCATTATTGAGAAAAGTAAAGGATAATAGTAGGGAATGGTTGGAGAGGTAAAATCTGTGTTTAAATCTCCTTTAAAGATACCACACAGAGCAGCAGAACAACTCTCTATGTTAAAATGGGGTATGGTTCAACAGCAGCATATTCTGTTTTCTGCACAGCTGAAAGCATTTTCTAACATATTTACTTTCTGACTTACCCAGTGCATATCATCAAAAGGAATTAAGGGCACTGTTACATAACAGCCTTAACTCAAGAATCACTAACCCAGTAACCTAACCTCAGTAACTTGATTGTGTGTCTCGTTTACACTTACCCATTTTCACTTATTCATTAAGTGAATTTTGCTCTCGCTTACTTGTTACATTCACTTATTTTCAGCATGATTTCACTGACTTCATTTCTAATGTATGTGTCCTGACTGTTGGCAGCTCAAGATGGTGGTTCAGAAAGGGCCTATGCTCATCTTAAAAACATTCTCTCTCCCTAAACTCAAAATTGCCATTCTTTTAGTCAATACCTAAAATATTGTAAATCTCCTCCTTGATCTATGTGCTGTTTGTTTTATTTTATAGACTCCTTACTCTACATTTTTTTTCCCCAGGAATTCAAAAGCAGTAGCTGAGTCTTCTCTCTACTTTGTTTATTCTTAGTGTCATTACATGTGAGCTACATGACAGCCAAAATAATGCTTTCAAGGTGCCCTAAGCAACCCTAAAATAAATTTTCTGCTGTAAATGCAATTTGCAAACTCCATTTCATCTCATTAGATTTGTGCCTACATTAAATTAAAGTATAGGTCAAATTAAAATCTAGAAATACTCATGCTTCCAAAGTCTGTATATACACAGTAAGTATGCAGGACAGCTAATATCTTAGGTTTCAGATACATTTAGTGGATCTCAATCTACAGCCAGACACCAGATTTTAAACAAGCAGGAGGGAAATTGTACTATGTACAAAAATCCCAAAGATTTTTGCTAAAGAAGAGCAAGTTTTTCTCAGTGAATTTGTAACACTCTCCATGACAAAGACCAAGATTCCTAGTGGGACTTTTGACTCATGTTCAGCTGTCAGCTAGACCTTTGCCTTGAGCTAACTTTTATTTGAGGAGATTGGCAAGATTTAATAAACTGTGCACAGTACTCTGCATTGTCTTCCATCAGTCCTTTCATGCAGTGCACTCACCAAGTGTTGGCTGCCTTGAGTGACTGCCAGCATCCCAGGGAGGCTGGTGCTGGCAGAAAACTCTTCAATGGGACAGGAAGTTTTATTTGAGTTGAAGGAGGGCTCACAGCATGGTTTCCTCTTGTTTCTGCAGCCACACTGCACCTCGTTACCAATTTTTCAACACTATCCTTTCTGGTTGATGGCTGAGGGGGAGAGCAGCATTTGCAGATGACATTAGCTTGAGCATGACAATTTTTCTTGGGAATTCAGAATGTGTTGATGACAGCATCCTTTCTGCTGATTTACTACACAAGAAACAAGGCATATTGCCCTGGTTTCTGAACAAGACAAAATTAAGCAGCTTAACTGCTGATAGCTTCAGAATGTAATCTCTCTGTTAATTTACACAAATACGATGTAGTTGACCAAGGATGAAATATCAAATCCTCATGAATGGTCATGATCCTGCTCTTTAAATGGTGTACATATTTCTACAGGATCAGATGTTACTAAACATTAAGATTTAGTTAGTCCTAGGTTTTTTGGTTTGGTTTTTTTTTTCCTGATAATTCACAGGATCAGTATTTGGACAAGATTTTTGTCTCCTTACTTTGTTTACTGATAAGACCTTGCTTACCACACACTAGTTTTTGCCTGTTGAGGTCACACTTCTTGTGTTTATGCTCAGCACAGGATTTGGACAGCATCAGTTGCCTTTTTTATGCTAAGTTAATCTCTCCACCTTCAGCACTGGATTACTAGCAAAACAATTTGAACTTTAGTTGGCTTCTGTTAGCTTGGATAACTTTGAACACAACCCTTTGCAGATTATGTAACTGGGTAAGTATGAAACGTTAACTTTTTTTCCAGCAGCCTTTCAACATTGCTGAATACAAAATGAGATTTTATTGTCCCAACTGGAATGGATAAGGTCGCTCAGCCATTAGTCTTTGCCGGAGTAATTTAAGGTCTTTCTTAAAGAAGGAGAGAAAAGAAGTTTGATCCAAACTATTATAAAGATGCTGGTATTAGTACACTATTTTACTGATTCACAGAGGAGATAACCTTTCTGTTACCTCTTTCCCTAGTTAAGGTTAGATCTCAAGTGAAAATTTCCTATAATTTCTGGTAAAACTATTTCTTCCTGTTTTATTTATTGGAACATTAGGTCTTGGCAGGAGGACAGTATATGACAGGCTGTCATATACATATGACATGTGCTGAGGTACACTTCAGTCATGACAGAAGTAAAACATCAAGAGGAAATGGAATAATGAACATTTTTGTCCAAGAAGTTGCCCAGTCTGGATCTAGTTTTGAGTTTCCAGACCTTCTACTTGTCACAAGTCCCACTGGTTACTGAGAGTGCTGGAAGCTGCTTTTACAACAGACCCATATCCCATCTTCAGCAGTACTTTCTCAGCACAGTCATTTATGACATCCTAATTCAGCACTTCTCCTTCAAGTCATCTCTGACATATAAATGCATGATTTACAGAAAGTCCAGCTGCCTCTTTTGTCTCTTATTGATTTTTCTTTTCTTTTTCTTTTTTTTAAGTGGCCACAATAATGGGAAGAATAGAAATTGTTTTGCTATCCACCTGGTTCTGAGTGAAAATGGAAGTGTTGATTTAACAAGTATACTCCCACATGGTTGGGGTCTGGGCTTTTTTCTCTCTAAACCACAAAAACCCCTTGAGAATGACTGAGGTATTTTTGTGCAAAATCCCTTGCATTGTATAGCCAGGGTGACCAGAGGCCAGAAGAGCTCAGGGGAGGCCAGTCTCCATTGGAATTTGATCCCTTCATTGTTCTGTCAGAGCTGGAGTGTTTTGACCTCTGGGGCATATTATAAATCTCTGTTACTCATTCAGACTTCTACTCTGAATCATTCACTATGGAAGGAGTAGTGGACTCTGTGTGGTTCCAATGAAATTATTCAGCCCTCTTTAATATTTCATACACGTGCATAAAGCTCATCACCTGAAAGCATTTATAGCCTGACAATACAATACAAGTAAAAGCTGGAGAAGTAAAAGTTGGAAATGTTTTTGATTTTGTCCTCATTTGCACAATTCAGTGCAACACCACCAGTTACACAATTTAAAAACACTTAATTAGCATATAGGATGATATTCCTAATTTTTGCTGCAAGGGATGCTTTCCCACTATTCTTTCTATATTGAGAGTCTCTCTCTGATTGTATTGCAATCTGGGAAAGCATAGCACCACAGGCAATGTGCAAAAGACCTGTCTGAAAGTTTTATGGTCCTTTTGTTTGTTATGCATTAAAAAAAAGGGTTACTCGTGCAGCTGTTCACACTTGGGTAACAAATCAAGGGGCAAATTGCAGCTCCTCACAGAGTGAGTGGAGAGGACAGATTTCTGCCCATGGAAAGTGGAGCTGCCAGTGCAGTATGTCAGTAAACACTATCAGTAAACACCCCCCCCACACACACAAATACAGGGGGAGAATGGGTGTTGTGGTGTGGTGGAGGGTCAACAGTCAAAAGTGAGGCAGTGTCAGAATATCCTGTAACCACTACACAGGGTGTTAAATAAAAGTATTTACTAAGTATTATTATTAAATAGAAGTATTTATTGTGTAAAATAGAAGGATTTATTTTTATTTTTTTAATGACTAATCATATCTACAACATCCAATTCACTAGGTATTTGATCAGATCAGAATGAAGACTTGTATTTCTAGCTGGCTTAGGCCTTGATGACATGTAAGTTTCCAGTCTGCAATTTTGAGTCCATGTTTCAGCAGTTGCCTCCCTTGCACTTTTTTCTCCTCCTGCCTCCCTGTTTCCCATAAGCACACACACACAGGTGAAAAGCTAGAAGCTCTGAGAATTCAAGGGTTTTTTCTCTACAGATTTTTATATTTGTTGTTATTAAATTAAAAAAGCATCTGTGTTGAAATTCGTGCTGGTTTGTTCCATATTGTGCTAGTTAAGATGCTAATGAAACCTACACTGAATGCTGAAAATAATTCATTCTGTTGTGCTGTAGCTACAGTACAAGTAGTTAAAGGCCACCTGTGGGCTTGCAACAGCTGGAGTGAGTATGAAACACTATCAAAATTAATGCTCTATATAATTCATGAAAGCTACCTGAAATCTGACAGATTTACCTGGTTATAGTCCAGCTCTGCTGCATTTCTTGTTCCTGACCTCAGCCCATAGTGTCCCACTGAAGATGACAGAGACAATTCTTAGATGAAAGTATTGCTGAAGCGGGCGAAACCCAGTCTGTACCTGTAGTGACAAAATCAAATTCTTAGGGACATGGTATGCTGAAGCTACTCATGATTTTTGCAGATTCATGGAATAATTTAAATTTAATTAATGATGCAGTTAATAGTTACTGCACTGACTTTGCAGTCAGTGGATCATTTCAGCAAACACATTTTGTAACAGTAGGAGTTCATAGAAGGCATTATCAGGGAAACCAAGCAGCAAGGAGTTTGAATAGTCTAATCTTGAGGTAACAAAAGCATGAATAACCATTTCAGACTCTGGATCAGATACAACTGGCTGCAGAATGGTGATATTCTTTAAGCGTGCCCAACAGGATTTGGATTGAACCCAGGAAACAAAGTAACACCCTAGGCAAATTACTATTAAAATACAGACAACATCAAAGGCAAGAGCAGGAAATAAAAAGATTGAAAGAAATGTTTTGGTGCAAGGATAATTTATTTTCATTTTATCAACCTCTGCACACGAGAAGATTTTTTAGTTTCTAGGACTGCACATTTTACAGCCATATCAATACAGCAATCCACATTTTCCTCTTCCACTGAGCTTTCCTTCTGTCAGTTGAATAATTAGATGTTTCTCCATTACTGAGTCCATGTTTTTATTTATTGTTTATTTTTTTCTTTTTCTACTTCCTTCCTCTCAAAAGCCCTCTTGACATTAAGAGAAGGCAGAGAGAGGTGTTCTCCTTCTCCTCTTATGTAAGTTAGAAAGCAACCAGAACAGTAGAAAGAAAAAATTTTTTGGCTGTTACTGAGACAGAAAAATAAGTGACTTCATTAAAAATGTTTGTCTAGAGAGAAATAAAGATGGTTAAAAGACAATTTCCTGTTAGTATAACAGATCTCCTAAAAGACACTTGATGCAGTGTCCCTTAAAGCCAATCACATCACATTATCCTAATAACAAGCAAATACAATCAAAATAGATCAGCACAAAATTTGAAGACCCAGCTCTTCTATACATTCCTGGAAAATTTCCACTGACACAGAGCCCCATAAGGGTACCTGGAGCTGAGATTTATCCAAATATGATGAGAAATCCTTCTATGCTGAAACCAGAGTGGGCAAAAACAGGAGAAGGAAGTTTGACAGAGCAAATGACCCAAGTAGCTACAAAGTCAGGAATAGGAAATAGCATCATAAGTAGATGGAAAAATCAATTTAAGAAGCATAAGACACACTTGGATACCAAAATTAAAAGTAACGTGTGTAATCACTGTTAAGCCCACTTTTGTGCTCTAATGAAATCTAAGGCTGTGATCAGATGGATTTTTCATATTCAGTAATTATTCTCTGGAACTTTTAAAGAAAACAGTTCAAACTATTATAGACTAGATGACTAAGGACTGCATGTCTGTAAAAAGGAATTACAAGTTTTGAGCAGCTGCTTTTGTGTATCATCCCGGGGGTTTCTCCAGTCCTCTCATCAGCAGGTAGCACCATTAGGGTATTTTGTGGGAAAGGTTTAATTCTGGTGCATAGAGTTCCACACAAAGGGCCAGGGATGGTGTGGTGCTTCTCTGGACCAAGGGCTGAGGAGCTCTTAGGGAGACTGACACTTGTCAAGTAGATGGAATCCTATTCCTCCCTCTTTCCAAACTATCTGGGCCCTGTCCCCTGATTTTATTGTAGCAGCTCTTGAAAACATGAACGTTCTTTTAAGTACCTGTTCCATTCCTACCCACAAGTGAGACTTGGTCATTTAATCCTTTAACTGCCTCTGTGAAACAAACAATTCACAAGATAAACACACTTTCAGTTTAAGCAGTGCCGTAAGCTGCAACACTCTCTTTTCTGAGTAAAGGAATCTCAGTTATGCATTGAAAGGTTCTCACATGCCAGGCTCCAGCTTTCTTACACATCCATGCAGAAGAACCTAATAAGGGCTCTGTACAAGTGATTAATAATTTCTCATTAAGTTTAGGGAAATGCAGTATCAGTTATAACTGGGAAAACCTGCATGCAGATATCTCCAGTTTCTACGTATCATAAAAGATGCCAACTTCAAAGATTTTGTTGCAAAACTACCCATTTTATATTTCCATTTAAATATGAATTGGGGGTTTTGCTAAATGCTGACTGTCAGAACAAAGGGTCAAAGCTTAGTGCACATGCATAAATATGTTACTCTAATACCTTTTATTTATTTTGGTATGCAGCTACATTCTTCTATTTGTCTCACATCTGTCACTCAACAAAACTAATAAATAAGTGTCAAATCAAGACAGGGAATCCCCTTTCTTCACATTGCTGTCAGTATGCCCTAATTTAACATCTTTTTTTCTCTAGTGAAGAAATAGGAAAACTATTTTATTGATTTTCTGTTGAATTTTTTTGAACAAAGGAAGTAGGCTGACTTCATCAGCATGTGTTTACCAATATCAGAGTTAAGTTCTGGATACTGTCATCCAAATCATCCTTGAAGTCCATTACCTAAATGAATTTTAGCTTTGGATGCTTCTGAATAAATAGAGATTAAGCCCTTTCCATTTTTTTCCCATGGTAGGCAATAGGCAGTATGCAGGAGAAGACAAACTCCTTATCCTGTTAAGAATCTAAGCCCCCCAAAAGTAAAACAAGGTCTTGGAACCCACTGTCTAACAAGAAGTCCAATGGCTTGCAAATTTGGCAAGCACTTTGTCCGAAATCAGATTAAATCTGCTAAATCTCCGCAGTGAACTATGCTATGTAACTTTCTGTGACTTGCCAACAAAAGGCATTTCTGAGACTAAACACTGATTTGACAGGAAGTTAGACAATTCCACGCCAACAACTATCTTTGGCATTCCAAACAAAATGGGAACATTTAGAGAAAAAAACAATAATAAAAAAACCCCACAAAACCCCCACAACTGCACATAGCTCCAATGCGATGTACCATAAGTGACCTGGTGCAAAGTAGCTTTTTGTATTTTACAGAAGTGAAGCTGAGCAAAAGGATGGAGCTCAGAGGAACAATACCCTCACCACCAACATCCATCCGTACCCACTGTGTAGCTCTGTCTTTGCTTTGGACAGCCAGGCCATATATTTAGAGGACAGTTCTTCCAAAACACCCTGCTCCTTGGAAGTTACAATACAAATAGGTTTTAAAAACTCTAGTGGTTTAACCCCAGCTGGTGTCTAAGCCACTGGAGTTAACTCACAGTCCTCATTCATTTGCCCTCTCCAGTGAGACAGGGAGAGAATCAAAAGGGTAAAACTGAGAAAACTCGTGGGGTGAGATAGAGTTTAATGGGTAAACCAAAAGATGCTCACACAAGCAAACTGAAACAGGAAAGTAATTCAGCACTTGCCATCAGCAGGCAGGTGTTCAGCCACTCCCAAGAAATGGCCTCCATCCTGTGTAACAGCTGCTTCTGAAGGCAAGTGCCATAACTCCAAATGTTCCCCTTCCTTCTTCTCCCAGCTCATGTGCTGAACACATCATCTTATGGTGTGGGGTACCCCTATGGTCAGCTGGGGTCAGCTGCCCTGATTGTGTCCTCTCCCAACACCTTGTGCACTCCCAGCCTGCTCAGTGGGGTGGGGTGAGTAGCAGAAAAGGTCTTGAGGCTGTGTAAGCACTGCTTAGCAACAGCTAAAATATTTGGGTGTTATAACACTCTTTCCATCACAAATCTAAAACACAGTTCCTTACCAGCTACTGTCTAGAAAATTTACTACCCCAGCTCAAGCAAGCTCATTAATGTAATTGCTCCTTTACCCAGCTTTGATGATGCCAAAGAAGAAGATGTATTTTGTTAGGTTTTCTTCACAGCAAATACCTAGATATCTCCTGCATATGTTTATATCTATCTATGCTTCCAGGCAATATGCCCTTCTGCCTATGTAGGGGTGTTAGCCTGAACCCTAAATACTCGCATGCTGTTAGCTCAGGTGGTTCTACATGACATGACATTCTTCAATTTAATGTTACCCTGATTTCACATCCTTAACTACAGAGCCCTGTCAAGCATCAAGGGCTGGGCCAAGGGCAAGCTGAGAAAGTTCACAAGAAAAATAATCTCCTGGGACCCATCCTTCCCAGCCTCATCTGTGCCACTGACATGAAATACAAAATTATGGATGTGAAATGTGTGAAAAAGAAAAGATATCTTGCTGTTTATAAAACTACTGATTAAAGGATTTCCTTCACTTAATTAGAAAATAAATAAACATTTAACATGAGCAGATGCAAACAAGAACCCTCAAACTAATTCACTTCAGCTAATCAATTCCACATGGAAAATAAATTCATGCAAATCTAAGTCTTCACATGAACACATCTTTTCAGTGACATGTTCATGAGGTCATTTGTTGCAGATTAATAAATCAGACAGTTCTAGCAGCAGCATACTCACCAATATCAACCTTTTTAATCAACAGTTAATTTGCTTCATGGAGGAAAGTTGGCCTCCTCATGATTGCTGTTTTCTGGTTAAGAATATGCTGAAGCTGTTGAACACAGGATACAGATGGGTTTCAAGAAGGGCTGGTGTTTCTGCTCAGTGGAGCATGCTGGAAAGCTTTCCTTGTACCCTGAAATATTGTGCTTTTGTCTGGTAAGTCTGTGTCAACAAAGCACAGGCAAAGTAATTTCTAGCGCATGAACACTTGGAAAACAGAGGATCAAGGACCAGCAAAGGAATCTCAGAATGGGGGCATGTGTTCCTTTGCACTGAAAGTAATGAAGGCAAAATTAATATATTTTTATTGATATGTTAAATAAATTGGAGTTTCTTATTCTATTTGTTTAATGACATGCCACTGAACTAATATATTGAATTATACCGGTATTTTATGTGTTCAACACATCCCTGAAATTTTAGATTTTGTGGGGGGAAATAGCCAAAAAGTAGTAAGAAAAGAGGGTGAAAGTCTGAAGTTCAACTTTCCCCACTGCAATCAGTATTGAGGTTGCTATTAGTTTCAATGCATCAGCCTCAGAATTTTGCTGATGCTCAGAAGGCATGAACAATCTGTAGGATGCTACTTTTCAGCCAAGGCCATCATATGACCTAGAGTTTCCTCTTCATGAGCAAGATCCCATCCTGTGGTAAAAATTCTCACAGTCTCTTCCTGTTCTTGTGGTCTTTGGTGTGTGTGCTGATTTTATCCTGGACACTGGTATCTGAAAGGAGTTTGCTGCAGCCCAGCCTGCCCCTCCCACACTGGTGTCCCCTGGGACTGACACTACCCAGGAGGGATGGTGTATGGAAAGGCCACTGTGGCACTGAAGCCCACCAATTTAAACATTACCTTCCGTTGTTTTTTTTTGGCTGGTAGAGAAAACATGTTTGCAAGTCAAAAGCTGCTTTTTTAACCAGCTCCAATGTGTGGGAGCCAATAATCAAAACATGGTGTCTATTTTGGTCTTGTTTCATTGTGTGGGATCTTTAAATTCAAGCTCTGAGAGGTTTATCATAAGCTGAACTCTTCATTTTCAGAGCTGATTGAATCATACAGATTGAATCATAAAAACAGCCCTTGGAAAGAGAATTTATAATTTTACTGTGTAGTTTTAAGCTCAACTTTTAACTCCATATGCAAGCAAGCATGATTAAAGATGATATCCAAAGAGGAAAAACTGTAAGTTCTTTTAAATTTTCATTGACTTGGAATTTGCAGGTCAAATACTTTCTACAGTGAGCCATGAAGAATTGTAACTGTGTGTATAGCCTTCAAAGCAAAATACATGCTGTCATGTGGCCCTGATCCCAATTACCTGCTCTGTACTGCCAGGTAAATGGTAGGTATTTGTTGCAAACTCATTCCTTTGGGGCTTTTAAAGGTGAGAAAGTACCACTTTAAAAACTTGTTTCAAAATCCGATGTCTTATACTTGCCTTACACTTGTCTCACTATCCAGTTAGTATGAGAATGAAAATCAAAATTCTCATGGTTCCTGGGATGCACTGGATTAACAACTGGAGAATTCCTTTACCAGGAGGAGCAAAGGGGGGAGACATCCACTGGATTATTGTTAATGTGCATGCAAGTGCTAAAAATGAGAAAACTGAAATACAAACCTTGTAAACAAAGGAAAGGAAAGGAAAGGAAAGGAAAGGAAAGGAAAGGAAAGGAAAGGAAAGGAAAGGAAAGGAAAGGAAAGGAA
>JBBMKD010000001.1:101133388-101172895 GCA_037834095.1 Argya squamiceps
CCCTTTTTTTTCTTTTTCTTATTAAATTGTATTTCTGACTTGGAGCCTCTCACTTGTTTTGCTTTCAAACCACTACAGGGAGTTAATCCCAACTGAAGGATGTAGACAGCCGTTAACAAGTTTGTTGAATGCAGTGGAGAGACATAATTATAACGACTGCACACAAGCAAAGAACTAGGATTAAGACCTCAGCAAGAGCAAGGCAGGTTTTACAGTATGAATCACCAGCAGACAACTACTGTCGTTTATGAAAGCAGGTTCATTACCCTCTGCAGGCAGTTCTGTGTCTTGTCACGAGATGAGGCTGGGATGAGATACCTTACCACGCAAGCTGGCATATTACCCTTGCTGAGACCACGTGCAGCTCTGTGCTGCTACTCAGCATGAGCAGGGCCATCAAAGCCTTTCTCTAAACCAGCAGAAAAATGCATGAAATTTCTCATCTCCATGAGCTCCACTCTGCAACCTCTGCAGTAGAACAGAATATTGTTGAGAGCTTCTAACTATGCATGGAAAGTAAAATGGCAGAATTCGTCTGAGTGCCAAAAGGTAGTGCCCAATCTGCCTATTTTCCAGTCAGATGCTATTTAAAGATCGTATAAGCTACTCTCCTGCTGCAGTAATAGTACATAGTAATAGAATTGTAAGTTCTGCTACTGAAACACACCTTTGTATGGTTTTATGTGTTTATTAGGAGCTGTGAAATTTAATTAAATACAGGGCAAGCACTTTGTCTTGTCAGCTCTGGTGACAGATCTGACATTCACTGAGCACAGATGCTCCTTTTGAAAGACCTCTGTTCTGTCCTAGCTGTTAATCCTGCCCCTTCTCTGTTTTGTTTTGGTTGGCTTATTTTTTTCAATATGTGTGTGTTTTTTTGCATATGGGGATTTTGCAGCAGTGAATGTCAGGACAGTTTTTAGTGTAGGTTATAGAAACAGAATCACTGAATGGTTTAGGTTGAAAGGCATCTCAGAGATTGTATAGTTCCAACTCCTAAGTAGATGATCTTTAAAGTCCCTTCCAAACTCAACAATTCTATGATTCTGTGAATCAACACCCAGTGTATTCTGAAGCCTTTTTGTATCTCTACAAAAGAGCGCCTGTCAAAAGCAGCTAACTAAAGGAGAAAGAAACTCTTATTTGAGTTCTTTCTAGCACCATTAGGGATTAAAGATGTAAAGTTAAGACAACAAATGATTTGTGTCAATGTGCAGATTGACTTGGAGGATGACATTTTTGAATTTTTATTTATGCCTTTGATTGGCTTCATGGGAGGGATAAGACACATCAGGGCTGGTGCTGCAATACTGCCCTTAGCCTGAAAGCAGGAATCCCTCTGTGGTACCTCAGTTGCCTTCATGGAGCAGACCAGGGTAAGTGTATCCAGAGGGTTTGCTACTGAGGTGCTGGGAGTCTTGGCACCTAAAACAGGGTGACAGAAGACACTGGAGACACCAAGCTTCTAAGATTACACGTTTCAGTGCCTACATCCTTGATGGATGAATCCAGCTCTCATGTAACTGGCTGTTGGCTTTTTGCTATGAATTCACGTGTGTTTCAGTCCTCACCTGGAATGACCCCTGACAAAACAAGGCAATAACTCTCTCTCTCAAGTGTCTCACTGCTGAGACCACCAAGAGAGCGTGACAGCTGTGACTTTTGTAGTGGTACTGTGTTAAAAAGTGAGCTGCCCTTGTCAGCTGACAGGTAAATATGGTTTTGCTTGTGGTGAACCTGAGAGAGTTTAAAGAGATGACTAATTCATGAAAGTTTCTATTGTCCACTAGCCCAGCCTCTTAGACACTTTGTCACCACACAACTATGCAATTAGTTACTTTTCCTTCCACAACCAGCTCAGACACACACTTCTAAGCTGTGGTATCACTTATTAAATGCTCCAAACCCCTCATCCTTAATGGGCCATGGTCTAGAAAAACACAGCCTTACCGATAACAGTACACTGAGACCTTCTTTTAGATTTTATTAGGAATGTTGCTCTTTGGAGATTCCAGCATGCCTCACTGAAGACCCAGAGGACTTAGGCTTCCTCACCAGGGCTGGGACTGCAAAGAAGCCCTGGGAATGTGCTGCTGATGCGTGGGTGTAGCAGTCCCCAGCCTGGTGGTAAAGTATTGTGATGTTAGTCACTGGTGAGGGCAAACAAACAAGAAGAAATTCAAAGAGAACATCAAACCACTGTAAGCAACCTGAATTATGCAGGAGTCATAGAGTCAACACCAAGAGAATTGGATAGGAAAATTACTGAAAAACGAATAGCAACATCTGTCGTATGTCTGTATGGAACTCGAAGCAGAGCTGGAAAACCTGTTTTGATGACATGCCAGGTGAAACAAAACTGTTCCCTGTCCCTCAAAGAAAATGAATACAGAAAAATGCCACAAGCTATTTCTCCTTCTGCCACATTAACCCATTCAGAGCCACCTATCCACTTTTGCAGGTCTTAGAAATTCAGAGGAGGCAGCACCAGCCCCACCAGCAGTGCTCATTCAGCTCAACTGGGAGCTGAGACAGCCAGCCTGTAGTTACCAAGAAGCTGCAGCCTGGTGCTGAAAAGAGGGAAGCTGCTCTTCCGTCACTGTGAAATATTTCTCACCCAGGGTGAGCCCATGCTGAAACAGGGGCTGGTGAACATGGGAGTAGACGGGATATGCTGTCAGTGCCAGAAGCCATGTGGCTGCAGGGTTGCTGCCATCCCAGCTCCATGGTCATCAGGGCTCAGATAGAAAATGTCCCTGTTCGGTTCAGCTGCTGCAACTCCAGGCACTGAATTTGTTCTGGGAGAGTAGAGAGGTGATGCCTGCTCTGCCTCTCAAATTTTTCCTATAAAATTCATAAAGGACAGGCTATAGCAATGCTTCCTTCTCAGCTGATTCTGCTTTTCTGTTTAGCAACCAGCCACCCATAAAAGCTGAAGCGTGAAGTTCAGCCCTCTGGAAGAAAATATGTCAGGCCCTCAAAGGACACGTGTGGGGCACACGGGAATCTCACAGGCACCTCTGCACTGTGCTCATCTGCAAAGATACCAGGAAGCAAAACACTGTCAGCATTGCTTTACTGGAGGCAGAGATAACACAGCAAAACACTTAAGCTAACAGTTTAGCTGTCCAGAACAGTATCATATATATTGACCAATAATGATTTCTAAAAGATATTTATAAAAGACTGGATTGAACACCTTCTGAGCATTTTGACAAAAAACATAAGAAGATTTGATGTCTTTTTAAAATGAATTTTATAAATCTCATTTCATTTTTATGCCTGAAGTACATTAGTTTCTATGGAAACATGGTAGTCATTTATGCGCATGGTGTTTGCTGACATCCATATGGGGAGTATAAGGACAAGTTATGTCACCATTGTGAAATGCAGGCATTTATGTGATGCTTACCATGGTTCTATGTGCAAGAGAGAGAATGAGAGAGGATACCTTTGGTCTGTTATATAATAGATGCAAAAGCCCAGATACAGGGAGGCAGCAATGAGCTGAGCTGTAGAATTTAACACACACACTCAATACATTTATATTCACACCAAAGAAGAATGTAAGATTCACTTAATATTTTTATTTTGCCTATTTGGCGCAACCATGCCTGTCTTCACTGTGTAGAGCAACACAGAAACTCAGTGAATTAATTACCACAGAAAGCTTAATGATGTAAGTCATCCTTCCTGTGACAACATTCAATATTGCTGAAGAGAAGATAAAAGAAACAATCATGCTGTTTCTTCGTTCATGAAAATGAGAAAATGATATTGTGACACAATCTGTAAATAACAGAACCATTGGCTGTGTAAGTATTTCATTCAGGAACATAAAACAAGCTTCCAGTGAGTCATACTCATTCCTTATGTTTTAAATAGGCTTTTATGAATCTACATTTCATATCTTCTGGAGGGTTAATGAAACCCTCCCTATTTGAAGTATGTTTTAAAAAGCCATACTAGTCAATCCAGGATACTTAGAGAATAAAATTATTACTGTACCTTGGGCACACTATAGAACTAGAATGTACCCACACAAATCCTTTTGCTGTTCTGTGAGAAGTGCACTTTAGGAAGCAGCACTCTGCTCATTGAAATTACCACAAGGTTTCTTCTTATGCATCTTTTACTTCTGATTCTTAATATTCAGAACGGCAATTTGACAATTTTTTATCATTTTTACCATTAATTTCCTCTATCAAGATATGGAAAGCATCTTCCTTGAATAAACCTCTGCAATGCAAAGTTAACTGCAATGGGAACATTAACCTTTGATGTACAAATCAGGTGTTATTGCAGGTACTACCACAGTTCTAACAACCAGAAAAAAAGCTGTAGCAATATGACAGGTAGGATGAATTAAATCTAGCAAGCAACTGAAACCAGCATTTATTTACTAAGAAGACATAACAATACAGGCAATGTTATCACTCATTATGAACAACACAAAGAAAAATAAGCTTTTCAGACCCCTCCAGCCCATATGTGGAATTCTGTGTATTCTTTCAAAAATAAGTAGATTTCAAATATTTCTGATGACTCCTGCCCCATAGGAGGAGTTGTATTTTCTCTAAGAACAACGTTAGGAGAGACATAAGTATCCACTTTTCTCTGTCAGACCACCTTCAAGTGCTCTTCCAGGGGATTTAGTAAGGGCTGCCAACTCTGTCAGCAGCTTGAGAGGAGCAGACACAATTGTCCTGGTGGTGCATGGGAGAGCTCAGTGGCTCCTGAATCACTCATCTGCTCCCAGCAGAGCCAAGTGCAGCACAGGCCCATGCTGAAGGATGGGGTAGGGTTGGGCTCACATGTGGGAATACCACAGGGACTGAAGGGACATTTTGCCATATGTAACACCTTGCTGTAGACAGCATCTTCAGCTTAATTTTTGTCATGTCTGAATTGGAAGTGCTTTAATCCCCAAATTCTCAGCGTTAGACAAATGAAGCCCCCTGTAGAGGCAGGGCTTTGTTATATCTGGCCAAAACTGATGGAAAACAAAAATCTATTGACATGAGGGTAAATGAATCCAAATGGTTGAAAATGTGGGATTGTGGCACTAATGTGGAAAAGACAGCATTTCTTCCTGGCTCTCTGGACTTCCCTAGGAACAAATGACACTCAAGATAAGGTAGGTTGTGGTTCTGGCAGGTAAGTATTGAGCTGAAGAATCTTATTTAACTCATGTAATATGCCACTGCCAGATAGCCTTGCTTCTTATGCCCATGAGAGCACCAGCACCTGAGCCATGGCCACCTTGCTGGCAGCTGAGAGGTCCCTGTTCCTTCCCAGCTCAGACTGTGAAAATAGCCCAAAGCGGCCTGTGATAGAGACAAGCCCAGGAGCTGCTGGAAAGAACAGTACTGTAAATCCCTGCAAAAGCACTGGCAAGTCCAGGTTGCCCTGACTCTGCCCTGAATCTACCACTAACTTCAGTCCTCAGTGAGATGTCAGACCTAACACTGCTTTTCTATTAGGTGTTTCTGGTTGCCTGGGGTTTGCAATCAAGTGAAAGTTGCTGGGAAGAATTTGGTGAAGAAACCTTTTTATTTTATCTATTGTGTCTATACTGCCCAAATTCTCAAGGCATCTCAAGTCATCTACATTGTGGTGATTCCATTCCACTCTAAATTAATTTGAGGTTGAGAATCTATTTTTGAAGGGAAATGCTAAAATACCTGTTCTGACACAGAGAAATCAGGTCTTAAAGTATGTGACTGGCAGTACTATGGGATAAGGCTTTTGCTGAATGCAGGATTTATTTTGGCAATTCTTGGTACATTAAATCCTATATCACAGCTTCAGCCTCACATTTCTATGTGTTTTTCTTTCTTTTGTCCTTCCAAGAAGAGCTGTCTGATTTAGCAGAAATGTCAGAGGGGTCAACTAGGAAACAAACACCCTGGTAAAAGCAGAACAAGAAATGTGGAGTGAAGGGAAACACTGCATATTTATCTGTGTTGGCTCTGGGATGGTTCCAGATGTCAGTGTTGTGTCAGTGGTGGAGACAGCAGACACACTGGCCACAACTCTGAGTTGCTCCTTTAGGATTGTCTTCCATTTCCAGCCTTAAAATTTCCTAGGAAAGAGTGTGAGTTTCTCAACACATTTTCTGAATTAATTTCATGAAATGCTGCAGGTAGCATGATTGGTGTTCCCTAATATCCCCTATAATATCCCTAATAAACATAGGAGGAGTGTGGAGTGGATCTGTGTGGGTAGCACTGAGGGTTGTCAGTCACTGATAGTGCTGCTAACACTCAAGATTGTTGCTATTGAAAATGAACTGTGTTTCTGGCAGATCCAAGGAAATCTGGTCTTATTTAGCTTACGTTTATTCAACTCTCTGTAAACTGGTTCTTTTTCCTTTATTGCCCTTTAAAGGCAGCCATGAATTTCTCAATTTCTCCTCTCTAAGAGCTTTCTTCTGTCACTGCTATAAAACATGAAAGTTGTTCATGCAAAATCAATATCAAATTCCCTGGTGGACTTCGGGTAGTCTCATGCTTGTTATAAAGTCAAATCTCTGCCTAAGAGAGCTACTTTGGTGATTTTGTTCGGTTTTATTCTGAGAGAAGTGAAAGGGTATGAGGACTAAATGGGACTTTTTATTAATCAGCACCAGAGCTGGAGCAGAGGCTTTCCCTTGGAGGACAGCTTTCTAAACAGCCTCAGCTCCTGGTACTGAGGTGCTGCTCCAGTGGCAAATGTTCTCCCACAAGGCTGGGGCCTTTCCCACATTGCCACTCTTGTCCTTTCCCCTCTGCCATCCCCCAGGGTCAGAGCTGTCATCACTAATTTTGTCACAGCTGGGGATTGATACATTCATTTATTGATTTGAAAATTGAAGCCGAGGCATCTTCCTCGATGTTGGCCAAGACTGGAGCCAGGTTGGGGAGCTCACAACAGCCACAGGAGAGCAGCCAGCCAGGCTCCCACCTTGAGGCAGTCTGTGGGGCAGCTTTGGCTTCAGGAAATTACTTTGTGCCAGCATGGAGGAGACAAATGCCATGGTCACATGCTTGTCAAGATTACCAGCAAAGAGGAGATTCAAGAAGGCACTTTAAAACAAAGTTGCTCAACCTCATCGCCCACTCACTGTGCAGAACCAGACAGAAACCCATGGTATTGCACCTCTTGTCCAAATGAGGGCTTCATGTCCTTGGCAGAATCTTGGAAAGGCCTTTGGTCTACAAAGACATCTCTTTCTGACAAGCATCACCTGAAACTTGTCTGGGCTCAGCTTTAGCCAAGTGCTCTTTTTTTCATTTTCATAGATTTAGTCGCATCAGATGATCTCTCTACGTCTCTATATTTCGCTATCTATTTATCTCTATGCCTCTAAGTCTCTATATTTATATAATCATCAGCTTTTTAAAGACTATACATATACATGCACACACCTATATCCCCATCATCTCTAAGTGCTACTGCATGTTGTCATTTCCTAAGGGGTTCCTGTAGGTTTTGACAGGGAGACAGGATACCATGAATATTTTTAGGACTTTAACTCTGAGTATGGCAGTTTTTCACTGGCTTTTTTGCCTCAAAGGATCTGTACCAGAGGGTATAGCTCAAACGTTTTTCTCTGAACCTTACAGGGGTGCTAGGAGCAGTATCAGACAGAGTCTGTGTGGCACAGGATAAAACTGAATCAGGAATTTTTCGTTCTCCCTCCTTTTCTATTATGTTAATATTTATCAATAATTCACCAATGAGCTTGCATGCATTGGTATTTTCTTGGAAAGGTTATTGTTTTAAATATTTTTTAGGAGCAGGGAGCAATCATCATCAGCCAACAAAAAGGGAGCAGTAGTACTTCAGAGAAGACAAAGGTCATCTCCATCATACAAGAAGAAACCACAGACAGCAGCAGTGAAATGTTGTGTCCCAACCATCACAAACCCATTTTTCTCCCAAATGTGTGAGGTTTGCAGGTTTATGTTGTGAAAGATGTCCAAACTTCTGTGAAAGTATAGCATAAATGAAAAACTCCCTGCCCTACCTGTGCCTCTTTCAACAGAGCTTCCCCAAGAAGAGTCCTTATCAGCCCATGTAGCCAGAGGAAATGAAGGTAAGAACAATCCAGCACCCAGTAGTCTCCAGCAGCAAATGCCATTGTGTTCTGATGCAGCCAAACAACTTTTATGGGATTTCAACTAAGGGATGTGGTACCTCACTAAACTCTAAGCTAGAATTTTGGTGATAGAAATAATATTTATGTTATCAGTTATTTTTTGCTTTCAAAAGGCAGCAGTCCATTATTTTTCTGTGTTGAAAGAATCTAATTTAAACTGATACAAAGTATTATAAAAGCATCAATTTCTAGTCCTTTATGGTATATAGGAATTATCACCAACCTCTCAGCATGAACTTGAGTGCTTTTCTCAAGAAACTTGGAAAATCATAGGAAATGGATTTTACCACCTCATGCTACAGGAATATGCTTGGGCTTTAGCAAGTATATGCCTTCAACTGACTTTATTTTCAATTATTTTTATCTCCAACTAATTTTATTTTCTATCTTGGGTTAAGAGCAAAATATCTGAGAATACAAGCTTCAGTATATGTGACTAGAATTTCTTCTAGTCACAGATATAAAAACCTAGCAAGTCTAATAGAGAGCCAATAACCAATACTCAAAGATGCCCAACATCCACAGCTCACGTAAGGAGGAAATAGCAGTTAAACCAGTACTTGTGTCAAAAGAGTCTTGACATTTCTCCAGTGCTATTTGACTAAACTTCAAACCAAAATGCCAGATTTTAAGATTACTCTATACACCATAGTCTCTCTGTAGAAATTAGATCCTTTTGCTGTCTCCTGCATGAGCCTCTTTGAAGCAAAAGGATGGTTTTCCACCATATTTTGCATGTGATGTCCACTTACTCTTTCACATATCCATGTCTGTTATGACACTGAATTATTCAAATGTCGGATTATAGTTTGGTTGGTTAGAAACAAATTTACTATAGAGAACACATATATCCATGCAGTCCTGCCTATGTTTGTTAACCTTCTGAAGGCTCTCAGTAGGAGGAATTTTTCCTTTCCCTGCTTCCAGAACACAAGTCAGGTCATGAGGGCTACACACACTGGGTTGCATCAGCCTGTGGCAACATGCAGGCACTGGTGACTTCCTCCTGCCCCACTTTCTGCAGGGCAAAGCTTTTAGCTCTTTTGATCTCCAGCTTGGAAAAACAACTTGTCATGGAACTGAGTGCAAAGCATGGATTTTGCACAGCTCTAACCTAAGCTATTTTGTCTCACCACTTTTAGAGAAGTTCCTTACCAAGATGTTGTGCTCCTTGCTTGCACAGTGACCTTATGTCATCCTACTCTAAAGCTGAGAGTAGGTTTTGGAACACCAAAATAAGCATCCACCAATCTACAGTGTACTCATTAATATACTGTAGATCTATTTCAGATTATAAATGCCATGTGCTATCCAAGGAGATAAATTTGAAATATGGAGCATGCAGAGTCCCTAACCCTATAAACTGATTTTTATCATGGCCTAGGAAGGATCCTAATAAGGCAATAGAGAAAGTTAAAGAAAGAAGGTCAACGTCACAAAAAGGATACATTAACAGAGGAATGCAAATGCTGTGCACCACAATCTATATGAAATATTGATGAGATTCTAGAATAGCTCCATTTAATATAGTGCTGTTCAGATAAACACAATGGCCCAGGTACCCAAGGTATTCAAAACACAGAAATGCTCTCAAGACCCTGTTCTAATGCCTGTACATATCAGAGCTGAGCAAAACAGTCCAGGCAGGCAGCTGAGACCCATGAAGGAGGGGTACACAGGACACTGCTGTGAAAGTATATAACCATGTAGCTAAAGCTTAACATCTTACTCCGTGTAACATTTCCTCTAAAATCCATCTCTTTTTCCAGGCCACTCAGTTTGTATTTGTGCTTGTGATAAATGAACAGAGTCATTAAAAAATGTATTATTGCAAAGAGACTTTAATAGGGGAAATGCTTCCTGTGATGACATCAGACCTTTGCACTCTGTCCTTGCTCTGATCTCTCCAGGTACCCCCAGGCAGGCTGGTTTGGCTGTGCCTGTGGCCTGGTGGGCAAGGGAGCCTGGTCTGGATAGCACAAAGGTCCAGGGGCACCTCAGTGCTGTCACCTCTGCATCACAGCAAAGTGAGGCAGGAGGCAGAAAACACTGCTAGGGAAACTTGGTTGGGTTAAAGCAATTACACTGAAATTGGGCCAGAGAACTTAACCTAATTGCACTTACTACAAATTGCATGGCATTTCAAATACCTGACTATTTAAAATGTCTTGAAATTTGTGCTGATCAGAGCTAGCTAGAAGTCCAATGCTACATTTTTACTGATTCCTGAATTATTATTGTTGTTCTTAATTGCTCAGAGTTATATAGCAATGGATCAGTGCTTCTATTACATAAACACATGAGCTGTTGCTCCAAGAGCCAGCAGTCACTAAACACCTGGCACCCCTCTGTCTCTGGTTGCAGAGGACAGGGCACCAGGGCTGTGGAGAGGATCCAGCTGGTGATGCCTTGGTACCTTCTGGCTGCAGAGCACCTTAAAGACTTACCTGTGAGATGGGATCCACCTCATCCCACACTGGCTGGTTGTGTTGGCCAGGTACCCAGCCCAAACCTGTCTCTCTGAAGTCAATAAAGGAGGAGAGACATCCAGAGGGTATTTCATCTGTCTCGAACGTTATTTCCAGAAAATGAATCATCTCCCAAAGAACCATTTCCTTACTTGCTGATCACAGGAGAAGCCTAAGAGGCCTTCCATCCACATTCTGTGCCTTCAGAAGTACTAAAAAAAACCTGCAAGCAACCACAGAAAGGTCTGTTGCTAAAGAAAATTATTAAATTTCTTCAAATCCAGCTGAGATCTTATAAACTTACTTCACACATGAAGCCAGAGCTTATATACACCCCAGAATGGAACTGAAATACAACATTTTGTAATGGAAAAGTGTTAGTATTAGACAGTATTAGACAGTGTTAGACAGTATAGAAATGTTGGCATAGCCTGACAGCCTAATTCTCTATATGCCATGTAATTACATGAATGGATCTTTATGTAACTTACACCTGCTGAGAGATATAAATGTACCTGTGTGGAATTGGTGATGTCTGTAGTTTTGTTCCTGTCCTTTGGTTCCCTGATGCATTGAAGGTATTACACTGATAATACGCCCCATTAGATGCATACCATATTCTGCAATGAACTAAATCATACTCATTTTATTTACAGAGAATCATGAAGATATACTATTTTTGTCTGAATAAATAAATAACAAATGCATGCACAGCACAGTTTTGATGACTGGAACCCTAAAGAGGCATGTTACTGACTGTAACATTTCAATTGTGCTTTTCTTTGTTTTCCACGTTAAGTGTTTGAAAAAAGACATCCTAATAAGAGACTATACCTCCTCCAGAGACTCCCTGAGCAAGCTGTGACACACACATTTGCACAGAACTGCACATGTACATCTGAAAATTCAAACATGCTCCCTTTGTCCAGATTAGAAAAAGAACGACTAAAAATGTGTCCTGTTAATCTTTTGCAAATCACCACTAATCTCCTTCCCACTGTTTTTGAATACTCTCCTTTGGATTCCTCTGTTGTTAACTATTTGATCAAGGAAATGTAATTCTGTCTTTTCATCACAGCTCCTGCTTTATACTTCAAAGAAATGCCTGTATATTTTTCAGGAAAATTATTTTCCACTATTTCACACAGAGCTTTATTTTTCTTTAAAGAGTGGGTGAATAGAATGTTCTGTACCAGCATGTATCAGCAAAAGCCATAGACTGCAAAGGTTTCCTTGCTGCTTTAGCAAAGAATAAAATTGTTTATTAAGGAGTTTGTTTTCCACATTTTCCTGAGACAAAAATACAGATTATCAAACTATTGTTTCAAACTAGTCTCAATCTTTTTTTCTTTGTAAAAATAATATATGTATAATACAAAATAATACAACTACATGGATAATACAAAAATAATCCATGGTTGGTCACCTCTAAAAAATTCTAGGACACTAAACTTAAAAGTGCTATTCCTTTTTTTTTTTCAGAAATCTGGTATTATTTTTGTTTATGAGACACTATACCTATGGATTTTTAAGAAACAGAAAATAATCTCTGTGTGATGTTGGAGAGAATGAATTGACCAGGAAGCAAATTGCAACAACGGAGAGGTAGGAGCAGCCTCACATTGACAAATCCTGGTCCCTATGGCATACATGAGTACCTGCTGGAAGCACAACACAGCAGGGCGTAGGCAATCCAGGAAGTTCCTGGAATGCACTAATGATAACTTCCTACTCCAAGTGACAGAGAGCTATTGAGGAGAGGAGCTGTGCTGTGCTGGACCTTACTCTCACAAATGAGGGGCTGGTGGGGAATGTGAGGGTCAAGGGAAGCCTGGGCTGCAGTGACCAGGGAATGGTGGAGGTTGAGATCCTTAGGGCAGTGAGGAGGGTGCACAGCCAGCTCAGTGCCCTGGACTTCAGGAGAGCAGACTTTGGCCTCTTCAGGGATCTGCTTGGTAAAGTACCAGCCCTGAAGGGAAGAGGAGCTCTAGGAAACTGACTGATGTTCAAACATCATCTCTTCCAAGCTCAGGAGCAATGCATCCCAACAAGGAGGAAGACAGGCAAAAATGCCAGGAGGCCTGTGTGGATGAACAAGGAGTTCCTGGACAAACTCAATCACAGAAATGAAGCCTACAGAGGGTGGAAGCAAGGACAGGTAGCATGGGAGGAATGCAGAGAAATTCTCCAAGCAGCCAGAGATCAGGTTAGGAAAGTTAAAACTCTGATAGAATTAAATCTGGCCAGGGATGTCAAGGGTAAGAAGAGAAGCTTCTATAGGTACATCAATGATAAAAGGAAGACTATGGAATGTGGCCTTCTCAGGAAGGACACAGGAGACTTTGTTACCTGGGATGTGAAGAAGGCTGAGGTGCTCAATGACTTTTTTGCCTCATTCCTCCCCAGCAAGCTCTCCAATCACACCACTTGAGTCACAGAAGGCAAAGGCAGGGATTGGGAGAATGAAAAACTGCCCACCATAGGAGATCAGGTTTGAGACCATCACAGGAAGCTGAAGGTGCATGAGTCCAGGGGATCTGATGAGAGACATCTGTGGATGAAGTTGCTTAGGCACTTTCCATCATATTTGAGAAGTTATGGAAGTTCAGTGAAACTGCCACTGATTGGAAAAGGGGAAACATAACCCCATCTTTAAAATGAGGAGAAAGACCTAGATAACTACAGGCTAGTCAGTCTTACTTTTGTGCCTGGCAAGTTCATAAAGCTTATCCTCCTGGCAGTTGTGCTAAGGCACACAAAAAAATGAGGAGGTGCTTGGTGAAATGGCTTCACTAAGAGCAAACTGTGCCTGACAAATTTGGTGGCCTTCTATGACGGAGTTACAGAGATGGTGGATTAGGGAAGAGTGACTGCCAGCACCTGGATTTGTGCAAAGCGCTTGACACTGCCTGGAATGATGTCCTTGTTTCTAAACTGGAGATACATGGATATGGCAGATTATGCATTCAGTGGGTAAAGAACTGGCTGGATGGCCACACTCAAAGTGTTGCATTCCATGGTTCAACATCCAAGTGGAGACCAGCAATGAGAGGTGTTCCTCAGGGGAACACCAGATATTGGGACTTGTTTAACATATTTGTCAGTGACATGGACAGTGGGATTGAGTGCACTTGCAGCCCAGAAAGCCAAACATGTCTTGGGCTGCATCAAAAAGCAGCATGGGCAGGAGGGTGAGGGGGAGATTCTGCCCCTCTGTCTTATGTACTCCACAGTGGAGTACAGTCTAGCTCCAGGGTGCCCAAAATGAGAAGGACATGGACCTGCTAGAACAAGTCCAGAGTAAGCCACAAAGACGATCAGACAGTTGGAGCACCTCTCCTATGAAGAAAGGCTGCAAGGCTTGGAGTTGTTCATCCTGGAGAGAAAAAGGCTCCAGGAAACCCTACAGCACCTTCCAGTACCTAATGATTTACAGGAAAGGTGGAGAGGGACTTTTCACAAGGACATATAGGGATAGGACAAGGGGGAATGTCTTACTGAAAGAGGTTTAAAATACACATGAGGAAAAAACTATTTACTGTGAGGATAGTTGTGGATGCCCCATTGCTGGAAGTGTTCACACCCAGGTGAATGTGGTTTCGAGCAACATGGTCTAGGGGGAGGTGTCCCTGCCCACGGCTGGGCAGTTGGAACTGGATGCTCTTTAAGGCCCCTTCCAGCACAAACCATTCTCTGATTCCATAAATTCTGAATTTCTTCTTGGGTTACACAAAAAAATAAACTCTAAGATAAAGTGTCAGAGTATTACACGATGGACAAGTATCAGAATGTAAAGTAGTCTATTCAAGAAAGAGAGGCAGCAATCCAGCAGTGCAGGTATGTGTGCTCCAAGTCCTATATGTGAATATTTTTTATGCTGAACAACAAATGCATATGTAAGTGTTTTTCCAGACTGGGGCCATAACCTCTGCTCATTCCCATTGCAGAGAGTTGCTATCACTCTCTGTCCTGTGCTTCTGCACATGGCTTTGTGCCAAGTGTTGCACATTCATGTCTTTCAAGTTCTGAAGATGGGAGATTAACCAAAATTAAATTGTTCAAATTAAATCAGAGAGGACTGAGAGAAAGTTGTTATTTGAAGCTGACAGAAGGTGCAGCTGCAATTTGGAAATGAAATGCAAGTCTAAATAGGAGCAATGAGGAGAGAATACAGGTGTGTCGCATGTTACCTAGCAATGAAACCCCTCTGTGATTTGTGAATTGAGAATTGATTTGGAAAGAGTAAAACTATCTAGACAGGCATGTACTGAGAAGTACCATATATTCATAACTTTTCACCACAGATAATACTGAAGTTCTTTGTACATTTAACTGATGAAAATTGGACGTCTCAGAATTGGAATCACTCCATGACAGAACAGTTTAATACAAGTGCAAGCAATACCATTACATCTTTGGAAAGATAGAAGCTTGGGGTGAAATCCCACTTCTAGTGAAAACAGATCTTTCAGCATTGCCTTCCTCTGGGCCCAAATCACTCCTGGGATCTGATGTTACATTTATAGGACCATAGCCACAGCTGTGCAGCAGCCCCTGGATCTGCGAGAGCGTGCTGAGCAGCAGGAGATGGGGAGAAGACCCAGGCAACTGCGACTACACCATCATCCATTTGCAGCCTCACACAGGAGAGCCCATCCTGGGTGAGACCACCCTAAATGAGCTTCTTTTTCCCCTTTAGGAGGTGCATAATTGAGGGTACCCCTGGGTGTGCTGTCCCCAAAGCAGCAGCCTATGGTTTGCTCCTGAGGTTTCTATTTCTTCTGATTGTCTTCTCCCAGGAAACGCATTAAAGCAAACTGCATGTGGAGGCTCTGCAGAAGGGACCACATCAGGCTAAAGAAATGGAGATGTTGGATTACATTATCCCCAAATTTGCCAGCAGTAAGGCACATCTGGCTCTTCAGGGGCATCTGGGGAGGACAGATACTGACTGTCTTTGGAGATTTCATTGCTGTGAGCAGAATGGTTCATTAATCATACCGTGGAGTCTTTTTTTGCAAATCTGTGGCATGTAAAGTGGTACTGAAAAGGTCAAGCTGTTTAATGTAGGATAAATAAAAGTGAGTTATTTTAGTAAAAGTCAAACATATTTCAGTGTTTTTAAGGCAAAGACTGTGTCAAGTGCCAGCATCTTTGGTAAACAGGATTTTTACTGTTTTCTATAGCCCACAGAGAGTAGAAAGTGACCTTGTTTGAAGGAAAAGTACCAATAATATGTCAAAATATTATTAACACCTTTCTCCAATTTCCCAGGTTTTCCTAACTCAAGTGATTGAGTAAATAAAAACCAAAGTCAAGTAATCAATAAGAGGGAGCTTGATGATAGAAAGTCTAAAACAGAGGAAAAATACTCAAAGTGCAGAAGCAGCAATCCAGTCTGACTATAGGGTAAATATATATTTATTAACAGAGCTTCATTGTTATATTTATATATTATGATATTATGGTATTATGCACTGAGTTGAAATATGCATAATAGGTAACCAAGAAGGCGTAATTCATTAAAAAAACCCAATTAATTCTTAGTCTCTTTCAAAAATCCAACTGTATGAGTGAATATTTAAGGTGGAATATGCAAGGCACATGTGGTACTTTCAATAAAGTATTAAAACACTTCATTTAGAATGCCCAGCCTAATTATCAGACTGGTCAGGTCAATATAGCAGATACAAATTGCTTTTGGTAGTAAGATGCCAAACTGAACACCTCCATAAAACCAGAACAGATGTTCTCTGGGATAAACAATCTGGGTCATTTCTGTAATTACACATTTGCATGAGTATCAAATTACTTTGTAGAATAAAATATTTTTTGACTGTATTCTTTGTTAATCATTAAACCAAGTGACCTGAGTGGCTCTGATTTGGCTTTTTGGCCTTCCTCTTCTCCAATACTCACTTCAGTGACCTCCTTAATCATTCAGTTAACCTGTAAAAGATGAAAAGGTCAAACAAAGCCTACGTGGTTTGTCTGTATGTAACATGAATAATAACAATAATTTTTAGAAAACCAAGAAGAATAATGCTCAAAACAACAGATTAGAAAATGCTCATCTAAAAGTTTTATGAGAGCTGATTTCTCTCAAAATACACCAAAGCGAAGTAAATAATGTATGTGGAAAATTAGGCAGTGCAAGAAGCAAAAGAACATTAAAGAAAAAAACCCAGACTCTTCTACTTTGAGTATGTTTCTCTTCCACAAGCATACAAATAACATGGGTAACCACAAACTTCCCAGATCTGCCATGCATAGATCAGTTTATGTTTTGTTCACATGGACAAACCTCACCATTACATGGATAGGCAGGGTAGCAGTGTGCCTTGTAGCAACCAGCAGCAGCTTAACTTTCCCAGAAAGTATCTGTGAGAGTCTGAAGTCTGATGGGTAGGGGTGGAGGGATGGTGGGAACAGATTGGAAAGGAGACAAGTAAAGACAAAATATACAGCTGTGGGAGATACGGCAAACATCTAAACCTAGTGAGGCTTGATATATACATGAGTTTCCTCTTCTAATGTCAGCCTGAGAAAATGTTTTCCACATTTTAAAATTTAGGGCCATTCCTACAGGAATATTATTTAATTGTTAAAAGGGTGTTGTCCTGCTTTCTACCAAAAATGTGTTATGTGCTTTGCCCTCATGAGATTGGCTCAGATACTCATTCTTTCATAGCAATGCTCGCTCTCATGTTTAGCCAATATGACATTAAAAATTCATTCAAATGTTGCTGGTGTTTAGTTTAGGATAGTTTTCAAAACGGTCAGTATTCAAAAAGTGGCAACAATATGCATGGTTTCATCTGGAATTATGGGGAAATGTGTGTACTCTAAAATTTGGTCATTTCCAGAAAAGTAAATTTTCTGGCATGAACACTTAAATACAAAAACTTTAAGCAGTTTGTTTTGTAGAAGCTATAAAAACTTGAAAGTTCAAAGAAATAAAATATATTAAATACTATATACCTTATTTAAGCAAAATTTCAAAATTAACAAAAATGCACAGTGCTTCATTCTACAAATTTCTTTCTTGGTTTTTTTTTTTTTTCTTTTTCTCACCCTTCTTGTGTTCTGTGTCACTGGAGTAACTGAAAAGATCAAAATTAAAACTGGAGGAGGAAGACTTTTCCTTACTTCCCAATGGCAAAAAAGTAAACTTCTCACCAGAAGAGAAGTTAGCGGATGTTTTAAGTTTTTAGTATATTCTTGTTAGGGATAGAAAAATAATATATTTGAAGATTTAAAATGTTGCTTTTATTTATTCAGAGTTCTACTTTTCACTCCCATTTTTTTCTGGGGTGGTGAGGTGGGGAGAATAAGGGAACATAAGGATTTGCCACTATTTCAACATAAAAATGTCAAGCATTATAAAAATATCCACCTGATTTTTTTTAGAAGAGGTATTTCCCCACAGAAAACTGACACTGCAATCTTTTTGAAATATTCTTATTTGAGAGGTCAGACCTTTCAGCTTACACTTTAAACAATTTTAGCTTTCACACATACATAACACTGACTGAATTTCCACACTTCATGGTTGCATCCACAGAAGGCTCTGGGGCCCTGAGATGAGATTAAGCCGCCAGTTAAACCCTCAGGAGCAGCACTGTGGTCCTGCACTTCCAGCCGGGGGTTCCCAGCACTGGATTTTGTCCTGAGCAGCCCCTGGGTGAGGCAGGGGATCAAGTCCCTGTGCCTGTCCCTGCAGAGCAGCTCCACGGCCGTGAGCTGGGGCACCTACCCAGCCTCAAACCCCTCCAGGTTCACCGAGCACACGGCTCCTGCCTTAGGGACAGACATGCCACCCCCTGCTCCTGGTCAAACCCCAAAGCCCTGGGGTCGGATATACCCAGGGGCCTGGGTCTGAAGGGACCTGTGGTTGGGTTTTAGTCTGGCCTCCAGCGGGGTCTCGTCCTGAGGTGAGTGGTGGAACACTTATGCTGGAAAGCCCTTCCTCGTTTCCTGCCACAGCTTCAGAGGAAGCAAAATCAATTAATAGAGCCGGTCCCTGTTACGGCCCCTGTAGGCCATCTTGACCCACACACATTACTATATACCAAAACTCCAAACCCAAGTTTTCACCCTGTGAGATCACACAACACCACTCTAACTACACACCCACAACCCTTGTGCTATCACACAATCTCAGAAGCCTCTTCCAAGGCCTCAAGTCAAATGCGGTGTCTGCCTGAGGGTCAGCACCCCTCAGCTCAGAAAGCCTGAAATTTTCAGCCTTCCGAGTTCCAACAGGCCCCCAGTAACCTAATGAACTCTGAGTGCTCCGCGTGAGCATCCTCAGCAGAGAAAGAAATGGACTCTGCCCCCACTCCTTAAATAAGTTTTTCGATAATATTAAATGCCTCTGTTAGGCATACATTAAAAAGCATGAAGAACTGCCTCCACCACAAACATAAATCAGTGTGAAGTATTTTATGAGCTCAGTCAATTTTAGATCAGTGTAAAAATAAAGCTTTATTCTTGGTGAACAGAGCAGCATAAATAACCAAAGTAATTTTTCAGGGAGAAGTCTGAAGATGCAAGCAAAAAAAGCCTGAGAAGAGAAAAGCCACACAAAACCAGAGTTTGTCTTTTTAACATCACCTGTTTTTACAGTATTTAGAATATAGAAATAAATATAGCTACAGTGCACCAGGCAGAAAGGTACTTTGAAGAAGCTTTCTGCATGTGAACTTTCAAAAATTAGTAAACAGATATTAGAAGGGATATTTCAGTCTTAACTCTTATCCTTAAAGAAATTAAATCCTTCCAACAAATATCCTCAACACCTTTCCATAAATTTGATATAAACGTCGTACCCCTCCTGAGACTTATGAGGACATTGAAGAACTTTCTCCTTGCCTCTGTAGTGCTAAAACCTTTCTTTCCAAGATGTTCTGGAAATTGATTTCTTCCACAGATTTAGTTTCCATCTACTTCATTCAGTACAGGGAATTAGCAACCTACTTCAGCAGCACGACTCAAACTGTGTGGCCACACAGACCTGCAGCACATTATCACTGTGGCCAGTGTCTGGCCATGAGTTTTCTGTTGGTTTTGACAAGCCTCAGCACTAAAGCCTGTCGAGCCTGCTCTGTCTCACCTGCCCTCAGCTTCACTTTAACTTGCTTTAGCTGTAACTGCAGTTTTCCTTCTGACCCAGTGCCTGTGGTTATTTTGGTTTGTTTTGCTTATTGCTGTATGGTACTGCTGTACTTTTGTGACTGCACAGGAGTGATACAAAAGGAGAAATTCCACCTTGGTGAGATAGAGGAGACTCTGGGATGTGCAGATTCCATGTGTGGTGCAGGGGAGTACCAGCACTGGGTGACAGAAGATGGGGCACAGGTTTGGCTCTGGAGACCCCAGAGCTATTAACAACTCACCAGTGTCAGATAAAGGAATGCAGACCTGAGGCTGGACAAAACTGATTCTAGGGCAGCAAGTAGAATAAAAACCAGTATGTAGCATATCTATAAGGCTCTGCTCTGTCTTTAGCAAATTTGAATCTGAGGTAGAGTTCAGACCATTACAAAAAGAGCAAAGATGAAAAAGCATGTTAGATGACATGCAAAAATGCACCCAAATAGATCCTAGAGTAAGAAAGAGGAAACTACCAAAATGAACATCCAAATCCTCCTGGTGAAGAACTACAGATGCCAACAGCAATCTATAATCCTGCCAACTCCAATACCTGAGCAAAAGCAGCCACCCACAGGCCTGAAAGGGCTGGGGATGAGACAGCATTTCACCAGGAGAAGGGGTAGAAACTAAGGAGTCACAGTTTCAGCTGTATTATTATTACTACTACAGTTGCAACCTTTTCTGCATAGACATAGTCCTTTCTGTAATAGTTGTATGTGGAGTAGTAATGGCTTTTGGATTAGACTCCTAAGACTTCAATTATACTCACAATAAATTTCTGTCTTTACATGTAAGTTGTTTCTGCTTTACCCATAAAACAAGATACTGAGCATAACAAGTAGCTTCACTAGATCCAAGTCACAAAAATATTACTTGTTATCAGTACTGAAACAGAATCTCTTCCTTAGGGGTTTAACATGACAGACTAAACACTCTCAAAGCTTTTGACCTAACACAGTCTCAACTGAAGATTCATTGGCATTTGCCAGAACAAAAGAGGTCAGATTTTCAGGTGGCATAAACTGGTTTTGGTTTTTGGTTGTGTGGGAAAAGCAGAGCCCTCATTTCAGGCTCTGTTTCTGGGGCAAGTGGCTTCCTTGAAAACCTAAGCTCTGGTGCCATAGTAACAGTTACTCTGAGGGTTAAATCTTGCTCCATCTGAAGTCAGTGGGAATTTTGTCACTCACTCATTTGTACTTGAGGTTTCACCCAAGGGAATTTTACCCAAAAGCAAACTCTTCACCCAAAGACATCCAGGAGGCAGGAGATCAGAATGCATCACAGCCAAGCTTGAGTCCACTGTTAGGACATCACTGCCTTGTCTTGTGCAGAGCTGGAAGTAAAAACATGGACACATCCCATGAAAATATTATGGCAACACACAATAATTTGGAGGTTTTGTCTGTGGGATTATCCAGCTGTGGTTCAGAGACACATGTGGGTGCATTAGATCAGCTGATGCTAGTTATAAATATAAAAGAAAAAAAATCCCAACCAAACAAAACTTATCCCAAAGAACAAAACCCCCAACCAAAAAAAGCAAGCAAAAAAACACAAAAAAAAACCCCAACACAAGACAATAAACAAAACAAACAAAACCCACCCCACACACCAAAGAAACCCCACAAAAACAAAACCAAAAAATCAACAAGAGGCACATCATCACATGCACCTGTTATTCAGAAAATGCAACATTATTAGAGTTATGACTAACTGGAATGCCTGGAAGAGGTTTACCACAACAGAAAAAAATCAGTTAGGTATGGATGTATACCTATAAATCTTATTCACTTTCTTTATGTTGCGTGAGCAATTTTTAATTAAGCTTCGGGTTAAATTTGTACATTTGAGTAAACATATATGAGGACGCTTTAAAATATTGACCATAAACATAATATTTTAGTTCTCATATGAAATACATCAGGAAGGTTGCTGGCCTATTTCAGTCAAGTTACATCATGTAGAGATGTAAGTCTGTAAACCAAGACTGAAGGAAGTACGAATGACTTTTTCAAACTGGATTCACTTCATACACCCAAGGAAAGTTCTCCTGTTGTCCTCGAGATAAGTGGTGGTTTTAGGTGGCTTCATGGCCAAAGTACGTGCCTTCATGCAGTGCTCTTCTGACTTCTGCTCAAGCATGCACGTGCCCAGTGTTGCTTTTGTTGCTTTGTCACATTAGCCTCTGGGTTTGTGCACATAGAATATGGCCTTCATTTACTCCAGCTTAGATTTTCTGAGAAATTAAATATCTGGGTCAGAATTATTCATGATTGCATCATTTTATAGTCTGTTGAGAGACACAGTTATTTCCAGAGGGCAATTCCTCTTCCTCTAAGATCTTTAAGACAAATCATCCTCTAGAAACACTTGCTTCTCTTAACTGAGCTTTGAAGGTAACCAGCTCAGACTGAGAGGTCTAAAATTTGCTTACTTCAAGTTAAGCAAGATGCATCCCTCCCAGAGACTGTAGTGGAGGCACACAATGTTTATCAGTTCTTGCCTGGACCAGGTGGGAGGGCCATAAAACAATATCATGTGCTATGTGTAACTCGAGACTGATGATTGCTTTCAATTGCTACACTTTGTATTTTGTATCTACTAAGTTTTAAATTTTATAGACTAAAGTCAGATAATGACTTCAGAAATTAAAACTTTTATTTTTTTTCACAGAAGATTCATTATCTGACTGATTTTTCATTACAAACTTCCAATTTTCTATGAAAATTTTCAAGTTTTTAAAATATTTTTCTGTGAAAATTTTAAAATAAATTCTAGACAAGGTATATATTATGTTAGAACCATTTCACACATAGTAGAAAAAACATCAAACATCTGAGCCATTCAATGAACAACAGATCCCTATGATCAATTAGAATTTTAAAATGTTATTTTATTACTTTTAAAATATCCCTTTTTTAAAAAAATGAGCATATGAATGCTTTCATACTCTAACCCCCAAATTAACTGTACTAAAGTAAGCATAGAAGAGACTCAAACCTTTGCAAACAGTTGTTCTAATAACATGTTATTAGCGGAACATTAATTTTTGACAAATTTACTATGAAGTCTCTTGCATCAGACACAGGATGATATCCATCACTAAGCTAAATGCCGTAAAATCATCTTTAAATGCAACACTAAGCCTAACCAAGTGGGAAAACATAATCTCTGGGAAGCTCATTTTATGAAGTCATTCAGGAAAGGGGAGCTGAGCTCTGGAGTAACCTCAGGACTACTGCTTCCCTGCCAGATGGAAAATCTCAGGGATCACACATTTGTTCCTGAGGGGAAGGATGCTGCCCCTTTGACAGCCTACCCATTCCACACCAACTGCATCAGCCTTGGAGGAGGTTATGGCTCCCATCCTCCCTCCAGAGGAAAGGCTGGTGCAGCAGGAAATGGGGGGAAAAAACCTCCAGGCTGTGTTTGTGCACAAGGGGCAGGCAGCAGACTGACAGGGCCTAGGCTGCTGCGGCTCCCCAGGTGGAGCAGGTGATCCCAGCAGGCACATGCACGCAGATATATCACAGAATCATGGAATGGTTGGGTTGGAAGGGACCTTGAGGACCATCTTATTCCAAACCCTCTGCCACAGGCAGGGACACCTTCCACTAGACCAGGCTGCTCTCACACATGCATGTATAAACACAGACAGAAACAAAGATCACATGTTTAATGCCGCATTTGCCTTCCCCAGAAGTGCATTTTGTTTCTTTCCTTGCTGTTGCTGCCCTTCAAAATCAGTGTAATCAGGGGGTAGCCCTTGGACTTCAGTGTGACCAATTGCAGACACTGCAAATCCAAATGCCACGTGCACCTTAGGGCCACACAATTCCCCTTGGTTCCAGTCATGACTACAGAATGACTTGACAGTAGTGGGCAGCCAAGGATTTCAAAAAGTACAATATCTGGTGCCAAATCCAAAGTTTGTATCTGGAAGTGTACACAGGCATTTGTGAGTTTCATTAGCTCAAAGCATCCTGGTCTGGTTCCTGGGCTGTAAACTCACCTGCAAGTGGAGGGCATTTGTAGCGCCACTGTAGTCTTCTGATGTATCTGATGTAAAAGAGCCTGTCTTCTGGTGCATCTGATGTAAAATAATCCTTTCTTTGTTGTTGTTCAAAGACGCAACTTCCATATGAAGCAAAGCACAGTAAATTGGGACAATTGATAAACTCACTTCAGCTGTGACAGAAGCATGATTGTAGATGTACCTTCAATCAGAAGAAATGAAACCAGAAGTTGGTCTTTAATTTTAAAAAGAAGAGAGAGAGTTATGGAGAACATGGCATTTGGCGTATAGGAGCACATTTAATGCATTCCTGATGTTAGATTTAGTCCGAAGAAAATATAAAATGTGTATAATATGTTGGACCTACCCCTGCTGACAGCTCACACTGCCTGCTGACAGATGCTGCATGAGGCAAAGGCCAAATCTGTCCCTCAGTGTTGTCCTGTAGGGTGCCCTGTATCCAAGCACACTCAGAAGTATGTACACTTCTTGTATTGGGGAAATCGAGAAGGTTCATGGCAAATTAGACTGGAACTGGACTAATGTGGATGATTAGAGGACAGAACCTGGAAATGAAGTGGGGAATTGTTATTTGAGAGGATAGATGTACCTGACGGGACCACTACTCTTTGGGGAAAAAAAAACCAAAAACTTACTTATTCATCGACAAACAAAAGCTCATTTCTGTTGGAGAGCTATGTCTTTTTTTTTTTTTTTTTTTTACTTTTAAGGTAGAAGTACCTAATCTTGTGTATTTATTAAGCAACTGTTACAGCAATTTCAGTGCAATTGCAGTTAGCAATGGGTTCCATATTAGTCCACAAACAAGGAATGGTATTTGTAAAATAGCATAGTTTAGGCTTCCTGAACTAACAAAAATTGTAGTCCAAGCCTATTATGAAGGCATGCAGGAAAGTTAATCAAATAAAGGTGGAATGTAAGTATGCCTAAACTGCAGGTTGATAAACACCATATGGGTGCTCTTACAGAGGAATAAAATTGCTTTCATTTTCTGCAGCTTAATTCTGTTTAAATTGCTGCAAACTCCAACCTCTTTATTCTGAATGAAAACACATGTCCCAGGAGTTTAACATGCTTGAACCTATGCCTGTTAACTTCACCACTTGATTATCCATAACTTTCCCAAGTCTCCCCACCCAAACTTGCTGTTAAAACAATTTATTGTTCCTACTTATACATGAAGCGTGTAAACAGGCATAGCAACATGCTCCACATCAGCTGCACTTCAGCCGTGTGGGGCCCTTCTAATGGGCACTTTTGCCCACGTTTGCAACTGTTTTAGGAAGTTAAAGTCCCAAAGGGAGGCAGAAAGGGAACCAACTGAAAATCCTCAAAGAAATGTGACCCCTTTCTACCCACTTTTTCTGAATTTCTCCCAGGGACACTGGGCCCACTTCTTTCTTTTATATGAAAAAAGATGCAAGAATGACAATGCACAAGAAGACTATGGCAGACTACAGTTTCTGTCAAGCCTTAGTAAGAATGCTGCTTTCCAGTCCTCACCAAATTCCTCAGGAAGACAAGTTACAAGTTGTTCTTTTGCACCTTACCTATAAAATGTCCTTCCCCATTCAGAGAAATACTTCTCAATATACTGTTGCTGATTTAACTTTAATGCTTGGCATTGCATCATATTTCTTACCATTTAAAAATATGAGAAGTAATAAAAAGAAAAAACAAACCAAGAAAACCAGAATAGCAATAAACACAAGCTGATTCATGGCTGAGGTACCAGTCTTTTGCCCAAACTGTCTAGCATGTGTTTGATGTACAGGATGACAAGAAACTTCTCATAACAACTATTTCACTTGTGTGCTCCTAAATAGGGCAAGAATATTCAGAAGATGTGCATCACCACTAAATAATTCACTCATTGCAGGTCTTGTTCTATGGAGCATGAAGGCAATACTGCCTTGACCTATTTTGGTGCCGACTGACATCAGATGTGGCTTCCCACCTGTGCCATGAGTGCCCCTGGCATCACACAAACCACTTCCAAGGCCACAGCCAGGCCACCTCCCTCTTCCTATATGGATGCTAATATGAATTGCCCAGAAACAGCCTGTTCACAGGCCACTACTAGCAACTGTTTATGCAGGCATCCATCCTGTGGCTCAGCTCAGACCAGAGCTGCCTGCCTGCCCTCCCTGACCCCAGGCACCAGCACTGCAGACTACTTGCAGACAAGTGGGGAGGGTGGGCTGTGAAGCTGAAACTCTCTCAGTGTGAGAGTATGTGGTTCACATACTCTCAGTGTTATATATATGTTCACATCTCTCAGTGTGAGAAGATGTGAACAGCAGGGGTAGAGACAATACTGTGTCACCACTAGAGATGCCTGTCTGTTTTGGATGTGAGCAGCCCAATTGTACAGCAACAATTTCAGTGTGTCTATGAATGACTGCTTAGAAAATAATTTAGAAGTGAATGATGAAATCTATACCTCTCTATGACTCTGGTTAATAGACAACTCCTTATTTTCATTGTTTGTAAAGAAAGTTTTACATTTTCTGTGTAATCTAGAGGATAAAAAAATCCAAAAAAATCCTACCTCCTTTGGATGAAAAAGTCTAAGCTACACGGATACTGTTGTTCCATGCATCTTCATAACTGTGTAACTGGACTATAGGTTTCCTACAAAAATAGATCTCGGATGAGAAAATCTGATTTTTTTGGAAGCTCTTGAATTATATCGAGAAAAATTTAGAATATTAGTATTACATCAAGGATTATAGAATACAAGAATTATGCCAATAAAATCCCAGAGTGATTTACCTTTTGCTAAATGATACCCTAAATTTTAATACAAACCTTGCATCTCCTAGTAATTTAGGAGATGCAATTTAGATTATTTAACATGAACATATAAAACATCTTAAACTATGCCAAGATTTTGTGAGTGATCTCAAATTCAATTTCTAAGGAGAAGCAAATATACAGGGAACTTATGCAAGAAAACATGCACACACTTTTGGAACACTCTATAACAAGAGCCTATGAGAAAAGGCAAATATGTAAAAAAGAGGAGGCAGCTGAGACAAAGCATCCAGATTTAAAAATATTTAGCTAATAATAAATATTTTTAAAAAGTGAGTTCAGATGTGTTGACTATCTTACTCTGGTATTTTTAGATATCTTTACACTTCTGATGATCTGGAAAACTTAAAAAACCTAAGATTATTTGAAAACATACTTACTAGCTACTAAATGTACACTTGCTGACTACTGTAACTGGTATATTGGGCATGCCAGGGGCAGCAGCCTCTCCCCCTCCCTCTCTGTCCACCACTATGTCAGGGCATCCTCCTGTGGACACCAGCATTGTGTTGTTTCTCACTGTACCAAACACTGTGAGATAAAAATCTCAGGAGTGTTGTGGGACACTCTTTCAGGAACATCTCTGGGAGTTATGGGCTTTATTTTGGAAGTGTCCAAAAGGGAAAAAGAACCTTGAGGCTATAAGGCTGAGAGCCAGGACTCTTAGACTGCCAGCTGTGCAAGCTGCATAGGTTGCTTAGCCTTTGTGTGCCAGATTTTTGACCTCCACAAGAAGAATATAAATGTTTCAGATCAATATTACATATTTCCTTGTTTTAATACTCATACTTCTTGAGACTCCTGAATGAGAGATGCCATATAAATACGAAAGCAGTGACAAGTGGCTTTGTCAAGCACCAGGACACAGAGAGTGGAAAACCTTTTAAAAGGCCAATGCCAAGTATGCGCACATGAGTGCATGCAGGGAAAGAAAATCTCAGTTTGCTCAAGACATCCATGTATTTCTTGAGAGTTAATGCAAATAAATGGAATTACCCATATGAATATCATGAAGCAATATAGACTGGAAACAGTTAAATGAGTCTGCTGACTCTATTTTGTGGCAGAAACATAAAATATATGCTGTTTGCATTCAAACGTCGCATCAAAAGATTAGGTGCGTAAATTTGGATTTGTAGTAGTGAAAAAATGCTTCTGGAGTACAGGAATATTAATTTACTGGTCAATCCTTCCCCAATATAGCATGTTAAAAGATTAACTTTCCTTTAGTACCTATTGAATATATGATTGAAAAAATGCTAATTTTATGCAATTTTTAACTCTTGTGTACTATGAATGACTTTGAGTGCAAAAGTACACAATCCTGTTTTACAGTCTGACATAGTATTCTCTGATGCTTTGAGCTGGTATAAGTAGTCATTTGACTACAAATTATAACACACTTGATTTTTCACATATAAAGGATAGCTTGAGATATTTTTAAGCTTTATTCAAACTGTGAGCAGTGCACATCCTGGATTAATATCTGTGGAAAACTAACTTTCGAAAAAGTCCAATGTTTTCTCACCATAAATATTCTCTTTTTTTCTTTTTTTCTGAAAACAAAATAATAGAATATGCAGTCTTGTGGTTATATGACTGTATTTCCACAGGTTTGGTATGTGTTTGTTGTTGCAGTTGTTACTTTGGAAAAAGCTAATGTGACTGACAGAGCAGAACAATATACCCTAGAATTATATATCTTTTTGTGGGCAGAAACACTGTGATGACAAAATAACAAAATTGAAATATGATACAACTTTTGAAAACATTAAAAAACCCCATTGCTCTTCTCTTTGACAAGCTTGTCAAAAAGGTGAGACTAAAACAAACCTCCAGATACTCAATATTAATAGGCAGTGATGAATAACAAAGTTCCTGCTCTCTCCTCACATGCCAGGGTGTTCTGGGGAAAGCAGCACTACTGAAGTCAATACACTGAATTCTCTTATACACTTAATACCCACTTGCTTGGTGCTTTGAAGCTAATGGAGTTATTCTGGAGTTAACTGGGTTTAACTCAGAGAAAATTGCACCCACTAGAATGAGCAGTAATACAAAAGGCTTTGGATGCCGGCCTGCATTGCTGGTCAGAGATTACTAGTGCAGCAGAAAAGGACCTCTTAGAAAACAAGAAAGACTGATGCAGAAGAAACTTGCCAATTCAAAAGAATAGAGGCACTCAGCACCACTCTCCACCAGTTCCAATCAATTTTTTCCTTGGTTCTTCACAACAGAAGTGATGTGTATGGTGTAGGATGCACAAAAGAGAGCTGCTAAAGTGGTTAGCACAGGTCTGGGATAATGGGATAATGGTTACAAGGATCAGAATTAGTTAATCATATCTAATGCCTTGAAATTATACAACCAACTGTGCTGAAAAAAAATAGATCCAGAAAATACACTTAATTGCATGTTGTTTGAAAATCTGTCCCCAAGTTAAAAGACAACATCAGTTCTAGCTTCTCACAGTAACATTGATCATTTGGTCAAAATATTTTCTATGATCTCAAACCAAGAGGGGTGCCACCAGCTATACCCTAAATTTCTTCCATGGTTACTGAGTGCATTTGCATAGTAATTGCATTTACATTACAGTATGCAAGCCCACATAAAGTGTCCCAAATAAAATTAATTCCTAAGACTTTTATATCCTTCAAATAAATGCATATTAACCAGCAAGGTGTTATCTTTCCCATACTGACTCATTTCCTTCTCCAGGAAGGATCACTATGTAACCCATTGACTTTCTCCATGACTATTGGCAACTATAAGAAAGATTTCTTGCACTAACAATAAGACAGGTGCCATGGAAATTGGGATACATTCAAGTTGCTTTATACATTTGTGGAGAATTTAATCTGTAATTACTAGTGATGGCAATTTTCTGTAGAGTGCAGGAGGAAGCGTCAGATGTGAAACCTGCTCAAGGTTTTCCCCTGTTGGGCTTTTACTTTACCTCTCCTGGACTGAAAGGAAAAAATGGGCAGTTGGTAATTTTTCAAATACGCCACATTGAGTTCATGTTAGATTCATTGCTAGCACTGCCAGCAGGGAGTACCTTTCCTTTTAATATGAACTATGAACAAAGGACACACTTTTGGTTGTGCATGTTCTTGCTTGCCAAATAACTGGTGCTGGCTGCCCAAAGTCTCTCACAAAAACAAAGACACATCATGGTCATTTAGGCCACAACGGCCATTCGAGCCATCCTAAAATTATCTCTGAAGGCTGAAGAAGCAGTTGCACTTCCTTCTCTATAGACCTTGTCTGTCAAGTTACACAAGCAGCTTTTCTCTTCTGTTTGACACCTGAATGTAACTGGTACCCTGCTACAGCTGCAGGCTGGATCCAAGTACCTGCAGATAAACCAAGAGGGATTCGTGGGCAAGCAAGGACTACAAAGGTTTTTGTTCCTCCCTGTGTCACCAGTTGGCATAGCATGTCACACATGCCAAATGACCAGAACTGGTCAGGTGGCCATGGAGGTAGACTGAGTATGATCCCAAAATGTTGACTTCACATAAGGGCTTTGGGAAGGGTTTTTAGCTGTGGAATCACCATGGGCTTTTCTATTTATTTTTATGTTTCATAAGTCAAGACTGATAGAAAAATACTTTTCATCTGGTAATGGCAGGAGACCCAGTCCATGGCTGCCACATGATGACTTGGTTCTGAACATTGTTGACTTCAAAAGTGGACAGATGTAATCCAATCAGCTGAGAAATAACCCCAGCTCTGGAGAGGAGAATGTAAAATTCAGGCTGGTTCAAGAGACAGCAGCTGACCTGCAATGAGAATGAAAGTGGGCAAATAAATCATTGTGATGTCTGCCGACTCTGACCTGACCTTCATCAATCCCAACAGACTCATTCCAGATTATTTGCAAGATGACTTACTTCTAAAAAGCCACATGGTCACATTTGCACAGTAGGAATTCACATCAGCACAATGCATTATGCAAACTCAGATACAAACCCTGTGCACAGATGCAGGGCAGGCCCTAAACTGGATACAGTCCCATTTTGGGTATGAAAACATATATGCTGCGGCAGTGCAAATGTTAACATGCACCTCTGCTACATATCTGCTGCTGAAAGGCTATTTGAACAAATCTGGATACACTAGTGCAGTGTTCTTTGTGTTGCTCAACATCACAAAAGGAGAGTTTTCTCTGGGTTTCCCTCCTTCAAGAGACAGGAAGTCTCACAGTTATCAATGCTTTCTGGCTAAAATGCAGGAGTCCTCTCTATCCTTGCTTTCCCACTGTAAAAACTTTAATAATAGTAATTAAACTAGATGAATTATGTGCCTTTTCCTCCTTCCCATGTTGTGCAAGAAGAGAACCAAAAATCTATATTAATTAGGTTATGTGGTAGGCTCATTTAATTCTCTAAAACACTCAGAATACTACGGAGAGGAGCACAATGGAAATGCCTTGGAAAATGAGATTAGATAGGTGTGATACCTGGGTGTCACTGGGATTAACAGAGTTTTTTAAATTGGGGTGGTTAAAGGAATCTGAAGTGAGACCACGGTGTGCATTCTGAGCAATTATTCAAACTGCAGTTGAGAGCTCTGCCAAAGTTTTTGATCTGTCACGCCTATGTCCTGACTTCCCACTGCTCATCCTTCGACAATTACAGAAATAAAAGCTTCTGGAGATCTCAGGACTGGGGCAGCACCATGACTTACATCAGACTGTCTGGGTAGGAGGATGGCCAACTTTCTGTTGGGACTTTGAGGCTCTGAAGATAGAGGGAGCTAAGAAATCAGAGTAAATGGTTTCATTTGTAGTGTGCTATTGACTATTTGTCCTCATCCTACTGCTTTTACAAGCACAAGTAAGGAGGGGCTGGTTGTGGGAAAGTAAGCTGTTGTGGCAATTCTAGTTGATTCTAAACTGTTTAGAGACAGAGCTTAGATTACTTTCCCAGGTCACCTTCAGAGCACCCCAGGGTTCTCCTTTGAGATTTATGACACCTCTAGGACATCCTTGATCTTTGGTTGCCAAAGTACAGGGATTATGAGACCAGATGGAGACTGTCCAGCCTCCTGTCCAGCCCAGGCTTCTCCTGGATGCTGATTTCAAAACACAGTAGAGCAGAGCATAAACCAAGACATGGAAAGCAATGCCAGAGCCTGTGGTATGAATGCAGGTTCCATTCTTGACTCCCTAGGAGAAAATCTATCTAGATGCCAGAATATTTCCAGGCATAAGAATGTTTGTGCTACCAAAATTCTCAAATGTTGTCCAGCACAGCTAACACCCCCCAGACAAGTCCCAAGCTCTGTTTAAGTGTTAACATGGTCAGAAACCATTCAAAGTATGCTGGCTGTGTGTAACCACTTGGTTTTGCAGGTAAAGGCTATTTAATGCTATGGACATAAGCCACTCTGTAGTAGCTAAGACTAGTGCTAGAGAATGACACAGGCACTATTAATCCAGCAGAGCTCAATTCATTAGCTCTAGTATAACAAGGAACAAGAAAAATAACAACAAAAGGCTTTTGTTGAGCACTTGGGCGTGTTTTGGGAGGGGCTTGCTTTCTTCTCTGATTAATTAGTGTTAACTACTTATCCTTGGCTGAATTCCTACTGAGTCACTTTAGGTATTTCAAATACACCCTGTCCAATCTACCTGCCTTTTAAAAATACCTTTTTTTTCTAAAATCTGTTCATAGTTTGGACTTCTTAGCATTGATGACATTCACATTTTGTCTTTTATTTCTTCCTAGTTTTAATACTCTGCCATATCTTCTGACTTCACTCTTTCTAGCCTTCTCTACCCTTAATTCTACCTGTACCTACAGATTGATCCATACTTACATACACTTTCATTTCCTCTTATGCTTCTTGGTTTTCCCAATTTCTTGTAATATTTTCTTCTGATTATTGTATTGCTTCCTGTAGTGGATTATTGCCTGTCACTCCTTTCATAATACCACCTTTCCATCTTGACCCCTCATTCCTTTCAACACTGATATTTTTCCTTCATTATTACAGTTATTTAATACTATAAAAGTTTGCAGAAATATTCCTTATCCTTCCCTTTGATAATAACAATAATCCTTTACCTTATCATTGTTTCTTGTGCTTTAATCAGGTCTGGCTGTAAACAGCAGTATAAAAAGAACAATAAGATGGTGATGGTATAGAAAAGTCCAAATCATAGTAATGATGTGATATATGAACACTGTGTGGTATTTAAATCTAACATGCACTCTGATAAAAATTGATCCACAAGCATTCTCTTGATTTGACCATTAGACTCCCAAAATTCCCTTTGATTTCAATATGACACCATAAGGATGGACCTTTAGGTCTATGCACAGTCCAAACAGACCTCCAGGAAGAATTTGGAGTCTGGGAAGGATGACTCATAGTAGAGGACCTTAGGTCATAAATTTCTTTACCTGTAAACATGAAGCTGCATGCATTAGAACTCAAATAACTTCTAATCACAGCCTAATCAGGGCACATCAGGGCATATTTAATTGTAACATCAATAAGGTGCTGCACACCAGGCATATCTGAAAATATGTGTTTTGTTCCTTTTCCTTTTCCTGTAAAATGCATTTGAAAGCAATAAATACTTCCTGAAATTCAGGACTATTTCCATATAAATAGTTTTTAGAGAAAGTCGTTAGGTATGAGAAATAAAGCAGACCTGTCAAGTTTCCCTGGTCAGTAGGAGCCAGATTATTGCTGTCCAGTTCATCCTGGCTGATATGAAGTCTTCTGGCACTGGAAGATGTATATTCTCTTTCATTTTTTTCAGAATAAATACTGTCCAAGCAGGATGAAGCCCGCACAGCACGAACAAAGAACATGCTATATTTAAGAGGTCATGTCTGACTTTGAACATATGGTAACGATTCTTGAAGTAAGAAATAAAATGTAATACTTGTAATATGGCATGTAATACTTTCTGTACTCCACCAAATTACCAGGGAGACAGATTGTGCTTTTCTGAGTATACTGACAAATGTCCCTCCTCATTATGATTTTACCCTTTTTGTATTACCATATTGTTATTCTTTTTCTTTTGTATTCCAGTGTGCAATTTAGATGACTGCATTCTTTGGCAACATTAAATATTTTCAGGATTGCTTAGAAAATTATCAGGTATTTATTGTTCTTCAGACAATATGAATTCATCAGTAGAAATATATACCTCAGGGACAGCCACCCATTGCATTTAGCCAAACCAGCCAACCATTCCAAAGGCAACAAAATAACATTTCTCACCAGGAATAAACTGTGACATTTCCTTCTAATGAGATTTCCAAGCTGAATCTTGTTGGCAGCCATTTTACATTTGTGATGCTAGTAATGTGAGGACCTGAATAGGAACCTGATGTTAACAATAAGTTGCTGATTTCTTTTTATAATCTTTTGCTATATGATTTTAGCACAGAAGCACACTTCCCTTGGGCTTCTTGTTGTTTGGGGCAGGGCATTTTTGTGTGGCCATAGTAGAGGTGGATCCTTAGCCAAGATGATGAACAAACAGGACCCATGAGCTCATGCCTGAAAAACAGAAAATGAGAAGGCCCACAAAGCACAACCTATGTGTATTTATTTTCACAAAGGAAGAGAAAACTGTTCTTTCTAGATGGCAGCTCCCCACACAGCTCCAACTCAGTGGCCAATGCTCCTGAAAAACCCTCTGCATCTGCAGGGACATATCTGTTGCCCCTCTACCACTGGCCTGCACCTTCCTCATGGCAGCATCACCCTTTCCCATCTTTCCCTTTGTTGTGAAGCAGCACCAGCAGGGAGAAACCATGAGATGCAGAAAAACAAGAGCCTTCCACTTTTCCAGGGATTCATCTTCTTTTCAGTGACAAAAGGAACCAGCGACTTGACTCCATATGGAAGGAAATGAGAAATGGTTACAGCTCAGGCCAGAGAAAACATGATCAGAGGAAAGATAATTCCCACCACCACAGGAAAGGTTGGGAGAATTTCTTTGGCAGGTATCAATACAGGAGAACACATCAGATGGTCAGGGTGGCCCCTCTTGGTAGTCAAAATCTATTAAACCTTTGCACATCTCCCCAAACCTGGGAAAGGAGGAGGTCTCAGCAGGCAATTAATTGAGAGAGGAAGTGGGACTCAAATTGTGTGGTTTCTTTTTTTATTTCAAATGAAGAAACCTAATTAAAATTATAGGAATTTCCTGGGGAAATTCTCAGCCTTTTCATTTTTTTAAGAGCCTTTGTATTACAAAAGGTGTTTGAAGTCCTTGAATTTTTACCCTTTAGCCACCTTTAATCTAATTCATAATCTCTTAATAGCCTTAATTGAGTTCTGAACACTTTAAATTATTAAACATCTTTGGGGGATTATGATTTCTATTTCTGATTATACAAAATAGTATCAATTGCCCAACAACATCCCCTCCCCCTCATTTATGTCAAATAAAACTACCAGTGATGTAAGGCATGTGAGGCCAGGATATTTGCATTTGAAACACTTTAAAAGACTTGTGCTTTCAAGCAGGTTGAAGAAGATGACTGGTAAAGAAATGAGGGAACAACAAGATCGAAATGTAGGCCCTAAGTCATTGGAGGCTCATTGTCTTTTTGTCACCTTTGCTGTACAGGTAGGGGTTACCCCTGGAGCAAGCAGTGGCCAGTAGCCAGGGGACAGTGGGCCATGCAGACCACCAAGGCACAGGCAAGAGAGCCACCTACTTTTCTCAGCTGGGATGGGCCTTCTTCCCATCCCCATGCCTCTCAAAATCCCTATGCTCCCACTGCCAGGGACAACTGCTCAGATTTAGACCCTAGTCTAAATCAGCTTGGATCTTCAACTGCAACAAAGCCCCTTTGCTCCTCTAAACTTTCTTATCTGCCCCATGTCTGCCCTTCTCAGAGGCTTATTACTTTACTGTGCCTCTGATCATGAACCTTCCTCTTCCTCCTTTGCTTGCCCATGGCCCCTGGAACCAAGGCTATTTGTTATTTCCCTCCCCCTAAATGTCTTCCCCCCTTCCCCTTGGAAGATGCCAGCCCTGGCTGGGGCAGCAGCCCTCGCCCTGCTGAGGCACCAGGGCGGGCACCATTCTGAAGGCAAAAAGGCTCTGGGGAGCAGAGCACTGACAGCTCCTCCCCATAAGGAGAAGAGCAACTTGTTTTACACCTTGCTGCAAGCTGTGGAATAAAATACTCTCTAGAATGCAGATATAGCATCCAAAGCAGAGATTTGCAGCCTGAGCTAGTATAAGTGGAAAAGCTCAATTCTTATCAATTAAAGTGTTATTTGCAAAAAATAAGGAATTTATTTGCTATCAAAAGACAAACAAACTTTATTAATGTGAATAAAGTATTAGCTTTTTTCCACTTTGCTTGCTGTTTTGTTTTTTTAAAATTTTACTTCAACTGTTTTTATTAGACTTTAGCTTTAATTACTGTTAATTTGCCTCCACTTGTTTTCATCTCCCACCTAAGAAATAGCTTTAATATCCACCACCAGAAACAAAATCTTTTGAGAGCTAAATTTGTTTCCCTAACTTCATGGCAAGATTTCAAATTATCACTTCTGACCATCTTGCATGTTTTCTAGACACCCTAGCAGAAAAGTGCATGAAGTTTCTGAGGAACCCACAGCTGTGCTTGTAACTCATCACTGATACCCATTGTAGAGTCTGGCTTTATATATATAAAACAAATGACTATTCAGTGTATTATTCTAACTAGTTTTAGAACCCGGATCTAGCTGCCACCATTTTTCAGGATGAGCAGTGCTCTACTTCAGTTGAACTATTGATTAAATATGCACAAAAAGTACATTATTAGATAGACTTGAACTATTTACTGGTATTATTTTCAATCTGTATTGCTGTAGCAGCTATGATTGCCAGCTGAGCTCTAGGGAGGTTGTTTTTTTGATAATGTACCATGACAGAAAAGCAGTATCCTCTGTGAGCTTGCAGTCTGAGGTGCTAATCCAGGAGGTATGTGTGCTCAAACTTATCTGCTGAAGCTGTCCATCCATATCCATGGCTGCTCAGAGAATAGATATCTAAGAATACATGTAGTTTTATACTTCTGAGTTCAGACTTACAGCTCAATTTTAAACTTATTCCTGTTATTTTTATTTTTCTTTTCATATTGAATTTTATTGTGTAGTTACTTTTACATTTACTACCTAATAAATGCTTTCCTAACAAGAACATGTATATTTAGACATATTTTTAAACATAATAAGTTTTTATGCACTATACGGATCAGAGTAATTCTAAAAGATGAGTTAAGACATAATTCTGTAGTTCAGTGTCTCTGCAGGAGACTGTCCCATGTGCTTTACGTAAAAGGCCTGACTCATACAAGTGTGATAGCAAGATGAAGGCCACTAAACTGAAAGATGAAAACAGCCAAAAGACGTTGGTTAAGCCATTTTGGCTGAAACACTTTAGTTTTAGAAGGTCATAATAAAAAGTCATTCAGCTCTCCTTCTAGAAAGAGAACAATAATAAAATCAGACAGCAATAAATTTAGAGCAAATTAAAAAAAAAAAACCAAAACAACTTTTATGTAGCACATGTCCTGACTATAGAATTCATTGCTGTAATAGGTCACCAAGTTAAATACCATGGATGGGTAATTTTATCATTACTCCTGAGCCAAGTCCTCACTACCACAGCCAAGCCAACAATCCTCAGTGAAACTGAAACAAAATCTAAGTAAAATAGTAGGATTTACCCCACTATTTATGATATGGCTATGCTCTGTGAGAAGAACAATAAAGGTAATTAGATTCCATGCTCAGCACTTCATTTGTTTACTGAAGTGGAAGAGTGAACTCCTTTTTACCACCCCATAATTTCATAAAACCTCCATAAAGGGGCTTTAAAAGTAATAGATACTGACCATGGGGACAGTCCTAGGTCACAGATGCTTTAGTGAAAAACTTGCTGTAGCTACAAATTATGCTGGCAAGCTCTAGGAATCCCAGGGCATGCATAATTATGAATTATAGGACTACATACATATTTACTGAGAACCTACTTCCCCTGTCCTCACCTACAAAGTACTTTTCCGCCCAATGAGAATTACATGATGACGTTATAAATTACATGCCAGGCTTCAGTCTGATCTTGCATATTTATACTGTTAAACCTTTCAAACTACTGGTTTCTAATTAAAGTTATGACATGCTCTTTCAACAACAATAGCTCAGTATATAAGAATCCTGCATACCTTTCAAACCTTTCACAAAGAAAAAAGTCAAGCCTTAGTGTGCAAGTGAGTTTATTGTTTCTGTGGCTTTAAGTAACACAACCTCTTTAGAAGCAGACGGCCCCGTCAGGGTGCTGGCAGGAATGCGACACAAGAGACACGAGTCTAGAGCTAAATTCGAGGAAAATTACAGTGTGCAAGCCCCAGTTTTCAGTAAAAAGAAGATTCTTCTCAAAGATAAACATGTACAACCTTTAAAGTGAAAGCCAAGTCTACCTAACACTGGTGGGGAAGCTCTTCCTGGGTCTCCAGGGAGAGGTGTTACAACCCTATGGGTGCTTTACTGCCCCTCATCACTACTACTTCAGCTCACATATCAAAGTGGGAAAGCTTCTGGCGTTACCCATATAGCACAAAGGAATTGATTCCTTTGCTATTACCTCTTCAGGGCTGAGGGAATCCTCTTTATTCCTCACATACAGATATTAAATGTCAGTATCAGTAGCCAACACTGTCAGAGGGAACATCTCGATGGTTTTTGCCTCAGCCTTGGCAGGAGAAGCAGGGTGAATGCAAATGCAGGCAAAGCCATACACTGGCCAACTTACCAGCAGGAAAATAACCTTTAGCACTATCCTCTGCCTGAAGCTCTAGAGGGAGATGCCACCTACTCAGAGCAGAGGCTTCTAGGAAGGGTGCCAGAAAAGGGTGCCACAGCCATCCTAGAAGGAATCCTTCTGCACTTGGGAAGGGTTCCTACTAAAAGACACTGTGCCACAGGGCCCACGAGATTTGCCTTTTTTGGGGTGACTTCCAGGATGATGCATCCTGGGGAGACAGAATGAGGAGAAAATGAACAGCTCCAGCAATGACGACCCGCTTCAGGGATGGTGGATTTTCACACCTGCAGCCTCCATACGTTCGTGGTGCAATCCAGAGGACAGGGAGGACAAGACGAGCACCGGCGGTGCTCTCTCCGTGTCGTAGTCGCCAGGCTCCTTACCCCCATTGTGCCAGGCTGACTTCGCTCCAGTTTGCCCCACTGCCGTACCCTCGGAGTGAGGTGGGCAAACAACAAGGAGCAGCTCCTCTCCTCTCCCCCCCTGCCCGGGCCACCCGCAGACCGCGGGCAAATGCCGCCACCCCATCGGTGCTGCTGGCACGGCTCCCTCGGGGCGCCCGGCGACACCGCCCATCACTGCCGTTTCACTCTCTCTTGCTCTCTCTCTTTCAAGAAAAAAAAAAAAAAATTAAAAAATTACTTTTCCCGCCCACGCAGCGATGCTTAATTCAGGGGAAATAAAATCCAACAAACCCACACCCCAAGCGCCAGCTCGGTGCCGCTGGCTGCGCTCCCCCGCAGGCTCCCCCGCTGCCCGGCCCGCCGGGAGCAGGTGCTCGGCGCTGCCGCCGCACCAGACCCCCATCCCGCCGGCGGCGGCACCTTGCGAGTCATCCCGGCTTCCCCCCCACGCCCCAGGCGGCCGTCGGGTGTCGCTTCCCATTTCACTTGGAGATATTTTCGGGTAGCAGGAGCCGCCTCGTCATTTCCGCCAGGAGAAAAAGGCACCGGCGCAGCAGCCGCGGCCGCGGAGAGCCGCGGGAGCCGCCGGGCACCCGAACGGGCAGAGTCAGGCCAGTGCCTCGCTCGCCGCCGCCCAGGACCGAACTCTCGGCGGGGCCGGGAGCCGCCAACGC
>JBBMKD010000001.1:101174185-101204594 GCA_037834095.1 Argya squamiceps
GAGGGCTCCTCCGGCCGGGCCGGGGGCTCCCCCCGTCAGGCGGTGGCCGTCCCCCTCTCCCCGGGGGCTGCACTTCAAGATCCGTGATTGAAGGGAGCACGAACAGTCTGGGCTCTGTGCTGAATGTGGTTGTTCCGCCGCTGCGCTTCTCCCGCTCGCTCACCTGTCCTCCCCTCGAATAAACGCTGATGGGAATAAAATTTGGACGTTTTGGAAATGCTTTTCTTTTATTCTGTGTGCATGCCATTCTGACATGGCTTTAATGCTGTAATGTGAAAAGGTGTTTTGTTGTGTGGTTCTTCTGTGTGTGGGTTTGTTTTTTTTTTTCATATTACCTTTAAGTTGGGCTGCAGCTGTGTTTTGAATAAATCACCATCTAGTGTTATATATCTTTTTATAAAGATAGAATGACCAGACGGGTACAAGTTTTGAACAACTGCTACATTGTGAGAGTTCTTTATAACATGCTATGTGCTACCAATGTGACAGTTTCATCATCCTTAAAATTTCAGGCATATAGCATATGTTTTCAGTTATTCAATCCTGGCATTTATAGCTGGCGAGTTATAATTGTATTTAGTAACATACATAGTTTAGTAGCTTCAGAAGTATTCTCACTCTATAGAATAATAATCAAAAAGAATGATGTAATATTTCATACCCTGAGAAATAAGTAAATATTAATAAAAAACTTGAAGGAGCTACAGATGATCAGTATTAAGAGCAAACGATTTTCAACTTCAAAATATTTTTTGCAGCAATTTAGCTTCTGACATTTTTACTTTAAAATAAAAATACTCTGTAGAACTTTTTTCTAATCAGTGTCTGAGATACCTTCCCCATAATTTAGGGAATGCATAAAAATAATGAATTTGCAGATAATGCATTTTTAACACACCTGAAAATGTAATACATCAAATACTTTTCATACATGACAGGTGAAGTGCATTGTATACTCTGCTTTTGTATTACATTATTATAAAATCAGTAATTTGAAAAGAACGCGCTAAATGGTGCCATTAGAAATTGTGCTGCTGGATAAGGGTTCGTAGTTAGAAACCTGTGACTAGACTCAGAGCTGTAAATCTTCTAGAAAAAATCGTGTAAACTTCACAAAAAAAAAGTTATTGCAGTCGTGCTCACTTTCTGGAATATGAAGCCTGCTTTTTAGTGTGTAACCTGTTTTTCTTGGCTGAAATGTTTGATTGTTTCTCTGGAGGACTTTCATTTTTACAGAGTGAACGCATATATATGTTGCTTCATGCTTCCATTTCTTCATTTTGTATTCTGTGTAGCATGTGAATCTTCACTTAGGTGGTGCAAGGAGATAAAGCACCTGCCCGTGACTAGCACTCTTGGAGGAAAACCACCTAGGTAGCCACTCTAGTTTCAAAAGCTGAGCCTGGAAACGAGTATGACCAGTAGCTGGGGGCAGGTTTGCTCCTGCCTGATGGGTCACACCTTGCTGAGTTTGAAGGAAGGATGGTGGTGGATAAGGGCAAATGGTCTTTGCTGCAACAACTTTGTTTTCCTTACTTTTAATGTGTAGTGTTGCAAACATTGGTATTGAAATCCATATGAAAAGATGTTCTTCTAATGCTTTAAATGCATTGTTTCCTGCAAATTCTGTTTCTGAAATCCCCAAAATAGCTCATTTGTGTTTTAAGAGGTACCCAGGACAGTTTGATGAGTAAAACATGAATGTGTCTGTCATGAAAAGTTTGGGAGGAGTACAGTAGTGGTCTTCGCATTAGCAGCAGTCAAGTCTTGCTTGCATAGATTACATTAAACTTCAAAATGTGAGAATATTTTGCTGACTTACTGGGGGTTATTTTACTGAATTATAAATACTGAACTTGGTTTTAGCCTCTTCCTTGAAATGGTTGCTGTGTCATTTGCCTGCTCAGGGCAGCTCTGTAAAGAGAATTCTTCCAAATAGATTTTGATGTTCAAAGCAAAATCTTTCCTGAAAAAGGAAAATCCTACTGTTCACCACTGTTTACAGTTATCTGAAAGTAAGGGGAAATGAAACACTTTGGATTTTATTGCCCTCAGTGTTTTTGTGATGGTCTTGTTGGTATGACCTGAACACTTGCAGTAAAAGGCCTCATCTGGAATTCTTTATTTAGGCAGAAGAACCATTACCTCGGTGGCATTTTGCTCAGAGCAGTGATAAAGCATTGGGCCTGAAATTACAAGACGTGGGAAATGAACATGGGGAAAGTATTTCCACTCAAAGGGGTTAGATAAAAGTGCCAGGCTCTGGACTGGATATATTTTGTAGGGAACAGGCTCAAGACTGAGTATTCATGGAATAAATGCAGTTTCTTCAGTATCTTGTCAGTTTTTAATTCCTTGACATACATATTGTCTGTGGATCCCTGTAATGGCCTAATGCCAATGCTGCTGAGCTACACAGTTGTACCTGGAATTGGTTATACACATAAGTAACTATCTAAATTTTGATTGTGGAAATGTGTACAATAAGAAGTTGTGGACCAAAGTACCTGTTAAAACTTTGCACATGAAAGGGAAAAAGTGAGGGGAGCCTATGTCAGCATATGATTTTTCTAGGGTTTAAAATGAACCTAGAAGAGTAACTGTCATAGAGCTGGAAAAAGCATAGATGGATTAGCTCATCTCTCCCACAGGATGGCATATTGTACATGGAGGATAAAATGGGTATTTAAATTGATTCAAACAATGTATTATTGTGCTTTGCATATATTTAGCACTAATTTTAAAGGTCCTGTATGGATTAGTGAGATTAAAGTGTGTCAGCCACCTCCTCTGCCTCCCCTCTGGAGGACCTGTGTGGATTCCACCGCCGCGTCTCAAGGCGTTGACACATTACGTAGGCAAGCGTCGTTGAACGTCATGGCTTTCACTCACTCAGGAGGGAAACATGCCAGATGTGTTTCAGATTTCTGAGGCTCTGAGAAGGCTTAAAGACACTCAAGTTACTTAGCAAACATTAGGTTGTTTTTAACTGAGTCTTGTAATCTAACTTCTTTGGTCTGAGGTTATGGATGATTGCTATATTTTGATAAGGGCTTGCTGCTTTTAACAATATTATAATTTTAATTCAGTACCAATCTCTCAGTGGCAGAATCTGTTCCAAAAGGTAATCCACATGAACAAAAATCAATATTACTTTATCAAACAAAACTTAAATATTTATTTCTTGCTTGCTGAATGACAGCTCACGGGACTTATATGAGGCTCATACAGCTTAAACTGTTGTATGGATAGTCATACTCAAGGAGCCGACATCTAAGGCATGGGGTTACCTTTAAAGGCTTCTAATGCTAAGGATTAGGGGCTTTTTACTTCTATAAAGTCTACTCTACCAGAGTTTAGAAGGATGCAAATACTTAGAAGGACTGGGAGGAGAGAAGTGGAAATATTATGAATGTGCCAGCAAAGTGAAAGCAGAATACAAAAGTTCTCCATCTGTATGATTGAATATTGCATAGGTTTGAGAACTGTTCCTGTCTGCTCTTTGTGTGCTGAAGTTCATGTCCATTTTCAGTGGCATGTCTGTTTGCAGAGTCATCACGGGCTGCCAACAACTGTGCTCCACTTGGTCTAGTGGGAATTACGTGTTATTCATCAAGAAAATTCAACGGTTTGTGGGAATGCTCTGACACTAAATACTCCAGTACTTAATGATGATTTAAAAAAAGTATTGCCATGGGGATCCTCCTACTCCTGTTCGTGCGTATGCAGAGCCCTAGGACTGCTGTGGCAGCGCCCAGGTTCTGCTGCAGTTCCTGAACCATTAGTTAGCAACAGGGAAGCTCATCAGTGAAGTCACAAATTCTCTCACAGCACTGGGATCTGGCAAATCAGTTTAGGCCTTAAAAAAAGTAGGGGTGAATCCTGTGTTCAGGGTCACTGTTAGACCAACCTCATTTTTGGCCATGGCTTTCTCTAAAGACTGACATGGACTGAGTTTAGGGGGGAGCTTTTTCTGGAGTGTAGGATGGACTACAGTGCTGCATACAAAGGCATGTGAGCACCCACTTCATGGTAAAGAGGAGGTGTGCTTTCACAAAGGGCTTATTTTTTTTAGGGCTTTCAATTTTGTCCATAATTTTTAGTTTTTCTTCTAGTGGTCTATTAAATTAAAGCTTCTTGCTTATGGTACTTCCCTTCACATTGATTTTGGCAGGGCCCTTAAAAATTGTGACTGTTAGAAATAATATAGTTATTTCTAAAATAGTTGTCTCAGGGAGAAAAAAGCTGGATGAGAGTAGGAAAAACACTTGGATTCTGAAACTTAGATTCCTTGTTAAGTGTGTGTAGGTGACTGATGAGCGTCAGAATAGTCATCAACTTAATAGTCATTGCTAAGTGCCATATGTGGAATAGATCAGGCGTTTTACAATTTGTCAGCATTAAAACACTATTTTCTTTCTCCAATGCAAAGCAAACTGAGATTCTGCCGTATCGGAGGGTACATGTAGTACCCCATTAGCTTTGAAGTGATGCTATTAAATGGATTTATGACTTTTACACTAATGTCTAGCAAAAAAAAAAACTGTAGAAAAATATGAAGTAATGCTGGAGTTTAATTTTGATGAACACACCTCTTTAATTTATAGATAGTTACTCTGCAAGAATGTAATAAGAATTTTAGTCAGATAAGGTGGGGGGACTTTCTGGAGAGAGGATTTTATGCAAAGAAAGGTAGTCAAGAGTCAAACTGTGCTATTCCAAACTTTAGTTTTAAGGACTCCAGCTTTAAAACTGAATTGAAAGCAGTGCTGGAAGATCTCTCTCTCTAGTTTGTTTATTTTTCTTGTGGATCTCTCACTTTTTGCTTGCCCTTCTGACATTAGGAGTTTTAGCAGTATCAATGGCTACCACATCAATCATGCTGATGTGTTTTAGAGCATCTTTGTTTGTGATTAGAAAACCTCTCCTGTCATTGTTTATCAGCAGAAAATGAAACTGCAGTTGCAACTGGGATGTGTCAAAGCCTAACAGCCGAGTGTTGCCATAGCAAGGCGATCTTACATAAGCAGCCATTCTGCAAATAATTCGTGCAGCCAAAATTTAAGCATAACATCAGAATTCATTTCTAAATTTATGATCTTTTTAGGAGGGAGCTTTCCTAGATGAGGTCATCTCAGTTGCTGCTGAAATTGATGTGCTTAGTTGTGAAGCTCTTTTAGCCCTGCCCATTTACACCTTTATTTTGTTTGAACATATTGTTCTATTTCTGAAACATCTGTTAATTTAAATATGGCCTCACAATATGTTTTCTCAAGTGGTTTTTTGCAACAGTTCGGTAAAGCTCTGTATTTTGATCTTATTCAAATTTATTTGCACAGTGAAGTGTTAAACCAAGCAATTAATAAATGCCTTTTCTGGTTAATGGGTGTCAAGAATTTTGCAAGGCAGCAATTTAGACCAGATCACTTTTCAGATGAGAGGATTGAAATATATATAAATATATATATATATATGTCTTTGCAAGTAGTTGGCTTTAAGCACTCCAACAATAATAACCCAGGCAGTTTTATCTTCCAAACCTGAAATGGACAAATTTCTGTCTGATCTGCAGAAGTATAGATAACCATTTAATCTCAGTTAAGTTGTTGTAGTTTTTGATTGTACTGTATTTCCCAGAGTCAAGCAGTAATGTTTATTACCATTTTCCAGAGGAATAAGAAGCTGTTTCCTGAGAAATTTCTCCCTGTATAGGCTTGTATGCATGTATGTAGGTATGCAACAAGTAGAAAGAGCTAATTCTTCAAGGCTTCCATTCTGTGTGACTGCTTTTTTTTCTAAGAAGTTACAATATCCTCATTAAATCATAACTGCATTAACCTGTAGCAAGCACTTACCTTCATCAGGATAACACCTTTAGATTTTTAGATCCAAATAAAGCAAAACTGTACTTTCACACTTTCTGCTTAAATTATTTACTTAATGAATACTTTAAACCTTCAGTTTAGAAGCTGAATAGTTACCAAGACAAATGCTGAAGAATAAGAGTTCCCAAATACCTTATGAAAAAATCCTGTCTGGAAGCACCATGTTGGGAAATTCTGAAAGGCCACATTTTCTTCATTGATCCCTTACAGCTTTTCAAATGCATTTGCTTCCCCTAAAAAGATGAAGTAAGGACATGGAGATGAGTTGTACTTTTTCAGAAGAAAAATTTTGGGAGCCCAATATTAGTCTCATGTTATAGGAAAGCTACTGCAACACGAACCTGCTCAGAGCACTGTCAATTTCTTGATATGAGACAGGCCTAGCAGGGCCATTCCTCTTCAATTTAAAAGAGCTGACTGTCCAAGAGCAAGCATCTGCTGCTGCTCATGATGTTCCTTTCCTGCAGCTGAAGGATGAAGGGCTGGAAGACACAGATCCATGGGTCTGGAGCAGCCAAGATCTGGAGTGCTTAGTGCACATCCACTTATATACACATTTTTGCCCTCCTTGTGTATGGGGTTCAGCAGATACTTGGGAGACAAAATAAATTTTTCTCTGAGGTTTTCAGTGCAGACATTTCTCTTATGCAAAGGGAGTCCAGTGCTGCCTATAGCAAGTCATTTCATAGTACTGGAGGCTTAAAAATCTACCCTATTTTGTGCTACTTATCTGCCAGATAATATTATCTTGAAGAAAATAGCTGTGGATGTCATCTTGTAAGATGGTTGACATTTCCAGCTTATCCTTTAAGTAGAAATTTAGGGCACTTGGTACCTCATGTGAAGTGGCTAGAACAGTAATTTCAAAGTGTTTGGCCTTACATGATTAACATCTGCTACAGTACCATATGGTGGGAATTTCCAAGTAAACTGTTAATTAATATTGGAGTGCATCAGAGTAAGCCTTAATTAGGCTATGTTCAACTGAAGTGTATTATTTTAATGTAGTCAGATGCAAAGTGCTGTACTTTTGTATTGATACCTTTTTCTGTTGTGTGAAGAGGAGGGGAAAATGTTGATGAGAATTATTTGAGCCTTTAAACTGAAGTTCAAGTAGCTTTTAAAATAAATGGTTTAGAACTTGCATCAGCCTTGAGCATCCATTGATTTAAGTGGAACAGGGTCTGTATTTGGTGATGTTGAGCTGTGCTTTGTGAATGCCCTGGTGACTCCTCTGCCAGGATTTTACTGGTGTGGGTGGCCAGAGGGTGTCCAGTGGAACTGCACAAGCCATTTTCACAGATCTTCAGACATTGCTGATGGGGCTGTGCCTGTGCCACTTGGTCTGGTGGCACTGGTGCAATGATACCTTCCTCTGTGAGCTGGCCAGAACAGTCTGGAGGAGTGTTGGGGTGGCAGCTAAGGTTGTCCATGAGCGTGGGTGATGCTGGGACCTCTCCTTGGCCTGTTCTACTTGGAAGGATGAGCATACCCATGTGTAGAGCTGAGCAGCTGGCAGGCTCACCTCTCAGGGGCTCTTTCTTCCCACAGAGAATGACTGTCAGCCGTAAAGAAATTGATAACATTACTGGTTTTGTTAAAGTGTAGAATTTATTTTTAGTTTGGCCAGATCCACCAGTTGCCAGTAGCTATAGCTATAAACGACCTATTTTTGAATAGGTATTTTTCCCTGCTTTCTCATCCTTCTTTCTCTCCTTTCTCTCCTGATAATCTTCACATCAATAAGAAGGTGAAGAAATCCTTCCTCTCCATATTGAGGCCAGGTAAATATAGGTGAGATGTGCCAGTGTTGTCTGAGTAGTTCACTAGATGGCATTCTTCCCTCTGAGTCAACGCTGACACCCTTCATGGGAATGACAAGAGAACTTAGTCATTTTACTGAGATGCCAACCTGAAATCTTGACCAGATGTGGTTGCTGAAGGCTTGCTTCAGTGGGAGAATTAGCTGTGACATGCTAATTAAATTCCATGTTAATAATTAAAATCTTTGTAACTGGATTCCCCTCATAGATATCCATTACTGACATGCGCCTCGCTTACTTTCTTTAATTGCTTTGTAGTTTTGTTGGTTACTTTTGCATAGTTGATAGTTTGATTCACAAGGTGCAATGCTGTTGTCCTTGTCTTGTTTCAGATCTTTCTGTGTGAAGAAATATTGGTAGAGGGATCTGTTGAACACAAAGTAGAAGTTTCTCTCTAAAAAAACCAGCTTAGGTTGTGTACACTCAACAGTTGTGAACCTGCACTTGTCTTGCTTTGTGTACACCTTTTAAACACCAATCAAGTAACAATTTTCTTCTTGCTTAGTTTGAGTGAAGTGTGACTGGAGGCTTTTTTGTGAAATATCCAAGACATATCTTCTTGAGTGTTCAGCATTGGCCGACTTCTGGCTGTCTTGTGTATTGTTGCTTTATCATCATGGATAGAGCCACGTGCCCTTTGTCTCCATTTCTCTTCAGAGATCAAGAATGGCTCTTTTTGGTAGACTTTATTTTATTAGAGCTAATATGAAAAGAACCCAAACCAAATATTTAGTGTGTTTATATTTTGGTAGTCCACTTCTACTTGTTTCCAAAATTTTCTGTAAATGCCGGATGACAGAATTGTTCTTACTGCTTTTCAAGTGGTATCAAGTATTTCAAATGTTTCAGTCTTCAAATATTTTCAAATGAAAATATATGCTAGTTTAACCTAGACTGTGGAGGCTTAACGTTTCTTAATTTTCTTTTAATGTTTTTGATGTAGTATTGAGTATTGTGCCCCACAAGTCCTCTTGAAAATGACACAAGTCTGTAATTTCACTGTTGGATCCTGGACTTCAAAAGCAGATGTAGTTTTTGCTGTTTCAATCATTATTTCATTGTATGCTTTAAACTGTCCAGATCTTAGCTGTTTAATACAGTCTGGGGTCAAAAACCTATTTCTGGAGTCCTGATAACTGAATCCAAGAGCACAGTGTAGTGTGAATAATTTGTCATGCTCTGCATGTGGATTTGACAGAGGTTCAGCCTGCAAGTGTAATCATTGCACATAAAAAAAATTCCATGTAAGTGTCAATTTGAACATTTGAAGGACATAGGACAGATTATCATTAGAAAAATAAGACAAGTCTATGACAGGACTCCTCGAGAGCAAGTGAAGTCATTTTTGAAAAGAACTGAAGTTCATAGCCTTCAAAAGACTGTTTTAATTATGGTGCTTTAGCAAACTTCGTTACTGAGAGAGCATTTGAATTCCTAATGAGTTTTGTTGAAGCTACTATTTGCAACTATAGAAACTATAATGTTGTATAAATAAACACGAAGCTTCTGTATTTCCTATGATTACCATATTTTCTTGTTGGTTTGATAGGATTTTTTTGGATGTGCTTTTTGTTGTTGTGGGGATTTTTTTTATAAATTTGATTTGGTATTCCTGACAACTACCTCGGCATGGATAAGACAGCTGAAGAGTAGTGGCAATGAAGAAGTGGTAGCCATCTCACAGAATCATAGAATTGTTGGGGTTGGAAGGGACCTCTGGAGATAATCCTATCCAACCCCCCCTGCCAAGGCAGGGTCACCTAGAACAGGTGACACAGGAATGTGTCCAGCTGGGTTTTGGATGTCTCCACAGTGGGAGTCTATACAACTTCCTTGGGCAGCCTGTTCCAGTGCTCTGCCACCAACAATGTAAAGAAGTTTTTCCTCATGTTAAGGTGGAACTTCCTGTGTTTTAGTTTATGAGCATTACTTCTTGTCCTGTTGCTGGGCACCATTGAAAACAGTCTGGCACCATTTTCTTGGCCCCCATCTCCCTTATGGAAATGTCAGTATTTAAAAATGATCTTGACAGTTTACCAGTGCAAGGTCTTGGGCAAAACCAAAACAAGACAAAAATCAGTTTTCTGTGAAAATCTGATTTACTGGATAGTATTTGCTAGATGAACAAAAGATTAAATCTATTGCAGAGGTCTAAAGGTAGTTTCTTTTCAGTTACTAAAATTCTACAGTTAGTTTACAAGGAGCTCACCAATGTTTTGGTTGATCTGTCTTGGACAGTAAACCCCTTTCCTGTTATTTATTTGGGCATCTAGTTTCTCTCTTGCATCCTATCTGTTGTTGCTCAGCTCACTGTAAGCTGAACTATCCAATTATGAAGTGGAGGTAACTCATGCTAATGAGCTATGAATGAGTAAACCTGAACAGACTGGGCAATTAATGCCTGCTTGTGGTGGCTGCCTCTGTTAGCAGACTGTAGGGTTTCATGGGTGTTCCTGACACTGTTCCCTTCCAAATTGAGGTGCTGTGATGTGCTGTAGGTGACTGCCTGGGCATCCAGCTGCTGTGACTGTGGGACAGAGGCTGGAGTCTGCAGAATATAGCATGTTCTGAATGTTTTTCACGTCTGCAGATCTGAGCAAATTCCTCTTTAGAGGAGTGAGTGATCTGTGTAATAGAATAACTGAAAATAGAACTTCGGAATATGGCAGGTCCCTTCAAAATCCCAAAAATTAATTAAAGTTTGTTTTCTAGTTCAAGAGAAGCGAAAGCTGAATACAAACTTCACTGCTCAGTCCAACATTAAAAAATATTTAAAAGAGCTTTGCTTTACAACATGTTTGGTTTTCAATTGACAGTATATTGTAATTTGTTGTGGGTGACATTTTAGATTCAAAGGGAAAAATCTTATAACTCTTCATCTGCGCATGTACAAAGTCAGGCAGAATTAAAAAACACCTAGAAATTGTAATATTGTCATTTCAGTAGATTTTCCCTCTTTGTTTGTGGTCAGCAGTGTGGTGTAGGTAATTGACTTTACCCTGAGAATCAAAATTGTAAACCCTAGGCCTTTACCCTCTTGTTTCGTGCTCTCAAATACTATGAGGAGTTTCCTGCAGAATACTGTTTTGATAAATCTTACTAAATCAAACTTCAAAAATTACAATGAGACCTCTGAAGGCAAAAATTGATGTGTATTGGGGTTTAGATGAATCCATGGTAAAATTGTTTATAAAATTAAAAATGTATCTAATTTTCTTTTGAGGAGTCTTTGAAAGCATTATAGCAGGTCACAAACTTGGAACTCAAAGTTTTTGAGTTCAAAGTATCTCAGTAATATCAAATGTTAGGGCTGTACTCACTCGAAGGAAAGTGGCTTCCAGATTACAGTAATTCAGAAATTGGCAAACAGAAGTAGCTTTTTGATTGGCATGATTTTGGTATTTAAATCTCAAGAGGCAATTTTTAAAATTTTTGTTCATTTGCTCTTGCTTGTTGTTTTTTCTTTTGTTGTTGTTGTTTGATGCTCACTGTTTTAGGATTTTTTTCACTGTGGAACTGCTCAAAATAATAAATAGTTTAATGGTGAAATTACGCCATGAGTGTTGAGAAGAATAAATCCTTGTAGCTTCTATAGAAGAACACACCCTTCTTGAGTGGAATCAAGCATGCTAAGAACAATTGACTTGAACTTTTGATGAGTTCTTAGATGTGCTTCTTTTAAAGTTATTATTGTATGACAGATGGTGTGTGAGCTAGCTAGGAATTCAGAGAGGTTGGATATGGTCAGGTATAAAGAATTGTCTGCCTGATTGGTTTTTTGGGGATTTTTTTTACCTTTTTTTTTTCTTCCCTTAATGACTTTTTGCTGTGACATATGTGACTTAATTTTTGTGTTTGCTCTGTGCACTCTAATCCAATTGCTTTGTTTAGTCGAATGAGTGTTTTTTGTTTTGTTCTTAATTTTAGCTATTGGTTTTTGCATTAAATGTGCATATTTAATTAGGATATGTTAATAAAGATTAGATTCTCACAATGGGATGTGTGCCAGCTCATGAAATGAAGTCACGCTTGTCAGGAGATAGTAAATAATATGCTTACGAAGGTTTAAAAGATGTCTTGCAAAACATTAGCCCCTGTAATGAGTGCAAAGTGGTAACAGAACATAAATATCAATTGTTTTTCTCCAGTGGATCCATTTGAATATGAGTTTTCTTAATTTGAATTAGATTTTCTTTTACCACTTTAATGAAACAAGCAAGAAGGGATGTTTGTCTTTTCAGAAACCAGTTTCCCATCCTAGAACAATGGCTTGTTTTGAATTGAAGGGGAACAATCCAGCATTCATGCAAAATCTTGTAATCTCTGTTCACAAAACCACTTTAAGAAATAAGAAACTGCTGTCCAGCGAATCTCCATTTAGCTGCAAGGATGTGTTGTCTTGGATTCCCAGCTTTGCTTCCAGGACTGTCTATATTTTTTTTCTTCATTTTACCCAGAATCTTTTAATAATCGTGGGTATAAGAGCTGGAAGCTGAAGATTCCCTGCGCTCTTAAAGGCCTTGAGCATCCTGGCTGGTGTGCCCAGGGTGGCATTGGCAGCAACAGGATCTGGAGGCAAGGATGTGTCTGTCTTCCATCCTAATTTGATCAGACAAAACTTCTGCAATCATGCCCTGTGATCTTAAATTCAGGCATCTAATTTCTGTCTTCAAGTGCCTCAGTCTCTCTCATTGGGCCTGGGCAGACTAAGTCTTCTGCTAATAGTATTTGCAGTGGGCTTTCTGCTGATGTTTTTGGTGTTGTTCCTGGTGCTTTTGGGAAAAGGAGCAGCTGGCACAGCCCTTCTTTGGGGTGCACCTCCAGCCTGAAGCAGGGGGAAAATGGGAACCTTATGTTGGAATGCAACTGTATGATGTGGAAAGCAGAGTCCCTTAAGTGGAGAGGAGAAAAAAAGTCTGCATACACACGTATTCTTAGTCACTTCTTTTACATTATAAAATCCTGTATACCCAATATGCTCTGGGTACCACACTACCATTTTTGGCCAATGCACAAAACATTGGTACTAAATACTAGAGGAGCTTAGAATATCCTACAGTTAATTTTGCATGAAGCTCTTATTCCAAGTGTCTGAACAAAATTACAGAAAATGGTTCTTTTTACTGTTGATTTTTTTTTTCTCTGTGCTGCTGGACCCCCTTTATTGTTGGCATTTCTGGTGGGGCTGCTTATCAGATGCGCCTTGGGTGATACTACTCTGGCTCCTCCTTGTTACAGGGGAGGGAGAAGGTTTAATGGCTTATGTCATCTTCAGTTTCGGTGCACTGAAGCATTTTAACTGACTGTCTGCTTTTTTTAATGAAAGAAATTTGTCTTGTAACAGCTTTATATGCCCAGCTAATTAAAACCACTGTTATATTACTTGCCATGTATCCTGTTTGTTAGGCAGAAATTGTTTGCACTTTGACAGATTCATTTCTAGTTGATATTAGTTTTGTAGGATGCTGCTGTCTTGGACTTGTATAACTTAGAAATAATAAGGTCTTTTAAATACTGGCAAGTACAAAGTTTTGTTAATCATTAACACAGAAAACATTTTCAGTCTTGTTTAGCTTCATAAGATACAGTTTGTTCTGCCTGTGTGAATGCCTCTGCCTTATGTGGAGACTAAGTTCAGTGACCTCTAATTTGATACATGAAGCTCGGGAATGTGTTGTAAATAAAGAAATGGTTACAATGCCATAATCCTTTTCTAGTAACGTTTTTAAAAGGAAAAATGCTCTTTTTTAGTGAAGAGGCAGGATCGTCCCTTCTTTCTTAGGCACTCAGTGATGGCTGATGTCTTTCAAATTACTTGAGGCCTTGTGTGTTTGTTCTGTGGTATCCTCATTGCAGAGCTCTCATTTCTTCCACACGGACCTGAGCAGGCACAGGTGGGACTCGAAGACTGCTGTGCTGCCTGTCACTTCTGATTTGAGACTGGAGGTCTGAGGAGCTTCACCCACCTGGGAAGCTGCATCAGCTGTTAACACTGAGCCACCTCCTAAACAAACCATGCTTTTCCTCCTATCTTTTGCCAAAAGCTGTGGGGTGGATTGAGGATTAACAACCTCATTAACTTTTGTCCCTGCTGTCATGCAGTCCCTTGAAAGTCTTGGTCCCTTGAAAAAGGTGGTCATGATCATGCAGATGGTTTAGCACAGTGAAAAGTAAAAAAGTCATTATTCGTGGCTTAAAATTTCACAGATGAGGTTTCTATTCAGTTTGTTGACTGAACAAGTTGGATTCTTTTTGTAAGTATAGGAATCTTAAAAATGAAGACCAACCACCCCACCTGCCCAAAAGAGATACAGAAGGCTTAAGTAAGCACCTCTCTTCATCCCTGAGTAAAGAGGATGTTGCAGCCTGAATGGCACCAGACAAGGTGAAATAAATAGTTGTGTAGTTTATTTGGAGGAAGAGATCTGGTCACAGTGGTAATGGCTCATACTTCTGGCTGAGCAGTAGAAGCCATCACATTTTGCCATCTGGTTTACCATTATTCTGACTGAATGTAGGAGAGAAGAGACTGTTTCATAACCCAGTATGTTGGAGGAGGCCTGGTGCCAGAAACCAGCTGAATGGGTGCCTCTTTCTTGGGCTCTGTAAAATGTAGGCCCTGTATAACTTAGTTTGTCTTTTGTAAAAAGAGAGAGCCAATGTATGAATAGACAGAAGAAAAGGTACTGCATATTTTTTGTTTTGTAAAGATTATCTGATTATTTTAAGTGACAGGAAACCCTTCAGTATGAAATTCCTGCCTGGCCTAACTTATAGGTCTGGTTTGACCTATATGTGCACAGCACATATTACTGTTACACTGATAAGTGAAACACTGGAGAACAAATTTATGTTGATGGAAGATAAACAAATATATCACCAAAACGTAGTTCAGAAGTTCCTGGAAGCTTTACGAGAACTATCAGAGCTGTGACAAAATACTGATGCATGGTGTTGCATGCTGTAGGCTGAATCTGCATCCTGTTTATTCCAGGGGCAGGTGGGGCTTCTGTGCACACTGCCCAGTAAATCACCAAATGTGAGGCAGGCCATATGACTTCAAGGATTTTTAAAAGTGCTCTAAAGAGAAGTAAGTGTACCAGATGATTTGGTGAGTTTGTACAGTATGTTCATGTGTTAAAAGAAGCTCAAAATATCAGCTGAGGTCCTCAAGAGTACTCACTAGTAATAATGATAGTAAGTGCTGACATTCTGGTAAGCTCTAGCTGTTATTTGCAGCAGTATTTGAGATGTTTTTAAAAGGAACATTTTAATGGGTATTTATGGATTTTCTCAAGGAAAATTTGAAATTACATTATCTTACCATTTGAGACTAAACTGTTTCTGTCTCTGAGTTTGCGTAAAAGAAATTATGATATTAAGATATCAGGACTGGTAGGAAAAGCATCATGACATAGAAATTACAGAAAACCAAAAGTAACCAATGCAACATGTCTTGTATAAAGGGTACACCAATTTTCTTGTTTTATTTCCTAATGGTAAAATATGATGACAAATGCTTATGGCATTTACCATAGGCCAAAGGTGGGTTACGGGGAAGAGCAGGTGGAGATGCTTTCATACTCTTGGTAGAGGGACTAAAAGAAGGTCCTTCTAGGTCATTCTTTGGCATTATTGGTGTGGGCACTGAGCTGCTGATGTGGGAGCAAGGTGAGGGTGGCAGGGTCACTGCTGGAGGTGGCTCTGGTGCTGAGCCACCAGTGGGCAGGGGGACATCTCTTGCCACAACCCTGAGCCTCCCTGCAGCGTTCCTGGGTTACTGATGCGCTCACCAGGGTGGATTTGTCAGGGACCTGAGACAGGCCTGCGTCCAAAGAAAGGGAGTGATAAAGTCTCACAGTTAGCAAAGAGAATTCTTTCAGGTTGGTTGATCTGTATAGAAGGCAGGGGGAAGGTGGTGGTAATACTGTGGTTTCATTAAGAGTTAGGTTCTGAAATTGGTGACTGCCCTTGGACTGTGTGGAGCAGGGGGAAGTGAGAGCCTTCCCAGTGGGTAGGCATGAGCCGAGACACCTGGTAGGGCAGGTGGAAGACAGTCCTGAACAGAGTCACTATGTCACCAGTGCTTAGGCCACAGGTCTGTGATGTTCTGATTCTGACTCAAGGCAAGCAAAAGAGTCAAGTTTATTCATTGCTCCGCTGTGTAGTGAGGTCTGTAACAATTGACAGTTCTGTTACATTTGAACACTCATTAGTGCTTCAGATCAGCTATTAAAGGACATGAAACATTTAATCACCATTTCTTTTCTTGTTAGCAGTAGTCACTAGTGGAATGCTTTAAAAAAAATGTAATTAAGTGAAAAAATTGTACTTTAGCAATTTTACTTGGGACACAGCAATTTCAGTCATTGAGATTACTGCCCTGAGGAAACTACATTTTCTTCCTTAAATAATGTTTTTAAACTCTTGAAATAGTAGCACAATAATTCTATGTCATGTAGAAGCTGGGAAGCTCTCCTTTTACTGCCTCTATATGTTTAGGCATTTCTAGTGTGTGGTGCAAAGGTGGAGCTTTTAGTCATGATTGAAACTGCTGATTTCTCAAATTCCAAAGTCTGCTATTTAATGAAATATAAGCGTGATGCAGCAATTTTCTGTAGCAGTGACACATTCATTGAATTGCTTTTCTCTTCCCTAGTACCAGTTAGCTCTTAAAAAAGCTATTAGAAATAGACTTCTGACTAAGTTTAAAAAGGAGCTCTCTTAATTATAGATTAAAGGAAAATTTATAAACCTCAGAAATCCTCAAAATACTAAAGCACAGTCTTTTACAATGTTTGCAGCTTGATATTCAAAAGGTTCCAGTAAAATTAAACAGCTAGTTCTTTCAGGGGTCCATAATTATAGGACCTATTTCTTAAATTGAGATCTGTTTCTTTGCACAGAATCAGCATTTAATCAAAATGATTTTCATATAACTACTAGTGTTCTAGGAGTACAGAATATGTGAAAGATCTATTTTTAATAATACATTCCAGGGAACTCTGATAGAAATGCCAAAGAAAATACCAGTGAAACTTTGGTCATCAACCCCTGTGCTTCCCTTTGCTCTTTTAAATAGCCAAAATCTGTCCCAAGCTGTGTCAGGAGATGTCTTCACAAAGAATTCATGCTGCTGTGATGACTTCTGCCAGCTGTGCTTTTTAGGAGCATGCAGCCAGCTCTGTAGCTAGCAGTGCGTGGGTCCTGTAGCTAGCAGGACCCCATGGTGTCCCAGCCCAAGGGCAGTGGAGGAGACAGCTGAACACTGAGTGAAAGAGAAGATGGGGCTGTGGCTTCCTACAGCTTCTCCCCTGGTCCCAAGGGGAGTGGAATGCTGCTCAGCATGGGAGAGCTCTGAGCAGAGATCAGGTGGGGTTTGGGCAGGGACAGGGCATGGTCATGCTGGAGTCTTCCCCAGATGGAATGGGTGCCGTGAGGGACTGAAGGTATTCACACTGCAAGGCGTGGACAGGGGAGGAAGAGCAGTGGGTTTGTACAGGGAATTTGGGGATGAGAGATGTGACTTTGGTGGGTGTTTCTGTTTGCACTGTTGAGTTGGGACTGGGCTGAGACATTCTTTTTTCTCTTTGCCTCAATCACCTCAATTGAGAAAGAGTAAGTGGACTGTAGGTGATGACTGCTACAGTCAAAGGTCTTGGGAAGAACTGAGATGCAGGAAAAATAGATATTTTTTCCTATAAATGCTGAATGGTGAAGTTTTCTGTGAAATCTGACCATGAAAAATAACCCTGTTATGTTTTTCCTCCATGCCAATGGGATATATTTTTCTGTTGGCATTTAGAAGATGCTGAGTCATGGGGACTGGGTTTAAAGAAGAAAATCATCTCCTTCTCTCTGGAGCTTAGCTTCCTTCATACAGAGATAGGAAAAACAACCTCTTTGCCGATCTGGCTGAAGTGCAACCTTGCTAAGAAGTGGGGATGGTGAAATTGGAGAGTAAGATGCAAACAAGAAAAGGTCAGTTATTACCAGAACTAAAAAGACTTTTGTGGGCTTGACAATATGGAAGACATTTCTTTACAAAAGGGAAGGATTGTATATACTACATAGCTTGTAGAATCCTAAAAATACATTTATCCTTGGCAAAGCATCTGAAGGTGTCAGAAACCATAAGATGTTACAGGCACCTCATAAGGAGACATCTGGGACCCTAATTCTTGAGACTTCAGTGTGGCTTTGCGCTGGAGACCTTTTTCCTGTAGACAGCATGGTAGGATTTGAGATGTTCTGAAGAGATGAGATGAAGTCCTTGAAATTTGATTATCAGCTGCTAATGTTCAACACACTTGCAGATATTTTTTTTTCTAATATATTCTATATGAATTATATTCTAACATCTATTCTAATATGTTCTGTTTTTCCATTCTATAGCATGGAAAATTCCTGAAGATAAAAAGTTAGAATTTAATTACTTGGTCAGTATTAAAGCTAAAATGAAGGAAAAGGTCAGTAGGCCTTATGGTTGTATAAAACTGTATCAGAATTAACTTTGAAATATATTCTGTAGTTTAACACTGTCTATTACAGTGTGTTTAATGGGAAGGCTTTTAAAAATATATCCAAATGCTGATGCTTTTGAGATTTTCACAATATTCTAAGGTAATGACATTATTTTTTGAGAGAGACTGTAAAGGACATACTTAGTCTGATATATATATTCAGTAATATTCAGCTGATATTCAGTAATATCAATTAAATTATTAGGACATGAGTAACTCCACAACTTTCTGCTAGAACTAAAGCTTCATCACCTAAGAAGATGTGCAAGCTCACACTTACATAAAATATTAGTGTGATCTGCTTTAGTTTCAGTAGGAGTATTCACTGTCTCAAAGTAAAATTCATGGATGGTCTCAGAAATGAAACCCTTATTTCAGAACTATGGTGTAGCTCTGGTATGTATACCTTGAAAAGCTTACTCTGGGGATTTTCTGATTTTGACTTCATTTCTGCAGCTTTAATACTGCATTTGTGCTAGCATCTGCCATTCAATTAGAATGTAGTTGTTCCTTAGTTATTTTATTGAGGGTGGTATGTTTCTGGATTGCCAGTAGCTGTGAAAACAATGTAATAATGAATAGTCCTGTAAAATACTTTTGTACTGGCAAGGACCTCTGTTTTATCTGGGATGAAAGGTTTACTTTCTGGGAAGCTAAAAAAATAAAGCATTTGTTGTTTTTTATGCCTGTAGCCTCATAAACTTTTTCTAGTTGTTCTCATCCACGGCATTTTAAAAACATTGCTTTCTCATTGCTTTTGTTTAATTGCTTTTAATGTTTTAAAATGTTTAGGCATTCACAGAGTGTTTTTTGTCCTCAAGATGGAAATAGACTTTGAGAGGATTTAGAAAGTGCAATTGCTACCAGCTGTCTTAGATATACATTTAAGCTTGCTAATTTACTTGGTAAAGTTCTTTCAAAACTCAAAAATTTTAGGATCTAATGATGTAAGTTGGGCTGTGAAAGCCTCTAATCCTCTGTGTCCAAACTAGCCTTCCTCATCCTGTGCACAGAAAGAAGAGGAGAGACATTTTGGGATGGAATTCAATAGCATCAGGCCAAACACTGAAAGATTGTTTGCACAGCTGTGCCTAAGCGGTGACCAAACTGTTAAACAACCTAGTGGGGAGAAAATGAATAGAAACTCCTGTTGGCCAGAGGAATGAGTTTCCTGGACAGTGCTCAGGACGTTATGAAGTCATTGCACATGCTGGGTCAAGGCTTTTACCCATATTTTCCCCTTGTGCTTGGGAATACTTCATGCTTCGCTTTTTCATAATAATATAATTGGCTTAAAACATCTGAATAAAATTCTGTACTGACTGACGAACGATGCACTGTGGTGTACTTACCTTTAACTTCAATTAGGGAACCTTTCCCTGCCAGTAAACTGATGTGAGAGGAGACAGTGCCTGTATATCTGTCTTGCTTCCTTGCAAATTGTAGATTATGAAACTGGACTACTGAGCAATAATTTAATCAGTGGCATCAGAAGAGCATTAAGCTCCATTAAATGTTGGGTCACCATCAATGTCAGATGAGTATTAAATTATGGCTTGCAACTTAGTAGTACTCATCTGAAAACACAGTGCTTCAGTTCTTGGCAAGCATATAACAGTTTATTATGAAACAGATGCTTCAGAGCTTAACATATGACTGAAGTGTCAAGTTGTATCAGAGAAGAGGGTCCCAGCAGTAATGTGGTGCTCAGACTTTGTGAGACACATGTTAGCGAATCACTCCCTACCTCAACGATTTGGGTTAAAATTATTTCATTAACAGCATCTCCTGTTGAATGCTTGGAGGTCAAAGCACTGCTCTGGCTGCTGAAGACTGGCTTATATAATTCTGTCTGCGAATGGTGGAGGTGCAGTTCTCCTGACAAGGAGGGAGGATCCCTACAGGCTTTTAATTACAGTTTGAATTTTTATGTAGAATAAACACAATTTTCTCTCTGGTCCTAGCGCACCACAACATTGCCAGCTTGGAATTTGGAAGATGTCTTTGATACCTCTGTTGCTAGTCACGGATTTTCCAAGTGACATCAGTGAGGTGAAACTAGCAATGTCTGTCTGGATGGCTTTGCTAATGTCAGCAGCAGCTCTCATGCAGCAGCTAAATCTTTGAGGCTCTTGTCAGTCTGCTATACAGCTCCTGCCACTTAGGAAAGCTGCATGCTGCAGGAGATGCTGACCTTGGAGCTTTGCAGGGAGAGAAAAGGTTGTAAAAGGGATGCTTGGATAAAATGTTTTTTCCATTCCTATTTAGGTGCAAAGATTACAAGGAGGAGCTAATGAAGAGCGGGAGTGCGTTGAGCTGGGAGAGTCACAGATATGCTGAGGAGAATTTTTGCTGGTGATGGTGCTGGGACAGGAATACATGAGAGTGATGCTGATATAGGTAGAGCTTACCTGGTCTTTCTGCAGCCTCTAGCTCAGTGGTAAGATGGATTCTCCAAATAGGAATCCGAAGAGGATCTCTGTACCCATCTGCTGAAGATGGCACATAAGGTTCTTGAAAAATCTTGTGTGTGGTTAAGATTTTATTATCTGATGGTAACCACAAGTTGGCCACAAAGTCTTATGATCACAATTGTGCCACAATTATGCCACAATTGTGGCAAGATATTTAAAGGAATGTTACAGTTTTTATTTATTAAGCATCACTGGGGCTCAGGTGTTGCCAATTAATTTCTTATTGCTGTGCAGAAACCACAGTGCTTCTTTTGTGGCAGTGGGCTGCAGATGAAAATGCTGCAGTTTCAGCTGAAAACATGGCAACTGGCTAGAAGGCAGTGGTCTGCAGGGATGAGTCCCATTAATTGGCTGCAGGAAAGGCTTCCTGAGGTGATGGAGCATTGTATTGCAAAACCACTCCAGTCAAAAGTCTGCAGTGTCCTTCTGCCCATAGTTTTCACCCTAACATCTGGGGTTCATTTGCTTGTTAAAAACTACTGTCCCAAAAATTGGCATGTCCTATATTTTTCTTTTCAAAACTATACCAATAACTTGTTGAAATTTTGATAGTAATCTGTTAACATAAAGCGTCACATATTCTTTCAATTTTCTACTTCTCTACCTGTTACAGTTCTGAAACTGGCTGTTATGCAGAGAACCAGCACTGAAGGGAACTTCATCAGAGCAGAACCTGTCGTGAGGAGAATTGCATCTTGTTTATATAGGCGTTAAAATTGTCATTTCCTTTCTACCAGAGCTTAACTTGATGCATGTTTTATTATTACAAGCCCTGTTATTTCTGAAATCGTTCAAGTTAGGAAAGATATTCTAAAATAATGGGAAGTTTAATGTTTCTTAATGGGGGGATGAAGTAAAACCCAAGCGCTAGGATGCATTTGATGCAGTGCAAGATCAGAATACAGCTGATAGGTACATGGTTAGAATTTGGAAATGGTGGTGAAATTTTGTGTTTCATACGTTAGAGAAACACAGATCATAAGTTTCATACTTGGAAATAAAGATGTCCTCTCTTTTTCAAAAAAAACCCACTCTAAGTTTCACTCAGAGTGTTATTTTTCAGTGAGCCCAGAGAAATTTGTGGCAGGTAACAGGGACAGTAATTTCACTTGTGAGCAACAACTAGGAAGGTATGCAAAATCAGCCAAAACTAATATCAAACTAGTAATTATTAACTCATGCATGTTTTACAAGTACTTGAAATTATATCTGTTCAACCTTTAGTTTGAAGTATGTTTTGAAAGATAAATATGGAATAAGGGCTGTCTCTTAGAGTAGAAAAATTAATGCATATAAAAAGTCCTATTAAACTCAGCAAAGTGAAAATTCAGGGGGGTTTTTTTCACCGTTTTTGTTTTTGTCTTTCTTTGATTTTTTTTTTTTCCCTGGCTTTTGATTAGGTATGGATGAGGTGCTAACAAAATACATAGGATTTTTATACTATTCTCTTACAACTTTTCAATATAAATAATGCTTAAATGGGCAGGAGATAATGGAACAAGACCAGGAAGTATACTACAGTTGGCTATATCCAGCTAGCAGAGGAAAAGCTAAACAGCACTTAGCATAAATCTCCTGCTGATGCCTTGTGGAAACGGGCAGGAATATCTGTAATTGGTGTACTTTATCCCATGCTGACTGATACAAGAATTTAGTTCTACAAGCCAGGGTTATTGCAGAATAAAGGATGAAGATCACAGAAAGGAAATTATGTCAGAATTATGTCAGTGGTAAAATTTCACGTGGGTTTTTTTTTGTGGGTTTTTTTTTGGTGTTGTTTTGTTTTTTGGTGTGGTGTTTTTTGTTGTTGTTGTTTTTTGTTTGTTTGTTTGGTTGGTTGGTTTTTTGTTTTTTTCCTTTATCTGATAAGTTATGGCAACAGTAAACTAGAGCTGCAGTTGAACCTCAGCTTTGGTTGTTTCCCATGGCCTTCCATGTGCCTTGGGGCAAGGCTGTTTGCCAGTACAGCTAAGGGAAATGCAGGAGAACATCACTGGACCTTGTGCTGCCTTCTGGAGGGCTCTGTACAAGTAGAGCTCTCAGTGGCACCATGTTTTCTGTGATGTTCCTGGTCTCTTTCTATGTGAATTGTTTGGGAGGCTACGTGTAGTGTATATCTTCCACCTCCCCACAGACAGTTGTCAGTGTTGCCTACAGGAGTGGAAAGTGTGGGAATTTCAGGTTATTTATTGGATTTCCCAGCATTAGGCCTCTGAACTGGTGAAGTAAATGTGTACAGACACATTTACTTCACCATATATGTATGTCCATTATAAAATGTTACTAACACTAAATGGCAGCATTTTGTACAAAGGTATTTAGTGTGTAATACTATTATGTAATGAAGTACATAATCCTGTCTTTGGGAAGGAAGTTTAGGCATGGGTTTCATACCATTAATTTAGTGCTATGCAGTTAATAGTTAAAAATAAATTGTTATTATTTTTGTGTGTGCACATGTTACTTTCCATGCGAATGTTCATTTCTCTTTCCTCAGGATATAACATTGACAAGACTTGAAAGAGACTAATAAGTCGCTCTAGATTAATTCAGTCTTTGAAGGGTCTAATTCCTAGTTACAGCTTTTTGCTCATATGGGTGAATTGTACAAGCAAGTGATTATGTAAATGAGAAACTAACTAAAGTGTAGTTTAGCTTGTCACTTCAACAGATCCTTTTTTTATTTTTATTTTTTTAATGTACTTACAACCCCGGCAAAACTGACAACATTATTTTGCAAAGTATATTGCTAAAGAAAATAAAAATCCAACGGATATATTTTGCCATTATCCAGTTGTGTGGTTTGCACTTCCACTTCACAAGCTTGCAGTCCATGTTGTAGATTTTACATGATGGAATGTTTTCTTCACTACTAATGAATGACAGGAAGAGTGGAGAAGAACCTGCATGTAAACTTATCCTTGCCTATTCTCTTATGTAAAGCTCTCTGCTTTGGATACAGTTTGAAGCAGATTGTGTTAGCCAAGAGGCTTAAAACCAAATTGTTTTTACTTAACATATCTGTGCATGTCAGAATGTAATAAAGCTGTACTTGCAGGACTGTTTGTAAAGTAATTTGAACATATTCTGTCCTATTATGGTTGATGTCATTACAGTTCTCTCTTAATTCTGAAATCCTTCCCAAGAGCAGGCAGGTAGAGCCAATGCATGCTGGATGATTTTGCTGGTCATAGAAGGAAAATCAAATGTAAGGGGAGGAAGAGTAATTTGAAGCATGGATGAAGTCATTGTATAAGCACTCCCAACCAAACCTAGCATCTTGTCTCCTGTTGCTTCAGAGAGAGGTTCAATGTAAGTGTAGCAAAACTACAGGATTGCTCCCCTTGCAAAATAAATTGGTTTCCTTTTGACCATGCTGCTGGGCTGTATCAAAACCACAGACCTTCTGTGAGGACATCACCAAATAAATCTTGAAGCCTTATCTGAACCATTAGCAGATTTCTCCAGTGAGTGGGAGACAGTGTAAAGTACAGAGATCAAGGAAAGCTTTAACAACTGTTGTATTATTTCTTCAGGGACACAGTGTTCCAGCTTGTGCCAAAAGGATGCCTTCTGGCATAATAAATTCTTGGCAGCAAAGCTGGTTTTCATGGTGAAAAACTCTAATGAAGACTGTGGAGGGGTTATCTGACTATTTTGTATAATAGCATATATTAGCCCGTGTGAGGGAGGAAGAAGAGGAGGAGGAGGGCCCTTCGTGTAACAACAACGGTGTGTTTCAGGTGGCTGCTCCAGAGCACGCTGTAAAAATGCAAACAAGGGAAGGCATTTGAAAGAACAACCAGTACTTATTTACTTATTTGGCTAATGTTAGGGGTGTGCTTGGCTTACATAAACATCTTCTGACTGTCTAACATATTATAGTTGTTTTTTCCCTTTAATGTATGATTCATTTATGTTTTCCAGAGGTGTGGGATGGTTACTGAGACATTGTGTGTGAAGTGATGAATATTAGAAGTATAGCTTTCCCTTTCTTTGTCAAGATACTCCTACGCCTATCGAAGTATTTGACCAGGAGTTTTAAGTTACAGATGTTTCTTTGTTGTATAGGGGGATGCACAGCTTTTTCTGCCCACAACTCTAAAACCATCCCAAGTCTCACACTGTGCTGACTTGTGCAAACTCATTTTAAAGAGCTTCAAGCCTGGGAATTGCATGGGCGTTGTGAGAAGGAAAAATGAATGGGAGGGAGTTCACTCAGAGTTTGGAGAAACTTTCCCTCCTGTCCTGCCTGGTGTATGCTTGCACATTTGATGGCTTTGCACGTTTTATAGTTGTGTGGTGTGAAGTACAGCTGCAAATAATCATGGGAGACAGTGAAAAGCCATGGAAAATTAAGCCTTTCGTATCTTAAGTCCTGAGGGAGTGTTTCAGACTTAGCCCCTTCTAAACTATTGAAGAAGCCAATACCACACCTATTTAGACAAAGCCTGCCATCCTTAGGGAATATGGTGGTTGCATTTCAGTGCTGACAGTAGTACTGGGGAATTTGATAGTTTGTCTGTTGTTACGTGGCACAAAATTGTTTGGAGGAAGGTGCTGCACATTAGTGCAGTTGTGCTCAGAGATGTGCAGCTGTAACCCAGGGCTGGGACAGATGGAGGGCTGGTTTGCTTTGGTCCTTTCCAGTTCTGGCACCTCTATGTTGGTGGTGTGCTTGAGCCTGGTGGTCCTCACGTCAGCCTATTTTAATGTCATTAGTGCTCAGTGCTTGCTAGAGAGATGTGTTGGAGAAGTAATAAAGTCACACATTCTTATTAGACAGACAGTTGTTTTTCTTGTGTAAACCAGTGGTGCAGCCTCTTTGTGTGCTGGTACCAGAATATTGTATGTTTGGGGATAAGCTGTGTTTTAATCTTATAACATTGCTTTTTTCTAGCCTCCAGAAACTCTAAAGTCAGAAGGACACTGCTGAGAATAACTTTTTGTTGTGCTAATTCGTATGTTGCTTTGTATTGTAGGGGGATCCAATTAGTAATAAGATTACTCCTTATAGTTTGATGTGTGGTAGCAAATTTTTGGGAAGCATCAGATCCCTGCAGTGATCATGATGCAGATAACTGTTGTACAAGGAGTCATTTTTAGAGAAGAAAAATGGTAACATTTGAAATTTTAACATTTAGTGAAAGAAATGAAATAAGTGTTAATTAATGGTATTTAGATTCCTAGTTTTATAGTGGTGGTTAAAAAATATGTATATGCTAACATAGTTGCAGTGTCTTCCAGTTTACTTGTGATAATTGGGGCAGAAACATGGTACTTTTAGGAAGAAGTTAAACATTGATTGGACCCAAGGAGATTTCCCTTTCCTGAGGTACTCTGCAAACTAGAGTACATGTGAAGAACGAGGAGAATCATTGTGAGAGTCTGAAAACTGCAATGTGAAACAGAGTAGAAATAAAAGTAGCTGTTGAGGGATTTGCCTTTATTAGCTAGCCAGCATGATTTCTTGGGAAAAGAGAAGTATATTGAGCTTCTTGGGTCAGGGCCATGTCTCCTTGTATGTTACTTTGTTCAATGTCTAGCATTGTGAGACCCTGAATAAGAGTAGACTGTCTGGATTCTTAAAAATCATAAGCCTGGATCATAAAAATATGTTATTACATGTAAAGTGCCAGTGTCACTTTTGCCTCTTGCTTTTTGCAAAGCTTTGATAGTACATTCCTGTTGTCAAAGCTGTTCCAAAAATCATAAGGGCATAGACTTAAGTAAGAAAAAATAATGTAATTTCCTCTTTGAAAATTTAAAGGAATATTTCATTCAGACTTTATAGTCTTATAATCTTAATAATGCTTGGACAACTTTTTGGAGAACTGCTTGTTTTGCATCAGATATTTCCAACTTATCTCAAGATGCCTCCCCTACTGGGTTGAACTTCTAACCCTGAACTTAAAAAGCTGTCGTTTTATACATTTTACTATGAAAGTGAATGCACACTTTCTCATCCCATCCCCACTGGGGCTGTCCTAGGCCCCTGCAGTTGGGTGTTGTGTTTTTCAGGAGTAAGTGAATGTGTGCCTTTGATTTTGCTTCATTTGAGGGATTCCTGATATTTAATGATGCTGTGAGTTGTTTGGCACCTCTTCCTTCCACTGTCAAAGAGATTTCTGCTGCCATTATCAGCTGCACAAGCTTTTCACACACTTCAGCATTTCTCATGTGTAAAGGCCACAGCTGTAGTTGAACAATGTGTTCGTTGTAATCCAATAATAAAAGTCCTAAATATAACAATAATTACAACCCCTTACATTGAGAACAATATTGATAATCAGGGATACTAATCCTTGAATTTTATAGAAATAAAGCTCGACACTGGTTGTTGCAGTGTTATCCATGTTTTAAGATTTTAAATACTTTGCAAAACTAGTATGTGGTTGTGTAAAGATTTGGCTTTGCTATACAGATGGGCATAATGGAAGCAAAAAGTACACAGAGAAATATGAATGATTACATTTATGAACAGCTAAACAGAATGCTGTAGATATTATTCTTGTAAGTAACAAGTCTAGCTTGACATAATAAGCACTGATTATAAGTACTCTAACTGATTTTATTAAAATAAGCCCTATTGGACACAGCACCCAGTTTGGTCTTGTATTTCTTTAAGATATGCTTGTAATTAGTTCTACATGTACATTTTTGGTTTCTCCTGTCTCCTTTAGTTTTCTTTTCCTCAGTAAAACTCTTTTAAAGTTGGTCAGTGGGAAGTTCTTTGTAAAATAGAGCTTTTGATGAGTCGTGTGATCCACACAGTCTTGACATTTCTGCGGTTTTTTGATCCAACAGAATTGCCATGTATTGCCAACATGGTCATACAATTGATATATCCAGGTCTCATAAGAGTGCAATTCCAAAAAGAGAGTGTATCTGTAGGCACAGAAATAGCAGATCCTTCAAAGCTGGGTTCCTTGAGCAGGATTTAAATTTTAATTGCAGAATTCATAGTGACTTGAGACAGTACATCTTTCATCTCAAACTTCTGTTTCAATCCATTGCTATCACAAATACCCTCTTTCAGGTTCTTGCCCAGTGCAATGCCATCTCCTTGTTTGCTTGTGGCTTTCCATTAATCAACTGCAGGTCCTTCTCCTGACAAGGACCTTAAGAAGAACAAGTCAAGAGGCTGAATTCGAATTATGTTGCTGCTTTTCATGTTCACATCTCTCTTTTGAGTTCTTTTTGCAAATGTAACATGCTTTTCTGGACGTAGTAGTATATACCCAGTGGATATAAAGTGGGTTTTTTAATTGTGTTTCTCTTTTATTATCGAAAATAGTTTTTAGTTAGCAGTACCTTTCAGCTAATGTTTTGACGGAACATTTGAAAATTCCTAGTGAAAAATGCATTTAAACTAAACTGCACATAGAAGACATGTAATCTTACACTATATTCTATGAATACATGTTATGCTTGAAGGAGTAATTATTTGGATGTTCTTGGTAATTTTTAATGTTCTCTTTAATGCTTTTGGAATTTTATTTTATTCTGCTATAGTCATAGAGAGGAGGAGAAGGGAGTGAGAGACAGAATAATTCTATAGAGTGAAGGACAGGTAAGTTTTGCAGTTAGAGGGCTTTCACCTCAAATTACTGATAAACAGTGCACAAAATGATTGTCCAGCTCTTTTGCAAATACTGCTGTAATCTAGGCATTTGGCAATTCTTTTTTACATTAATCCAGTACCCATTCCTTAATCTGCCTGCAATTAATATGTTGGTTGTTTTTTGTTTTTCCCGTTTCAAATGTTCCCGTTTCATAATGTTTTTTCAATCTGTACTGAAAGCTGCTTCTGATGGTTCATTGAACATCCTTCTTGCAGTGCTCCTCTGGGATGGGGCATTATTTTTTGCAGCTATCCTGTTCACAGTAGGCATTTGCCATCAATGACACTTAAAACGTTCTGTTCTTTGCACCGTCTTCTGGCACTAATAACTGTGACATCTGTTTGTCACATATGAAACCCAGGAGGTGCTGAAGACCCCGAAGCAGTGAGCAGCATCCCTTCTGTGAGCATCCTTTCTGTGGGCAGAGGAAAATTATCTTTGCTTCTCAGGTGGGGAAGGCGCTGGCTTGGCTCGCCCCTGGTTTCTGTGGTGACATTAAGACAGAGGGGCATGGAGAGTTTCCAAATGCCCATCTCCCATGTACAGATTGTGGGGAAAACTGGCCTTTCCTAATCTTGCCTCTTGTGCTCTGGTTCTGGGGAGGAAATGTGAGTGGAGATAATTGCCTGCTGTGGCCTGCCAGCAGTGTCTGTGCCCAGGAACAGCTCTCTTGGTGGAGTTGGAAGAGATGGAGTAGTTTTCTGCTTGGTTGTCTTGCTCTTTGACATAACTAAAGATTGTATTTTTATGCAATTAAAGTGAATTGACTAATAGCCCATCAGCCCTGGATTAGTAAAGCCTAGGTACAAATGCATATGTCATAGCAAAAGGTTTTAACTTACCAGGAACTCGGCTGAAGTTTCAAGTTTGAACCATATGTAGACTAATGTGCAGTTTCAAAGGTGGTCAGTCCTTAAGAATACTTGGCTTAAATTTAACACATATTTAATAGTGAGCAGGGATAAAACAACTGCAGCTTTTGAGATGTCACTGCCATCATGCCAGTTTAAGTAAAAATATTGCAAATAATAGTTTGCAATATGGAAAGGTATTGGATAGTGCTGCATGTATGCACACCCAGTTTATATTAAATTCTAGCTTACTTTTCTTTTTCTGGCTTGGTAAGTTCTGTGCTACAGTCTGTTGCTTGAATTTGTGTTTGAGGTATAAAGGCTGATGGAGTTCAGGTAGTGCTTCTGTTCAGTTTGAAAGATAAGTTTGTTTGGCTTATATTTAAAGAAAAAAGAAATGCCCTTGACCTGCCTCTCTTTTTTAATAAAACTGGGTGCCTTACCGTCCCATTTAAAATTATTCCATGTATTGTTTATATGTTACTGCTTTTCAGTAAGTGTGTTCACAGAACAAGGACTTGCTCAGGGAAGTTGTCTGTTTGCATCCTCACTCTGATAACCAGGGGAGTAGAAAAATATACTCCCTTGTCAAAGTTTCTGGTGTGATAGTTAAACCTGTAATGTTCATCATCTTTTCCTTAACCCAAACTGAAAAGGTGGCTGATAAGGACAGAAGATCTGTTATTTCCACTGTAGTTTCCCAACCTTGAAGAAAAAATCTTTTACTGCCAGTTTGGGGAAGAATATTCTACCTAGTTGCTTCTGGTTTTAGAACTGTATCTGAACAGTTGATTTTTAATTCAGATCTAGCTGTGGAAAAAGCCTATTTTAATACTTTTTAGTCTCTTAGAGGTGGGAGAAAAGACTGTCCTGCTTGCAGAGGAGGAGCAGACTAAGATCAGACCATCAGAATATATTTTATGGAGAGGCTTATTTGAGTTTCAGTTACCAGAAATGTGCATAACATGTTGTGGCACTGAATTACAGGGCATTTTGTTAGTTAGCTTGTTTCAACAGATGACCTGTTACGTATATCAAAAAAAGACAATACCTCAGAATGATCATGGAGTTAGGAGACTGTGAGTGTGTGTAATGGTTTGAAAGCAAAACGAGTGAGAGGCTCCAAGTCAGAAACACAATTCAATAATAATAAAAAAAAGGTAAAATAAAATAAATGCAACAATACAAAAGACCACTGACAGAGTCAGAATACAACCTGAGTGGGATG
>JBBMKD010000001.1:101204694-101220470 GCA_037834095.1 Argya squamiceps
CTGCTTCAGCAATTGGTTTCAACAGTTCATGAAGATGGTGATAGAATACTTTGTGCATATCTTATGCTACAACCCAGGACAGTGTGGAAGATTTCTCTGGAGGCTCAAACTGGATCTATTATTCCAGATAATCATATGAGTAAAAAAATGAAATTAAACCTTTATTGATCAGTTTGTATGATGCTGTTGTAATAAAAGGAATTAATTACGTAGAAATCTGTCTGATTTGCATCTGTGAACTGTCAAAAATTGTTAATGATTTGATGAACTGTGAATAGGCCCATGCAAGGTAGAACTCAATGACAAAGCTGGGGAAAACACCCAGCTCCAGTATATTCTACTTGCAAAAGAAACTTTTCTAGAGAAGTTTTTTGGTTTTTTTAATGTTTAAAGTATTGAGTCTTTTGCACAGTTTCTTTTTGAGGAGGTGTTTTTGCTTTTCTTGCTGGTTTTTATATATTTAATCCCACAGGTGAGGTAGAGCTTGCTTGAGACTTAATGTAAAGAGTTGTTCCTTTTCTGTCAACGCGTAGAATGGTCCATCTGTGTATATAACACCTCAGGTATACACCAGCTAACAAAGATGGGCAATGTATTAACATCTTAAATACTCTTGTAGGCATGAATCAAATGGGCCAGGTAATGAGTGTGTAATGGGATCTGGACAGCATTGCCAGACTCCATGGTTCATAAGCTCAGGTGGAAAGTGTGTGGGGCAGGGGAGTCATTCTTGAGTAGTTAACATCATTGGAGGTCAGTGTTATTGCTGGAGCTAAAGACCAAGAATACTTCAAGGGAAAAAAAAAGGTTATAGTATATAGTTTCCTTTAAAGAGCAGGTTTAAAAGGAAGTGGACTATCATCATACAGTTTAAGAGGACGAGTGTCATACTTTCCCTCTCTTACTACTAAAATACCTGTGCCTTTATATATACCTGAAAAACCTTGCAGTTATTTGGGTGAGGAGCAGAGTTTTGAATATAAGACTGTTATTTGTGTACTGACAACACAGAACCTGGTTTGGATATGCTCTGGGGTCTTACACATCCAGAACATAATCATGAACGTGGCTCTTGGACTGAGGCCACTTCTAGAAATATCCAGGACTGCTGGATACTCTACAACCTTAATCTCACCCAGGAATGGCCAGGAACAGGGAATAGTGCATCAAACTGAGTTATTTGTTGCAATTGTTGTGGTATGGGGGTTGGGTGACATCCTCTCAACATGACAGTGGAGAAGAAGCAGAGCAGCCCTTGGCAGCTAGAAAAACTGCCAACTGCATTGGGGTTGGGTGGATTTTGTACTTGCAGGAAATTAGGAGAAGACAATATCCTTAAGAAGTTGTTGTTTTCATTTGGCTTCCTCTCCAGGCACTTGATGTTTTTTGGTACATCTTGTCCTGTCCTAAGTTAATGGCATCATCAACTGGGAATGCTCATTCCCTGCAGCTCCCCTCTTGTTGATTTGAAGGCAGCAATGGCTGTCTGGATGTGTTGTGGCTTTGGAGGCAAAAGGTGTGGGAGAGGAATGCTGCCCTTTTTGTATTAATGCTATTATCATCATCTGTGCACAGTTTTGTTTACAAAAAGAAGAGCTGTTCTTTAATTTAGAAATAAAATGACAGAAATAAATTACTTTAAAAGGATGTTTAGGGAATAAGGAGACGTATTTGTGGCAAGCTATTCTGAAAATGTCATCCAGTATATGATTAAATTATTTTGCTGTTTCCTGGCTGTAGTTTTTATGAAATTGGTGAGTCAAACAATTGTCAGACTTCTGTTCTCTTAAAGTTTTTTCTCACCCTGTAGGAACTACGTGCGTCCATCTAGATTACATCTGAATGACAAAAATACTTAGGTAGCAGGAGGAAAAAGACCATTGCCTTTGCGTAGAATTATCTGTCAGCAACTGTTCATTAAGTGCATCTGTCATGTCTTATTCTGGATTTGTGTTGCTAATGCTTTAACTGGTAATTCATTTTTTGATACCTGATGGCATTAATTCTTTTAATGTTATTCTCATTCAGCAGTCCATGTAACCAGTGTGGGTCTTAAGTTCAGGAAGAGCAGGAGTACACCGAGCCCCTCATGGAGGTCATCAGTAAAGATTTTAAAAAGGACTGGCCTCAACACTGAACCCCAAAGAACATCACTGGTGACCAGCCTCCAGCTGGATTAACTCCATCCCAGAGCCCAGTCATCCAGGCAGTTTTATACCCAGCCAAGAGCGCACCCATCCAAGCCATGGATAGCCAGTTTTTCTAGGAAAATGGTGTGGGGAAATGAATGTCAAAGACTCTGCTGATGTCTATGTAGACGATATCACAGCTTTTCCCTCCTTACTAAGTCACCCTGTCACAGGAGGAGCTCAGATTGGTCAAGCAGAACCTGCCTTTTCTAAATCCATGCTGGCTGGGCCTGATCTCCCGGTTGTCCTGTATGTGCCATGTGATTGCACTCAAGAAGAGCTGTTCCATTACCTTTCCTGGCATGAGTTCAGACTGAAAGGTCTGTGGTTGCCCAGATCCTCCTTGCAGCACTTCTTGGAGGTGGACATCACATTTGCTGACCTGCAGTCAACTGGAACCTCTCCAGTTAGCCAGGACTGCTGGTATTTGGTGTGAAGTGGCTCAGTGAGCACTTCCACCAGTTCCTTCATCCACCCTTGGGTGGATCCCATCTAGCCCCACAGATGTTTGTCTAAGTAATGTAATTGTCACTGACCATTTCCCCGTGGATTATGGAGGCTTCATTCTGCTCCTCATCCCTGTCTTCTATAGAGCTCAGGGGGCTGTGTCCCTGGAGAACAACTGGTCTTGTTATTCAAGGATGAGGCAAAGAAGACACTAAGTACCTTAGTCTTTTCTTCATTCTTTACGACTGTGTTTCCCCCCACATCCAATAAAGGCTGAAGATTCTCTGTGGCTCTTCTTTAATTGCTAACGTATTTATAGAAACACTTTTTTCTTTTATGAGACTGGCCCACTTAAGTTCTAGCTGAGCTTTGGTCTTTCTGATTTTCTCCCTGTATAACCTCATGACATCCCTGTAGTCCTCCTAAGTTTCCTGCCTCTTCTGCAAGAGGTCATAAACTCTCTTTTTTTCCTGAGTTCCAGTCAAAGCTCTCTGTTCAGCCAGGCTGGTCATGTTCCCTGACAGCTCAATTTTTACCCTGTCACAGAATCACAGAATATTCTGGGTTGGAAGGGGCCCACAAGAATCATCGAGCCCAGCTCTTAAGAGAGTGGTCTGTACAAGGGATCAATGCCCCAGCTTTGGTGTATATTAGCACCATGCTCTGACTAGCTGAGCTGATCTGAGCAGCTGCCTACGGAGGGGACCTCTCTGGCCCTTTTAAGATTTCTTTCCTGAAGAATAGCTTGAGCAACTATTTGATTAGAAAGGGCAGTGAAGTGAAGACAAAAACTTCAAGTGCTTGATCAACCTAGACCTTTAAGTGGCTTTGTTTTGGAGGCAGAAAGTCAGGCAGCAGGCTCTGGAGGGACATGGTTGAAGTCTGCTGGAACTGGGGACTTTCTCCTGTGTCTTGATACTGGAGTGCTTCTTTTGCAGCATGTTTGTGTGTGGTTTAGTTTCAGTGTGTGAATTCTAGAGGTTAAAGCCCTATGAATATTGTGCTGGTGTAGCAGGTTCTGAGTTGGGGTGACTCTTGCCCAAAAGCTGAGCCAGGAGCAGCAAGCTGGCCTGGTACTGGGGCATCCCTGCCTGCAGCACCAACATGTTCCTCATGTGAGTCTCTTCTCAGGTGTGGCTACACCCTGAAAGGCACAAATGAGAACCAAAAATGCAACAAAACCAGTTTCAGAGAAGCTTCATATTGTATACCAGGGTTCTTTGAAGATAACGGGCTCAGCAGTCAGATTGATGTTTTATTTTCCATGTATCTTCAGATTTTTCAGACATTTTGATTAGCAAATAAGAATGTTCTTGGTTTCTTCCAGTCTGATGAGCAGGTGTCTTTTCACTATTAGGGATTGTTTGAAGACATTTTTCAGAAAGGTTGTATTGCTCAAGAATCAGCAAAATTAATGCATTCAGAGCTTTGTCAAGACCTGTTGCTTGGTAGCAGCCATTGTAAAATTTTCAGACACAAATGTTAAATGGACCACCAAATACCCAAGAGTTTTACTTATCCTCTTGGTACATGAGTGCACATACTGCAGAGCTTCCCTGTACTGCCTGGCTCTTTTGGGCAAAGATTGATGGGCAAGGGATGGGTGATGGATTCTCACATTCTGTAGTACTCTTTGCTTGGGGTGAAAATGTGTGGTCAGCTGCATGTTGTTGACTCATAATCAAACACAAAAGGTAGAATATGGATGCCCCCAAAGCTGGACTTGTACAACTCTGCATTCAGCCATGTCCTGAGCAAATGTGCTGCATGACTTTCTAGCATGGATTTTGGCACAATGGGTCTGTTTCTGCTCCCTGATTACTGTGTTCTGAGAAGTGTAGCCAGGTCTTGAGTGGCTTTTCATGCTCATTTGTGTACTGTCACTGCTTACAGGTTCTCTTTGTGGTACATTAAGCTGGATCTGCTGCTGCAGTTGGGGCCCTGTTTTTGCATTTGCAGTGCTAGTGCCTTTCTTGTCCTCTAGAGCTCTTTGCAGCTTTGTTTTAGAGGCTGGCATGATTGGGGAACTTTCAGGTGCCCCAGGAGTATATGAGTGACCTTGGAGTGGGAAAGACGCTGTGGTGTGGCACTGCCACTTTGTGTTTGACTGCATGTTCCATTGTTCCCTTGTCTCCTCTCCCCTTCCAGATATGATGGAGGCATCCCTAACACACCTGTTATTAGGGGCTGCCAGTTTGACATTCATAGCACAGGAAGCTGCAAGAATTCAGGGCTTTGTTCGGGGTTTGGGAGCAGTTGGTATTGTCCACAGGTAAAAAAAGCCATGGCTGCCGTAGCTCTTCAAATCTTAAGGTTTCTGGGTAACATAAAGTTTTTTTAATGTTGAAATACTTCTCTTAAAGATAGCACAAGAATCCTCTGCTGGCTTAATTTTTGGTCAGTTTTACTTCCTACTAGGGTACAAAATGTTGCTAACTTTTGTCTCCCCTCATTCTGTCCTTTTGTTGCAGGTCTTGATGATTGCCTGCAGCAATATATAAAGAACTTTGAGAGAGAGAAGATTAGTGGTGACCAACTATTACGAATTACTCATCAGGAGCTGGAAGATCTTGGAGTCACACGAATTGGCCATCAGGAGCTTATCTTGGAAGCAGTAGACTTGCTCTGTGCACTGGTAAACTTCTTGGGGCAAATGTGGAGGGTTGAACAGTGTTTGCATATTCACATTTTCTGTATTCAAATTGTTAGTCCTAAAGACTTACCTAAGCAGCTCAAGAAACTCCTGATTTGTAATGTATAAACACTTCAGCATTTTAAACCAGGGGCAAGATACAGGGAAAAATCTGTTGATAGAATGATGTTTGTTAAATAAACTGGTATCAGAGATTTAGGGCTTGCATATCTGTATTTATAGAATAAAAGTTTATCTGAAATCACAAAGAAAATAGACTGTGTTTCATTTGGAATGTAAAATAGTTATGTATGTGAATGGAGTAATTGAGTGTTGGTTGCCCTTTGCAAACAAAATGTTTTGATATTAACCATGTCATTCTTCACGGGTCCTTTCATGCAAATTATGTTTTAGATGATTTTTTGAGCCTGATGAAACAGAGCTGCTTGGTATTTCACAGTAGAAGGGATTAAATACTGAAATAATTATCTTATGTATAAATAATATATAAATTTTTGATGAAGCATATGGAAAAATTTTGGTAATGGTCTTTTCAGTCAGGTCATGTCGTGCAAAACTAGGATTATCTGCTCAGTGAGGGGTGTGGTGCTGACTTCACCCTCCTTATGAACTTCTAGTGTCTGTCTGTAAAGATTAGTGATAGATTGGGCACACTGCATTCTCCACTGTAGAAAGGATTGTGAATAGCTCTGTTAAGATGTACTTCACTGCCTAAGGTGGTGTTTTGTGGGTTTTTAGTACATACTGTTTTTCCAGCCTCAGAAGGAGCTTTTAAGAAAGCTGAATCCTGGGAGAGGCAATCAAAGACCGAAGGCTGAAAGGCTCTTCAGAAGGGCCTGTCGGTTCTCCATATGGAGCAGCTTTCCTGAATACCTTGTTGTTGCATTTTTGGGGTATTGTGAAGTGGAATGGAAAAGAGAGAGTGAAAAAAAAATACCCAAAAAAATCTAAAAAATGGGAGAAAGCTTTTTCATACAGGAAAACATTTGATTTTAAACAGACATTATCTTCTATAGAATACTGTTTCTGGTAACATTGCAATGTGAGTCAGTGCAATAAATTAACTCATCAATTTGCTTTTTAAATAAAGAAGTTGCGATCTTAAAAAAATGCTGCTGATATAGAAGGGGACATAAAAGGTGTTATTCACAAAGTACTTCTCTTATCAGACAGTGCAAAAGAAAACAAGAAAATACTGAAAAGGATAAAGTCTAAGTTAGGGGGAGGACCAATGACAGTTTTTCACAGTCATACAGAGAAAGATTGTGGCTCTTTGAAAAATAAATCACTTTTACAGAAAAAACCCCCTTGTTTATTAGCTGAAATTTCTTTTTTCCCCAGTATGTAATTACAGATATAATCTTCAGACAAACAAACACAACTTGTCTTTGTAGCTCCTTTATCTTAGGCAAAAGTGTATGGAACTAAGTTGAATATAAAATAAAGAATTTCTAGCAAAGGCTAACACTGCATCTTAAATGCATGCAGCAAATCTCTCCTTTCTTGTTTCACATATAGTGTTGTCTGCTTTTCTGAGTTTGTTTTAAAGAAAATTGCTAAAACACATTGCTAAAACACTGTGGCATGAGTTCGGATTGCAGTTTCTAATTTAAGATGAGGTTTTTGCAGTCTCACAGTTGGCTCCTGATGGCTCCTTAGGGATACAAAATGTTATTGTTATATTGATTTTAGTGGACTTAATTTGAATTTATTGTTCACCAATCAGATAAACCTCTTAGAAAATTTAATTCAGAGGCAATCCATTTGGCTGGACTGGTCCTATACTTACAGTCTTTTCTTTTTTTATTGCATCCATGAGTGTCTATCCTGGGTAGGGCTTATGTTTTCTTCTGATTTGACTTTAATATTAGCTGTATTGTTTAGGAGAAAATTAAGCCTGTGACTCTCCAGTGTGGTTTAGCTGCTAATTCAGATAATGACTATGCAAGTTTGGTTTTTTTAATTATCTGATTTTTTTATTTTTCTGTTTCACTGGAGTTTGACAGAGGTTTCATGATAGAACTTAGCATAATATATGATCCAAATGAGTTTACATCTCTTTGGATGCTGGAGATGATGGGTGACATGATGAGCTATGAATAGTAAAGTTAATTATGCTTTGCAAGATAAAACCTGATTGATTTAAAAGTAATTACTAAAAAACAAAAGGATTGTTGCTTCTGCTTCTCCCCTCTTTCTCTCTGAGTTAGTGAGTGACCACTTTTAGGCATTGAGGACAACTGAGGAGACAGGACCCCTCCCACTGTTCATCTCGGTTCCCACTCTACAGGGGAGAGTTTTCCAACACAGAGTTGCTGTCACTTAGGAAAGCTTCTGCAATGTTGGTGGCTGATTTGTTTTATTCCTGCCACTCCTTCCCAGTAGTCTTGGGGGGTAAACTTCTGCTTGCAGTTCCTTGGCAGCTGTGGATAAGGCAGACAGCAAACCAGCTGCTTGTATTGCGTGGCCGTAGTTCTTGGGGCTACCTTTCCTTACTGGGGAAGGTGGAGAGCCTGAACAAGCACATCTGGCTGGCATGAGAGTGCAAGGGACCTGAGAGTGGGGCTAAACTGTGCTAAACACACATACTGCCACAGCAATGGCTGGGAGCCAGTTATGATTGATAGCACTATTTAAAGGATGTTCTGTATGGGTTTTTTACAGAAGGTGGGTGGGTGGCTGGCTGTGGTCTCTCACATTATTCGCCTCCTGTCATCAGCACTTGCAACAAATGGATCCTCCAGTGTTTGTGAGCTGATCAGAGGACAAATGGTGCCCTGTGCTGTCCATCTTTAGTAGAGTCTCTCTTGGCTGCCAGCCTGCCATACTGTGCTCTTGGCAGCAGAGCAAGCATTCAGGGGGCGACATTCGCAGGTTTTCTTTTCCTGTGGTGCTTCAGGAAAGGAGGAATAAAGTTTTTGCCCAGCTGCTACTGCTGTGGCAGGGCATGCTTGCTGGTAATGGTGGGGTGTACATCCTGCAAACCATCACTGGAGCTGAGTGCTCTGGGAGAGGGCAGGCAGTCTAACTAATGTCGTTTGTCTCTTCCCTCTCTCCTTCAGACTAAGACTGGGAGCATGTTTAGTAGATTGTTATTATGCCTTGATGCAGCTTTGTGTTTTACAAAATCCATATGTCAGAAAGGGCACAAAAAAGGAAATGTTCTCTGTACTTAGAAGAAATAAGGGGTGAGGTCTGTGATGGTATTTTGTTGCTGCTAAGAGTTTATTGCATGTTTTTCAAGGTGAGACACCTTGAGAAGCTGCCATGATGGATAAATGCTGGCAGCATTGCTTTATTTCCAGTGAGACAAATTTCCTGTTCTTGTCTTTCTGTTTAAATTGGAACATGCAATCACACTGGTGGTGTCAACAGGGAGATTTTTACTTGATGTGGATGGACATTTTTATTCATACTAACAAAATCACCCAAAACAATTGACAAAACTGTTTTTTTTTTTTGGTCCAGCTCTAGATACAGGAGAAACTATTACCAGGTAATAAAATATACAATATATACAATATAATAAAATATACAGTTGTTCATCAATTCTAACAATTACCATTAGGCTCTTAGCCTCAACATGATCCTTTTCAGTGTGTGTGTGAGGGTGAAGCTAGTCTAACACTGCCTTTATTAGGAATCATTAAATCATTAGGAATTATTAAATCATTAAACAAACAGCAGTGTAGCAGACTTCATCCACACACAAAATGTGAGGAGCCTTGTTTCTTTGATGGTTGTCTGAAAAACTGGATGTGAATGAACAATGTAGAAAGTAAATTGAGAGAAAAAGGAGATGATGCTTGCAGAAAGAGAAGTGCATAATAAAGAGCAAATTACTTAGATAATGCCATCATATCACTATTCCAGTCATCAGGTTTGGAGTGCATCAGGGGATCTTGTAGCTCCTGGTATACGTAACTGTCCTGAAGAAAGCAAAGGAGCGACATAATTCTTTTTCCATGACTTGTTTGTCAGGAGATGGAGTTTCACTTACCAAAACTGGGTATGACCATTTTTTCCCAGAAAACACTACACACTGCCTGGAGAACACAAAGACTGAGGACTGCACAGCCAAACGGGCTTTTTCCATCTTAAAGAAAATTATCTTGTTTACCACAATGACTTGATAAATGAGATGCCACATAGAGATTCCTTTTCTTTCTTTTTTTTTTTTTCCTTTTTTTACTTCTCCTAAATATCATTAATGTTTGTTTTGTTTGCATGAAGGTTAAATTAGTTTAAATTGATTTTGGATTTTTTTTTAAACAGAGATCCTAAAGTAGGAGATATGTTGTTATAAGAATATTTGAAAAGCTTCACAAATAATTTTTGGATGATTTGAAGTTTTTTATTAACAAAAAACTTATGAAGTCTCTGTGAATTTGCAAAATAATTCTTCAGGCAATCTTCATTTATGTAGAAGAGAGTTTGGTTAAAAATATTTTGCTTTATAGAGCATACTGGTTTCAGTACTAGTTTCATGCTAGTTAGTTAAATCTGCTTTGGCTGCACAGGAATTTATTGCACACTATATTTGAATCTGTAAAGCTAGAAGATTGCAGCAGATGAAATAGCATTATTATTTGGCAGAGAAAACATTGGTGTGCACTAACAGCATGAAATTACTTATCATTTACCACTAACACAAAACATTTATATGCAAATGAATGTAAAAAATAGACCTACTTTAACCATGAATGATTTGATTCCTCCTAAGAATTATGCCTTTTATCTTAATTTCATCTTCCTGCCATTTCTCACACAGAAATACTTTCCTTTGCACTTATCACTAGTCAGATCTTAGAACTGTTTTGTCAGTAACAGTGAATATTAGACTTAATCATTATGGTGCTAAATGAGGAAGGCTTATTTTCAGAATGGAGATTTATATGTACTGATGAAGGTGGAATTTACTGTTAGTATTCTGAATGCCTATAGCAGAAAAATTACTTATCCTTTTCACTATTGCTCTTTGCAAGTTAAAATTCTGCTTATATATCATATATCAAATATCATATGCCTCCCTGTCCTCAGCCTGAGCTAACCTAACTGCAGTGCAGGAAATCCTGAAGTCCATCACCAGATCAATAAAGCTAAGGACATAAAGAGTTTCTGATAGCTCATATAGATCACACTGAAAATGTGTTAGCAAATCTTTTACACAGAACTGCAGTAAACCCCATGGTGTGCCAAGGGCAGTAAATATATCTGTATGCAAAGGGTGAACATCCTTCTTCCCATCAGCCTCAAGAATCAGTTATACATCCTGGATACTTTTTTAATTGTGGGTTGGGGCTTTTTTTGTTGTTTGTTTGTTTTGGATTTTTTGTTGTTGTTTTTTTTTTTTTGTTTTTTTGTGGTTTTTTTTTTCCCTTCTTTGGAATGCTTGGAGGTTTGGGCAAGTATGAAATGCATAATACATACCCTGGTTCATAGAGTCATAGTATGGCTTGGGTTAGGAGGGACATTTATAAAGCTGTAAACCCCCAGGTAAAAGCAGACTGGATAAAAAGAGCTGTTACAATGTAAAATGTTTTTAAAGGTAGTGTGTTCATAACAATACTTATTTCCTTTTTGATAAAATGGTTTTAAACTGCAGATTAGCTTTTTAAGACTTTTGGAAATGCATGTAACTGGACATGAGTATTTGGCAGACTAGGAACAAAATTAGGGACAAAGAAAGTAAAAAAACAAAGGTAATGAGCACTTGGTCTTTCAGAGTCTGTTGATTGAATAAGAGAAAGAAGAATAGTTTATATAATTGCTCTGTTAATGCTACAAAGCGTGGCCAGGGCTTGACTTTTTGATGTGTTGCTTGACTGTGGTGTAGAAAAAGAAGGGCATTTTTCAAGAAAGGAGATAATGATAATGATTATGAATCTTTCCTGCATTCTGCAAGGCTGGAAGTATCATGCACCTGAGTGTTTTTCTGACTATAAACATTTAGGACAAACATTTACACTCTTTGAAACCGTTTGTCTTTTAATCAGTGTTTATTTAATAAGTGCAGTAAATGATAAGTGTCCTTTGAGCTATCTGGGGTTTCTGTCCTTATCTACTTATTCTGTGTTTATGAAACAGATGTGTTAGGATCATGTGTTGTGCACTTCTAAATTACCCCATATGTCAGTGCTATTTGAAGGAGGGATAACCTTAGTGTTGGCATTTCGAGGTGCTGGAGGAAGGGCCGTTAGAAATATATGTTGTAGGCAGATCTGATGAGGTATAAAGTTACATAAGGCACCTTCCATATGACAAGCTGTGATATCAGTTGCTAGCAGCTTTGGGCTGGTAAGCTATCTGCCTCATACTTTGTGGGATGTGTTCAGCCAAGTGTTTTGGAGAATGAGATTCAGATCCATTTTGTTTATTTTTAAAATCACCTTTGGAGGCGAAGGGTGGAACTTTTCTTGGTGAATTTTTGTCCACCACAAATTTTCAGGTGTGGTTTTGAAATGGTTGCCATTTGCTGTGGTATCCATGTGATGCTGTTTTGATAATTCATTTAAAATCTTCCTCAGGCTTTTCAAGAAATGAGGACCCTATGAACTTTACTGTTTCCAGGTTGCTTGTTTAAAAGCAAGTAAATAACACATACAGAAAGGATCCTCAAGAATTAAGTGTGGAAGATGAAAGCACTGAAAGGTAGCGAGGAGAATTAAACTCACATGAGGTGATTTTAAGTCCATTTCTTAGCAGCCAGATGCTATTTTTGCCTAAAACTCCTGCATTCATCCTGTGAATAAGTGGAAAATTACTTTTTTTTGTATTAGAGAGAAAACTTATTATTTCATCCTTGTGATAGTTATCCTTATTACTGAGATACATCAAATGTAATTGAGAAGTTGCACTTCTTTACACATAATTTGTTACTCACTACAGCTATCTAGATTATAAAATTTGTCTTTTCAAAAGGTTGCCATTTTCTTTCTTCTTTAAAATATATTGTTTGTGTGTGTTACAAAAATATTTACCAGATTCAAATAAACCTTCGCCTTCTTAGTTTGTACAGTTGTGGTTGCCTTCTGCAGAGGAGCAGCAGAAATTAATCAATGTCAGCACTGCTGTCTGCTCCACTGTCTGGGGAAGATACTGCTTTTATTTTCTTCTTGCCCACAAACACCAGTATTACAGTAGTGTCTTCAGTTCCCATCTTGTGTGTCTTCAGCAGAAATTAACATTGGTCTCTGCATGCCTTCTGCTCCACATGGTTTCCATCAGTATGGTTTTCATGCCTTTTGTTCCACAAGGTTTTCAGCTTTCTGGGCTGAAGAGGAGACAGTGATTTAGAAAGGCAGGCAGAGAGGCCAGATGCTCATTTCCCTGTCTTGGGAGTGTTTGTAAGAGTTAAACAGTGTCACTGACCTTGATACAGCATTTGTGCTTGGAGAAGTAGAGGTATTCATGGCTGCATAAAAGTTTTGAGTGAGACAGTTGTTCTAAGGGATTTCTGAATTTGTTAATGGGACTGTGCTTATGTCTGTGTTGCACATTGTTCTGTGTTTAGATCTGAGCTTGGCATTTTTGGGTAGCTGAGATGGCCTTGTGCTTGCAATGGGCAGTATAAAAATACCCTAAACTAAAGTCCTGGCATGTTCTAGACAGTCTGTCTAAGACAGCAGAGATAGTTAGCACTGTATGAGTTAGGAATACTTCACTTTTCAGCCTGTGCTAACAGTGTCAGATGCACTTCCCTGCCAGCAAGAATCAAGTAAATTTAACACAAGAAAGAGATGGGGTCTAAATTATTATTTTTTTTGTTGAGGGAAGAAGGGAACACAGCTGCTGAACATTGATCAAGCTAGTTAAAGAAAATTTTGCCTTACTTCCACTCTTGGTTTGTGAACTCTCTTCGTACACTTGGGGTGCTGGTGCAAGGATGGGCTGGCAGAGGGACCCGTCTGGCTCTTCTCACAAAAATACTGAGCAAAACTCATCACTGGTGATTAGAGCCCCTGCTTGTCAGCATGTGAAGAAAAGAGCTACAATTCCTCACTCAGTCATGTGAAGCCACAGAAAAGTAATTAGCAGGTAAGATGTCTATTAATAGCTCCCACCACCTTTAGTTCAAACACCTGCTGACAAGCTATTACTTTGTGTAGTTCAGCTTCATCAAGTTCTTGTTTTATGCTTGCCAGAAGAGACTCCATTAGAGCTGTTTCTGTTGGGGCAGGATATCTCTGAAGACTCTGTGGCCTCCCATTGAGGAAGTGGATGCCTAGACTTGTGTCACTTCTCGTAATCTCTGCAGGCATGCAGAGCTTTCTTTGTGGTTCTTTCAGTGACTGAATATATTTTGGCTAATGAAAACACAACTTGGGTAGTGCTGGCTAAATGCAGACTAGGGGAAAACAAAGAACTGTCTCTTTTGCCTGCAATTATCTTCTTACAGTGCTTGAAAATAAATGCTGTGCTTTTCTAAGAAAACCCTATAGCTTATAGTATATTATTGAATATAAAGTATGATTAAACTTGGCAGTTTTTACTTAAGCAAGCTTTTTCCCAGTATTAGAACACACAGCTCTGGTTGCTTTTAATATGGGCCAGAAATATTAGTGACAAAGTGAGGATTTTGTTAGCTTGGCTGCTGCTTTAGGATCCTTCTGCTTAAAGGCTTCAATTAACACAGCTACTCCAAAATACATTTTGCCTGAAATTTATCTCTCTATTTTCCATCTCTGGCATTATCTATATGATATTACAAGTGGAAGCTTTACCAAAGTCAGTGCCATCCTCTTGTAAGATTGAATTTACATGTGGTTTAGGCTCAGTGTTTTATGCTAAAGAACACACACACACACACACATTTGATGAATATGTCTGAAAATAGGCTTTGAATCTGTTAATGCTCCCTCTTTCCTCCCTCATATCTGATGGTGAAAAAAGGCGTCTGAAAAAGAAAGTGGCTGTAGGTGGCCATCACTTAGATATTAAGAGGAAGCCACTAAGGTTTTGTAGCTGGATTTTCTAAAGAAGTGTATACATAAATGCAGCCTATTTTCCTGTTGTAGAAAAAAATTTTAGTGTTGTTTTGCTTGGTCTGCAGTGTTCAGTATTGCAGATTTTCTCTTCTTCTGATGCTTTACCTTCATGTGGTACTGGAAGTCTGTGCACTGCGTGCCAGGGCTCCCGCTGGGGTGGGCATGGAACGCCTGCACAGGCTGGGAACCAGCACCTGCCTGTCTGAGCAGATGAGGTACAGACAAGGTGACAAAGAGGAGATGACAAGAGAGGGGGAATTGGAATGATCTGGGGTTGTTGAGGACCATTGGGATCCAGCCTCAGCCTCAGTGTGGTCTCCCCCGGCTGTGGGCCCTGGGTGGGGCATGGCTGGGGTGACAAGAAGGTGCCTGCGCTCGTATGGCACCTTCCCCACACACCCTCTGCCTCGCCCACCTTAGTTTTATATTTGGATAATCAGACTTGGCTCTTTAGTAACAGCCTGCTGAATTAAGAAGTTCAGTGTTTCAGTGTATCCTGCGAGAAGGCCTGTGGCTGGCCTGCAGCCTGTGGTTGTACCCCCCATGTTTAGGGGTGTGAGTGCTGTGTTGTTGGGGCTTGCGTGTGGTGGGCTTTGCTTTGGCTGGTCTTTAAGACATTTTTGGTGATTTATCATTCATCCAGAATATCTTTTATTTGTTTCTTCCCCCATTAATTTTGCCTAAATGAGTTGGATGTGCAAGGAGCAGGATGAAGTAAGAAGAAGCCCGTTATCTTTTTCTGACTTATTCCTACTCACTCCTCAATCCACATCGTGCTCCCTCAGCCAGACCAAGCACAGAAAGCTTCAGAAAAAAAACAGATATATTTTTATCTGATGTTTATCTCTTTACTTTGGACTGATTTAATACGTTATTAGTTATGAGCCATTTAGCTGCATAATAAAGTACATTTTACTTTTCAATCCCAATTAATTGTTTTCATCTTGTAATTTTTTATTTATAACCTAATGCTATCTGTTGCATAATTGCTTTTGAATATTTAAATGGTGGAAAAGTCACTGCCCAAACATACAGTTTGTCTAATTGGGACTGAATGTGGTGACAGGGGACAGCATCTGTGTAGTTGAGAAACACGCCTGCACAGCCTTCCTTGCCCAAGATAGGGATGTTCACAAAAGTTCCAGTAATGGTTTATAAAGTACAGCCTTAGTATATGGTCAGTGCCCCCTTAAGCTGGGTTCCTAAGTGCGTTCTCTGCTGCGGGAGGATGGTTGTTGGTTGAGTGGCTCCCTCACAAAGCGTGTTCAGTTTACAAGCACACACAGCTGGATGGGAGATGGCAGATGAGCCGTATGCTCTGGTCTCTCCGTCATGAGCCCCCACTGGCATGGGAGTGGATGTTGTGAGAGGGCTGGGGCTCACTGGGAATGGCTTCAGTATAACGTTCCTGCAGTCCCTGTGTACTGAAAGAGGATTAAATTCATTTAGTAGATGGTTTGGATTGGGAGCATGACAACTGCTATAAATAATCACTACCTG
>JBBMKD010000001.1:101220570-101378058 GCA_037834095.1 Argya squamiceps
AAAAAACCCCCCTCCCCCACCCCTCCCCCCCCCCCCCCCCCCCCCCCAGGTCCTATGGAAAAAAGACTAAGGTAAATAAGCTTCAGCAGTCTTAGAATAGCATTGATGAGCATATCTCTTCTCCCGTCTCTTCCTCGTGGACAGATCAGTATGGGAAGGAAGCAAACCGGGGGCATGGGGAGAGCTGGGGAGGTCACAGAGTGTCATTAGGAAATAGATTTTTCTGTGTGCATCTGAGGGGCTTTGTGCATTCTACTTCATTGTTTGTGGTAGGAAATGGTCCATGTTCTGTAACGAGTGGCCCATTCCATTGTCAACTGAACAAGTTACCAGCACCCCATGCTATCACCCTGTGATGTGGCTGAAGTGAGAACCTTAAAAATTCCATAATTATCTTAGAGCAGTACTAAACTGAAGTTTGTGCAATTGCTTATTCCTTTGCAAATGCAAATAAGTCTTTTTTGTAATAACTCTATCACTCTTTGTGTGTGTGAGGAAAACAAATCTTTTGTAGAAATGACAAATTGCTAATGATACTATATTATATTTTAATTGAACATTAAATCAGGGCATTCTTGAGTGCTTTTTGTAACATTTGTACTTTTGAAGGACTTCCAGCTACTGTTTGTTAATATTGTTTAATACTGTTTGTTAGTATTTCTGCATAGTTATTTCTGTCTCTACTACACAGCTAAGGAACATAATTTAAGAGATTGACTCTTAAATGGAAACAAGGTTTTGAACTTGATTTAAATGAGCAAAATAGAGGTTGAGCTGGGCAGCACTGTGTTCTCTGGTCTGTGATTGTATTGGTCCTTTACTGCTAAAAAGAATAGAAGTATGCTAATTAACTGACTTAGATTTCTGAAGCCAAGAAAACCAATTAGTGTCACACCATGTCCATACTTCTGCTGGTTGCAAGCCCTGGTGCCAGGTGTATCTTAGGAATTATTGTGAGTATGGACATGGGGTACTGATCCCTAATGATGAGGTCTACAGAAAAAACCCTCTGATCAAGGCTGGGTTGGATGGGGCTCTGAGCAACCTGCTCTAGTGAAAGGTGTCTGTGGCAGGAGTGTTAGAACAAGATGATCTTGAAGGTCCCTCCCAACCCACACCATTCTTTGATCTACTGACAGTGATGCACTGCTTTGAAAAACAGTTTTCCAGACTAGGTTTTTTCTTTGAGATGTTTTTTTCAGTACACTTGGAACAAGCTAAAGGATCACTCATAATTTTGCTCTTCTTTTGTTCTCTTTTCATGCACTTCAGAAACAGAACATTCTATACGTTTAAAAACTACTGAGTGGGTGTATTTCTGCCTTAATTATTAGGAATGGTTAAGTTTTGAAGTAGAAGATTAGTCTTGCTGTTCTTGGTTCTTCCTGTTCATCTGTAAAGCTAACTTTATTTTCTTTTTTTTTTTTTTTTAATGCAGAATTATGGTTTGGAAACAGAAAATCTAAAAACCCTTTCTCACAAACTGAATGCATCTGCCAAAAATCTGCAGAACTTCATTACTGGGAGGAGGAGGAGTGGTCACTATGATGGAAGGACCAGTCGTAAATTACCGAATGATTTTCTGACATCAGTAGTGGATCTGATTGGAGCAGCTAAAAGTCTTCTGGCTTGGTTGGACAGGTAAAATCTCCCAAATGTCTCACAGGTAACCAGATCACACACATGAACAAGCTCCAACTATTTTACAAAATGTAACATGGACACTGAATGGAAGCAGGATTCATTCACGTGAGGGGATGTTTGTACCAGTTCTTCTTTTTTTTTATGTCAATATGCAATTCAGATTAGCTTTTCAATACAATACCTCCAAATGCACTGTGGCCCTACACATATATGCAGTAAAGCAACAGAATGACATCATTAGGTTATATATGTATTTTTAAACTAATGTAAAGCAGCAATTTAACCTGCATAAATCATATTCATTTCTTTGATTCTATCAAATTCACAAAACTGATCATACTTTTCATTACATGGGTGTCAATATATAATTCCAGAATATGTGTGTGTACAAAAATGTATGTTGTGTTTTAGGTTTTTTAAAGAGCAGTGAAATACCATGATTTTCTAAAGATACTGTTCTACACTTTTATCTCTGTTACCTAGGAAGTATATGTGGGACCAGGGCTAAAGTGCTCCCCTTTGCTACATTTTTAGTGGTTTTTCCAATTATAACAAGAGTAATATGCAAGTATTTAAGATGATCATTGAAATTCCTAAAGTGGTTGAAATTAGTCTATCCGTATGTCTTTATATAATGCCTCACAGTGAATTTTCATCAGAGAAAAAAAAAAAGGCTTATTTTGATTTAAAGGTGTATCTTATTTTGTTTCCAGCAGCTGAAGTTTTGTTCAGAATATGGTCTTCAAATCCAACAGAATTATTGGGTTTTACTGCTGTGTGTTTTGTCTTTCATTTTTGTGAGGAAAATTGTCTTCTCTCCCATAAATGATTTCCATATGAATGGTTTAGGTGGGGCTTGAATTTTTTCCACTTCTTAAGCTGGACTAAAAACCCTTTGTTTTGTTCAGGAGATTGCAGCCACCATTGCTTCTTGCTTTCTATTCCCTCTCTAGCCTTTTCCCAAGTTTGAAACCCAGAGTACCTAAACTTAGCTCCTAAATTTCTCTTCAGATATTTTACATTAGGTGTGTAGAGAAGTAGTACAATCTCATGGAAAGGGTTTAGTATTGTGACTTGAAAAATAGGTAGTATATTTTTAGCTCTGTCTCTAACCTGTTAGTACTTGGAATACCTGTAGGCTTCACTTTTTCTCCCTGCAAAATCATTATTGGCAGAGAGCAACATATCATACTGTGCTTTAAAACAGAAAGAAGAGTAGAAAAGCATGTTCTTTCGATTAGACAGGTCAGGTTTTGCCACTTATTTCTGTTTAGAAATAATCTTGTTTGGTTTCTCATTGGAACTGTGGTCATGATTTAAGACTGTTTGTTACTAAGTCGAAGTTCTTTTTGGGTTTTGGTCGTTTCATGAGTTTTAGAGTTCTTTTTTTTGATAGTCTGTTATTTGAAAGTAAATTTCATATATATATATATATACGCATACTCACTAAAGAAAAAAATATTTTGCAACTTAATATGAATTTAATAATTGAAGTTCAGGAAGAAGGTTGTTATTGATGCTAGAAAACATCTGCATCCCAGGACTGGTGTGTCGTTATAGTGCTGTGCACTGCATGTACTTTTGCATTTAGCTGAAATGAAGTGACTGCTGATGAGACCCAGGAATTCCAAGAAGTTAAAAATGAGGGCAATTGTGGTGCTATCACGTTCTCAGGAAGGTTGTCATGAGTGTCCGAAGAAGGATTCAGATTTCTAGGAAAGTCCTTTCGAAGATCTAAAACCAGGTTCTAGGAAATGTTATCTAATACATTTTAAGACTCTTCTGATTTATGAGCATCTGAGTATTTTGGTAAAGTTCTTTCTTATTTGTGAAGCCCCAAATGAAGATGAAGGTAGGCCAATAACTGCATTTTTCTTAGGAGGTGGGAACATCTGGAGATCAATATGATTCTGCTTCTTGTATAAGAAAGTATTGGGGCCGCTAGGGGGAGATAGAAAAATCTAAAAAATTGATTAGTAAAAGCAAGGAAAATGGATTTAATTTTATTCTGCACACCTGTTACTATCAAATCTGGACCCTTAATCTTAGGTTATTGTTTGTTTTCTAGTACTAGTTCCATCTCTGGCTTGTGGGAGGGGAGAGCAAAATCGTTAGGATGAGTGAGGTGGCTATTAGGGTTGCCCACCCCATTGTAACAGCCCTGCTAGGCTGTCCCTATGCAGTAGTTTTTGAGGTCATGTCTGGGAAAAGCAGCTAGCACCAGCTCCAGCTTGGATAGGCATGCAGTGGTGTGGGTTTTGTACACAGGGAGTGGTGACAACTCCATACAGGTTGTCCTTCAGTTGTTGCTGTAGTGAGTGCTCTGCTTATGGTGTTTCTGTGGGAAACTTCTTAAAGGACTTTGTTAGGCCTAGCACAATTATCTGAAGCAGTGTGAGAGTTGTGATTTGCTGAGTTACTTTCACTGTAGTCTTGCAGTGCTACTGTGCAGGGCTGGTCCAAGGACACTCTTTGTTCCAGGTCTTTGCCTGGAGCAGTCCTACTTCCAGATGTATGTCAGAAATTGAGTTTTACTGAAAATTAGGGTAGCTTTTAATGCCAGGCTTTAAAAGTCTTTTGGTTTAGTTTCATTTATTTAAAGAGCTGGAAAACTTAATAGAGAATTCAGTTTTTAAAAGAAATCTGATGATTTTGAGGAGCACGAAAGAACTGCCCAATAACATGTTGTAAGGAAATTGTCATCACAGTGATATGTTTGAGTCTAATTTTGACTTCCTGTTACTTTCTCAGCCTGCAAAATGTATCCTCTTTCAGGAGACTTCATAGGTTTTAAACCTTTTGTTTTATACTTTCTCCATAATCTTAAAATTATTCCAAGCAGATTTCCTGACATCTGTACCTTCTTGAAAAACCGTGAGTCTTTTGTGAAAGGGTGATGCGTTTCCACTTGATGCTTAATGCAATTTGGACAGATGGAAACCCACACTTGAGGCTGTAGCAACAAACTGCTAACCTGATGTGCAAAGCAACTTGGCATTGAAATATTTCCTTTGATACTTGTCAGGAATTACAGTTAATCACGTCTTCTGCATTTCCAGATAAATCACTGGTGTTCTGTTCAGTCTTTACTCCTGTAATTCATGAAAGTTGTATTCTTTGGAATAGTGATATACGTCACCTTTCTTTATTGTCCTTCTTCTCTCACGTGTCAGATTCCTGGAAATTCTTCTGCCTTTTATAGGGCTGATTCTCTCCATCAGGTGAGGAATATTTAAAAGTGTGTAATTAAATTAAGATTGCTTCTATAAATTCACTACTTTGCATTTGCACTATGAATGTGTTGCAATTTTGTGGCGTAAAGCTGTTTCCAACCTCATAAAAATATTTTTTTCTGTTCATTAGTATGTCCAGTTATCTGCACATTTAATTGGAATTCAAATTAGGCATATTTATTCCTGTTAATCCTGGTTAAGGTTTTGTTCTTAGAGCACACATTTAAAATCCACCAGAAAAACACTTTGTAGAATGTTGCTTTGTGTGTGGATATGTTGGTTTTCACTGCCTCTGCAATTTCTGAATTTGTATACATTATCCATCCGTGACTTTCGTGATCTAAAAGCAGCATGAATACCTTAAGGATTTTGAGAGCTGAAGCTACTTTTTTCCCATCTTTAACAAAATTTTGTTAGGATTTTATCATGTTACTTGCATCTTCAGTGACACCAGTGAAAATTTCCCAGTTGTTGTCTAGAGATAAGCATAAACTGGAAAGCAATGATATAGGGATCCCAGAAAATTTTTCTGAGCCCCAAGTTTAAAGCATTTACCGTTTAGAGCTTATAAGTGGCTTTCTGGTTAGGGGACAGCCAGGTCTTTTACTGGACTCCCAGCTCATTCCTTTTCTACTAATTTGCTGATACCTATTGGTTGCAGTACTGAAACTGTGATGGAGGAAGGGTGCTCGGATTCAGCCAAGACATTTTCTCCCAGATCTTAGCAGACCACCTGAAAGGCAGACAGAGGTTGTATCTTTTTCAGAAGCTGGCACAGCTTTGAGTGTTGAGTTTTTCTCCTAATGAGTCAGAAGCTGCTGCAGAGTAAAGTCAACCTTGAGAGCAAAAGGATTTGGACCTCATTGTTCCTCTTCAAGTCCCACTGTATGTCACATTTTTCTTTATGGGACAGCTGGATTTAACAGGTACAGCTCATTACTGTAGTCTTGACTGGGAAGAACTGTATTGCTCTTTGTGGAAGAGGAAGGATTCTTAGCAAACCTGAACTGAGGTGACATTTGATGGCAGCTTTATGAGCTCTGTCTCTTTCCATTTCCCTCCTTGCTGTGCCAGCACAAACTTCTGGTGATGTCATCTTCACACAAACTTCTGGTGATGTCATCTTCCACGTTGTTCCTGGTTTGATACGTTCTCTTCATTCACCTCCACCGTACACTTCAGTTGTTTTTGCCAACCAAAACCCCTGGAAATCTGTATTTCCTGCAGATTGCACTAAGCAAGAAAAGAATTTTTAATTGTGCTTCTGGGCTTCTTCCTGTCTAGTCTAGTGTTGGGGCCATGTTATCTGAAGCAGGGACTCCTTATACCTTATGTCTTATGCAGCGTCAATAGAATATTTTGGATCTTAACAATAGGACTAATATCTGTATAAACTATAAACACAGACTTAGAGAATAGGAGTGAAGAAGGATTGGTTGTTTTTAGGGCTTTACTTGAGTCCTCATTAAAGAGACACTAAGATAATGTGGTAGTTCTTTTTTCTCTTAATTTAAGAGAATACAGTCAACTTCCCATGAGAGAACTGCTACAACATTTTGCGTCTGTTGTTATGTCACAGATTTTAATGGCAGTGAATTAGGATTTGTCAAGCACCACTGGATTTTTTAGTGTACTGTTTGACTCAGCCATCTGTGTGGGCAGAGATTCAATATGTCTTTTACAGCAACTCTTCTGTAGCTCTTGTTTTTCACACTAGCACTTTCCCCTTTTTGGAAATAAAAAACTTAAACTGCTGCTGCAGATTACACTGCAGTCTAAGTAGGAGGAACAAAGAGATTTTGTGGAGATAGATTTCTGTGTTCAAGACTTTCAGTTCTGTGGCCAGAGAAAAGCTAGCAGGCTGACAAATGTGCATCAGTCTGATTAACTTACCACCGCTGTCTGGACATGTAGTACATGAACAAAATGAAAAAAAAAAGTGAACAAAAAACCCAACTGTAAATAAAAATTTTGGTTATATAAAATGTATGGTAAAATTGCTGTCAGAAATAACAAAATGTAAAATTTCACAGTAAAAAGCCTTTTTGGCAAGTCTAGGTCTGCTTTTAAGGTCATTCACAGAGTAGTGGGGTGTAATCCTATAATTTCTAAACTTCAGGTGGCCAAATTATTTTAATACAAGCATAAATTGCTACAATTCTGCAAAGCAGTTGTATCTGTGCATAAATCCTATTAACTAAGGGTAAAATCTGTGCCTGAAGTTAAAGACATTTGAATGCTTCAGTGGCTGACAGCAGAACAGGATCTCCAGGCCTTACACCATGGGCTTTTTTGGTGATGCTTTGATGTGTCAGAGAAGTGCAGCCTGCAATGATCTAAATGCTCCTGGTTTATGACTGAACAATTCCAGGTGTTCACATTTAGCACACCCTTTAAGTCTGCATTGTATAAAAGCATTATAGTAGGAGAACATGTTCCCCACTCCAAACTGGATGTCCTTCTTTTCACCATGGTGACATACTCAATGCATACATTTCCATCCATTGTAGGTAGAATGTGTTCAGCTGGGTTTCTTTGCCTCGTTGTTTTTGGTGAATGAACCCTTTGGATGTTTATGGTGTGACTATTTAGTAGTTTTAAGTAAAGAGGTGCATTGTTTGTGAGCCCATAACTTCTGACTTACAAAGAAAGTGTTACTGGTTTAGAGTCTCCTTTATAAGACACTTCATACAGTCCTGTTGGGTGTGCTTGGTTATTACTTGTCCTGACAGGGTAAATCTGCTTTACACACAAGATGGTGGGAGTGAACAAATGAGAACCCAAGCAAAAAAGAAACAAAAAACTTCAGCTATTCTTTATTCACCACACCAATACTGCACTATGTCAACTGGGTTTTCGTCTTAAAACTTTGAATCTTGTTTCCTTTATGCATTTCCCTTTTTGCTGATTTGAATGGTATACCAAACCTGTCAATAAGTGCTGCCTCAGAATGCTGTGGTAGTTAACTGTGTTGTGCTCCTAGGACAGCTGTGAAGGTTTAATAGAGCAGTCACTTAAAGAATTTCTTTATCCATTGTGAATTTTACTGCATTCTTTCCTGATTCTACATAAAGCTATTCCATTAGAAATACAAATGAAATGTTTGTTTCATGAAAGCCTGAAACTATGAATCTAAGATGGCTTAGGCACAGTGCATATACAACAGTATTGTGCATTGAGAATTTTATTTGACCTTAGTATGTTGTTGCCTTTGAAGACTGAGTTATATTACTTATCTGGTTGCCTCTCTCTTTGAAAGATTTGGGACTATTGCATTTAATCAAAAGGCTGAGAGGATGTTTTCCCTTGTTAGGATGCTAAAATAAGTATGATGTTGATTTTAAACTGCTCACATTTGTCTATTGTTATAAAATATCTCAGTACTACAACTAATGGTGAAATAATGTTAATTTTTGGTTTGGGTTATGCTTTTACTGACAGCAGTCTGTATTTGTCCAAATAGCAACTTTTTAAAGTGAAATTGTTATTTCTATGTATTATTTTCCCTTAATGTTATATGAAGAAGACAGATGAGGAGGCTAAAGCATGAGGACAAAAAAGTTGATAGTGTAGAAATACAGAGGGTGTTCATCTCCTTCCAAAAATTTTAATTGTTTTTGATGGATTTTTCTTCATGTTCAATCAGTAGTTGTGACTATTAATAGCTGTTGAATTGTATTATTTCTTAATTCTGTGATGGAATTAGCTGTGCTGTGTTAATGTGGCTGGTTTTTCTACCAGTCCTTCAGGGTGGTTTCATTAATGAATGTTTGATAATATATATATATATATATTTATTCTGAAAGATGCTGATACTGCTAAAATGCTAATTAGATCTCACTTCATGAAAGTGTACACACATGCATGTGTGTTGGAGCCTACGTTACATGTGTATGAACAAATTCACATTTCAAAGATGTTAGATTATTTATGTCAAACACCGGCTCAAAAAAGTGTGAAAAGAACCAGTAGCTTTTTCATGCCTTGTCTTAGGAAAACCTTACATCCTATAGATCAGGGCATTGAAGTTGATTGACTTCAGTGTTTTATTAAAAAAAAAGTAAACACCAGTGTTTTTTCTGGGTGAAGTGTTTTGAAGGTCTTCATTTTGCCCTGGTGTCTCATAACGTAAAGGTTCACAATGTGGGTTTGCACGGTGGAAAAATTTGGAGGTTCCCACTTTTCCAGCTGTATTCATGATCACAAAATGTCTATGAACTTAATTATCCTTGAAACCTATTACCCACTTTCACTAATTTGTGAAAGTGGTTTGAAAATCACTAAATGGCTTCAAATGTTGGAAAGGAGAAGGATGGAGAAAATGTGAGACTAAAGGCAAAAGCACCCTACACGTGTTTGCAAAAGCATTCATGTGATTGTGTAAATTTATTTTTGTTAAGATATCAGGTGTAGAATGGTTAGACAAATAATACAAAGGAGAAACCAACAGAGGTTTGGAAATGAGTGGAAAGGGCATGTGGTCAGGTTGGTGTGCTGTGGAGCTGCAAAGGTGTTTTCATGTCGGTGGTGCAAAGAAAATCAGAGTTTTGAAGGAAGAACAAACAAATTACAAGAGAAACAGTAAAAATGTTCCACAAAGAGGGAAACGTGTATTGGAAATATCTTGGAAATTACTCTGAGAGGTGAGACAATGAGACACAGATCCATGTTGCAGCAGGAAGTGGAGCAACATGTGGCCCCAGGTTCAAGGCAGTTCTTTATTTCTTGTTTAACTTTAAAAGCACCAAATTGGACAGTACGTGTGTTGAAAATAGCAATTTTTTTCTCAGGGAGTTTTCTTCACTGGAGCTGATGAGGTACCTCAGACCTGAAGGTCCAAGGGACACTGAAGAATGTAGTTTTGAAAGAAAAGTGTAGAAATTAAAAGGATAGAAATGGCTCTGCCAAGCCAATGGAATTTTTTTCTAAAGTAGAAAGAAGTTGTCTAATTAAACAGGGAATTTCTTACTTGGTGCATGTCTTGAGGAGGAAAGTGTTTTAGCCAACTGAAGTTATACTATATGTAGGCATTATTTGCACTTATACACATTGATTCATCTATTCACAGTCAATAATATTGTGCTGCATTAAAATTACCAACAATGGGTATATTGCCAATGAAGAGATTTTTTGTTGGATTGGTATTTGTCTCATGAAATCCAGTCAGTGATCCTACAGTGAAGTTTCTGTTGCTATTTTGATTGAAACTGCTGGCACGTTGTTAACTGGACTTTGCCTGCTTAAGTTGAGGCTTGGGTTGGAATACCAAAATACCTTTCCTTTAGAGGCTAATATTTGGAGAGGCCCTTAGCTTTTATCCAGCTGCTTATGTGGTAGTGGCTGTGTAGTTGTGCATGCAGATTGCCTCCAGGGATGTGGTCTGAACTGGGAAGGAGGAGGAAAGGGAAATGCAGTTTTACTGGTCCAGTTTTCAGCAGTACCCCTGAGAGGCATCTGCAGAAATTGATGCAAAGGAGTTGCTTTAAAAGCTACAGAGACCTGCAGAGGAGGCAATTGGAGGATCCCTTAGATTTTCTGTAGGAGCAGAGTTTATATAAAACATCTACCTGTCTCCTTATCTTTCTAAGTTGTGAAGCACTTCTCCAAATCTTACATCTTAGTGGTTGATTTGTAGTAATTTTCTCCCTTTTGCTGACACCCTTGCTGCCTGCTTGACGTGCTGTTGCCAGTATGATAAATGTAACTAAAATGAGTAATGTCTCAGTCCCCTTGCCTGTTCTTTAAAGTCAACAAAGTTTATTTGGGGCGTTTCTAATGATCTTCACTAAGAGTAATGATGGTAGAAAAATACCATTATTTTCCTCATGAACCGTGAAACCAAACTAAATTACAAAACTATGAGGGAAGATGATGTGGTATTAGAAGCCAAAGCCTACTGTGTGATTCTGTTTAGAGAAGTGCTGGAGGCTGTGAAATGTCAAATAGATTCCAGTTGTGTGATTTCAGGATCAAATTGTATTAACACCCATAACTTAAAGTAAAATAATATTATTTGCTGGTTTGATTCCATTCATCTTCAATAAAAGTTAAGTTCCTAAATGAACATTACGTTTTTAAATCAAGGTTTCAGGTAGATTTCAGAACTTCAACAGTTACAATTATGGAAGGAAAAGTCAGGTTTTTTGTATATCTTGACTAATTTACTTCTTTAAACAAAATTATCACAGAATCACAGAATACCCTGAGATAGAAGGGACCCGATCATTGAGTCCAACTCCTGGCCCTGAACAGGACACCCCAGGAATGGCACCATGTGCCTGAAAGCATTGTCCAAATACTTCTTGAACTCAGTTATGGTTCATAAGCAAGCAGTTCAGTTACCTTTCATCCTTTAATATGTTCATATATATATCTCCTAAACTTTAATCTCTGGGTGTGCCTGTGGGTTGACCTGTCTAGTGTGTACCTACTGGATAGTTGTCATATGCTTGAGAAAACTTGGACTCTGGATTGTATGTCTGTGTCAAATAACTTTCATAAAGCACCTTTTGGAACTTACCTTAGCTTCTGGTGTCTGTACTTTCATTTAAATAGAATGTACTGGTATTCTCTCTAGAAAATAAAGGCAGAAAGTGTATGTGATGGTGTGATGTATTATATAAAATTGAAGCTGCTAGACTTAATTATGCATCTCAGAGTTAATTCTGTCTTATGAACCATCAGGGCTAGATTGTGAGCCCTGGAGAAAAAAGAGAGCTTGAGATGAAACCATCAGAGAAAAGGGAGTTCACATGGGGTTATTAATGGACAATTCCAAATGCACTGAAATTTCAGTAGTTCTGTGTTTAGAATTACTGTAATTTAGAAACCTGTTAGTACCAGTAGAACCAGAGTATTTATAGCTATCACTTGGACTTGCTTACAGCAAAGTTCTTTGTACTAGAAATGTCTTTAGGCTTAAGTAAGGAAGGTGTAATACCAAGTGGTGCTGTAAAACTCTTCCAGGTACATGCAAGTGTGTGTGAAGTGATGAAAAAAGCCAGTTGGGGAAAGGATTAGTCACCCATCCTAATTCAAAGACAACCACACTACCACCTGGGTTTTTTGTTTGTTTTAAATGTTTGAAGCAGGTATATTAGGGACAAATGCCATCTTTGTGATGCTAATATTGCCCATAAAATCCTCATTTGCAACACCGATAAAGTCAAGCTCTTGACTCTTCTTAGAGAAAATAACAGTCCTGCCTAATGTTTGTCTACTTCTTGAATAAAGACTATAGATTACATACATGAGTTTATAGATTGAGAGGTTTGTAGTACACAAATCAGATGACTGCCAGCTTCACTAACCACATCCGTTTTAGCAGTGCCTCTAGAAAGCAAACCAGCTTCCAGATAAGGCAAGCATTTTAGGCATCCTAATGAGAAGCTTTTAAAGTATAGGATACATGTTGGTAAGGTCTGTGAATGTTGGATTACACTGTTCATTTCAGTGAGCAGTTCTGATTTGTAAGCATGGTGTGTGGACGTGTTGGATTGTGCTTCCAGTTTAGGCTTTGCTGCCACTTCTCAGCATTGATGGGTCTCTGGATTTAAATGCTGTTTACCCCTCTGGATAAAGATTCTGCCTATTCTGAGTCCCTCTACTACTTCCACCAAATATTAGATCAAATCTCAAGAATCCCAGTGAATCAGCCAAAAGCTTCTCTGATCTCATTCACACACCATTCAGATCACAGAAGGAAGTAGTGCCTCTGGCTATCTTTATAAGGTATTCCCAAACCAATGCAGAAGGCCAGCTGGGCTTCTTCTGGGGGAGTAAAGGCAGTCCAGAAGTAAACTGTTAGAAATAATGCTTTTATAAATGGAATTTCTGAAAGAGGAAATTTAAAACTGCAAGTGGATATATGCTAGTGCTATTCAACTTTTTCTTTATTTTTTTTTTCTTTTATTTTTAGATCACCTTTTGCTGCTGTCACAGATTACTCAGTAACAAGAAATAATGTCATACAACTCTGTCTGGAACTAACAACAATAGTACAACAGGTATGAGACAGTCTGCTTAGCAGTTTATTTTTTCCTGAACTGTAAATGGCTGTTACCTTCTTCCCACAATTTTGTTTTATACTGGCTATATCGTTGTCCAACCCGAATAAGGGAATACTAGTATAGAGTAAATGCTTTCTAAAAATTCTATTTTCTGGTTTTATTGAACTAGTTTGTGTTGTGTTGTGTATATGGCTCTGCATATATCAGCAGTAATATTCATCTTGAGTTCTCTAGTATAATATAATCAGTATAAAATGAGATATCTACTTGATAATTTGCATATTTTATTTCTTATATTTTGTCTTTTAATTTTAATTACCTGTCTAGTTCAAAAGATCTGTATATATTGGACTTTACTAATCCACTCTTTCATAAAGTTCATATCATCTATACACCTGTTGACACATGTTCCCATTGACGGGAGTTAGAATATTTTGACTATAATTTTGTACATCCTACCTTCAAGAAATCCAGGAGTGGTTACTGAGAAGCACTTGCTTAATGAGCTTCACTGGGGAGTGCAGACCTGAGAACCTTCCTCACCCTTCTGTGTTTGGGTTAGGTCTGTTGTCTCTGTTTGCCTGTTGTTCTGCTGAACTGTAAAGTCTTTGCTGCCAAGCAGAAGTTTGAGGGATTGTTTGTACTTGAGAAGGTAGAGTGGAGAAAAAGTGAGAGAGTGGGCTAGGTAGGAGCACTGAGGAGACTTCTTCTGGTTTTCACAAGCATCAGTTCAAACTAAGAAAAACTAAACCTCTGACCCAGCTTTTCAGACTGGTCATTTTCCACAGTAGCTGTGCAACACTGTATTTAGATAGTTTTTAGATGAGGGAAAGAGCCACTGATCGATTTTCATGTGTCCCCTATTAATGAGAAAGTGGGTAAAGTAGCAACCACAGCAGTATTTCCCAGGATTTAGGTCAATATCAATTCATCTTACAAATTCATCCCTATCCCTGATACTGCTAATTCACCATGGTGTAGGTTGATATTTCTCTATGTATATTTTTCAGTGTGAATGAGAGTAAATGTTACTATTTAATACCTTTGGAGAGCAGCATTTTTACCTTCTTCAAAAACAACATATATCTGCAATCACAAAGCAGCTCATGAATCCATACTTTGAATTCAAAAGAAGCATTTATGTGCCTAAATTTAAGCATGTACTGAAATTGAATTGGGCCGTATTCAGAAGAACAATAATGAAAAATTCCATTAGTAGTCTCAAACACATGTGATTTGAGCTCTACTTAAAACAAATGCATTCCAATGTAGCATTTCAAAATGTCTTAGCTGCTGGTTTTTATGTGCTCACTGAACACACTGAGAATCCTCATTGTGCTTTCTTAAATTAAATCTTTCAGTATCACCTCATCAGGTATTTTTTCTGTCTCAGAATCTTGTTTTCTTTTGTATGCAAAGTATTTTATAATACCTTACTAGCTTTTTTTTGGTGAAAAATCTACAGAAGGCGATGTTGCAGTTTTGCTTTTTAACAATAGTGAACAGCTTCTTATAATGCTTAGAGGTTTATAAAATGTATAGTCTGTACATTTTTTAATATCTTTGAACTTTTTAAAGACTTTTGTAAAATTTAAAAATAGAACTTCAGTAGCTGAGTTCCATCAGGATTTTTTTGCGCTGTTTAAGTTACAGTTGATGTTTGGATTTATTAACCAAAACCAAAAAAACGATTCTTTAGTCAGGATGAAGAATAAAAAGCACAAAACTTAAGGTGGCTTGCTTGAATTATTTTGCACATTTTGAAGCTAATTGTGTTTCTTCATAGAAGCAAATGATACTGGTTTGTGTCCCCCTCATTATCAGAGCTAAATGGATAATGGAACAAAATGACAGTATTGCATCACTCTTATAAGGGTGAAGAGTAAGAAAATCTGTTGAGTTTCTGTGTTTCCACCTATAAAAAATTTAAAAAGTTAGAGTTGGAGACAGATTTTGGAATAAAATGTGAGAAGATATATGCTTTGCTTTAACTGTTAAGTTTTCTATGTGTGTTGCACATTGCCCAAGGCCTGACAGGCCAGTGTGCAGTGGATATTTGCCCGTTGAGAGCAGGTCCCTCAGACCACTGCAAGTTATTACTGTAGCCTGCACTAATCATCTGCTTCTATGCAGCTGCTTTATTTTGGCTTAAGTATTTTTGCCTTAGGTATGAGACTACTGTGATTTTTGATACCATTTCCTTGCACTCTCTCTCTCTCTCCTACACGTAGATTTGTGTCGACAGAATTGTTCCAGTCACAAATGCATATCAGGAAGAGCATGAGAGAATGTCTGGATGGTGTTCATGAAGGTCTTACTGTTGACTTGTGTAGTTGGGTTATTCAGTTTCATAGAGTGCCAAGAACTGGTCCTTTTGAATATGCTCATTTTGGTTTAGAAAGGTAGCTGTAGCTACACTGATAACTTTAAGGATCAGAAGATTTCTTGCTTTCCTAGGCAATCTGTAGATAGCTTTTATTATCATTCTCAATACTCTTATTCCTCAGGAATTCATTAAGGTTCCACTTAAGAAGCTTTCTCCTTTAGAATTGAAACCCTGGAAATCTTGGGAATATCTGAAAAGTCTAATTTTATATTGACTTTGCAAGTTACCAGACAGTTAAAGAAAACTTGGCTGCTGAACACACTGTTTCTTTTATTACTCTTGAATAGTGATCATTAGTAGCCCTCATCACATGTTTTTTTTCTTTCCTTAATCAGCTTTCACAATGATTTGCGGTGTTTATTTAGTTTTAAAACCACTGATGTTTATCTTGCAGCTTTAGTGCCTTGTGGGATTTACTCAGGAGTATGCTCCAGTAGAAGCATAGCTGTAGGCCTGTAAATACTCCTTTAGAAAAGCTTCACTGCCTTTAATTCTCTGCCTAAAGACCTCTTTGAAGAGCTGTGGTGGAGGCAGTGCTGTGTAACCAGAGTGGGGATGGAGAGCAGTCACTTGGCTGGCCAGGCTCTGTCTTGCATTGTTGTCACAGAGCACACTTCTGACATCAGCTGGCTCACAGCAACTTTTGGAGGTAACCTCAGATTTTGGAAGACACAGGGTGAGAACCTGGGTGATGCAATTTGGGAGGCAGCCAGGATGGGAGATAGCAAAGAGGGACCAGGATAATGCTATACAGTTGCACTGTCTGGACTTTATGGGCATATGTGATTTTGAGCTAAAAGCTGTGCTGTATAGAGCACACAGAAGTGTTCTATGCACTGCTTCAGTTGAGAGGTTTGGAACTTTTTTCCCAATTTAAAGGCATTTTAGATAGAAAAAGAAAGCATCCATACATCCCTTGCCCAATGGATGCACTCCCCATCTCAGGGGATATTTCTGTTGGGCTTTTAGCCATGGCTGTTTTTCACATAAAAGATGTTGAAAAGGATCACAAATTATTTCTTGGGCAATGTTCTATTTTTATGTCATTGTGTGTTTTTTAATCAGATGGCTGTAAACTCAAAAGCAGAATGTTTTAAATGTTAAGTTTGAGTGAAAAAAAAATCTAAGTTCAGGCTTATTTTCCAGTTAAAAGGATAAAATGGAAATTTACTTTCTTAGCTCCCCTGCTCTGACTCAGAATCCAAATACAGTAATATAAAGTGGTTCTATTCATTTGTTAAGGACAATATCAAATTCATGAATGAAGAAGAATAATTAATATCCTGAGTACCAGTCTTACAAATTATCTCTCATGTAATCTTTTCTTTCACAATTCCTCACTTTTGTTTTTAAGTCCTAATTATTAAGGACTCTAAGGACTCACTAAATATAGCTTAAAATTTTAAAATTTCAGGTTATCCCAAATTGCTAATTACCTCAGGAATCTTTAGCTAATAAAATGGTTGTAATAGTTTAGTGGTGTGAAGCTTTGATTGGATCATCATTAAAGCTGCTTTGTGCCTCTAGATTGTAGGGATTTTCAAAGCAACACATGTTTGCTGAAGACAGTTGCATATTAAATTTTAAAGTTTTTTATTTACATTTTTAGCATTGTTCTTTCCACCCCAACTTTAGTAGCAAATGCTTGCAGAAAAAACTTTGTTAGCCTGCTGTGGTAATAATCCCTTCCTTCCCCCTGTTTTAGATAAAAACAGTTCATTATGAGGAGGCCAAATTCTTGAAGTTTTTATATATATGCGTAGCACACTGTTTATACACCCCGTTTTTGATAAGTAAGGGGTAAGTGTACAAGTAGGTAGCTAGATGGATGTGGGGGAAGTTGTAACTAAAAAGCTCCCCTTGAAAACAGTTCACAGGCAATATCTGCCTATATATATGAAATCAAAAAGGTCTTCATATGGGAGTATTATAACTCATTGTAAGTAATGCTGGCAGGAATTCAAGCTCACCTTGTATCCTTAAAGTGCTGCCCTTATGCAAGATTTTCTGTTGTATAGGTTTCAAAGCAGCTCTCCATAGTGGTGTTTCAAAATACATGTTGATCTGTGCAGTTGTTCTCTTTATTTTAAAAGTCAATGTGTAATGTCTGTAGAATGTATATATAGTCAAAAATAGAAACTAAAGGATTGTGGGAAGTACGAAACTATTGTTTGTTTACAAGAAGCTATATCAAAGTAGTTTCAGTTTATGCTCTTTAGCAATGTTTTTCTCTTTTTCGTAGCAGAGTAGCTTGTTTCTCTTAAAGCACACTTCTATGAAAAATTTCAGATGTAATGTAATGTAATGTAAAAAGTGCCTAAGGTACTTAGCATTGATGCCTTTTTCTGATTCTGGTAGTTGTTTTCTGCTATTTGATTATACAGGTTTTTTTCCCTTGGAATGGCTTACGTGTATATATATTCTCTTTTGATATAAGTTTTGAAGTGCTTTTTGAAATGGAATTAGGCATGGAATAGATGAAAGATTAAAACATCAATAATAATCTTTTGGCATGAACCTCTACTAGAACTAATTTGGTGACTCATTAGTTGTCATTGAGATAGATGCTGTAAAGAGGTATGGGGTTCTCTTCCTAAAGTTGTGTACTGCTGTATATGTCTGTGATGTGACATTTTCAAAGTAGCTTATGAAGCTGCTACCCTGTAAAGGTGAACTTGTTTTCTTTTCCATTCTCAGTGAAAGTGATTTTTTTTCCTAGGGATGCAAGGAAAAAGAAAACAAAACCCAAAGTCACCAAAATACTCAGTGTTGCTTAGTATGTAAAAAGCTTAGTGACCAGAAAGCGAAAATGAGTTGGTATTGGCTTGTTTTGTTATTTTTAGGCTTGTTTAGTTGTTTTTCTTTTTGCTTGCTTTTCTTCCAGATTAATGATTGACAGTCTCTGAACATAAAGCAGAAGCAGAATAATTTTTGAAAAACGAGTAGTCTTTTTGCCAGGGCATATGTTGGTAAACCAATGCAGCTGTTAGATGTTTCCAAGAAATAGAGCTTGAGTCAGTCAAGGTGACAGTGAAGGAGTCAGGGACTATGGAACTCACTCATGGAACCATGTGCAGAAAGTAGCACAAAGCTGGAGAAAACTGAGCTAAAATGTAGACAGGAGAGAAAATACGGGTTTGTATCTCACGTTTCCTTTAAACAAAAGCTTTTTTTGTTAGACTGATGTGGGCACTGTGTCCATGCACGCTGAGTGGCATCACAGTCTCCATCTGAGTAGAGGCACACAGAGGATACATCACGCTTACTATGTAATGCTTTATAAATGGTAAATTTCATGATTAATGATGATGTATTGTGTTGGTCATATCAGTAGATGTGAGACTGCATTTCTTTCACTTTGGAAACTGATCTCCCTTCCCAGAGGCAGGGCAGTCTCTGTAACCAGGTGCAGTGAAGCAAGATTCCATCTCAGTAACAGTGAGTTACAGAAACCATGTGTTGCTAAGTAGCCAGTAAGAGCCTTAAGCATAAATAAGTGTAGTGTCTATCTTTATTTCAGAAATATGTGTGTGTTTGTTTGCTTAAATCTATTACAAGTACATACATTTCAGATGATCCAATATGAAACATTGAAGTTGTAGTTGAACCTGGAATGCTGTCTACCTAAATATTACTTTTTTCCAGTTCAATTAATTTGATATTTTCTACTGGCAAAATAAGCACCTAGACAAATATAAAGCATGAAATATTTTGCTGCAGTTGTATTTTTAAAACCAGAATTATTTACCATGAAAGTACTAGAGGAAAAGCAGACCTGAAAAATTAAGAAGTTATTTACCTCTGAATTGTCTTGGAAGTGACATTAAAAACTTAAGACTGCACAATACATTGTGCTACAAGCTCTATTTTACATGCCAATAATAAAATAGTTTTGAATGCATGAGGCTTATTTAGAGGTGTGGAAAGTGTTTTGACTTTGTTTTTTTTCCTTTGGATGGACGACTTTTTCATCAATTCCAGTCTCTCATCTGTTGATGGTTTCAGGGGATTTTTTTTGCCTGCTGAGAATGTCACCAAGTAGAGAATTCATCTGAGCAGCTGAAATTTGACTTAGACCATGTAAACACTTGGATTCTGCAGGATATATGAGCAAATATCAGTGATTTTAGTTGGTGGTGAAATACTGGCTGTCATTTCTGACTGAATGGTGTACTGGCTCATTTTAGAAACAAGGAAGAGGTGTAACTCTCTACAGGCAAAGTAAGAATTAATATGTGACCAGATCCCTAAGGAAAGCAACATGATGTCTTTTACAGAAGGGAGAAATAATTGGAAATGGAAAATTACTTTGGAAAGATAGAATAAAAGAGCTTAGTGTACCCATTGCATCTCTCTTAATCCAGCAAGCAATTTTTCCCAGTAGTTGCTTGGTCTGTGGGTGATTTATGTAAGTTGTATTAAATTTCTACATTAAGTATTCTGTTACTATGGTGATAGGTGCCACTCCACACAGATTGTTTAAATAAAATTAAAGCAATTCTTTGTACTCAGTAAGCTGGGTAATTGCTATTAGGTTGTACACAAGGGTTATGAACTTAGAGTACTGCAGGTTTATTGCATTTTCTGGGAAAGGCTCTAGACTTCTAAAATGTGTGTAGGTTGCATAAGAAATAACCTTTTTTTTGTAGCATTTATTTAGTAGCTTGCATTGTATTTTCCCAATAGAGATTTTTCCTTTTCCTCTTACTATGATGCCTGCTCACCATTCTGCTTTCTCCCATCTCTCTCAGTTCTTATGCACATTTCCAATGGGGGAGGACAGAGTGGGTTCTGCAGGTTCAGTGAGTTCTGGTTTCAGTGTCGAGGGGAAGGCAATTAATTATAGTAGAGTGAGGATGCTGTAGACCCAGTGGCAAGAAACTGCAGGAATTGAATAACTGTAGCATAAGTGAGAAGGAAAGCAAATATTTCTGAACGGCAGTGGGAATAAAATCGACAGGATTTGTGTGGGAAGCGAAGAGGAGTTGAAAATGGCACCCAGGTTGTGAGCTTGTGGGACATAAGGTGGTGGAGCTGTTGACAGAGATAGGGAAAGAAAGGGGGAACAGGGAGCGTTTGGGAAGAAACGTGATTGCAGCTCTTCAGCATCCTGTGTTAGGGCTGGTGGCAAATATCCAGAAGGAGATTCTGAGCTGTGAATGTGAACAGAAGGGCTGAGAGATCTGTGACTCATCCGCACAGAGATGGTAATTAAAGCAGCAGGATTTTAGGAGGCTGCTGAGCAATAGGGAGGAGGTTGCAGAAAAGGGGAGAGTTGAGGATAGAGCTCCCTGGGACTGTGGCAGTTGACACAGCCATAATGGGACACCTTTTGAGCAGCCCAGTGGAAAGAAAATCATGGAAATAGCATATTTCGGGACGGTTACTTAGAAATACAGTGAAGATTTTAACAGTGTCTGTATAATTTTAAAAATTAGTTTTGTGTGGCAGCAGCCAAGGGTTACCTGTGCAAGCACTGGGTGTTGTATAGCTTAGAGGAGCTTGCTATTGCATTTTAGTTAGCTAAGAGACAGAAGAAAGGTATTTCCTTTCCTCTTCCCTCTGTTCCAAACATTTTTAATTTTCAATGTTCCCAAGGCCCATACCTTTTGTATCCAATGACCTGCTAGACCTCTTAAAATATAAGATGTGGTGAAGCACATCAGGCAACTGCTGACTGTGTCATGCTCTTATTTCTTGGCATGTTGCCAGAGGAGAATGTTACCTGTTTATCAGCTTCTATGGCTTTTGGGGCATTTAAGTTTTTTTGTTCCTTGTCCTTTAAAAGGGGGGTGAGAGAAGGGGGATTGAAATGGAGCTGTGTATCTGCCAGTTTGTATTCTATTTTTCCAGTAATTACCCAGACATACCTGTAAATGACAGTCTAAGCAGGGTTCCATAATATCCATGAGTTTTCTAATCATCATGCTCTGCAGAACACAGCATTTTGTCAAATCCAGCCATATCCAGGGCTACTTCAAAAGCAGGTTGAGGGGAGTGATTCCCCTGCTCTGTTCTTGTGAGACCCCACCTGCAGTGCTGCGTCCAGCTTTGGGGCCCCCATGTAGGAAGGATGTGGATCTGTTGGAATGACTCTAGAGGACATCATGAAGATGATCAGAGGGCTGGAGTGCCTTTGCTATGAAGACAGGCCAAGTGAGTTGGGGTTCTTCAGCCTGGAGATCTTATAGCACCTTCCAGTGCCTAAAGGGGGCTACAAAAGAGCTGGAGAGGGACTTTTCACAAGAGGGGGAATGGCTTTAAACTGGAAGAGTTCAGTTTTAGATTAGATGTGGAGAAGAAATTCTTTAATGTGAGGGTGCTGAGGCACTGGCACAGGTTGTCTAGAGGAGTTATGGATGCCCCATCCCTGGCAGTGTTCAAGTCCAGGCTGAATGGGGCCCTAAGCAGCCTGGTCTGGTGGTGCTATCCCTGCTCATGGCAGTAGTAAAAGAACTAGATGATCTTTAGAGTCCCTTCCAGCCCAAACCATTCTAGGACATCATTCAAGTCTACTGTTTCAAAGCTGTCATTGTTTATTACTGCCAGCAGCTGTATTAGATATATTTTCCATGTATTTTCTAATTAGTGAAAGGCTAAATGAACTCAACCTATCTTACCCTTGTACCTGTTTGGAAACTATGTACCAGTGTCTTTGTCTGTGAAAAATGATGAAGGATGATAATGAATGAAAGTACACTAAAGGTTGTCAAACTTTTGCCACCCTCATGTGTGTTGGTCAAGCTTTAGACTTTGTCATCATCATTGGTGAGAACTTCTGTGAGAACCTTTGGTGATGGCTCCAGCAAACCTGTTTTGTGGCTCTCTTGCTATAGCTGAATTGGGCAGAATTCAAACCAAATGAGCCCTTCAAGAGCCAATGGCATAAATTCCCCAGACCTAGTGACACTCGAACAGGCACCTTGAAGCCAGAACAACTTATTTTGCAGTACTGAGACTGAAGGGGCTGGAAGTTATGATCTGGGCATTCTCAAGTTAATTATTTTTATTGTTGCTAAGCAACAAGACAGATCATCCATTTGACTTACACTGCTATTAAAGTATTCAGTTACAGTTTTAATCAATTTGAGAAGCAAAGGGATTTAAAGGATGGTTTGGCTTAATTCCAGCCAATGGCTACATTGCTCAAGAGAGTTTTTATGCCAAAGGTTTGGCAATTCATGAGAGTCTGTACCCTCTTTTAAGCAATCATGTAATTCATTATTTTTGTTACAAATAGAAAACTGGAGTTGCATAGCTTAGAATATTTTGCATGACTTGAAAAACAATGTTGACAACAATTCTATCAGACGTTTTTAAGCTGTATGTAAAATATAGTTCATGCCCTCTCAAAACTAGACATGGAAGATGAGTGGGAATTCTCATGCATTTCTCAGGTAATTTTACTACCATTTTTAAAATGGTGTTCCTAACACAATTACCTACATTTTTATCTGCAACATAATGGAAAAAACAGTGCAATATTCACAAACATACACATGTATATTAGCTTCCTGTAAATTCAGTTGGACTGCAGAGAAAAATAAATGAAGAAGTAAGTGAAGAAGCTCCACCAGAAGCATTGTAAAAGCTACCCAGAGAATTAATGGTTTCATGGCAAGCTCTTGCTCTTCACAAGTTGCTCCAGTTGGATGGATCACACAGCCTGCATTTTTAGGCAATGATATCATATGAATTTACAAAGGACATTTTTGGGTTTATGTGTTACCTGATAATTGTGACATTTGGGTTTGTTCCTGAAAATCATGTAGTCTGCTTCTGTATCAGTTCTGCATAGGAATTTGTCTTACCTTATAGGAAAAAATAAATTAGAATGACTACATACACATGAGCAACTAAGGCATTCTGCTGAACAAGAAAAAAAAATGAAAAGAGTCCATGCCGTCTCTTGGGTACTCTGAAATTTAATGCATATATTTCTGCATTTCTCCCTTTTTGTATCCATTAATATTTCTATGTATATATTTCATTTTCTGAACTACCATAATTTTATTCTGAAGTAAAGTTATGGAATTGACAGGAACTTAAGACTGCCAAGAAGAGTGCAGTGCATCAGCTGCCTGGAATACATGGCAAAACCATGAATAATAATCATAGTTGTAGTAGTGGTAATAATGATGGAAAGTTTTAAGATTATAGCCTGCAAGTATTCTGAGAGAAGTGTTTGACAGGTAATTGCAATAGGTAATTTGACAGGCTGCCAACTTGGACTTGTAAACCAGATCATACAGATGCAAAAATAGAAATGTTTTCTGCAAAATATTTACCCTGCAGTTATAATTCTGGAGAACTTCATGAACATTTTTTATCTGTGGGACATGGGAGCAGTAGGGTGAGTTTGCAGGTTGTCTGTATCTTAGTTCTGCACATTTTGAGTTGAGTTCAGATTTAATCAATGTGGGTGCAAAGAAAACAAAGAACAAGAAAAGTACTAGTGTAATTAGCTGATCCCATTTCCCACTTCTGTGAGATACTAAGACAACTGTTTAAAAATAAGGTGGTAATGCTGAGAATAGAAGAAAAAAAAAAGAAAAAATGAACATCAGAAGCACTGCTTTTGAAAACAAAAAAGTCTCCAGATATTTTTATTTTATATATGCTGTCTCATGTCTGATTTGTTCCAGAAATGTCTGGGGTGGGATGGGTGAGATGTGTACATTTTGCAGTGTTGCCACCAGTCAGTGCTGTCTGAGTCAGTGGGTTTAATTTAAATGTCCTTAGCAATTATTCCTTATGACATTATGGTAGGATCTGTGCAAATACAACTTAAAACTTTTTTTGTAGAGACCACGTGAAGTTTTGGTTATGAAGGTCAGAACTTCTGGAAGAAATAAGCAATGCCTCTCAGTTACAGTGTAGTGTAGGTCTTGCTAGTCTTAAAATCAGGTTTTGAAATTGTACTGGGATTGAAAATGCAGAACCCTCTCCTTGATTTGTTTGGTTTGATCTTGCTGCTTTTATCTTCCTCCCTTATTGCTTTTTCGTTTATTCTTCCAGTTTTGTTTCTCTTTTTTTAAGAATTTTAGCCTAGTTCCAGCTGGATGACAAAGGTCCCTTTTGCCATTTTTATGCACGAGAGCTGGAAAGAGTGACCATGAAGATCTGATATTAGTCATAAAGTTGTTCCATTGTATTTGCCTTTTATTTCTCTCCTTTTTCTTGTGGATGATACTCTTACCATTTTTGTCCCTTAAACTACTAATGGCTAGTGTTCAACTACATCTTCAGGAAATGTAAATTAACACAACTTCTTTTTCTGCTTCATTAACGATGTGTGTCATTAGTGTTTTAGAAAATAATACACAATTAGAAGATAACCTTACCGTGTTTCAGCTGAAGTTTTGGTTAGGTCATCACATAGCCTAGCTGTACTTACAGCATGCAGTGAATATATATGCAAAGCTCAGAGAATAAACAGGTAGAAGTAATATATCTCCTCCTTACTGTAACTGTGCCTTTCAGTTCAGGGATAATCACAGTATTGGTTTAACTAAGTGAATAGCAAAATTTTAGCTTGTGTAGGAGTAAAGCTTGGTTGCAGATTTTTGTGTGTGTTCTTGCTTTTCTGAAGTAGAAAAAAAGTTGATGTTAAACTTGCATATGATCTGTTTCTTACCTTAATTGCAATGTTTTGATATCCTAGTTAAACAGATATTAAAGAAAATCTTTCAGGAGTAAGATATAGGCTTGTATAGAAGAAAAAGACATTCTCCAGGTGTGGGTGGTGTGCTACTAAGAATAAAAATTTATTTCTAATTGCAGTTGGGGACTTTTTTATAGTTCTCAAATGCTTTAAGCTCTTTCAGGTGAAATGAAATGGGTATGAAAAAGCAATAACTGTAAATGGTAAAGGCCCCCAGTAATAAGTAGTCAGTCTACCATTCCCAGGGGGTGTTTGTGGAGGGTGGGCACAGTTGTCTTCAGCCCTTGCTTAAAGATAAAGCACAGGGGGCAGCAAAGGGGAAATGAACCATTCCATATGAGAGAAAGTGGCATGTGGCTGCTGCTCTTGGGCTTGTTCAGAAGCAGATTCAGCCCTCATCTGCAGGAATGGCTGCAGGAAGTGGAGAGCTGCAGGGATCAGCTTGGTGACCTTTTCTTAGGTTCCTTTGAATCCTAGACTTCAGGGCTGCTCTGGGGTATGCCGTCATGGTTCTCGACGTTCCTGCACATTTCCCAGAGTTCATGCTTGAATTATGTTTAGTTGGACGTCATTAATGTATCGAAAAAAGTGTATTTTGGAACTGTTTTTTGTACCTAGGCATTGTATTTGCTGTCCTTCAGTCTTTCTGTCTTTTATGGTTTACTGAACTGTCAATTTTTCTCTTGCCTGAATGTGAAGATATAGTATCAACAATCTGCTGTTGCTACGTGATGAGCTTGTTTAGCAATTCCTCCACCCAAACTCTGGATTTGTAGGGAATTGTGTGTTGAGGAGGGAAATTCAGGGTGAATCTGTTAATAGACTGGATATCTGAGAAGTTTTCCAGTTGTTTTACTATTTTTTGTGGATTCAGAATATTTTAATTTTCACATATAGTCTTGGTTTGTCAGGAAAAAGCATATTTCTTTAGCTTCCTGCATGATCGTGGGAAGGTTCAAATTCAAGGACTTAGCAGTATTTCTCTGTTACTCATTGCTTTCTTGTTTGTAATAAACCCATGCAGAATTTGAGAATCCAGAATCCTTCTTCCCTTAGTAGTGAGACTTCTCAAACAGTATCCTCTTTAAATGGAGTGTTTAAACTTACAGTAAACTCTTCCTATTACCAATGAAATTATGTCTGCTTAAAACCACTTTTTTTTGCTTTAATATAAATGTTGCAATCTCTTCCTGCTATTTTTGCAAAATGATTCGTAAGTAACCATGCAGAAAATAGATGTATCCAGATTGAAAATGTTACATGCCCTCCCACATACAACAATGAAATGTGTGTTTTGCTTCTAAGATGGCAAATACTTCATTGATGTCTGCATATAATTAAACGTGTTAGATTTTCTTTCTGGCTATACTTACTGGCAAATGTTCCTGAATGCCAACAGCTGTTATTAGGAAAATGCTCCCTGATCAACCTGCTACTTCTGCATAGGTGCCATTATATAAAGCTTAAGAGCACATTAGCTTTTCTTACCTGAGTAACACTGAAAGTGTTTCAAGGATTAAAAGTTCTTTTTTTTTTTTTTTAACATTTGCATATTAAAAAGTTGGTTTTCTAGCAGGATAAATTGATTTTGAAATGAGACTTGAAACATGAAAAACTTAGTCACATTTTTCCTGTGGTTTGGTAGATAGGATATAAAGCATCTATTCTAAACAGAGTTTGCACTAATTACTGCAAGTTACAGCACTTGAAGGAACTTAAGAGTGGTTCTCTCACCAATATTGAGGGTTTTTTTCTCATGTGCTCTCTGCCTTGGTAATTCCATTTCCTCATATCCACTGAGATTCTGGCCTGTCAGAAAAACTTGTGCATTCCCAGGCTCCCATCTGTTGGTGTTGCTTACGGGAGCTGCCTCACATGCTGCTTGAGGTAACCAGAATGCAAACGCAGTCCCAGCGGGCTGGGTGTGCCTCAGGTTTCCTGTGTGCTTTGTATGTGGTGTTCTCCTCCCTCCTGTTCGGGGTGTGTTATAAACAATCAACTGCTCTTCCCCTTCCACCAAGGTTTTCTTTCTCCCCTTCTTCAGCAATGTGTAAAATACCAGTTCAGCTCAGCACGAATAGTTCATCTCAGTCACTTAAGACAGTTTGCTGGTATCTGTTTTCCAGTGTTACCATTAGAAGCAGGAGATTTTTGTATATGCTCAGGGATGGCTGCTGGAAGGCACTTGTGTGGCAGACGTGTGACTTACTGGTACATGCCAAAAGCATGTAAAGTGAACAGAGCATTGCCTGTCTCAAGGAAAGAAGCAACTAAAACTAGTGAATAGATATAAACATCTACCAGTATTTCCTTTCCTTTCAAGTGGTAGCTTCACACTTTCTTTCCATTCTAAGTCTTTGAAATATTTTGTTTCATCCTAAGGACTTTTCAATTCAGTTGAATTCTTTTAAGGATAAGTCAAGGAAGGGAAAATGATTGGACCAATTTAACCTGCATTTTCTGCTTTACTTCTTTCCAGGATTGCACAGTATATGAAACAGAGAACAAAATCCTTCATGTGGTGAGTACTGTTTGGATTTCTGATAACAAAGTTTGTACAGACCACATAGAATTTTAGAGCTGTGTGTTTTGTGTTTTTTTGTATGCAGTGCCAGTTTGATAACTAAATAGACTGGGTATGACTGAGTGAATTTATGGAGCCACTCGTGAGTAGGTCAAGAGCTTTTGAAAGGGTTTGTGTTTGTCTGGCTCAGGCCCATCTGTTATTTGTAAACCATGATTAGAAGAGTGATGTTTTAAAAAGGCAGTTTTTTGAGAGAGAGATGGTTGCTAGGCTTCTATGAAATAATATATGTTTGTTTTAGTGATATAGCTTAATTTTATAGCTTAATTTATACATCTTTATTCCTCATAGGAGCCTGGAGATAGCCTAACGATAGCAAAATTAATGCAATGTTTCCTTTTGAATTCTCAGCGTAAATACAATAGTCTCTTTTGAGAATCTTTAGTGCTATTAATGGTGAATAAAGCAGATGAAAGTTATCAGGGTGTCAGAAAACATGAGAAGTTTGAAAGGCTGGTGCATAGAAAGTCAAAAGCTTGAGTAAACCTTGTCTGAGAGCTGCACCCAAATTTTAGGTATTGAACTATGTTTCATGTTGTGGCTGAGCTTTAGTGAGTATTAAGTTAACCTACAGCTTGTTTCTAAAAGTTAGAAGTGAAGATAATCTCTTTAAGGGTGGGTAACAAATTAGTTTAATTTATTTAACATTCAGATAGGTTTTGATATCTTACTGTTCTTATTACCAGAGCTTCAGCCAGAAAATACTGCATTTCTTTAGGTGAGCTTCACAGTAAATGTTGAAATCATCTTTTTGTTATTTATTTTATTCATAGTGTACCCATATGAAGTGCTTGGCAGGCTGAATTCTGTAAGCTTTTGATGCCTTGGTTTCACAATGATGTGAAATAAAAAGTCTCCTTGTATTTTTAAGTTTCATTGACATTTTTTCAGGTGTGAGACATAAAGAATTAGCACATTTAGTGGGGCTGACATAGTCATCTATGCTAGGTCAACCTCTGCGAGTATTTGAGTAATAAAGTCTTTTATTACATAATCTTGGCAAAGGTTGAAGTGCTGTGAGTTTGAAATCCGTATATATACCCTGGTTTTCAAAGCATGCTTGTTGTCTGCTCTAAGAGTTGAGAGTTCTGTCATTTTCTATATACATTATATATCTTTTACAAATTGGCTGAAAGGCTTGTAAAGGAAGCTGCCAGAATTTAGAACTGAGGAAGCATCACTCTGTGCAGTCATCAACAGACTATTTTGAAGAAACCAAGAGGGATTAATTTAAGATACATGAGTGCACAAAACCGAGACAGGTTTCAAAAGTTATCTTACATCATTCAGACTTTTTAGGTTTATTTCTTTAGTCTGCAGTAACTTCATTGTGGTCACAGGTGGACACAGGTATAAGAGTACCTTCTGTGATCACTGCTCAAACTTGAAAGGAAACATGAGCATGAACAGAGTGTTGAATGTCTTAGTGAGGCCATGGGTTAAAAATGACCCTACATGGATTATACATGACTATATGTATTACATGTAACTTGGATAATTTCTGACCATGTTGCATATCAGCTGGTAAGTGGGATTTGATGGGGGAAAGGCTGACCAAAAGCAATTGCTGAAAGAGGTGAATCTATGACTAGCTAATTAAACAATGGCATTTGAGATCGTATTTTCATTTTTAAAGGTAGTTTTTTACATGGGCAGGTGAAAAGGTTGATGATAGAATAGTATTTGAAAGCAGTCACAGTTCTCACGAACCCTTTTCCTTGAAAGACAGAAAAAGGTGTTGTGGATTTAGCCCATTAGACAATCTGAAGAGAGCAATCCAACAGTGAAAATAAGGTTCTCTGATACAAAAAGAATAGCAGTAAATTGTGGAAAAGGCATAGAAGGAACCTTGAGTAAGAAGTACTGGGAGAGCTATGAAAGATTGAGAGGACATGTGCACAGATATTGTAGAAGAGAAAGTAAATTCTCTCTTTTTAAATTCCAAGATCACACTATTTCAAGTTTTCAGAGTCCATTTCCCATCTGAAGTGACGTTTGACCAGCATCCCATCCAGCTGCCTTTGAACAATCAGATACAAACATAGAGCTGTGTTTGCTGAGGTGACTTAGACATGAAGTTGAATTCAAACCTGTGGGCTCATCCCATGTAATTTCATGTACCACTTTCAGTTCATGACACAGAGAAATAAGTTTCTCAAAAAAGCAAAAGAAAATGATTAACGATCAATTAGCATTTCATGCAATTAGCATAAGGAAATTCTTATTGCAAGGTATTGTTCTTGCTAAAGATTGAAGTCAGATTTTAAGAGATCCTTCTTACATAAGTAAAATAGAACTAGAGCTACAGAAATGGAAAAAAAAATATTATTTAAAGGACAGTTGTGTACTCTTACTTGTCAGAACACCAAGATACTTACCACCTTAGGAGCAGATTGTTGGATCAAAGCAGTAGATTTTTGTGTTCTGGGTTGAATATCACCATTGTCCATGGAATGAAAAGGGGGTGTTTTTTGACTCATGCTGTGGTTCAAGGGCTGGAGCTCTGTAAGCACAGATCTCCTGTGGGGATGCTGCCCTGTTTCCCCTGGAGTGAGCCTGCTTTGTGCCAAATCAGGGAGCAAGAGGATGTGTGACCATCCTTCTGCTATTAAACTGCATACAAGGAAACCTCCAAAGTTATTCCCTCTCTGAGTCTTCATGGCTTCCTCTAAAGCACAGTGAAGTAGGCAAGATCCTTAAATAAATGACTGATTAGTCTGCTTTAATTAGGTAAGGCCAAAAAATAGTTCATGTGCTCATATTGTAACAGCACTATTTTTTTTTGAAAAGCAAATGAGTGCCTCTTTCCTTCAGAAGTGACAGTGTGGGTGTGCGTGTGGAGATTGCTGAATCACCTTGTCCACAGATAGGATGTTTCAATGTCAGTTAATGTATTCACATGTCAGCTTTTCGGGATTTTCATTTTAAGAAATGGTTATTTTGTGGAAACTCTATAGCTTCAGCTTACATTCAGGGAAGAAATATTTTTGTTTGCTTCAAGCAGTTTGAGTTTCAAATGCTTTAAAAAGAATTTTGATTGTCCCTTATGATATTAGGTTAGGCAGTGAACTAGTCTGTGTTATTTAAGTAAACATATAAAATGTATCTAAAGAAAAAAGGTCTGATTGAGAAGTTGTGAAGTCCTAAGATGAAATTGCCTACTTGAACTTGTTTATTTCTTCTAAATGGAGTTTCAAAGTGTGTCTGGGGAAAAATGTCTTTTCTATAATTTTTTGTCCTAGAATTGTAGGAGTGTTAAAAAAATTGATTTAAAGACAACTACATTTCTTAAAGTTTTGGGGTTTTTTTCTGTGACTTCATTCACAGAACCACTTGGTTTCTGTGGAATAAGAAGCATAAAACCACACAGGAATAATGTGGGCTTTGCTCATTAAAATTCTGAAATACTCATGAATAAAGAGAAATGCTTCATATTTCTGCCACTTCATTTTTCAGTATGATTTTTCCAGGGTAGCTTCCACTAAGTAAGCAATGTAATAAATAAGTAATTAGTTAGATAATGTTAATAATAATTTCTTGATATAAACAGAAAGGAAATAGCACTAGAAAATAATACCAACAGAAGTAGATGGCATTAGAAAATGTTAATTTCAGAATAAGTTTAATAATACACGGGGCCTAAATTGTAAAGGATAAGCCATAGGTGTGGTGCTGGCTTCAAAAGTGAAAATTAGTGTGGTCTTGCTTGTTCATATTTAGAATCTTTATATTGATTTAACTTGAGATGATTAAGTATTTGGAAAACTGCTCAGTTTAAAAGGCTATCAGTTTATATCTGTTTATTTGGGGAATTATATGTTAATCGTTGCAAAATTCTGACTGGAGATTTAAAATACTTGAAGAATAATTTGTTGATTCCGTCCAGCTGTTCAAGGCTGTATTTGATGGAAATACCCAGTTCAGATTAATCCATGTGAAGCAGTAGAGTATTAAAGGGAGAGCAAAGCTAGAAGAACTAATTATAGAAAGCAGAAGCCAGGCTTCAGTCAGATTAATAATAAGTTTTAACTGAAAAATTGTAATAATTTTTCTTTTAACTTTTTAAGTTTAATTCCATAAGAAAAAAGACTTTTCTTAAGGAGTTTCACTTTTTAAAAATTAGGCTGCATTTCCTGCAAACAGAAAATACAATTTTTTTGGCTTGGAAAACTGTAGAAAGTGATCTGCAGAGGGAAGCTAATACTCAGAAGTTTTTTCAGAAGCAAATGAGCTATGTAAATTTAAAAAGAGTTACTAAGTTGAAAAAGACAAAACAAGCAGTGGATCAGAATGTTCTTTTTTCCAAGAGCCTTCTTGAAACCACAGTGATGATAATTTGCTCCTGCCCACTATATTTGAATATTTGTTATAGAAGTATAATGAACTAAAAAGACATTGTCAAAATTGTCATTTTTATAGTCTTAAAAAATAAGAAAAAGTAACCACCTTCTGCCTTTCAAGAGTCTATACCTTGTAAATTGAACTGAACAAGATTCAATTTAATAGAAGCTTCTTTTTTTGCAGCCAAAAGCAAATGTAGTTCACTGTTTAAACTTTATATATGCACCAGTGCACGTTCAGGCCCACTTGGTTTTAAGACTGCTGGAGTTACAGATGCATTCTGTATAATGTGACAATTGTTTTGGACTAAAATTAATTGGTTAATAATTATTTGGTTTGGCTTAAGTGAATTAATTAGACTTCATTCATCTTGGATAGCTGTAACTAACTAACAGACTAAGCTTAACATTAACATGGACATTTTTTCTTACTGTTAGTCTTGAAAGTCCATATGTCTTACTGATACCCTGTTCCTCACTCACATGCTGTAGGTGAGGGTGCTGGTGAGGGAGGCTGATGCTTTTCTTGTCCTCAGTCCTGGGAACATGTTTAAGGCAGGATGTTTCAGTATTGCAAATATTTGGCAAGATAGATTTTGAAGTTGGTCACTAGCCTGGATAAAATGAAGGAGAGGGACAAACCTAAGTCTGCTTGATCAGAAATGCTTGGTGACCCTAGAGCTGCCCAAGCTGAGCAGAGAGTGGATGGACAGGTTGAAGAAAGGTCCCTGAAGCTGTTCCATAGGTACTTCACTGTGCTGCAGATGTTTTCCCAGCACAGACTGAAGTAGCCACAGAGAATCAGAACAGATGCAAATCTAATTCAGTCACCTTTAAATCCCCATCCTCCTGGCTGAAAGAAGGACCAATTGTGGAAAAGCTGTTAGAAATTGGTACCTTACAGTCCAAAAATACAGGTGGAAACTAAACATTATCTGTCATTCCTTATGCTCTGAGGCATGAAGAATTTGCCTACTGAGAGAAACATAATATTTCCCTTTGAATTCCTACCAAACAACGAGGTGCTGTGTGGTGATATTTTTTGTTCTCCTTTGAATCATTTAGCTTTGCACATAAAGACTGTGGTGTAACTTCAATCTGCAATTACAAGTGTGTCACTTGAATAGAGAGGAGAATTTATTACTGAAGTGCAGTGATGAGTTACTGCAAAAGAGAGCTGAAATCATTGCTTTAAGGCTTATAGTGAGAACAGGGACCATGTGGCAAAAGGAGAAAATGCAATTATCTGTTGGTTTCTTTCAGTTAATCTTTTGTAAATTGCTTTTTTTTTCTTGGCCTGGACAAATCCTTTCCCTATGTGTAGATACCTTGCACACTGGGAACTGAGTGCAGCTTGAAGAAGGCTGGGGATTTTTAATGCCTGCTGATTTTTGTGGGAGCAATTGGATCCTCAGCTTCCTGTGTGCTTTACTGTAACTAATATTGCATTGCAGCAGGCAATCAACACTTACAAAGGATAAAGATCCTGAGCTTGTTAATAATGTTTTCATAATCAGAAGTGTAGTTTTACAAAGCATCCAAAGGTAACAACCATTAGAGAGAAAAGGTGACTACCATCTGATTTTAGTGGAAGTAAAAAGCATGTTTATGATGCAGATTGTCCTGAATAATTCTGCTGAGATATAAAGTGTTCATAAATTGTTAGGAACAAAATGAGTAGAAGTGCAGTGCTTGAGTGCTTTGCCACATGGTAACATCCTTGCCTTGGAAGGCCCTGATCCCCTGAACAGGTCCAAGATCTTCTTCCATACAGATGCCTGAGGGGGAGGAACCATGCTCCTGGTGAACAGACTGTTTTGGTTTTATGCCCATTTATGCTGATTAGCATGTTATGAACATGAACTGTGAATGAGATACTCCCGAGAGTAAAGGCAGGGAAAAATGCATTATTTTGCCTGTGTCAGCCTTTGGACATGTTTCCAGGGTACATGCCCATGTACCCTGCCTTTGCAGTGGGTAGAGAATATCTGCTGTGTAAGTGTGTGCTTCTGGCAGTCCTGGCTCTCTCTGGACAAGTTCAGGGTTCAGGAAAAATCTGTCTTCAATGTAAGCCAGATAGATACCTGATACTACTTACAGTTCAACTCTTTAACCAAGGAATATTTAATGAAAATACTTAAATGTATAATAATTTATAGGGATCATATGCTGTTGGGCTGCAGTGGGAATATCTAAGAAAGCTGTGAGACCCAAAAGACAGTAGTCTTTTAAAAATGCATTGAAGCATATGGTAGATTATTTATCCTAGCAACTGATGGTTTTGGCACCCAGTATTCCCAGAGCTCCTCTTGGGGAATATTCACACCACCTTGTTTTAGGATTGGAACCAGTGTAACTATACTGGAATGCTGATCACCATGGGCATTACTGCATAGACTGTCTGTACCCTTCTCATGGGGAGGCAGAGGGAGAGCAGTTGCTCCAAGGGGCTGTTTAATGCATCTCAGCTTTGGCTTCTGCTCCATACCATGCTGGACTTGCCTGACTGCTCTCCTTTCCTCATCATCTGTCAAGGCAGCTGGGAAAATGGTTTTTAATGAGGAGACACATTGGTGAGATGTCATACCTTGTCTTAGGTGGTAGGAATACTCCTTTCTGTGATTTGGCATCTCTCCATAATGCAACAGTTGAAAATCGGAGAAAAAATATTAATTCACTGTAAACAGAAATTTCTCCGAAATTGCTAAGAACTCCATGCATTTAATGGGTTTAGAGGAGATTTGTAGGAAGAATAGGTGGATGAATACAAGTCTAAAGAGATGAAAAACTCCATTTTCATCTGCAGAGAATAATTTATAATGTGGGTCTCTTCACTTTGCACAAATAGCTGAGTGCTCTGTAATTTTTAAAGCAATTTTTCAATAATTGTCAGTGCAGTTCCAAGATGGAAAGAGAAATAACATGCCAACACTGTATTTAAAAACACAAATAAACAGAAATCTCGGCTTTCATTTTTATTATGTAATTTTATATAATTTTACATTTTAAAAATGTCAGCTCAAAGCCATTTTCATGTGTCCAAAAGCCACTAAAGAAGCCCAAATTTCAATAAAGTTCTCTTTTTCAGTTTTTTGTACTTCAGGTAAAGCACAAACCATTCTTTAACCTCATTTTATATATTTCTTGATGTCCTTTGTTCAGTAATGATTCTGCATCATGCAGAAGTAGAAGGTTGGTGTGTGTGGCTATGCTTAAAGGTAGTATTTTTTCTGGAGGAAAGTCATGCTGGTAATATAAATTTTGTTATATTTTCCATTTGATTCTGGTTAGCTTATTCACCCTGAAACATTTTTACTCAATAAAGTAAACAATCTGTATACAAACCTAAACTTTCAACTGTTTGTAATTACTTTAAAGAGGAGAAAAGTGTGTTGGTCTGTGACAGGATTAAGATGTCATTGTCAGCAGTTGTTTTGGTTTTTTATGGTTTTTGGATTGTTGTTTTGGGGAGTTTTTTGGTTGGGTTTTTTTAATGGGTTTTGTTGGTTGGTTGGTTGGTTTTTTGTGTTGTTTTTTTTTGGTTTTTTGTTTGTTTCTAATCACTTTTTTTTCCTTTTTACAAGAGATATTTGTAGTTTGCCATTTGGAATTACAGTGGTGATTTGGTAGGAGGTTATATCCAGCTTTACATTACTTTTCCATAGCATTGTTGCAGATATTTTTTATTGTAAGAACTGTATTTTGGAATCTTGGAAGATTGATTGGTGCAGCAGTTGTGTGCAGTTGTGTTTCAGTCATTCGAGGAGTCTGGTTAGCTTTCATCTTTTGAATTTCAGAACAGTTAAGCTGGTTCTGAATTGCTTTTGGAGATGCCCAGAGTTTTGGGACCAGAAGAATGTCCTAATCCCTGAATTTGCTGACAAAAGATTCATTGGAAACCTGAACAGTTGCTGACAGGGGAGTTCCTGGAAAGCATTGAAACTCTCAAAAATCACTTTCTTACAGAGAATGATGGGATACCCTCACAGCTTTCCTGCTTCTGAGAAGAGGTTGTTCAGGGAGTGGGAGATCAGGAGATAAAACAGTACCAATTTCACAGTCTCAGCCTTTTAAGAACTTTTTTCTGTCTTGCTGCAGAGGCTGCCAACAATAACTGGTTTAAGAGAAATCCCATTGTGAAGTGATGATTTATTGTAATCCTCATGTCTGCAATAGTAAATCATGTTTGGCAGCTGTAGAACATGAGAAATGCAGTCCAAAGACAATTAGCATGTGTTATTATATAGAATAAACTTCAGAGTTAATGAGAGTTACCTGTCATCATTAAGAGCCTGATTTTCATCTGTGCTGAACAGCTGCACATTCAGTGGAAATTAGTGGGCTTTGAGGGACTTACTGTCTTTGCAAAAGATGTGGGTAGGGTGGGGGTTGGGGCTCACCACACATTCCCTGTGTGCCTGAGCAGGGCAGCTATCCATGAGAGTGCATGGGAACCCCTCTTTGTCTCTGCTCAGATACAAAAGCATTTGCCTCCTCTTCTTCCCTGGTCTGGTGCTGTAAGTTCAGGGTCATCAGCAGGTAATGTATTTTTGTATTGTATTGCTGCCTGAGGCCTTTCCCCCTCTGCCTTGTATGTGCTTAAAAAATATGGTGATTTAAACTGTATATTGACATTCGAATAGTTAGCAGTGGTGTGCTCATTGGAACATTTTCTTTTCTTTTTTCTTTCCTAGTGTAAAACTCTCTCTGGTGTCTGTGATCACATCATCTCGCTCTCCTCTGATCCACTGGTCTCCCAGTCTGCCCATCTGGAAGTGATCCAGCTTACAAACATCAAGCCAAGTGAAGGGCTGGTAAGAAGTACGCAGTTAATCAAACCCATCATCCAGGATGAGAAAGTGTTGGTTTTTTTTTTTAATAAATTGATGAATATGACATGAATAGGAAAATGAATAGGACATTTTAGCCTTTTGTGTTCTGAAGTTTGGAACCAGTTTGATTCCTCATGCTAGTTTGGTTTCTCATGCAGCTGGGCCAACAGGGAAGTATTTTTTAAAGCTGACTGAAGTATGCAGAGTTCAGTGAACAGGGAGAAATGAGTAAGACGTTCTTGCCATTTATACCAGGTTCTGAAAAATGGTTCAGATTGTTCTAGGATCTTGAAGTCTGAAGGGACTTCAATTACTAAGATCAGCTCAACCAAGAAGTTTGCGTGGGCTTATGCACAAAACCTGTCAGATTCTGGAAAATGTTTCATAGTATCTCGGGGATATAAAACTATTTTACAAGTTATTCCAGGGCTTTACAGCACTACTGATAAGTAAGTAACTCATCAAATTTTAATGCAAGAATTCTGCATTCTTAACCAGGAGCTTGTAAAGGCTCTTAATGCAGCCATCCTGTGTTTGTTGCTCAAGAGCTGACCCTTGATCTCTTGTTTACTCAAGTATCCAACACCCACTGCATGAAAAAAACCAACACTGGTAACAATCCCAGATGTATGACTTCACATCATTAGTAATATCTGTTCCCATAAATTTTGGAGGTGGAAAAGGAGGTGTTCAGAATACATTTTTTGTCTAAAGAAATAGCTTTTGTAGCTTCTGCCCAAGCTTATTCTCATTCCATATTCTTGAATAGTCTTGAAGGAGGAGTGCTCTACTCTTTGCAGCAGGTTTTTGAAGTTGTCTGGACGTTGTAGTTTCGGAGAATATTTTGGTTTGCGGGTTGGTTGTTGCTGGATTTTGGGTTGATTTGTCTTTCTTGGCAAAGTTGGTATGCCAAGTTATTTAGAGCATTTGTACACTAAATTAATTTTCCATTCTTTTGGAAAATTGCAATTAAAATTTGAGAAAAACCCCAAACAAAGATATGGCCCCATCCTTTGTTTTAGTCTGCAGTTTGTTTTCCCTCCCTCTTCTGGCTTTCTTTCTTATCTCTGAATCCATTTTAAACTTGTCCTTCAGGATTTCAGCTTCTCATGGATTCTCTCCCTCTTTCCTTCCCTTTGCCCTGTAATTTCAAGTCTTCCACCACCTCACTGCAGTCAAACTTTTGAAACCCTTTCTTCTATTGTAATGAGAAAATCTTCTTCCTTTTGCTCTTAATCACCTTTTTATGAGTGCTGTCCATTTTTATCTGAACTTGAATTTTTTTTCTTTCTGTCTTGACTGGTTTTTTTCTTTTTTTCCCCTTCATTTAAGTCTTCGTGTAGGTTGGTATGAACTCCCAGGAACTGAAAAATGTTGAATTGTATTTTTGTAAATAAGAATGTATTTCATGGGTCTGTTCCTGCTGGGTAGCTGATGAGAATCTCTTTCCTTATCTGTGTCTCTTTTTTCTACCCTCTGTCTGTCTTGTCTGTTTAAACTGGAAACTCTTCAAGGCAGGGCTTTTTCTTTTTTATGTATTTGTGAACCAATTTAGGAGGATCTTGATGTCATTGTCATAAAAATAATTATATGTATTTTTTTTAAAAAAGGAAAATAGCAACCATGTAGTATACAAGCCTTAGAAGGATACAATGCCATTTTGACACAGTCATGTTTTTTCCTCTCATCCTTGCCTGCATGCCACTATTGTGTTGCCTCAGCATTGTGCCGTCTCCTCTAGACTGTGAGCTCTGCAGAGCAGGCACCAGGGATGGTGAAAATCATCCCCTTTCCCTTGTAACAGCGCCAGTCTTGCCAACAGATCACCTTTGTCATGTGGTTCCTGGGGCTTTATATCCTTTCGGGTTCTTGGGCTTTTGTTTGTTTGCTTTTTAAACTAATACCTTTGAATTAAGACACTTTGGATACACATCAGTACTGCCCCAGTGAGTGCTGAGGGTGTCAGTTTAAGAACTGATGGTGGAGCTCAGAGCTGTGAATATTCTGCACATCAGAAATGCTGGGAAAAATGCGAAGCTCAGTCATTTCTGGACCTTCTTCCAGGATTTGTACAGTGACGGAGGTGGAAAAACGGTTTATTGTCAACTTTCCTGTAGATTTTTGATTCGCATGACAGTTCTGTGCTGGCTTTACCCATCACTAAATAAAATGTTCTGTAAAAATGGAAGGACTTCAGGCAGAAGAAAAAAGACAAGGATGGCTGCTAACTGGGAAGATTTTTGTCACTTACAAACAGAATATCTACCATCTCAAATTCAACAGCTAAGGAGCTAAAGTAGCTCCTTAGTAAAGCTGGGAGAGAAAAAGGAAAGGAGATGAGAAGGAAATTAAAAAGTTCGAAAACAATGCTGTTTCCTTAAACTCATGGTAAATATATGATGGAATTAAGAAAATGCCCGAAGCTTTTACAACTTAAAGAAGATTGGCATGATCAGGATATTTTAATCAGCACAAATAGTTCCTTCACTGTGTTTGATCTTTTCGGATGGAAACGTAAGTATTTGTCAGAGGTAAATGTGAATTTTTAGACCAATACCTGAATGCAGAAGAAAGAAGTGAACGTGTTACATTGTCCTATGACTAAATAACCTTTCAAGCAGCTAAACCTGTCAAGTAGAAAATGCTGTTAGGGCGTGATGTGGAGAACCTCTTGTGTACTGAGTAAAGCAATGTTTTGGGTGGGATTTGATATTGGTTTTGTTGTTTGGAGTTTTTTTCCTCTTGTTTTCCCTCTATCCTTGTCTCTTGTGACTGGTTGCATTCATGTGTTCTCCAGTGAGTGCTGCTGGGGAAAGACATGTAGCCTGCAGTGGCTGTGCAGCAAGGATGAAAAGAGTTGTCATGGTAGAAAGTTACTTAAAAAACCTTAAAATGGATTAATGTGGTCAACTTTGAAATCACCAACATGCTCCCATGTGTAATCCTTTCTTTTTTTCCTTTTTTTTTTCTTTGAGGACTTGCAAGTTATTTCATTGATGTATAAAGAGGCAAAACTAAAGTAGCTTAGGTAGTATGTTTTACCAGGAAATAGACTTAAAGTTCCTGCTTTACTGGAAACAGTGAGTGTATTTAGATAAAAAGCAGAAAACCATGTTTTTCTTGGGTAGTTTTTCTGCAGCAGTCACTTTCTACTTAATTTTTATTTTAATATAAAACAGAATTATCAGAGAACTGTAGCAAAGGTTAATCTTGAATTTTGTTTCCTGTTCGTATAATCATTTTAATCCCAATCAGGTAAGTGACTGTGGTATGATTTCAGGGGTTCAGAAATGCAAATGTAAATTGATCAGAACATGGGAGTGATTTTTTGGGGTTCCTTTTTGCCTGCTGAAGCAAACACAAAAGAAGCTTGTAATGTGAAAAATTGCTCATAACATGCAAGGCATAGATTCAGCAGGGTGTGGCAGCTGATTAAAATGTAGTGCTTACTCCCTTTCCAGGATTCCAGTGTACTACTATTCCTGATATTTCTTACGAATTTTTTAGTTTGACATACTGGTAGAGCTGGGAAGGAGTTATGAGCAGCATTCTGAGAGCTGTTTGGGGTTAAAGAGGCACATGCAACCTTGGAGGGCTGCATGAAAATGGAGTGAAAGTAAAAATTCAGTTACATGTGTGATAAAATGAAATTAGTATCTTCTTTCCTTTTCCATCCACCATTGCATAAAATATCAAGAAATATGTTATATGTTTATATAAATAAAATATGTTAGAAATGTATCACATTCTGTTTTAATTCTTGAAAAATATAAACAAAAAGAAAGGGGAAAAAAAACCCCCCAAAACTCAAAAGGTCTCTTTTCTAACCCTTAACTTAGTCACCAAGATAAATTGTAGTGATTGGTTTGAAATGAGAGCTCTACCCATAACTGATCAGGACAATCTGTCATGGAATTAAGAATGCGTTACTTGTGTTTTAATCTAGGTATATATTTATTCCTGATTACTAGGTTGGTTAGTTTATTATTATTTTAGTCATATAAACTGAACTGTCTTTCCTTTTTCTGGTGCTACTGATTCTTGCAAATTCTTAAGGACTTATCTTTGAATACCCAAGACTGTATCTACCAGTTTTTTTCAGTGCAAATGGACAGAGCACACACTGATCTCCCCTGTATTCTTGATTACTAAAAGTACTATTGATATTGTGCAGCCACAAGGAGGCAGAGAGAGGAAAACTTGTAAATGTCTGTGGTATTCTTATTTCCATTCCAGATCAAACAGCTGTAAGCCAGAAATGTTCTCTTCTCTTCTCTGTGCCACTTCCCATATATTGTTCACTTAAAACAAGGAGTGGAGAAAGATGGGTGAAAGGGGCTCATTTTTGTGTTGCAAAATGTTACCTCACCTCATTTAAAAGCTGCTTTATATCAAGAATTAGGTTGGCTCTTGTAAAGTTAATGTGACATGGTACTAATATTTATCAATTTTGCACATGTGGAATAAATACAATCTAGGGTGGATAAGCTTCCTTCTTCCCTCTCTTTCTTAATGTGTGCAAAATCTTGATCCTAGCCTTTAAAGAACATTCTGCAAAAGTTCTTTCTCCTCTTTTGCATTTTCTAAGTCTTTTAAATTTATCAAAAAGACTAGATTGGATGTGAACTGTCCTCTGGAATGGTAGCACACTTGGATGAACTTACTATCGTTTGGAACAATGCTTTGCACAAAATTAAGCGCCATGTAACCATTAAGTGTGAGACTTTTCCCTCAGCTTTTACCCTGATGTTTAAGGTTGAAAGCAGTAACTCACTGTGAATAAAAATAAAGATGTGGCTTTCTTCAGAAATTGCTCTGTTTGGGGACCTGACTCAAAGTTCCTGTCACCGTGGTCACTGGGATTTTAGCTCTTGCCGTATGGTAGGATGTGTGGCCCAGTGACTTACATGGGGAACCTGAGAGAAATTGAGGCCCTGATTAGTGGTGGTTTGAGGGTAGTTGTGTATACCAAGGAACAGATACCAACATACCTCAGCCTCTTGTGTGGCTCATTGTGCTTCCTGTAAGATTTCTGTGTCTTAGTGTTAAGATGTGTGTATATTATTAGTGTTTCCCTACCTCACAGGGGTGTTGTGAGGATAAATGTATGAAAAAGCCATTCTGTATTTGAGTTAAGCAAAAGCTGTGTGATAGAGCCAATCTATGGACAAATTGCTGATGGTACATAGAGGAACTGGAAGTTGAAGGATGATGTCGGGAGGCTTTCTAACCATGTAGTAATAAGTGGGTTCTGGATTTTTTGCCTTCTAGCTGTGGCAGCTGAACACGATAACTGGGTTTGATGTGATTAACACTATGTAATTGTGTAGAACAAAACAGGAGTTCACTTTTGATCCCCTATCCGGAGAAACTCAGGAAGTCCCCAGCTCGTTTTACTTGGGATATTATCCACTTGTTGATTTCGGTGTACTTCCTCATATCTGCTACCAAGAGTCTGCCAGTTCTGGTCCCAGTGTAGTTTAGCCCAACTCGATATGTCTTCTATGCCTCTTTACCATACTTACTCACCAGTGAATGCACTGGGCTCCTCAGCTAGGAGCAGACTTCTTTGTGGCACTCCGATTAAAAAGAGAAAAAGTAGGTTATGGAGAGGATGTTTACTCAGGCACTCAATGTTTACCTGCTTTCTGTTAAGTGGTTGAGGGAAAGGAGATTCCTCAGAAATTGTTGAATGCTCAGTATATGCCAATTATCTCTCCTTTCTCCTTCTCTCAGTGGATGCTGCTAAAATGTTTGAATTAAGCCTTGGTGAAAAGACATATTTGAGACGCTGTCTTGGACTACCCATGCATGAAATTCTCTCTGTTCATAAGCTATCCCTCCTTTTTCATATTTTTTTAAAGAAGTGGGGTAGCTAATAAGGTTGATGTTGAGTTTTATAGCTGAAGTGCTCATTGTGATGAGTGAGGTTATGAGAAGATCTTACAGCCATTTTGCAGGCACTATTCCAAGCACTGGTTAGCAGTTTGAAAGTTGTGTTTGCCTCGTTGCCTACTGGAGACTCCAGATCTTTTAGAACTCAATGTAGTTTTCAAAGCAAAATGGACATATTGATCATACTAAGGCAATTTGTAATTCAGGGGCTTTTTGTAAGGCATTGTTCTATCTGTAGTTGAAATGTGTTAAAAAACTGGGGAGTATTTATGGACATAACTGGTAAACATTTTAGTTTTCTATTGCCAATTAGGGCCGTAATTATTTGGGCTGTTCTTGAAGGGTATAAAAAAGCACTTCTTAGGCAGAGACAAATTCCTCATGGCATGCATTAAAGAACACAAATCTTAGAGAAAGCAAAAAGAAAAGAGAGATTCTTTAAGAGATATGCAAGTTTTGTTTGGATGGTGATGGTTTGTGAAACACTTTAAAAATTCTTTCCCATGATGTCTTTTTCTTAGGGTATGTACATTAAGTCAACATATGATGGTCTTCATGTAATTACTGGAACAACAGAAAATGTAAGTATTGTTAATACTGTATGTTCAGGCCTGGAAGCCTTTCTGACCTTACCTGTGGTTAATGCTTTCCCCTTGCTATAAACTACATTTTGCTTGCAAACTTGTGCTGGTTGGCTGTTAAGGACCAATGGCATGTTGGACAGCAGAGATGCTTGTGCTTGTTTACATCAGAATTGAAAGAGTTGTTCCCAGTTAAGGACCTAGAGAATCAGTCCTGATTTATTCTTGCAAGACACTTAAAATGCTCTAGTTGATCAAGACAGGAAGCAGCTGTCTTGGAGTTACTTTGCTCTGTGAATAAAAGATAAATATCTGTATTATATTGAGGCTGTTATGCTGAAGTTTGCTGCAGTGTTAGACAAACAGCTTTTATATTTTCCATCTATCAAGCTTCATTTTTTAATAAATGAGTGCATGGAAATGGACATCCCTTCACATTGACAAATAACCATATGTTTCTGCATGAACTTCTGAGTAATGCCTATGGAAAGGAACACTTATTACCAGCATTAAAGGCATTAAAGAGCAAGTAAAACGTAACTGACTACTTTTCAAAAGCCTTTCAAATACAACCTCCTTCCCTTGTACACTATATTTAGGGAACTGGCTGTCTGTTAGGAATTGAGAAAAATTATAATTTTGGGGAAAAAGGCTTCTATCCATGATCTTCAATTAATGTGGAACAATCACTAAACAACACTGAACTGTTCCATAATGGTTTAGGCAATTCCTTTCAAAGATTTTGATGGCATTTTCTCAAAATGAAGCTGTCAGAAATGTTTGTTTTATCATGCTACTGTGTCATCCTGTGGGAAGTGCAAACTACTTACATGACATTTACAGCGGCTCCATCTGATCTGCAGTACGGTTCTGTTAACATCTCAATAAAATAGGGATATTATTTTCATCCTTTCACAGGAGCTGCAATCTGATAGCCTTTTTCCTTTCTGTTTCCTGCTGTGGGGCAGAATATCCATGGGTCATAACCAATAAGTGATACCTGTTGTAGAATTTGTGTGAATGCCACCGGTCTTGGAATGAAAAAAAAATAAGGAATGGGAAGGAAAATAAAAATTGTAGAGTCAGGCCTACAGCTACAGACATCCTTGGTGGAATTCATAAAAGTAAACAAAGCAAATAGAACTACAGTTGAGCTTAATATAGAAAATATATGAGATAAAGAGAACAATTTTTACAGTTGAATCTCTCAAATTAAAGAAGGAACAATTCCTTTCCATAACTTGCTAATGGATTTAATTTCCCAGGGGCGAAGATAAAAATAAAATCCTAATGCATTCCCTCAAAACTCTTATCTTTTGTGATTCATGAATATAATTTAAAGCTATGTCAGGAAGGTTCAGTCATGATGACTCTTCTGCTGTTACTGACTCTTTCACTCACTGTGACACCCTGGAGGTGCTCACGGCAGACCAAGAAACTGCGCTCTCTTGTCAAGGGGAAAAGCTGCTGTGTGTTAAAGCAATTGTGAAAATGAGTAGTGCTTTAGAGAAAGAACACAATTTCTAGCTGCTTTCTTACACACAAACACGCACACACACACAGAGTGTTTTGATTTTGGTAGGTGGGAGGAGAAAGACCTAAGCAGCATGGCCAGAATAAGATCATGATGGTGCACATGTGATCTGACCTGCTGGCCATAACATGTTTACTCTTTGCAGTACAGTTTAACTATTAGGAAACAAGAATCCAAATTCTCTTGCATTTGAACAAAATTTTATGTCCTTTTAATTTACAAATCTTCTCTCCCAAGTGAGACAGTAACAGAATTTTCTGTCTGAAAGATCCTGGAGAGCAGCATGTGTCTGTATTAAACCCAGTATTGTAGTAGTGCTCTCCACACTAATGTAAGAGAGTAGTTTTGTAATGACAGTTCTGCTTTTTCTGTCTGGCCTTTGAGGTGTTTGATGTCCGGCTGCAAAGCCTGTTAAGAGTTTGGATCTTGCTGTTTGGCATTAGGAGTCATCTCCCCCAACACATCTGCCATGCAGATCAAAGCAGCTGAGCTCTGAAGCTTGGACTGAGAGAGAGAGCAGTGTTCCTCACAGGTCACTGCCCTGTAAAGGCTTCTCTCTGGTGGCTCTGTAGCATTAGAGCAAGCTGAGCTTTCCAGTTCGTGTCTTCTGTCTTCTGTTGGGAAGTAGAAATCTAAAGGGTGTTTTGGTCAAACAGAAGATTTTAGATTTCTTGTTGAGTAGCCCATCTCTAAACCGTGTTGGAGAAATTCTTTCAATTCACAAACCAAATGTGTCCTTTGAATAAGAAAGACCATTTTGTCCTTTGGTTTCCCAAAAAAAGGAGCATTTTTCTAAAGTAATAGCATGCAGTGCATCTCCAGCAGGAATGTAGCATTGAGGGGGGTGCTCCCAGTGTCACCACTTACTGTGGTCTGGTTGGCTTTGCATGGTGCCGTTTGCTCACAGGGAAGAGAGATTTTCAGAAGAAATAGTACCAAAAATCTCAATGTGGGCATGCAGCAATTGTGCTCCAGGGGCTCTAAATGGACTTTCAAACAGCGTGGGTATACCAAGGGAATAGGAAAAAGACAACATTTAGCCTAAAGGACAAAACAAAATCTCTTCTAAAGAATAAATCTAAGCAGATTCTGAATAGCTTTTGGTTATTGATATGTGAGCCTCAGTAACATCAGCCTCAGCTTCCATCTCTTCAACTCCCTGTTGAACTGAATTACCAGCTAATGAAGATACAGTTGTGGTGTGGCACACTTTGTTCCTCCTAGTAGGACTTCACGAGTGGATTCTGCACTTAATGATCAGCATATACATCTAAAAAAGACAGACCTTATTGATTCTCCTCTGTTTTCCTTAACTAGCTGTGATAAAAGATACTATTTTACAGCAGGGTCTGGTTTTTACTGGAGAGGAAAAAGCAGTGAGGAACAGGAGTTACAGCCTCTTCATAAGACCACAGCCTTGACATACCTTTATAAAGGAGTTTTACCTCACCTTGTGTTTGAGGCATGATTGCAGTGAGGCTTCTTTTAACATAGACTTTTCCAGTTTGAAGATTCTCAGACCCTGTTTTAATGGCTTGGCAAGCTTGATCTGTTTTGTCAAGATTCAAGTTGCAAATGCTGAAGACACTGTAAAGCAAAGGATGTATTGTAATAGAGTCCTGAAGAGTTCAATGGTAATGACACAGAATTCACTTGCATTTGCATTTTAAAAGTCTTAGGTAAAAGAGCTGTATTACATAGGAGGATTATAAAGATTTTAGAAGTATGAATGAGTAAGTGTGAATAGTGAAATGGCAGACAGAAGACAGATTATTAGGACATAATCACCAGTGTTAAAAATTTTTCCCCAAGTCACTTGGCCAATACATTTATTGCTTAAATAGTGCCAAAATGTCAAGGCTGATGTTCTTTATATTAGTAAAATGACATTCTTACCAGCCCAGTTTGATTTAGGATGTTCTGTGCAATGTCTGCTAGGACTGAGTCATGAGTGACCCTTCTTTCAGCTGCTCATGTCTCTTGGATATCTTTCATTTGTACAGTGTCCTTAACTTGGGCCACGAATTATGTGCAATTGAACTAGAAAGTCACGGCTTAGCTGTGGGACATGTTTTGAATGGGGATGTAGTACATAGGTTATTACAAAATGTTCTCATTTCAGGCCTGGAGCATTTTCTTCAGATGACCTGTTATCTCACCTGAAAATTAAATACATTTTACTCCTTAACATAAAATTTGTAGCAAGTTTTTTTGGAAATCTGCTCCTGAGCAACATGTTTCCTTTGGGTTCTTTTTTCAAACTGTCAGTCTCACCTTCTACTGTGGAGTCAATTAAGTGCCTTTTGGCAGCCACAGTATTGTGAGAAGTGTTACTGAAAAACTGAAGGAATTTATTTCTCTTTAAACTTAGAGGTATTCCCCTCAGAAAACAGTTGGTCTAATGTAAAGAGAGAAGAAGGGAAAATTTGTGGGGCTTTCACTTTACGGAAGAGGCATTTTTTGTTGTGGTATATATATATATATATTTTATATATATATATATATATAGTTTTGTTGTTGTTGTTATTACTAAGATTTTTTTGAGGCAAAAGCAAAAAACTACTTTGCTTTTTAAAAAGTGTGATCACTGTAGGATTTTGATGATGGTTGCATTTCTTTCATCATAATAATATTCCAAAAACCAAAGTTACCATTAACTTACTTGCCTTACTTGCTCTTCCTAGGTTGTACCTAACCCAGTCTTCTCTTCTTGTGTGCTCTTTGCAGAATAGAAACTTACTAAGGCACTCTGCAACATATTGAAATGTTGTAGAATAAAAAGACAATTTTATGAGATTTGTTCATGAAGAATTGCCAGTTAGTCTTGGTAGGTTCAAAAGTCAGCCAAAGATTGGCTTTCAAGACTTAAGAGATGTCTGGCAGTTTGAAGCATCCTTTTGTCAAGATGAAATTCCAAAGAAATCCTTAGGACTCAGTAATCATATATATTCATACCTCTCTTAACATGTGATTTTATTGTGTAGAATAGTGCATATAATTTTTCTCCAATAAGAACAAACTGATTTACTAAATATTTCTTTAATTCTTTATTTCACAGTAGAATGTCTATCAATCTAACCTGATTTCCATAGCTTAGCAATCATACTGCTGAAAGAGAGATGATGACTGGTAAGACCTGTATTCTTGATCATCTCTTTTATTTTAAATTCAGTCACCTGCAGATCGGTGCAAGAAAATCCATGCTGGGGATGAAGTGATTCAAGTTAACCACCAAACTGTGGTATGTATAACTATGTTCTGTGTGAATTGGAGATAGATGTGTCGGGGCACATTAGCATGTGTAGAGAAGAATTGTGTAGAAAAATGTATTTTTATAAATCATTATTTCTTCTAAGATCAAAATTTTCCTTTTCTCTTTTGAAACCACATAGTTCTGAAGTCTTGCTAAACCCTAATCATCTGAGTCAGGCTAATTATCTGTGGCTTGGGAGATGTGTTAGGCTGTTTTCTGCTTGCCCATGGACTCTTAATAAACAGTTGGTTTAAATGTAATGGAAATTCTGGGTTGAAGGGATGCATGGAGTTGGAAATATTGTGCCCTTGTGGGTTTAAGATCAAGAATGCTTCCTGGAAGCTGGAAAACTTACTGCTTTCCAGACATACCAGAAAGTGTAGAGAGTGCTTTTTAAGAAGACAAGCATGTGAAATTCCCATAGGGGTACCTAGGTGATTGGCTTAATTTAAGGACAGGTTTTAAACTTGGAAACTTAAAATTAAACAAAGCTTTCAGATATGATAGTCAAGAAAATTAATACCATGCAAGTTGCCCTGTGTGGGAACAGATCCTTGTTAGTGCCAGGTGATTTTATTTAGGATTAGTGAGCTGTTAAAATTTATTTATGTTTTCTGAGGTAAGGTTTTGTAAGAGAAAAGGCAGACTTACAGTATAGAAAGCAGCTATTCTTTTTCCAAAGTATGAAGTTGATTGAGAGTAGTGAAAGTCAATATATGGTATTAATGCAGTAGCCATTTGTTAAAATTTGTGTTTTGTCATTCCACACAGGGCTCCACTTCCAGCATTAGGCCACTGTACATCATGTCAGTTCCTCTGCACAGATTAGGGTGACATTTCACTATACCCTCCAGTTAAGTTTGAAATCAAATATGCTGTACATACGTGGATCTTAACAGATGAGAAGCTATATTTTGAGCTATGCAATGTAATTTGATAAATCTGAGCATTTTAATACTGTTTTGGTCATACAGCTTCTTTATATGTGTTGTATTCTGTGATTACTTTTCATGTACAGTTGATGACTAATTTCTCTGATTTTCTACACTAAAGGAGCTATCAATTTAATTTGAAAATAATTTTAGAGCGTTATTATTTTGGCTATTAAAATGTATACACATCTGAAGCAGCACATAATTAAACATTCAGTACTAGCTACCTAGTTTTCCCAAAAATTTCTGATGGTACTGTAAAGTTGCCTTGTCAACTTGAAAATTTCCAGTTGCCTAGGTATTTATTCTAGTTTTCTTAGCACATCTACACTGCATTTATTTGGTGGAAAGATCAGATTCTTAACCCTGACACTAACAGTAATGTTTTGACTAGCCTCAAGATGAGCTTTCTTACCTACCTGGGTGGAATATTTAATGTAGGATTTGGGTATCCTTGCTTTTGCATAAGTGAAGTATTTTCAGAGGCACAGAAAAAAGTAATTATATTTCTAGAGAAAAGGACCATAGAGAGCTGACAAACTTAGTTTAAAATGGTGAATATGTATAGTAATAGACTAAACCACAAATTTACTTATGCTTTTCTTTGTTGTATCAACAATATAGTTGAAATAGTTGTTATCATTGATATTGTATACAATGTGTACAAGTAATCTTCTTGTGTTCTAGCGTTAATTTTCCACAGTGAAAGTCAACTAGGATTTTTGTAGAAATGTGGTAGTACCTCCCATGTTACCTTTGCAAAAGTACACTACATTCACTCTTCAGTTTATGAAACTCAAATATTTCATTTTTTCTATAGATTCTGCAGAATTTGACAAGAGTCTAAGTAAATCCTTTTGTACTCCAGCCCCTGTCATGAGGAATTTACTGTCCAGTTCTAGGAATCTGTTTTTCTGAGAAGAGGTATTATTCCTTACAGTGACTCTTGCTTAGGAGATAAATAATTCTGAAGATACTACATTTTGTTTTTAGTGTTTATTGATTTTTTTTCACACTTGATATACTGCTCACCAGCTGCAAATAAGGGACAACTTGCTCCCTGTAACTTATCATACATATCATATGTAACTCCTCATACTTACATCACTAGTGTTGACCATAGAAATAACTAAATTTTTAAAATATCTAATTCTAAAGCTGTAGGGAAGTGTTATTCACATGTAGCTGTTATTAAGGTCATGTCTTGTAAATGAAGACTCAAAATGTAAAAAAACCCACAACCTTTAATTTCTTTTAGAGTTAAAGCCCTTTTTAAAAATTTTCTTCAGTTGTTTCAGTGTATTTGTCTGCCAAATTGAAGTTAGTCTGTCTTTTGTACTTCAGATTTCAAAGAGTAAATACAAATGTGATGAGGAGAAGTTCCATACAATTGGTTTAAAATTCCAACTTGTTAGATAATACTTTTTACAAGAATCACATTGTAATAACTACGAAAAGAAAGCTCACTGGCTTTCAAATAAGCAGCATGACAAAGCAGGAGAATGGTTAAGTGATTTATACTGATTTTCATTATGCATGTCCTAATACTGGGTGTCATATAGTTTTAAATTGTCTATTGACATCCTCTGCTTGTACTGATGCTTAATCTTTGTAGTATTTCATTTGGCAGTGAAATCAAAGAATTTCAAGTGATTATTTTGACTGTTTGCTATTTGATAGAAAACATGCAAACATGCTGGCAGGATGTTTGGACTGTTTGAATCTTCTAAATTAAAAAAAATAAAAATTGATTAGGCTTAAAGTCAGTGAAAAGTTGGTGTTCAGAAAATAGTCCTTTAAATAGCTATGTGAATCTTTGTCAGTTGCCTTACAGGACTATTCTTGAATAGCTCTGTAACTGTGGGTCATAACTCCCTCCAACATGAGAAGGTCATGGACCTGTTGGACCAAGTCCAGAGGAGATCACAAAGATGATCCCAGGGCTGGAACACCTCTCCTGTTAGAACAGGCTGAGAGAGTTGGGGTTGTTCAGCCTAGAGAAGAAAAGGCTTTGGAGAGATTTTTTTAGCACCTCCCAGTAACTAAAGGGGCTGCAAGAGAGCTGGAGAGGGACTTTTTATGTGGGCCTTTATTGATAGGCCAAGTGGAATAGCTTTAAACTGAAAGAGGGCAAGTTTAGATTAGGTCTTGGGAAGAAATTCTTTGCTGGGAGGCTTGTAAAGGACTGGAAAAAGTTACCCAGAGAAGCTTTAGATGCCCCATCCCTGGAAATGTTCAAGGCCAGGTTGGACAGGGCTTTGTGGGGATGTCTCTGGCTGTGGCAGGATGTTTGACGCTAGGTGATCTTTAAGGTCCCTTCCAGCCCAAACAGTTCTGTCATTCTGTGACTCTTCTATTAAGATTCAAAGGTTTTAGACAATGTCTTCCCCTAAACCTCCCTGCAAATTCCATCCCTAACCTTCTCTAAAATCCCGTGTCTCTAAAATATTTCCAGTGTAAGCAAACAAGCCAAAACACCTTCCTCATTTGGATATTTCAGAATTTGCACTGTACTGCAGTACTCAATGTTTCTGCCCATATATAATTCAAGAGCCTATTTTGGCTCAAGATTGTCCTTATTTCAACGAACTGAAAGTGCAGGACACTATATTATTGCTTAAATGAATTAATACTCTCTGCAGTACTCTTTCTGCTTGCATCAGTGATAAAACAGTGGAGAAAATAGTCCAAGCACAAAACCGGGAGATACAGACTCAGGATGGTATAGGATTCTTGATTAACATTCTGTTCTTGTGTAATAGTTTCTTTATTTTGGAGGCCTGTTTGGCACATTGCATATACTTGGAATGCAAGTATGATATAACTTGTGGATTGAATACATTTGATACGACATGATAGGCTAGTGGATTCCCAAAATTTGTATTTGTTAGCTAAAACTCATTAGAACTTATGTAAATACTTATGATGGCGAAAAATAAGTGACTATGGTCAGTTATCAATCTGTTGCAATTAGAATCTGGTAGGTTTAATGTCTTAAACATCTATAAGTTTCAGTTGTTTCTTTTGGCTTCTTGTAGTAGACAATGGTTTGCTTTTATACAACAGATTTCTTACTGTGGAAACTCCAGTGTGCCAAACCAAGTTCACATAATTGACCTACAGGAACTCTTTTTATATTTACAGTAGAAAAACTTAGAGGAGATTTTGCTAAAATTTCTCTGAAACACAACAGATCCATTTACAGGATCATACCTTACTTTGTTGGAAGGGTATACACTTAAGAGTATGATGCCTTTCTAGATACTCTTCCTAACTTAAATCCTTGTCTAGGAAAACGAAAGTACAGATTTTTAGGTTTTACTGTACAGTTAGTGAGGAGAGTTCAACTTCCACAAAATGCCTTAGGATTTGTTGGGAGATGGTAAATTCCAGCTCATAGAAAATACTGAACTTGGGGTGCATGTGAATCTCTGGAGTGTGTGCATCCAAAATTGAGTTTGCAGTAGATGGCTTCTTATTTTGGGAGGAAAACCAAACAAAACACCTCTAAGTTGAAAAATGATTTTGCAAATATTTATTTGTTTTTTATGCATTGTTTCGGATCCAGCTAGGCTATGGTGAGCACAGGTATTTCACTTAAGGCCTTGTTAACTTGGCTTTTAATGAGGAAGTATTTTTGAAGAGGCTTAGTGGAGAATTGGGCTGGCATAGTACAAGGGAGGGGACAGCCAGGTCAGACCAAGCTTTTAACATGAGGTGTTTGACGCCTTATGTAACTTCCATTAACAACATCTTTATTTAAAACAGTATTTTTATTTTCTTATGATGCTTGACTTGAACAAAAAAACAGTGCAGCAAGATGGTAAAAGTTCAAGAGAAATAAGCTTTTTGTTCAGTTTCCTTCTATTGCTTTCATGCATGTGCTTTTATGGAGGAGGAGTTAGAGGAACAGCTCCCAAGTCACACTTTTAATCCTTTCTGAATCCTTGGGCTTTCTCTGTTTATAAAAGTTTAGTAAATGTTTACACAATTATTTAGTTTTAAAGGTGGGTGGGATTTACATTTAAAAGCTTTTTAGGGCTATCCAGAGATGTTCATGGAAGTCTTTATGGAAGTAACCTAGTTCTGTAAGACTCTGTCATAACCTCTTTGGAGTTTGCCAGGATAAGGAGTCCATACTTTTTAGCAATTGTAGTCTGTCCTTCAACCACCCTCTCGAAATTTCAGTGGGATTCTCTATTCTGTTTTTACATTCTCTGCAAGTATTTTGTAGTACTGAGAAAGGAACTAAATTGTCATGATCCCTTCAAAAGAAAAAGTACTTCTGTCAATTTTCCTTTACCATGCAATTTGTGTTGAGACTGTATGGTGTTATGTATGTTATCTTTTTTACATAGATGTGCAGTTACCCACAAATATTTTATATTGTGTATGTCAGGGAAGTGTGGTATTGCAGAAATGAAATCATCATCTTTCATTTCCCCATGGGAACAAATGCTGCATACTCTTGTCCATGAAATCTTTCCAGTTGATCCCTGGGAGTTGTTCAGAGTTGATGCTTGGAACACATACCACTTAGATGAGCACAGGCTCATTCTTATGTAAATAGGGTGGTGTGCCAGGGGGGGCATCCAGTTGCACTTCTATCTCTGGCAGGACAGGACAGATAACAAACAAGTCGTTGTCACATCTGTGCTAGACCAGTATAAGCTTTGGCCAGCCCATTCTGCTTCATGTTTCTGCCAAACTTTAAATAATTTTCCTTATTAAATTTTCACACTTAAGCACACCTGTGTCACGTTCCAGTGGAATTTCAGTTGCAGCAGAAAGTCACTGCTGCCATTCAGCAGCCACCTCCCTCCTAGATGATAACTAAACTGTGTCAGTTTTTCTGCTTTAATTTAAAGTCAACCTGCTTGTCTTAGGTGAAAGCATTAAACCTGGTTGACTGTGCCCAGGAATGGAAAGGGAGCATTGTCAGTGTCATTCGTAAATCACAAAAGGATATGGAAAGTGTTCCTTACTTCCTCTGGCTTTGTGAGTGGCCCATTTGGTCCTGTAGCCTGGGCACTGGCATCCCAGATCCAGTGTGCTTTTGGTTCTGTGCTCCAGAGCACTGATCCCTACCCTCTGCTGCAGTTATTTGCACTAGAATATGTGCTGGGCATGGTAAACCTCACCTGTGGGATTGGTATGGAACTGATGGAACTGTGAACAGTCAAGCACTGAAAGGCTGACGTTGCTGTACGAGTCCTTTCAGGAAGTTCTTTCAAGAAAAAGTTAATGCAACAAGAAATGCTCATCCTCTCATGACTGGGACATGGCTTCAATACCCATACACTGTATTTCTAGAACTATTCCCTGCCAGCTGATTGTGGTTTTGCTCACCAAATGCCATTTGCTATGTCCTACAGCTCACTCAAAACCAGATTTTTTTAATTCTGTCCTGGCTGTACCCCAGAATGGACAGCTCTACTGCTATTGAGCCCTGACACTTCACTTGTGTGATTATATGAACATACAGGAACAACATTCAGCAGACAACATTTATATCAAGTTCATGAATTATTTTTCTTTGGGGGAAAAATATTCTTTTGTAATTGAGGACATAGACTGCTCTGTACAGCTGTTGTTTAGGAATACACACCTGGGCTGACTTTCAGGCACCAAAGCATCTTTTAAAAGCAGTGTAATTGTAGTAAGAAATCCTCTGCAGACACCAGTTGACCTTTTCTGTGAATGTCACTAGTGGGCCTGCATAGTGTCACTGGCAATAGCAAAGTTTTTGAGTCTGTAGCCAAGTCTAGTATTTTTATACAAGCTATACTTAGGACTATACTCCTGAGGATGTGTTTGCTAAAAACTGCTTCAGTATTCCGTGGAGTATTTTTATGACCTAGTTGATAAATTCATCTTTCTGCACAGAACACACTGGAAAATGATGTATTGTAATGGTTTTATTTTTTAGAGGGTTTTTTCTCTTTTGCTTTTTTCCTCCACATGGAAGCATTTCCATAGGAAAAAAATTCTCTAAGTGGTGCTGTAAATGGTATTAATATTTTCAACATAAATATTGAAAGACAATATGCTGCCAAAATGTTTTTGCATATATTCCTGATAAAAATTATTTTCATATTCTCAGTAGTTGCTACTGGCTACAAATCTTGGTACAATTTGTATTTGCAGACAGTTTAATTTAAACTTTTAACAGTATGTTCTCTACAGTGAGAATACTGTAAATTCTGCAGTTAAAATTTCAGAATATATAATTAGAGTATATTTTTTATGCCAGGTAGCAGATACTAATTAGAATTAGAGTTTTCTATTGTTAACTTTTGTGATGCCTGTAGAACAGAATACAGATAATATTACTCTTTTTGTCTCATGAGAACAGGTTAAAAAGGCTTACTGTTAGTGTGTGTTCAGGTATGTGTATTTGGAAAGGAAGGCAAATACTGCTGCTTATAATTTCCTTATAACTGAGGTTGCTGGAAATTGAAGTACACTGTAGAGAAGATGATGGAAGCTTAAGGAGGGATGTCTTCATTGTTGTGCATATTAACACAGCTGACAACACAGTTGTGCACAGCCTAGACCACATGCGAGTTAGGATGGAATAGTTTTGAAAACATCTATGCTTTGTGCAGGTAACAGCTGTGTTCATGATACAGCTGATCTTTAGGTTCCAGCCTGATCTTCTGTTGTATAATCTGTTGTTTTATTCTGATGAAATTAGGAGGTAACTGTAAGGATGTGTAAGACAGTGATAGTTGTAAAAATAGATCAAAACAGTAAGAAAAGCAAATTTGTGCTGTGTCGCATGGGAGGAAAAATTACAGCAAGAGAAATTCTATTATTTGAGTAGATGTACTCTGAATATGTAAATTTTTATTTAAGAAAAACTCAGTACTGGATTGAAACAACTCAGTGGCTTAAACAGAGTACATAGTCAGTGGCTGATTATTTTAATTATTTTATTTTAATTGACAATTTCTTTTAACTCCATATCCCTGTCCTTCCTTTAGGGAAGTGATGGCTGCAGAAGTTTGCATCTCACTTACAGGCTTATTTTGGATTTGGATTTTTTTTTTTCTGTTTTCTTGGTCATTAGTGACCTTAAGGACTTTTTTTTTCCACAATTTCTTTGCACACATCTTAATTTATTTTCACTATATGAATTCAGTCTCAAGAAACATCTGCTTCAAGGATAACAGTACTGTTAGCTGCAGGGCAGCTGGGGATCTCAAGTAGTTTATTTATATACACGGGAAAGCTGGGGGGTGTCAAAGACTGTTGGAATTACTGACTCACTAGAATAATTCTAAAATATTTTTAATCATGTAAATCTAATCTAATGAAATCTAATGAAAAAAATTATGTATGTGTATGCATGTATGTTTACATATACTTATTGTTTTAATTCCAGGACAAGCATTTGGGGAGTTAAAATATGAGACTGTGCAATGCACACACACATAAGTCATATTCCAATTGTGAGATGAAGCACAGGGCCACAGAAATGAGTTCCTGTAAGGCAAATGTGGCTAGGGGTTAATACTGCAGGGTCACTCCTGAGGAGCACATTCGTTAAGCCACATAAAATGTGGAGAACTTGGTATTCCTCTCCCCTGAGGAAGGGGGAAGCCATCCACATCCATACTGCAGCTTAATCTCTGAGAAACCAGGGTGTGACTCAGTCTGCCTAAATCCTGCCTGAGCCTCCAGCTCGTGCCACCAGCTCTCTGTGATTGCTTAGATATTTATCAGCACCTGAGTTTTCTTAGCACTCACCCAGGGCCACCCAAGGATGCTGAAAGGTCTCTTCCTAGGCTGGGGAGATCCTGTCCTTTGCCAGAAGCCCTGCTGAAGTGAATGAGCACCTGGGCTCTCCATAGATTCCCTGGGAGCTCTTGAAAATGAGGCCGAGGAAGGAGTCTGGTGGCAGCACCTTTGTTCATAAGAGTTTAATTTCTGTGTCCTTGCTGAAGAAAGGGGTAGGGCCTGCTCACCACAGCAGGGCTCTCAGACCCTGTTCTCTGCAGTGTGTGTTAGTTTGTATTGCATTTATATTACACAAAAATGTGGTCTCTGGGAATTGAGACCAGAACCCTCATTTCCAGTCCTCATTTCCTCATTTCCCAGTGCAAGGACCTAATGGTTTCTTGCCTGTTGTATGATTGGGGTTTGTGTTTGCACAGTCCCATCAGCACAGTACTTTGCCCCCTTGGAAGTTACGTTTGTCTTGGTGCTTGAGACACCTTCGTACTAATTGAAGGACTGAGTTTAGTCCCTCTGAGGAGAAATAATGCTGAGATCCATGTTTTGAAACTGGATGGAAGGTTGAAGTGAAACCTTACAAATTGCCAGTAGCTGTCTTTTCTCGTTATCTGTACTCCTGGTTGAAGAGACAGATGCCTTATAATTACCACACTGCAGACAGCCAGTCACTGCAGGTACCCAAGACAAGGAAATGCTTTGAATTTCAGAGGTACACCAAATCTGAACTGGAGCCAACCCCATTTTTTAGAGCCATACCCTAAAATGGGGAAATGAGACCCTTCTTCTTCAGAAATTCTGCCTAGTAACTGACCTTTATGTTTATAAAATATACAATGAAACCCATAAAGTTGGAGTCTTTGCTCTTCCAACAAATACGCTCATTTATTTGTTCTAGGATGTTGTGCTAGCAATGACTCAAAAGCAAAACAATGGGGTAGCTCTGAGCTGGAGGTTGATTGTATCAGTACAAAATGAAAGGTAAGCATTGCTGTTAAACAGTGTCCAAGCTTCAATAGAGAACTGATTCTCTGTTCCTGGATGAATCAAGTTGCAGTTCCCCCATGGATAATACAGATGATTGCCTCCTATACTGAGGTGCTCTGTAGTCACGTTATTAATATTGTCAAGTTTGTTGAATTATGGTGGTACTTTGCAGAAGTTAAGCTCTGGGACAGATACATTTTCTGAAAAGGAAATGTGTGTGTGTTTAGGGCACGTTAATGAGAGGCAGTGATTTCTGCACTAAACTCTCAGTTTGGATCCTAACTTAGTTTATTCTTAGGAAGGTCTCTTAATTGTGATCTTTAATGTACATAGCCAAAAAAGAATTTAAAAATCACTTATTTCACGATTTGATGGTAGTAAGCAAATGTTTTACTGAAATATCAGAAGTTATCCAAGTAAAAGATGTGATTTTTTTCAATGTAATTTACATACAAACTCTGTTGTTGTGACTTTTGGCAGTGATACAGTGCAGTGTGATCACTGACATTCTAAGGATGCACAGAACTGACTTTTAACATTGAATTAAAATTGCATTGATTTAAATAATACAGCCAAGATACTCTTTAATTAGAATTGCAGCCTATGCAGTCACGATATTATTAACCTCTTCTCTTTAGGAGAAGACCATTATGCAGGTGTGGATGCTATTATCATGCTAGCTTAAGAACCTGGATAAATCCCTGAAAAGGCAGCTACTGCTCTGCTGACACTGCTTCCCCTACTGCATACAGATCCAGCTTTCCTCTCTGTGGTAGTCCATGCTGTAAACATCCTTTTGTGGTTTCCTCACCAGTTACATTTTGTGGAGGCAGAAGGCCTATGGCTTTCCATTAGTTTTTCACCTTTTCAGGCATCTGCAGCTGGGGGAAGGGAAGAAGGTACTTGCTGCTAACATATGTTTCATGGGGCTAGCAGCTGACCCTCCTCGTTTCTGGCCACTGTTCATGGAAATCAGTCTGTTAGTTTAGCAGCATGACGCTGTTAAATTTCTTGTCATATTCTGAGTTGCTTAACAACATGCTATGTTTGATAGTTACTTGAAGTGCAGTGTTGGGGTTTTTTTTCTTATGCACTATTTTTTTCTTCATGAAATGCAAGATGGTGGTCGATATGGAAGTTCTTAAAAACCCCATTTCTTAAGGTGAATACGCTTTCCCTCCTAGAAATTGTTCAGGTTTTTTTAGCTGAAAAATGAATAAAAGCTTGAAACCTGAAATGTTGATAAGTCAAAGTACTCTGGGTGCATGCAGCTAATTACAGGCAGCATTGAAAGAAGAATAATTTTGGTTATCTTCCCAGTCCACCAACTTTTCAAAATTAGACACTAGAGTGGATTTTGCATATTTGCCTAGTTAGAAATTAGGAAATGGCTTAGCAGATTGCGTTTAGCAGCAAGGTGTTATTTTTCCTTCAAAAGTGTAAAGATATTACTACTTTTACCTTTTCAAACTCTGCAAGTCAGGAAATTAATTAAAGTAATGAAAAAAAAACCCTTGTCTTTTTCATGGAAACAGAAAGCTTACATTAACTTTCATGGGACTCTGGTCACTCTTAGAATAGAATTATGCCTGTAACAATATGAACTCTGTTCTGTTTACCATTTGGCTGTTACTCCAGCCTCTCGATAATGTAGTTTCACTGTGTATTGGGTTTGGACACTGCTTTTAAATGATGTAGCTGTTCTCTGGGGATACAAATCCTAGATTTTTCAGACTGTAGGTTATTTCATAGCATCCTTAAATAGTCGGTGTAGGGCCATCCAATTGTATTTGAGCTGGCTGCATGTTAATACTTTACAGATCTCCTTTCTGGATCATAACATACAGCAGTACTCATGAATGAGCACAGGAGTATGGGAATACTGTCATGAGTGCAGCTGTGTGAAAAAAAGATTCAGTGAATGGTCACGCTTACTTTCAGAAAAAGCAAGATTGTTGGAATTTTCTGAGCTTGCCATAAGGAGGGTAGTAGATTTATCTGGGGAAAAAAGTAACTATTTAAGAGCAGCATTTCATTATTTAAAAGTTAAATTCTTGACAACTTTGAATAGGAATTCAAAATAAAAGAATTAATTAATTTCAGGCTGTTGTAGTATTGTCATCCAGATGCGCTTGCTGAAAGCTGAAGAAACATAGAGAACTTTCAAAGCATATCTCAGCTTGCTCAGAAGCATGTTCTTTTCCCAAGCGGTGGATGGGGGCCTCTAACAGCCCCTTTGCTGAAGCTTGCTGTGGTTTGGGTTAGTGGGTGCTTGGCAAGGAGATGAGCAGGGTGTGTCAGGGCTCCCCTGTGCCAATCTTGCCTTGCTGAAGGAACCTGGGTGTCCCTGTGAGCACTCTGGTGAGACTTCCCAGCCTGCCCACACTCTCTGGGATGTAGTGGTGGAATGAATGAGAGGTGTGGAGGTGGCCTGATGCTGGTGCCGTAGGCTCCCTGTGTGCAGGCCTGTGTCTGCTCAGTGTTCCCTCCCCTCTGGGAGCATGATGTCCCCACCCGTGCCACCCCAGCAGCACTGTTGGTCTGGCCTTGGGCCACCAGTCCTTAGCTGTGGGTTACCCCTGCTGGCAGACTCCTCCAGCAGAGGTGATGTAATATTGGCCAAACCGGTCACCATGACCCCTCAGGGCACCAGGGCCTGACCTGGTCCCTCCCTGCCCTGGCCATGAGCTGCTCAGGCAGCCAGCAGGGATTCAGTGAAAGCCAACACTGGGCTTAGGCTGTCATTAAAGATACCTCTCCTGACTGCTGCTTCTAGGTGACACTAGTTTAACAATGGAAATTTATTTTAAAGCAAGCAACAGTAACTTCCTTGGCCCTTAAAAATGGCCACCTGATCAGCATAGTGCGCTGTTTCCGAAATTATTTGCTCGGGTTATTTTACCATAAGTAAAGTTGTCTGCTAATACAGTCCTCTTACATATATATTGAATTTTCAAACTGGTGTCAAAACTTTCTTGTTACTGTCTTTTCTTGCTGTACATGGGGAGGAAAAAAGATATGATAGGAACATTTGAAAATTCTGCCCTAAAATCTTGATTACAAGTTGCAGATTTTTTAACTGTGGTAGTGAGAAAGGAGATGTTAGAGAGAATAAAACCAAATAGCACTTGGTTACTTGTCACTGAAGTGGATTTCTGAAAAAGTTTTCAGTTCAGATATAGTCCCTGCTTTTTTCTTCTTTCCAGTCTGACCACCTCAAATAAAAATGTTTTGTCTATGTCAAAATGAATTTTGAGAGGATCTGAACTATGTTGGAACTGAAAAAGAGGCCTTCTGTGTGGACATGGATTTCCTTCAATTGCTTGTTGACTGCCTCTTATGTGACTTACTCCTCTTAGGCCAGTTTAGTACTTTCTGTTCCGATTATGAGAAAGCCATCAAGGCCTGTCTGAACAGCTGTTGTGGTTTAAAAAAAACTTTTGTCAGGGAACTAGATAAAAGCAGAGGATGAACTTGGTTTGAAATTTATAGCAAATGCAGAATTTCACTGTGAAAAATTAAGTTAAATTGTTTTTATTCATGAGCTTCTAAATTAAATACATCAGATTTGGGTCTTTGAAGTGATTTTTTTCATTAATCCCCCTAACTCATATAAAGAGAATAGATAATCTCCCATTTATTGCAGTGTAAGGCATATTTCAAATACACGAGACAGTTTATCTCTGCAAAGTATGAAAGTGCATTTAAAATAATTTTTTAAATGCTAGCATAACCAAAAACCCCCAATTTTATTTATATTCCTCTGGCTATTTCAGTGAGAAACAGATGGCTTAAAGTACAATTTTCGCATGCCGTGTCCTACTAACTTAAATTGGAAGAATTTTACATCCTGACTCCATAACTGAGGTCAAATCATGTTCTCCTCAAGGCTCCCTGGTCTACTTTGTTCAGCAGAAGGATTCTGCTCCAGAAATCCCTCTTCAGTTGTTGCATTAAGGAATTGCAGTGTGCAGTACCTTAGGTACAGAGATAGCTTACAGGAACTGTAGGCCAATGATTCCTTCTTTTGGATAGCAAATGAAACCCTACATATGCCCACAGTGACAGTATGTAACTGTGGGGAATATATTGCTTCTAAGATGTGGTGGAAGTCTCTAAAAGCAAAAAAACAGTATTGTAAATGAAAAGGTATTTTTTAATGAAATTGTAATGTTCTTACACACAGAGCTTGGCCTTGAAGATATTTTGTTTAAATGCTGTCGAAACACAATGGAAACTTCAGTGGGATGTGGGAATTGAGCTGGAGTTAGTTAGTTTAATGTTTCATTTTATTTCAAGTATAATAGCCATATATGCCTAGTACATGGGACTGAAAACAAGGATTTCAGCATGCTTGGAAGTCTTCTGTGAAAGCTGAAAAATATTCTATAAAGATACATGTTATCAATCCCCTTTTTCTTTGCATACAATAATCTTACTGTAGAAGTGCATCCTGGATATAGTGGGCTTTGCTGTGGTGGAAACAGGACAGGTAGGTTCATAGGAGCTGCAGACAGGGTAATGGGATTTGAGCAATGTCTGTGATTCAGGGTTGTTGGTAAAATTAGTGTTGGCTCAAGTGGGGTGGTTGTTTGGGAGAGGCAGTTCTTAAAATAAGTGATACTAACCAAAGTGAGGCTTGGTGTAATAGGGAATAAAGTACAAAATAAGTAGGAATAACCTACATGTGATTATCTTGCTTAAGCATAGGTAACATATGTTTGTGTCATGTTGCACTATACTAGTGATAAGGAACATCTGTACTCTTTGTTCATACTGCTGATTTGATTTTTCAAATGTATTGACATGACGTAAAGTAACCTTATCACTTCAAAGTTCTAAATTTTTGGTTTTCCACTTCTCAGCTGGGTAATTTTCTTCTTGTCAGTGTTCTTGTACAAATTGTGAAAGAAGGAAAATATTCATTATTGGGATCATTCACAAATTAGGAAAATTTACTTGTTTGTTTAATGGGCTGTGGGACAGAGCAAGAGGTAGAAAAGCTGTCGCATTTACAGAAATAATCACTTTCTGGGTCTACCAATTTTGAAGGGATGTATGATTCTAGGTATTGCCAGTCTAGATGCCAAACTTGAAAAAACATACTTTTGCTATCCTAAAGCACTTCACAATAGGTACCTTGTAATCAGGATTTATTCAGACTAAAAACCATTGTCATGACTTGAAATGCTTTAGTATTTGAAGTACTTTTTCCAAAAATGCAAAATAAATTATTCAGAAAGTTCTATCTTGCATTTATAAATAGAAACTTGTTGCTTTCCATTTTAATCAAGGTTTTAATTTTAGAATATTTCAAAATGCTGTAATTAAATTAGGAAAAATTTATTTTGGGCTAATACATAGTGACTGGACTACATTTCTGTCATTGATTTACTGTATTTATTTCTGAAATCATCATGAAAGAAGCACTATTTTAAAAAAGGCCTTGTGATTCTGACTTCATTTTTATCGCAGTGTGAAGACTAGGTTTTCCTGAACTGGTTTGTGCTTGCATAAGCTGCTAGGACTAGTAGTGTATGACTACATGTGTTTAGTGGACTTTGAATAGTAACCACAAAATTACCATAAACAACAAAATATTCAGTTTTGAAATGAACTGTCAAATGCAAAAGCCAGAGCTTTTAAACTTTCTACTCTCTAAAGTCTAGAGCTAAGTTTGGAAACACCTTGAGATTTAATTGTGCATTTGCAGTGAAGTAAGAGCAGTTTATTAATTCTGAAACCTGAAATGATGCATATACATCTTAATGCATTGTAATAATTATTTTACTTTATGTGATTTTTATGCAGTAATTAAGTTTTGACATTTCTAGAGTTAATCTCCTTTATGGTATATATACACTCCTTTATGTTATTTACTAATCTTATTTAAAAAGGGAACATAACATATTGAATAATGTACCTCAATTTTATTGTAATGATTTTACTGGTTACCAGGTGGGGTGGCAGTTGAAAAATTTGGTGAATGCACTACGAGAGGATCCGAGTGGTGTTATCTTAACTTTGAAAAAGCGACCTCAGAGCATGCTTACCTCAGCACCAGCTTTACTGAAAAATATGAGATGGAAGCCCCTTGCTCTGCAGGTAATGAAGCTTAATCATAAGTCATACACCATCATTTTAACTATAGATTATCTCAGTGATGCTTTATTGTGCTTCATCCTCAGCAGCATATAGATTTACTCTTGTATACTTTGAAAAATTGTTTCTGAAATTATTTCTCTGCGATTTGTTCTCATAAGCTTAATTGGAATTAAACCTGTTAGAACTTTTCAAAGTTAAGAAGTAATCATCGCAGTGTTCTGCAATGCAGAAAAGCAGACTCAGATAATTTTTTCTAGCTAAGGAGAGACAAACATGCTTCACAAACTAATAAATTTCAGTTTGATTTCTTGTGAAGATCTCAGTACAGTATAACCTCAAAAAAGAGGGGAGAAAAATGTTTTGAGTTCTCGGTTTGATCACTCATGGAGTTACCGGAAAATTTATAAGGTGACTGTATTCAATAAACCACTTGACCATCAAAATTTCCTTATGTAAATAAAGCTGTACTTGTGTTCAGAGTTGTCCTTGAGATTGAAGGCTTGCACATAAAGAGGCATAGAGCAGGATATCTGGCTGGGCACTTAATTTTAGTAAGCCTGCAACGTGCTGAAAGCTGTGGAATGGTTTCATTAAAGCTTTCATGTTTAACTCTAGGATAAAATGTCACTGTGATGGATTACTCTAGGAAATAAAAGTTATGTTCAGACTGATGAAGGCATGTAACTAACTGATGGAACCAACAAATAACCCATTTTTCCCTTCAGTTTAGACAGAATATTGTTTAGAAATTTATTTTGTTTGCATAAAGAGTGCATTCTTTGAGACATTTTTATTACCACACTAAAAATTCTGATTAAAAATTAAGTACATATGAAAGAGAAAAGACTTCTGCAAAGTTTGGGCAAAAGGAAAATGGGATGTGGAAAGCCCACTGCCATTATCTGTGGTCTTAAGCCATTTGAAATGTTAGGAGATACATAAAAAAACTAATGCCATGAAGAACTTCTTTCATATGTGTGCGTATGTGTAAATATATATTATAATGGTGAAATGCATATAGTCCTTGAAACTAAGTTTTTAAATGATTGAGATATTTTGGCCTTTCAGATATAAAGGGCTAAATATACGTGTGACAAAAACTTTCAACCAGAAATTAGTATCTGAAGATAAAATTGCAAATCTGGATGCATGAACTGAGTGTATGAATGTCTATACTTGAAGGCTGCACTTTTTCCATAGCTTTAGTGAGAACATAAATACAAATGTAAGATCACATTGTTGCTTTAAAATGGGTCAAATGCTTCCAGTCTAAATCCTGAGTTTGGGTAAGTTTGGTGTTTCTTCAGGTGAATTGGGCTATGCTCCATTTTGCTTCACTTTATCATTTATTTCCAGAATAATTATGCTGCAGACCCCACATCAAAAGTTTCTGACAGGTACATGGGTCTTACTCAACCGATCTAACTTTAGATCTGCTATGCAAATGTCTACATGTCATTCAGGTTTCTCATTTAAACTCCCTTTGGCCAGCAGACATACATTAGTAATTGTCAATTCATTCATCTTGGCCTGGTTTTGACTGCTCTGCCTTAGGATATGGTGAAATTGCTCCTGCACATGTCTCTCTCTGCATTTGATGATAAAGGGAATCTGGACAGCTAACTTGAATGTAGATTATCTGTACTGGATGACACTGACCCTAGATAGTGATTTTCTGTAATCCTACAAATTTGGGGAATGGGGGGCAATGGGAGTATTGGGGGTGGGAGAGTTGGTTCTTGATGTTAGCATGAAAAATCTAATTATTTTCAAGGCTAATATGAACACAAATGGAGATATTGTTAAACATTGCAGATAAAATTCTGGTATCATGACAACATTATTCTGATTTTATCAAACATGACACCAGGAAAAGGTCAGAACCTCATTCAGCACTTATGTGTGCAGTGGGCATATGTGTGTCTGTTGTAATTTATAATTTTAGTGTGAGAAACAACAGTTTTCTGAAGTAGGCGGAGTGTGGACAGAGCTCCAGGGTGAAGTGCAAACTTCAGAAGATGCATAATGTGGAAATTTCTGTTGTTGATTTGTGCAGATCAGAGTTGAACAGATGTTAAAGTCAGCTGATGTTAAAGTTTGTAAATGTAGCCTAAGTGTGAAATTAGTGCTGTATATTTTATCAATAACAAGCATCAAAAGAAGTCTGAGTGCAGTGTAATTTTATAGCTGTAAAAATATGAAGAAATTATGTTTATTTAACTAATTGTCTGAAAAAAAAATCTTCATAAAAACTGTAAGTGTAACATTTGCAATTTGTCGCTATGGCTGATATGAAATTTCTTACGTTCCTGATTCACACAAAGGGGCTATTCTTTAATAAAGCTTGAGATGTAATGGGAGAGGAGAAGGAGGAAGATGATAGCAAATACCAAAAAAACATAAAGGAAATGAGTATTTAACATCAACTTTGCAAACAGAGTAGGTTATGGTCACTTGTTTTTCCATATCAGGATGTCTTGAAATATTTGACAACGTTACAAATGTGCTGTCCTCCCAGAGTTAAGTTAATTGAACTATGTCTATTATTCAGCAGACACAAGATATAAGGAAATTGTGACTCAGTAATAATTTTGTTAAAGTGCAAAATAGTCAAAAGATTATAGAGTGAGATTTGGGGATGAAATTCTGATAAAATGGGAAATAGGATCAGCAAAAAGACTGCTGTGGTCTTTTTGTTTCTGCAAACAGTGAACACAGGAAAACTGTGGTGTCACAACCTAATCATATTGTGATGAGTGAGCTGGGAAGGTGGAAGTTTGCCTTAATGTAAGGAGGATGATAGAAAATCAGACTTGAGTTTTTGTATGCATCCAACCAATCAATATGTTCAACAGTTAATGCCATAGGTGTAGAAGGTAAATGATTCAGTTATTAAATTAGGAGGCTCATTTACATTAAAATTTACATTGTGATGTTTAAATTGAGAACCTTTGAAACTCAATTTTAGCTTAAAGTGAATAAAGTGGAAGCATTATTGCTAAATGACATTCAGCTTGTTCAGTTTTTAATTGTGTTTAAGAATGTGAAGTTTGCCATTTGCAGCTACATGACAAACTAGACTTAAAGGAAAGATCATAAATATGCCTATGAGCTGGGAAAGTGCTCGACGAGTGTCCCACCTCGGGCAGTGCAGTGTGCAGGTACCACCAGTGTATTGAGCTGGTTTGTGTGGGGGTGACAGGGTGTCCTAGGAGTTAAATTATAAACTGATAGTGAAATGTTTCAGAGCTTTCTGCCCACTGTTAGTGATCTAGATTAGCCATATGCCAGCCAAACGTTCAGAGTCTCCAAGAGTGGAAAATGGTTTTAGATCATTCAGATATTAACTGGTTTTTGATTGGCATAAATGCTGCTTAGAATTTTCAGCTGTTTCCTTTGAATAGCTCTGCCTTTGCATTGCAGTCTTGCCATGAATTAGGAGTTAAATGCAAGCTATGTAATTATTGATTAATTCTTTGTGAGGGTTTGGGTTTTTTTTCCTTTTCAGCAGAAATACTTGCATTAATTTTTTTCATAAATATTTTTATCCTAAATAAATATGAAAGGTTAGGGGAGAGAAAGAAAGAAGAAGAAGAGGGATTATGCATCTGGTGTAAGAGTCCTGAAACTGAAATGGAATGGCTTGATGTACAGTAAAATACAATTAGCCTTTGGCTATACTGTGCACTATTACATAATGAGTTTGTATTTACAAGCACATTAATTCCAGCTCTAAGGTCAATCAGTACAGAAATAAAAAATTCCTCTTTTTTTCCGCTTGTGTCCTGATTAAATAAAGTGCTGGTTGGTTGGTTGGTTGGGGTTGGGTTTTTTTGTGTTTTCAGTGAGTTGATTGTCTGTTTTAATATCCATCACTATCCAACCTCTTAATGATAATCAAGGTTCTCCCATGATGCATTTTAGAATCATGTCCAAATTTGTGAAGTCAAGGGATTTTTCAGCCTGTGTTTTTTGTTATTGGTTTTGCAACAGTTGAATTAGACAGCTGTGGCCTTGGGGAATTTAGTGGTTGCCTTTCAAAAAATTGAGAGTATTTATTAATATGGTATTGTACCATAAATATTAAGATGCTTTGACTGCAAGACAAACCTTACTAAATTTGCCTTTCAGTTACTTTTTTGATAGTCTGATCCATTGTGTGAGAACCTAGTATGAAATTGCAGTTTGCAATATTTGTATTTCTGACTGCTGCTGAATATGGTGAACAAACTAATTACCTTTAACCTTTAATTTTTTTTGTTTTCCTTGTTTGGCAGAGAGGTGATTTATCTTCGAACTCTCCAAATTTCTGTCTGGTTCAAAACCTAACTGAAATAAATTTCCTCTCCTCTAGATTGTCTGTTTTATTTCTCCTTTCCACTTTGTGTTATTTCGGGGAGGTTTCAAAGAAAGGCCCCTTCAAGTGCTGTTTGAATAAGGGTGGAAAGTTCAATAGAGAAGATTCTCAGAGCATATGAAATCTTGTGTAAGTCGCTGTCAGCACGCTAGAAATAACCTAGCTGCAAAATCCTGGTTTGCCTTCTGGAAAATGCTTTGTTAATTACTCAAAAGAAAATGGACTTTATTACAGTGTGGAAGACTCTTTATCCAGTTTGTTTTCAATACAGAAAAGGAGTGCTAGAGCAATGTGTTCCATGCTTCAGTTAATTTGGAATGCACCTGCTTGCTGGTGTCAGTGAGAAGCTCTTTCTCATGGCAGTGAGGCGGGGGCAGGTCCAGCTGCCAGCCACATCTGGTGTCTTGACTTGGAAAAAAAATCTTCTGACCCCTCCTTCACCAAGCCTTTTTAAATGTCACCTTTTGTATATCTTTATAGTTTGCTGTACTGTTTTGTATTTGATTAAATTGTACTGTTTTAAAAGCACCAGCAGCGCAGTATCTGTAGTTTTTTTAAAAGAGTTTGTTTTGGATTAGATGTGCCTCATATTTCCACTGTTATATATTCAGCTTTTCATTTTCCTAAGAAGCAACAGCAACAATAACAAGTCCTTTGTTTGAAAGAAAATGTTACTTTTTATTACTTTTATTCAGTATATTTTCTTACTTGATTATATTGCCTCCTTCATTCATCTAGACACAATGCTATATACTGTTTTCATAATTTATTACTGGAACTAATGATCTTACACTTTTTAATTATTAAATTTGAATAAAATACTAACTTGTTTGCTTTTAAATTACTTACTTGTCTTTTAACTGGTTGGGAACTGGGCATTCTTTGTAGAACTGTTAAAATGAACTCTGAATTACAGTATCTTATTATTTCATGTCATGATTGTTTTTATAAAAAGTTTATTTTATTGAAAACATTTTGTTCAATGTAACTAATTAATTAAAGTTGTAACTTTAATCCAACATGAAAAATATATTGGCAATAAAATCTGCTTATTGATGCAAATACTGTATAAATAATGTAATTTAAATTTTTTTATTAGTTTTGCTTATATTTTGAAAAATTGAATGTCTTTTTCTGGAGCAATGTTTCTCAAACTTATGTTGCAGCTTCCAAGGGAGTTAATGAAAGGTTCAAAGAGTTTTAAAAGACATTAAAAAGAATTTTGGATAGTATGTATTAAATATTGATTACATTCATTGTTTTGATAGAAAAATCAAAAAGAATATGCTGACTCACTGGGACACCCTCTCAGTTCTGAAAGACTGGGGGTGCGAAAAGCAGCGATGGGTCCTGTTAGCAAGAGGGAGGTGGGGACCAGAGGGCAGAGCCAACCAGGGCCAGAACAGCTGCTGAGGAGAGGAGACCTGTGTGCTGTCAGTCAGTACTTACAGAAATTTCCTTATTCCTGGTGTTAGAGAAACCAAGCTGTGGTGAGTTAAGATGGTTGGTTCCCTGTCCTGCAGCCAAGCCACAGTTTAGGAAAGGCTCTGTAAAGACTAATGAACCTGAGGGTGGTGCATTCAAAGTGTTTGAGAAATAGTACTCCAAAATACATTGAATTACAGATTTTGTGTCTGTCATTGTGGATTAAGATTGATGCAGGGTCATTTGTGGGACATTTTTTAGGTTGTTCCAATTTTAATATGTAACTTCCAAACTTTCTCAGGCTTTTGTCAGGCTTTTCCCATGGGCCAAGTATTCAACTCCTTAGACCTGAAAACGTTTTAGTTTTATTGCTGTTTCAGCAACCCTACTTGCCCTGGTCAGCCTGCCCAAAGGAACTACAGCAGGAGAACCTGTACTCCTTAGAAGAGAATTAAATCAGGGATACCACTGATCTCCAAGGCATCCAGTTGAGGAATACTTGACTGGAGTTGTATGTGGTTTTGTGTCCAGTGTGCCTGCTTGTGGCCTGCAGAGTGGCTGCCATTGAAATAGAGACCTACATGAGCTGGTTACTTGTGCATGACCAGATTGACTTGAACAGTTGAGGTGTTTAAATTTCAGTGCAAAATGCTATGTAGATGTACCATATCTCTAGGCCACGTTCTGAAGGCTTTCTTTTCAACCAAAGGGGTCTGAAGACTTTGGCATTCTGTATATAAAAATGAAAGCTGAACTTCTACAGCGCAAGGTGGTAGTTACAGCAAGGCTCTCAGTGTGTTGGGCTACTACAGGACAGACCATTTAAATGTTTTTACCATGTAAAAATTCTTACTAAGCTACTGATTTACTGGTGTAGTCATGATAAATACTGGTTTTGGTTTTTTTTAAGGGGTGACCTATTTTTAAATAAGGATTTCCCTCTTTTTTCTAGTTGGACAACTTTTCTGTTTCTGTGGAAATAAGCAGAGTTGAGTTTGGTAATGCAAAAGAAATATAGAAAATATATCAGACATCCTAGTATGTTTTGGGACAATCCTACAGGATTGTACCTCCACCTGGTTTGGATTATGATTTTTGTCCCCTTAGGAGCTCCGGGTGCCCTGGGAAGGTGAATTCACTTTGCCCACAGTCATTCAGAGTGTCTACAGTTACACTGTCTCTTACCCCCTGGCAGTGTCTGACAGGGAACCAGTGGCCTTCACTGAGTTGGATAGCTTGCGGCTTTCTGTGTTAGACTGAATACCATTTCTTCCTGTAGTACTCACTGTTTTAACCACCTTCCTGTGCTAAAAGATAAACCAAAATACGTGTTTGTCAAAGATGCACAAACCCAAACTGATTTCCAGGATCAACCAGCAGTTGCCTGGAGGACAAAGTGACTTGTATGTCAGGGCTGTGTGTTATACCAAACAGATTCCTCAGACTTTAGAAATTAGGGCAGGATCATTAGAATCTAAATACTTGCAGCCAGGTATTCTAGGCTATAACACAAGGGAAATTGTTTCCCTGTGTCCTCTAGCCCTCCAGCAGCTTGTCAGGATCACCACAGACACATCAAATTCTTTTAAGTCCAGAACACTCTTATGCTTGGGCATGATTTTCCCTTTGTAACATAAACCATTAGCTCATATTGACTGCCACCATTCCAGTCTCTAAGTTCCCCCTTTCCTCTTACCTCCCTTTTCATGCAGGTAAAGGCTTGTCTTCTTCCTATAAATGGAAAAGAGTAAACCCATCTGTACAGTTTGTCTTCCTCTCAGTGCTTCTGCTGGTATGAGCCGTGAGCAAACAGCTTGGGCTTAACAAGCATAAACAGGATATAGGTCACAAAATCCTCTTGGCTTACAATGAAAATTAATTCAACAGGCTACTCAGCAAGCCACAAAGTGTTCTTGTTATAGAAGTGAAACGTATCAGAAAGGTAACAAAAAGGTACCAAATACAATGTATTAGTGAGTGGTTCAAAAATAACATAAAAAAATATGCTATGGCTGCAATGTCGCAGATGAAAATTTAAAAGGTTAAGATTTTTGTTTCTCTGAAATAGGGAGAGGGGATGCTTGGGGTGTTTTTTATTGTTTTGCGTTGTTTGGGGGGGGGGTTTACTTGTTTTTTCCACCAATTTTATTCTTATTTCTGCAGACTTGTCTTGTTTTTAGTGGTTGTAAAGTCTTTTACCTGTCTGGTTTTTTATGTGTGTCTTTCTCCCTTTCTTCCTGTAAATACTGGCAGTCTTTCTTTGGCCTGGCTGTAGAATACTCACTTTAACTCTAATGAGCAATGAAAGAATTAAGCAGTATAACTGTTTATAGGAGACAGAATTTGAACATTCCAAACCAGAAAACTTGTGTCAGTTTATAGCTGTTGCTCTAAAGGTGGACTTGCAAAGTTTTAACAAGCAAATTTTAAGCATGCATTTTATTATTTTAGAGCTACATAGCACCTAACACAGCTCTGCTCCTGAAACAAGGCAGTAACTGGCTAAAGGATGAGGTTTCCTAAGTGATATTCCTTGTTTCTGTTTACAGATTGTAAAAAAGTAACACAGTGGTGGGGCCTTGGCTTGATAGGCAGAGATTTGTATCGCTCATCAAGGGCTGACCAAAGGCCAACATTCTGGCAATGTTCCTGCTTTAAACTTTTTGGGTTTTCTGCTACAGTGTCAAGATTAATATCTAGAAAACGAGAACTGATTATTCTGCACAGGAATACCCTTTTGGTCTGTCATAAAGTATTGGTAATAGTGCTTTGAGAAGGATCTTTCTATGCGCCCATTCAGTCCACATTTAGAGCTTCTCTGCCATCAATACAATGTGAAATGTTTGTGTCTTCAAGTAGTTACTAAAATCAGAAATTGTAGGTATAGTGAACTCTCTTCAATCCCAGCACTTCTTTCTTCAAGGAGTAAACTTCTGAAAAGATGGAGGAGAAAAAAACTCTTTCGAAGCAAAACTCAGTATATTTTAATATTAGCTTCTTTTTAGGGTGCATGAAGATACTCTTGTACTTGCTGTTCTGCTCTTTCTTTTTCTTCTGCGTGAGTTTAGCTATCACACAAACCAAGTCACAAGGCTTTTTAGACAGATGTGTTACTAACTAGACTGAAACAATCAAACTTTTCTTCTCATTTGATTTTTCTGCATCTGCGTAGAGACTTGGAAAATCTTGTGAAAATCTTATGAAAAAATGTGATTAAGAGGAAAGATTCTATCTGGCCTGGAATGATAGCTAGAATGCATTATTATTTTGCAAGGAGGGTACAGTTTATTTACCTGTGAGTAAATGTTATTTTGTGTGGAGTGTGCCCAGGGGAATGAAGAATAATAATAATTTCCAGTTGATTCTGTCATAGCGTGTGTGCTCTGAGGATGCAGTACCTGATTTAACAGCATCTGCAGGCATAAACTGAAGCTTTTACAGTTAATTCTTAAGCTGTAGAGCAGATGGGAGGACTTGACATTCAATTTAATGCCTACTTATGCACCTTTTGCTGTAAACAGTAGACTTTTTTTTACAATGTTAGTTTAATTAAGGAATTAACTGGATTCTGTATGTTATTTACTCATTAAGATTTCACCAGTAGCTCTAATGATTACTAATTTTGTGGGCATTGGCAATAAACTTGCTGTGCTGAAGGGAAAAAGATGTAATCAGAGGAGTCAATTTTATAAGCACAATACATGTCCATTTGTAGATGTGTCTTCTTAGCATGAGTGGTTTTTTAGTTTAAAAGTTTTAAAAGCACACAAAATGTTAGAATGGGTATTTCTTTAGCTTTTCAAACTGTATTCTGGTTTTGGCTTTTACAAAAAAAAATGTATAATATGTAAGGATAATTCTGATTATTTCTCTCTCTCTTTTGAACCAGCCTCTTATTCCTAGAAGCCCTACAAGCAGTGTTGCTACTCCATCCAGCACTATCAGCACACCTACAAAAAGAGACAGCTCTGCCCTTCAGGATCTCTACATACCCCCTCCTCCAACAGAACCCTATGTTCCAAGGTAAAAAAGACCATTTCATAGTGCAATTTGATATAAAAAATGTTTGTGAAGTAACTGACCATTCTGTTCATACAGTTATTAGTCTGCCCTGCAGATAATCCTGTATTAATACTGTATTTTGCAGATAGACTTGTTATTGAGGGTAGATGCGTTGAATCAGACACACAGTATTTTGAATCAGTATCTTGTCTGCAAAATGGACAGTAGCCTTTAGGAAAGAAGGTTCAATACATTGTTTTCTCAAATGTGGGGTAATCAGTTGGCTGCAACAGTCTAATCATCATTCAGAAGAGCAAAAGGTACCTGAAACCCTGAATCTGTAACTAGGAAAGGAGCTCATATTTGTCCGCAGTAATCATGATGCAGCAAGGGAGTCTGAGTTTAATGCAAGAAACTTTTCAACTTCAACAACAGCACTGTTTAGTCCTGCCATAGTGTTTTCTTTTTCAGATATATTTGATTAGATAGCATTAGAGCAAATTTCAGGTTTGTGTTTTAGTGTGGCCACTCTGCTAGACCGTGCAGTGACCATGCTGTTCCCTGTCAGTATAGCTGCTACCCTGACCTGCCCCCTGGAACAGGCATTTGCATCTCTCCCAAGTCTCTGGACTTGCTGAGCTGGAAGGGCAGCACACCCTCCTTGCAGATCCATTAGCCTACCTTTACACAACCACAAATGATTCCATATAATTCCATAATGTACACAGATGTTGTGTTTCTGAAACTCAGAGAATTATGGCCTACAAATAGTACAAAAAGTGGCTACTCAGAGGTCTAGGATTGTATTTAAGAGGAATCAGAATCCTTAAAGCTTCCATAATCTTAGACACAGGTAGACATATGTTCAGTTAATGTATTTTTAAATTACTTCTTGCTTTTCTTTTAGTCATGTTTCTTGTAAAGATTATTATAGGGGCATCATGTTCTTTCTTGTACCTGCGTTTCTTGTAACTGAGTTTTTCTTACACTTTTCTTATCAGCAACTCCTCTAGCCAGTTAATAAGATGTATGACCTGATACTGATGGGACTTTCCAGGGGCTTGCCCAAGAGTGAAGTATATGGCAAGTTAAATTGCCTGCTGGGGAGAAGTTGAGATGATAAATTCTTACTCTTCAGAAGAATTACGAAAAACCTTCCAGAGTAGAAGTGTGATTTTCACTTCCTGAGGATGTCAGAAGCCTTTTATGAAGCCTTAAGCTGTGTCCCATGTTTCTTCCTTGTCCTGGCCTCCTCTGTACCTGGCTTGGTTTCTGTTTCTCAGAGAAAAAAATAATTATTTCTAACATGACATGTATAACCCAGTTGAACTTACACATACTCCAGTTTACTATAACTTTTTTTTTTAATTAAACGAGAACATTCTCAGTCGTGACACTTGAATTGTGCACAGGAATCGAATATATATTTTACCTCCCTGATAACAGTTCTTTGTTATGCTCACATAAATATTTTAAGGACAGGGTTTTCAGAAAATTTACAGAAAAGAACCAATTATTTAATTCTAATCCATTTACATAAAAAAAGATGGGGGGAAGAAATACCCAACCGAAACATAATCTTAGGTGTGTTTCTCTTTGAATGCAGTGGTCATGTGGTAAAGACCTGGTGCTCCTGACACTATACTGTCTTAAAAGAACTAGTACCTTTGTACTGATTCTGAATATGTTTACCATCACAAATTTTTTTATAAGAAGTGCATCCTCATTTTAAAGTATTTTTGGTGAACATTCACTACTCTCCAGCTTTTGAGTTCTGCTCTAGTAATTGAGATCTTCCAAATGAATTTTGATTACTTTTAATAACATCTCTTAAATCATGATGATAATGAAGTAGTTTGGACCAATTCAGATTAAATCTTATAATACATATTAGTACAAGCTGTAATCTTGTAGAGGGATTAAGCTTTGTACATTTGAATTTTTTCATCAGATTAATCCAAACAGACTAGTCTTGATTTCACCTGTCACATAGGGTGCAGTGTTTCTGACTAATTTGTTTGGGCATTCCATCAGGTTTTTTGTCCATGATTAACTATATTAAATCATGTGTATATTTTGGGTATTATCAAACTGCTCAACATCTGTTTCTCAGTTTGTTGTTGCCATTCCAAAGGAATAAAAGCAAATAAACAAGCCCCTTTTTGTTACTGGAATAGAGGAAAAGACTTGATATTTTGACATGAGTCGTAAAAATCAAAGCCTTGGGTTTTGCTTGCCTTGCGTGTATGGCATGACAGAAAGGGACCAACTTTCCGTGTGCTGGTTGTATGTTAAAGCCTACTCATATTTATCAGATACCTTTGGGGATGAGAACTGGAGCCCTCCTCTCTGGAGGGCTGTGACAAAGGGTTTTTGCCTGATGGCTCTGTACTTCACTCCATGCTTGCAGTAAAGATCCCTCTAGGTCAGGCTGCTCTGCCTTTCTTGTGCCAGCCTTGCTGCAGCATTAGTTGGCATCTGGCTGGTTTATGTCAGTCTCCATCATGTTACCTGCTGGGGTCCCCAGCTCTGTCACCACAGAAAGTCTCTCTGTGACTGGGGGAGAGCCCACAGCCCTGTTGGGGCTGCACCAGCCTCCCTCACTAACCCAACACCATCCCTGCTCTGGGAAAGCAGCTTGCCAAAGTGAGGGTTTGTGATGCTGCACTGTCACACCGAGGGAGGATGGCCTTTTCTCATCCTTCATGGCTGCCTGGGTCCCATGAGGAAGTTTTGCTTGGTCCTCAGATGGAGTCTCAAGGTGCCAGGTGAAATAAGGGTCAGCATGCTGGGTCAGCTTGAAACTCACATGGAAGTTCACAGGGGCTGAAGCTCTCCAACAAGAGCGTATGCCCAGCTTGTCTCTTGATTACCTCTTGAATAACTACTTCTCTCTTGACTGCCTGCATTTGCTGCCCAGAAATGACTGTCTGATCAGGTCTTTTGCAGCCATCTCCAGGCACTTCTGGCAGCACATGCACTAGGATGGGTCCTGGTTCATGTAGTGCAAGAAAGGACTTCTAACCCAGAGCAGCTTGCTCTCTCATTCAATGCTTTGGCTGGTTTCCATTTTCAGAGTGGGGCAGGGGTGCAGAAAAGCAAAGAGATCTTGGGGATCTGACACAAAGGGAAAAGTGAGCACTGTGCTGGGGTAGCAACTGATTAGCATGTGCTACAGAGTGTGTGTGAAACTGCATGGATGTACCTGTACAATTTCTAGACCTGAAATGATTGTGCAAAACTATGTCAGGTGTCTATATGTCTTCTGTGCCTGGTTCTTATTGATCTGGGATAAATTGTAAGGAACCAGATTGAGTTTGCTAATGCTTGCCATGTAGCCATGTCTTAAAAGTGTCTGATGTGTTTAAAAATGAAAGTATAAAAATGTAAGGCCAACATTATTCCTCTGCCCTAAATCACAAACTGCTAGGTAGATTCCAGATAAAACAAGAAAAATAAAAACAGTAGCTGCACATCAATTTTGTGTTACTCTTTTCAAGAGAAATCAATGAGATGGATAAATCAGTAAAGAACTGAGCAGACAGAAATGTGTGAGGTAACTGGTATATAAATACATACATATGCATATATGCTGTGTGATCCTGATGTGGGGTGGATTTCATCTGTCTCAGAGTATGAAATATTGACACAAGCTCATGTTTATTGCAATATTCACAGTATAAAAAAAATCAGTGTCTTATGTCGATATATTAAAAGCTTCTCTTTTTAACTAAAGGGATGAAAAGGGAAATCTCCCCTGTGACGATGTTGGCAGACACATAGTGGGCAAACCAGTTCATACAGGATCTGAATCTCCAAACTCATTTCTGGACCAGGAGTATCGGAAACGCTTTAATGTGGTTGAAGAAGATGCAGTTTTGTACTGCTATGAGTATGAGAAAGGAAGACCAAGTGGTCCTGGAAGGAGAGAGAGCACACCGACATATGGTACAGCATTGATCTCATAAAGATAATCACCATTTGTTGATTTTAGGATTTTCATGCATCTGCTTTTGTTTTTAACCATGAAAATATTTCTGGTGGCCATTGATTTTGCTGAGAATTCAATACTACTTTAGTCCAGTTGCAGCCTAAGAGATTATTTTGTTACAGGAAAAAAAAAATACTTACTATGATAGTTAAGTCCAGTTTAAAATTGATGGGGTTTCTGAATATATATCTCTGTTATCAGCTTAGTTTCCCAGACCATGTTCCAGTATCATTTTATTGAAAAAGGTATATACCAGAAGCTCATATTTTTTTACTAAAAATATGGAATAGAAATTTTCTCTATTATAAGGGCAAGACTTGAATGAGTTTTGGAGTTCAGCTTTGGAAAAATTTTCCTAGGTATAATAACAATCAAACCCCTTCAGATTTACCAAGAGATAACATGCTGCCTTCATGTTGTACTGCTCTCTAAAACACTTTTGTTTTTCTTTAGTCTCAGAATTGAAGTATGACTGAAGACAGCGTGCTTTTTCTTGGTAATACTGTATTAACCTCCTGTAACTTCCTATACTGCAAGTGGTGGCTTTTTACATATAGCTGTTCCTCTTAATTTGAGATAATAGGTTGTTTAAGAAGGAATTTTGCACATAAACATGCACATGTATTCGTGCTACATTCACATCTTGGATTTTGGCTTATTTGGGATGAGAGTTCAGAAACAATTTCTTGGGTAAGAGTTTTGATGCTCAAACCCTTGTACTCCAGCTTATTTTACCCTTGAAACTGTTGGAACCCTTCCTTTAGCTAGTATGGTAACTTGTTTCAGGTGTGGACTGGGAGAACTGGTTTTCTGTTGCCAACTAAAAGTTTGTACAGGCATAGAGTTTTTAGGCTATAGAAGAAAATGAAGAGGAAATCTCTTGTTTTTAAAAGTATTTTGACTGCCATAGTATTAGCTAAGCACGCACTTGAATATTTTTTCTACCTACATGCTACATTACTTCAGTTTTTAAAGTGAGCACAAGCTGTATGTTAGAGTTGTTATAGCAATCCTGTCATCATTTCCCTTTGTGAAGAAAATAGATGTAATTTATGAATCATTATAGATTTAGTACATCATGCAGGCAAGCCCCAGCCAGCCAACCTGGGAATCTTGATATAAATTGAGCTTGAGCTGTGTAAAGTATCCTCAGGACCTGGAGCAATGTGCCTGCACAACATGAAAGGTTGCATTTTCACAAAATGTACTCTTCCTACACAAGTACACCATCCTGCTGAAAAATCTTCAGTATCCTTTTGATTTCAGAATGTTTTCAAGTGTTTTCTAATCATGCCCATTCTATGCAAAATAACTGTTAAGTTTTCAAAATGGATATATCAATTTTATTGCTCCAGTATTTCAAATATTACAATTGGAGGCTGCAGTTTCATTAACAGAGATGTACTCACTGCTCCAGACATTAAATTTTAATACTGGTGGTCGAGAGTGAAAAACACATTTCTTCTTCAAGGAGTGCTGAATCCAATATTTTGTTATAAGATAGCTTTTTTAGCCTTTTTTTTCTGTTAGCAGAAAGGGTCATAAAGACATGGATCAACGACTCCACTGAAAATCAGTCATTATTTAACACATTTATTTTACAGTCTTTCACTTTTGATCTCACTTTTATTTAATGAATTCACATCTTCAAGTCCATTTTCAAGTGCATTTTCTAAAAATATTACCATTTCAGCATTAAATTCAAAAGTTTCCCACATGGCATTTGTTAACATAAGGTTTGTGGGTAGGCATGACCTCAGGGTTTCACAGAAATCTGGAAAATGACTATAACACTCTTCTGGCTTATGGTCACCCATTAAAGAAGGTCAAAGAGAGTTCCCAGGCCTAGAAAAATAATTGTTTTCAACATGTGCTTACCATTAATTTTGTGATGTGTCAATTATTTTTACAAAGATTTTCTCAGTCCTCCTTCATGAGAGGCTAATAAGGCCCTCTGTAATTTCTTTATTGGAATCTTTTGACAATGTTAGCAAAGATATTTCTCTTTCATGCTCTTACTGGCTTTGAGCTCTTCCATAGTAGCTACTAATTGGCCTAGAAAAGCTTCTGTCCACATGTAAGATAAAAAGTTTCCTGAGTGTTCTCCTCATGGAAAAGAGATTAGGGAATCCATAGGGGTTAAAAACAAGGCTGTTAGGAGAGGTAACAAAAGGAAAGAAACAAATTTGATCCTTGCAGTTTTAATGCCAGTACAAAGCTGTGCTTTGAACAGCCGAAGGTTTTGCAGAAAATTTGTTGTTGCTTTTGATAACAGCCAGATTTTAACAATGAATTTTGTACCTTTTCTGTTTTATTAAGTGTTAATAAGATACTGTGTGTTTAGCCTCACTCACAAAGAGAATAAACTTTTATTTCTAGAAAAAGAAACTGTTGAGAGCTGTTTGTGATGAAGTAAACTTGAGCTGAATACATCCCCACTCAGGAAATGACTTTGTGTGCACTAAATCTCACTGGCTTCAGTCAGACTTAAATATGTGTCCCTAAGTAGTAAAATGAATGATAAGTGAAAAGTTTTAAATCTATGTGATTTTCCTGAGTACTGATGTATTTGTGACCTGATCCTGTGGTCTGTACAGAACATACAACTTTTTTTGTCAATTTTTTTAAAAAGATGTTAAAAACTTTTACCATTATGCTGCCTGCATGGTGTTGGTGTGTTTTCCATGGATACAGCAGTTCAGCAGGGAGATGAACATGTTTGAATATTCATTTTCATTATAAACATGTCTATTTTATTTGACATATCATGGATTTAACCTCAAAAATGTGGCGTATGTCTTACACATATGGATTTTCTACTAAAATAATTTACAAGACTTGAAGTTTTTACTTTCAGTTTTACTAATTCTAAAATCAAATTATTTACTTGTGTTTTGGGTTTGTGACTGGTAGATTGATTTGAAAAAGAGCAAGGATCTTGTTGGGAAAACATTTTATTTTCAGTCTGTCAGATAATATGCCATGTGCTATGCTTCTCTGTTTTGTCTCAATACATTATTTGCGTATACTTTGTTTCAATACACTATATAACTTGCTAAAGAATTCAGACCATTCTAAGTGGCCCCACTAAGTTCCATAGTACACTGATTTCACTGATTTCTGACTATGTATGTGCAATCCTTAAACAGAAATCGTAGTTTACAGCATGTTTTAAAATAAATTCAGCAGCTTCCAAGCAAAATTTAAAAGATAGGATAGTCTTCAGCTATTCTTTTTTTTTGCTGTCTGAAGTCAAAGTGAATTTAGGAATGATAATGTACTTTGCTTTCTGTAGATGAAATACTACAAACTTACATGCAGAGGTTTTCTACTTCCTTTCTTACTTGGTCACTGATGGATCTTGTAAGCCCACCAGCAAATATGCTATAAATGAAGGTACTTCAGTGATAATGCACAAGTTTCTGTTACCAGCAATTCACATGTGGTTTAAAACAGTTCTCCCAGGTGTGTGCCAGGGGCTTACAGAATAAAAAAATAGATACTGCTCAGTGAAAACTGAAGTAATTTGAATGTGTTTTTCAGTGTCAGATGTCACTGCAGTGGTGACTTTGTAGGGCACCAGATTTGTTTTCTAAACTTAAAATCCATTAAATACTTAACTGCCTCTTTTCTGTTAAAGAAAACAGAACTCCTTTCTTAACCTCTTGTTCAGAGGCAATGCTGGAACCCTACAGCAACCCTGTAAAGTGGCAGTTTAGCAGATAATTTGTTCTTTCTTCTGAAGAGTGTTGGGTTAATGCTGCCTTATGGTGCATGATCTCAATGTTTTCCTCTGTTTCCAGGGAAGCTGAGGCCTATTTCTATGCCAGTAGAATACAACTGGGTGGGAGATTATGAAGACCCCAATAAAATAAAAAGAGATACTAGGAGAGGTAAGTAATCTGAACACACATCTATTACAAGGCATTATGGGTTTTATCTTGCTTTAAGCTGTGTATTTCAACATCATTTTGCTGCTTGCTTAGCTATATATATGTTTGTGAACCTGTTTTGGTATTTTCTTTATTATGTATGCTAAATTTTTTTCAGAATTTATTTTAGGATTGAGGAAGTTGGTTGGAAAACATTCTAGAGCAGCATGGGGTTTACTTCAAAATCAGAGGATAAGTTCTTCAAAATTTTGGGTTGTGAGGCTTGGATGCATAACTCCACATATGAAATTATGACCTCTGTGATTGCTGTTATCAGCCAGGAACAAGATGTTACAGTAACGATAGCTATTTCTGTAAAAACATTAACTAAATATTCAGTAGGGATCAAAAAAGGAAACACTTAGGTATTATTAGGAAAAGAATACAAGACCAAATTTAGAAGTATTCTTATGCTGCCGTATCAGCTGTTGCTCATGCTGTGTGTGTGCAATTCCAGTCTGTTAATCTCTTAAGAAAAATACAGTTGAATTTAAGAACGTTTAGGAAACAACAAAAATTAATCAAATGTGTGAATTGACTTCTAAACTGGGGTCAGTTAAGCAGGCTGGCCACTGTCAGTTTGGGGAACTTAAGCAGGACATAATAAAGGTTTACAAAAGCTTATATGGAATGAAGTAAGGAGATAGGTTTGTCAGTGTTCGATCTGAAACAAGAGCAAAGAGATCAAATATCTGTTAGATGCTGGATAAAAAGAAAATGAACTGGTGCAGTTCATGTTCAAGCTAAAGAACCTCTTGACACAGGAGGTTGTGGATACTAGAAGTTCACGTTAATGCAAGGAAAGACAGACAATTTTGTGAAAAAGAAATCTACTGAGGTTTCCTAAATTGACAGACATTGCTTCTGGGTCAGGATGTCTCAGTTACAAATTGGGACATGCTGGAAGAATATTCAAGGAACATATATATGATGTGGTGAGTGATCTCCAATGAATGTTCAGAGCAAATTACTTTGAAATGTGTGGTACCACTGACCTTTATATTCATTAGGACTCCTGCTAAAAAAGTAGCAAAACCCCAAAAATTATTGTAAGTCCATCATTGCTCATTTTTTTAAAACTCCAAGATAAAATTTGTTGATGTGCAACTTCTTTTATATTTTGTTCCCTTTATTTAAATATACCAGAAAACTGTAAGAGTCATGTATTTTCCCTACCAAAAGTTTGCTTTCTTTTTATATCTGAACCAAAGAAGGGTATCGGTTTTGTTAATGAGATAGTCTTGAAGAGTTAAAATTGACAGTAGATCTTAACAAGAATATTGCATATTCTGGAAGCAGGATTTGCATGCATGCAACAGTTCACAATGATGTTTTGCGTTACTTTTCTTTCAACAGAAAATTCATTGCTTCGCTATATGAGCAATGAGAAAATAGGTCAAGAAGAGTACATGTTTCAAAGGAATAGCAAAAAGGACACTGGGAAAAAGTCCAAAAAGAAAGGAGACAAGAGTAGTAGTCCAAGTCATTACTCGCTGTTGCCTAGTTTACAAATGGAGTCTTTGAGACAAGAAGTCATGGGCACACCTGGACCAGAAACTGCTTTGTACCATGTGAGTAAAGTTAACATTAACTAAAGCCATTGCTCTGTGCTTGTGATAAGAGACAGTCTTGGTTTTACAGTGGTGTTCAAGCCTTCTCTGGACTGCTGCTGTCGCACTGATTTACATTCTTCAGACAATAACTGGGTCTCAAAGAAATATTTTAGAATTCTTGATTTTGCTGTTAAGATGCAGGATGGACAGCATTGTTTTATTTCCTTTATTAGAAGATGGCACATTTGAAATGCAGTGTGATATCTGCCTTGACTTACTTGCTGCTAGTGGAACAGGAAGCAGCAGCAGTTTCCTGACTGGCTAGAAACTTTCTTCCCAGCATCTCTTATCACTGCAGAATGCTAAGTGTTGTCAGACAAGCCCTTTCCTACAGGTACTTAGAAGGCCTGATAATGGCAGGAAAACTTCTGGGAGGTGTTAACTTTTCTTTTGAGGTAAGAGGAGCTCTAATGCATGTAACTGTTTTTAACATACAGCCCCCAGGAATGCAAGTATAAATGTGAAGGTAGTGAGTCTGCTGAATAGGATGCAAAAGGAGAATTGCAGTAACTTGCTCGTTTTTAAGTGTGTCCAAAAACTGGAGTTAGAATGTCACAACGTATTTTAGATGTGATAAGACATTCACCCCATAGCACTTGCCATGTATCGAGAGAACACTTCATCTCTCAGTGACATTTCTTTCTCAGTGTATGTTAAATTCCTGACACCATGCAGAGACAAAAACTTTTATTTTAAGGTACCACCTTTTTTTTTTTCCTTTGGTTCCCTCTATCATATAATAAGTCTAGTTTCCAAATTCTGTACAAAAACAAATGATGCACACAAGAACTGAAAGATTCTCAAAGCTCTGTTTTGAAAGTTAATGAGCAACAGTAAGCATAGAATTGACAACAAGCCTTTTTCCTTTACTTTGGATATCCCTCCACAAAACACTTGAAATGTTACCACCCCAAATTCCACCACCTTCTTATGCATCATTACCATTAAAGGATCTCTCTCTATCATGCCATTAAATCTTCAGCATCTATTTGAAAGTTTAGTTGGAGCTTATTCCTGTATAAAAATAAAGGTTATTCATTCTTGAGAATACAAATCCGTATTGATCTGCTAACTGGCTATGGAACAAAATCCATGAAGTAAACAGAAAAAGGAATCTTGGGACTATTGATTTGTCCCAGGGGAAATGGAAAGGAGCCCTTCACAAAGCATGTACAGCCCTCTGCAGCTGAGTATTGCTGATGCTGTCTCTGGAAGCATCATGCAGATGCTGATGCCTAGAGAGGCTGATCTGGAACAGAGGCTAGACAGAGTTAAAGGATTAAAATAGGTATTTATTGAAAAAGCCTTCAAAAGATACACCTTGGGCAGTACAAGAGCCTGGCTGAGGCTTACACCCAAGGTGGGACAACAAGGCACAAGTTTTCACACTTCTGTAAATTTTGGTCCAATTACATTCTGGGGTTAATTGTCCAATTGCAGCTTCAGGTTATGAAGTCCCATCCTCAGATTGCTCTCCTCAATTCACTGTTGTTTATAATTTTTGGGCCTGAAGCTGCAACAGTGTCCTTGGTTCTCATGCTGGAAAAGGGTTGTTCTAACTAAACTGTGAAGAGAACTTGCTAACACTTTATTTGGAGTTCAGAGTCACACAGTAAAGTAGTACAGAATCTAAAAAATATGAAACCTAAAACTTTTGGCATCAGTACCAGAGTTTCTATTTAGTGGTGATGACAGCCAGGTATTCTGGTGCATACATCTTTTGCCACATAGCAGAGTCAAAGGTTTTGTAATGAATTGGGCTGAACTTTTCTTCCAATCTTAAACAGTGCAGTAAGCAGAGAAAGAATGGGGGAGTACAGATAGCAGACAAAGAACTCATCTCTGTTTGGAGTAAAATTTTATTAAGCTATAGATAACAAGTCAGACTATGAAAACACACTTTATGCTCAAATTGCATCTTAAAAATCACTAAAAAAGTGGCTGTCCTATTACTTCTATTACTTTTTTTTTTACAATCAGCAGCTATGTAATTTTTCCCAAAGATTTCATATTATTTGTAAATCAAGCCTTCAGATACATGTGAGTTGAGTACAGAGAAACTGCTCTGATAGTAGTGAGAGAGATGGAGGGTTTGGTTTGGTTTTTGTTTTTTTCAGAAGTCAGTGTTTCCATCATGCTGGAATATCAGAGGAAGAGAGAATACTGTGACTCTGTGCTGTGTATACCACAGGCCAGGAGATTTTCCTAAAATAAAGAGTAGCTTCTACCATGTGGCTTTAGTTGAATTTGAACCTGTAGTGCCTCAGTTGTTTGCATAAGATCCCAGTGCTAAAGAACACTCCACCAGGCTTGTTAAGTAGCTCCAATCCCTGATTGCTCTTGCTGTTAAGAGTATTCACCTATTAGCCTGTATTTACCTGGCTTCAATATCCAACCATAGTTATAAATGTACCCTTATCCTTTGCATTTAAACATCTTTTGTTACCAAATTTATCCTTCAATATAGGATTTTACAGGTTATAATCAAATAATTGTGCAGACTCCTCTTGCTTGCAAGAGTTAGAATGAGCATCTTAGGTTTTTCATCAAAGATTGTGTTTTCATATCCTTTCCTCCTCATAATTCTTTGAAATCTTCATATCTAATCCTGAACTATCTTAAGCATCCTTCTTAAAGTATATATGCCAGCATAGCACATAAATTTCCTGGAGCTGCATAGAAAGGTTACATAACTTTCCTATTCACTGCTTCTCTATTTGAATGCTTAAAGGACTGATGATGGCTTTTAAGCATAGCCTTGGAATGAGAGTGTGTTTGTTAATTGGTTTTAGTTTTATTTCTTTTGTAATGATGTTATTTCAAATCTCTTCTCTGCAAGACTGATATTCCCAATCTAAAAGTTTTTATCTTGCATTCTTTGTTCTTAAATACAATAACCTTGTATATGGTTGGTCATGTTGCAACATGTGACTTCTTGGGTATGCTTGCTGCATAATCCATGTCTCTGAAGCAACCGTAAGTATGAAATATGTGAGAGTAAAGGCTCTGAGCCCTCATGATTTCCAAGTCCATAACAAAGGAGTACTGAAGCTCTAGAAATCTGGGGTCTGGTGGGGTCTCCTTGTCCTGAAGTTATATTTTTAATGTGTATTCTGTGAAATAGAAAGCATGCACATTTAATTGCTTCTTTTCTTTCTTCTATTTTCTTTTCCCTTTTACTGAATTCCCTGGAGTAAAAGACATGCTGCTCACTCAGCAGTCAGGTTTTGTGTCATTCACTGGTCTTCCATTCTATGTTACCCTTATTCAGTGACGTTTTCTTTCTTTTTTGACTCCACTGATGTAAATGTTAAATAATTTTGGACTAAAATGCATCCCACTAGTTAACGATGAATTCCCCTTACAATTCCAGGCCTCTTCCCTTTTGAATTCTGCAGCCACTGACATGAGCAGGTTAACCTTTTTACTGTGAAGCTTTTCTGCAGAAAAGCAGCTTTTACAATTATGCTGATTTCAGCTCCTTCTGCTGCTTTTATGTATGGCTCTACAGAAAAGAAAAATCTTTGATCAAAAAACTACACTGCTGAATTAAATTAACACAGCAGAAATGGCATTATTTTTTATGCTGTAAACAAAGTGGATGGTGTTAAAAAAATTACCATGGCAATGTAGAAGTGCCTGGTTGTTGTTTATTTGCTAAAAGCTATTCTGTAAAATGTCAGCAGATTCAAATTGTTATATTCTAAAGTGATCACAAGACTGTGGCAGTCTAGCATTTTTCTGACTGTCAGGATACTAAACTTGCATAAAATCACTGGTTTCAACAGTTCTGTATGTATTGCTGACCTGTCATTGCAATCAAAATCTGTCTTGTCAAGGGTGCATTTCAGTTGCAGTCTTGAAAAGTGAACAGGGTTTGCTTGTGTCCACTGAGCATAACCAATGTGATAGCTGATACCATAGCAAAACAAAAACTGTTTTGTATTGTGTCTGTGAACTAAACATCTCTTGTATCCCCTTCTGGTATTTCTGAATCCTCATATACAGATTTTCTACACAGCTTTGGTTATTTTTTCCCATCCTAGAAATTGTTTTCAGTGTTATGTTGATTTCTAGACAAGTTGTTGTTCTTGCAACACTATTGTAAAAGAAACCAGCACAGAGTTTTAATGTTTTTATGAAGCTGAGGCAAGCTGTTTGAGCTGTTGCTAATCTGATGTGCAAGCAGGTGTTCAATGTGATCTATTTCTGTAAGTAGAAAACAGCACAGTTAAAATTGTCTTGAACTTTTGGCTCACAAGATGAACTTGAACTCAAGTTTCTCCAGTTCATTATGTTTTCTGTAGAAGAATTTTCTTGGTGTGTTGTGCTTTGGTTTTTTTTGAAGGAAAATAATGTGGTTATTTAGGAGGGAGATAGAGTCATGGGTCAAAAGAAGTTCAACATCAGGTTAATAATAATTTGTTGCTAACTGGATCAATACAACTTTCCCTTAGCCTAGGAACAGCACTGCAATGTGTAGAAAAGGTTACAGGTTGTTGTTTGTAGTAGCAAGCAAGATTGTTTGTTCTTGCATAACTCCCTACTATATACAATAGGCTGTAACCTATACAAATAAACTTACATTATTGACCTTGTTTCTTCTCCCTTCCTGCCTCCGATTATCCCTCTTCCAATTCCAGTGCATGCTTACTTGTTCATGTGTTCTTAGCAAGACATAGTGACTTGTTTATTGTAGGAAAAGTGACAGAAAAACAACAGCTTCTCACTTTGCTGTTATAACCAGATTATTTAAAATTGCTTAGCTAATTAGAGGAGTTTTCTTAGTTATTTTATTTGCATTTGAAAATAAGGTAAGTTTAGAAGCAAAATGTACCACTTAAATTTCATACATCTGAAACAGGTCTCCCAGTAATGGGTTGAGGGGATAAATCAAGGTTTTGTACCATTGCGATTTTGCTGAATTTACATGTGTAGATATATACACATGCACTATCTTTAATATTCTAGTTCTGCTTTTAATAAGGGAGAAATAAAACAACAGCTATCAACTGGAGTTGTTGTGCTGCAAATTGAACTAAGTTGGTGCAACTTTGGCCAACTTCTTTTTTTTCCTCTTTAGCAATGTATAACTTGCCACATGGTTGAAGTGCAGCCTGATGACTCTTAATCACGTAATTAACAGCAATACTTGCTGCAGTGACCACCCATGGAGAGCCAGGCACTATCCTTTCTACTCTGCCAGTGAGGCAGCAAGGACAGGGGGTTTGAGCAGGGTTCCAGCTGTTCCAGCTGTTCCTCTCTCCACTCCTCCCAAGGTGGCTGTATCAGTTGGGTTTCTCAGCAGGGCTGGTGGGGCAGCATCAGCCTGGCCAGGCAAGGGTCAGTTGGCTGCAACAGTGCACTTGTTGAGAGTTCTTCAGGTGAAGAAGATTTGTTTATGGACCTGTTGCAAAAATGAGTTTTTAGCTAATAATGTAAATTAGAAAGCAGACAGTAACCTTTAGCATAAATAACTTCTGCTTAATTTTTGCGTATTTCCAGGTGTTTCTTGCCTCCTACAAACCCCTCCAGAAAAAATACAGGAAAATGCTTTTTAAAGGCTGGATTCAAAATGCATACATTTAGGTGTTGTCAATACAGAGAAGAATTTACAAAAAAACTCATGATTTTGAAAGCTTTAAGTTTGACTCTACTTAAGTGGTTGATTTTCCTTTACTTCTGTTCCTCTCTGCAGAAAGGCTGAAAGGAAATAAAAAGTGAAAATGCTTAAACTACATCATTTTTGATGAAAAGTCTTGAACCAAATATGCATGTGTTTATAAAACTCTTTATTCATAGTACCCAATAAATAGCATTTTAAAAAGTGCAGAACATGTGCATATTAGTTTCCTATTAAATTAGTGCACAAGCTACCCATCAATTTGTCACAAAAATCTTCTTTATAAAAATGGCATCTAAAAACCATTAAATAGTGCAGAATGATTTACCAAAAAAACAGTCCTAACAAAACTACCCCACTGAAAACCTAAGAATTTTCTATAATTGTCAATATCACAATATTTTAAGATTTTTTTGGTGAATTTCTTTCTTATGGATATTGGTTAATAGAAAAAATTGTAGAGAAAAAATTTGCAATCACTTGCACAGATTTTAAGTAGGTGTCTGAAATTTTGAATGTCATTGTACCATTACAACAGATGGAGTTGGTACATTTTCTTCTTAAAAATGTCTGGAGTCCAGCTATGGCAGTATTTAAATAACAAGGCTCCCTTTTTCTTTTTCTCCTCCCTGGTTTCACAATAGTCTATAGTTAGACATGTAATTGTTACAGAATAAAAATCTAGCAATTGGTATCAAAGTCCAGTTTAACCTAAGTGCATAGTGAAAAATATTTTTCAATAGTATCTCTATAATTTTTGTTAATGCTTGAATTAGTGTTACTTCTTCACTGTGGTCTTTCATCTCCATTTAAATATATGTATAAAAATAATACTGAAACTTGCAGATAGATTACAGACTTATGTGCTTTAATTATCAGCAAAGGAAATCTTAAACTCTTTTTTGAAAATGCAAGAATTATGTAATGTAGAAAAATCATAGTTGTGTTCCAGTTAAAAACCATTGGCGTTTTTATATTACCAGCTAAGAAACTGTGCACTGAATTTCAAGTAACTGTCCAGAAAATAAATAAATATAATGAACAGTTTTAGAAATGGTTGTGAAAAATCTCAGTCTTTAATTACCACAGTAAGAAATTATTTTAAAAATCATTTCTTCACTGCTTTGTTGAAAGTTAGCCCTTTGCGGTGTAAATATAATTGTACACACTCTAGCTTCTACTGTAAAGGCAGGAAAACACAAACCTTAACCAAAAGTAGCACATATGCTGTTGAGATTTCACATGTGAAAAAACTGTAATTTCTCAAGATGTCTAGACTTTTCAAAAACAGCAGTCTCAGACTGGACTGCAAGTAGGCTCTTGGGTGCTTCAGTGGAAAAGTCCAACACTGAGCTGCTGCGGTGCCTGAGTTTTTTCTCAAGTACTTGTATGTTCATGAAGCTCCAGCACAGCTTGGCTGGTGAAAGCTAAGCACCTCAATATCCCTCTCTGGAGGTGACTGGAGCATTTAAGACATTTACATCTTTCTTCTCCAGGTTACGCTGGTCACATCCCAGTTTTTGTAGCCTTAGGGGGTTGTTTGGCCTGTTCTGCAACTTCAACTCCTTCCTCCCTTTTCCATCAGTGAGCATGTAATGAGGAAATAAGGCTGTGATGGTAACCAGGTCCACATGTGTGGAAATGGAAGCAACTCACTGCATTGCAGTACAAACTGAGCTGAAGAGGCTTACGAAGTTACAGAATAATCTGATTTGGAGTTGTTTTAAAAGCCTCAAAGTCTATTCAGAGGCAAAAGTGCTAGTAAAATGTTTCTTATAACACAATGCAGAGAAGCAAATTCAGTTGTGCTATGAAGGCATCTTGAGCTTGTATCCATTTCTTATCAGCCTAATCTACTATGGTTCAGGTGTAGAAAGCCCTTTGCTCTGAGGGACATTTAGAAAGAGCAATGCTTAAAAAATTAAGTAAGGGAAAAGTAGGATAAGGAAGAGAAACATAACAGGAAATTTTTACCTATTGCCTTTATGAGTCTAAAACACCATCATGTCCCCAAAGCCACATTGGCCATGGGCAGCTTTGAATACCTACACATTGGCACGTGTGGGGTTTCTTTCAGTTGGATATTGTGGGTTTGTATATCTGATTCAAACAGGAGGGCAACATGTCTCACATTCTCAAGTTGGAATAGTGGTTCCAGGACTTGCCCAGCTTCTACACGCCCAAAAGAAACCATTTAAACAGTACTGGATGTATACTTTTGTTTGAATGCAGCACTTCACAAATGTAACCAACACAAAATAAGTCATAAAAATAGTATTCATGTTAAAAATCTGTGTAGGAACTTCGTCGAGGTCATAAGTGAACTGTGTAGCATACAAAACAAACAGTACAGTGAAACAGTTAACCGATAAGCAAAATACGCCTTTCTTGTAACAATTGGAAAAAGATTAGCATAGCCATGAGATTGTTGTGGTCAAAGGTAATTTTTGCTATTCCATCTGACCGTGGTAAAAATTTGGTTCAAAATAAACCTACATTTCTGAGAGAAAAAGCAAGAGAGAAACAGCATACAAATTCCTTGCTAATGGAAGATGACTTTACATTATTTTTAGACTAGTGCTATCAACATAGAGGAACAGAGAGGCCTCCTGGCTCTAGTCCTCTGCTATTACAGTTAATCTCTTTCACTTAATCCTATTCAGATCTGTATTAAATTCCACATTCAAATATTATGTGAATTGCTGTTACCAATGGTGGGGCCAGTAAAAGGTGATAAACTGGCTGAATGGGTAGCCAGTTGTCATAATTCCAAGTAAAATGTTGGACAGAGGGGAGGAAAGATGCCAGCAGGAGAAAGGCATCTAATGAATTTGCTACAGAAAAACAAAACCCAGATGCCTCAGAAACTAGCATAAACTGCATAGGATAATAGGATAATCCAGTCTGGGAGCAACCTCAGGAGGTTCTGTGTTCTGGTCTTTGGCTCAAAGCAATGCCAACTCTGAGGTCACACAAGGCTTCTCAGGGCTTTGCCCAGCCGGATGTTGAATACCTCCTGAGATGGAGACTGAATGAACTCTTGGCCAACCTGCAGCACTGCTTGTCTCTGCCCGTGGCAGAGAAGTTGGAGATGAATAGCAAAACAGGTATTTTGGCAGTAGCTGAGAGGATAGCGAGTTGCTTGGATTTAAGGCATAGTTTCTATTGTTTCATTGCTGCTTAGCTAAAACCATCTTGGGAATGTGCCTCAGTAATCTCACATCTGTTTTCCCAGTTCTAGACTCTCAGTCCTTTGAACTCAACACTGAAGAGAGTAGATGTGCATATGCAGCTTTTGTATTTGAGTTCTGTTTAAGCATATATTTCGTGAAAAAGTAATACTTAGTCTCCTCGGGAGGAAGTGCTAAGTTCTTTTAATTATACGGAATAATATCTGTATTGTTCTTGAGGTAAATTATTCCTGTCACAGATTAGAGAATATTTTCACATCTGCATTGCTTCTGTTTGAAAGAAATGGATAATAACATTGATTTGCTCTTATTGGAGAAGTGGTTGCCCAAATGAAATTTGAAGGTATTGAATATGGGAGATTTCACATCTAATTCTGTATACTCCCTGATCATTACTAAAATCCAGTATTAATTATTGCAGCAAAGCAAAATCCTCTAGAGATGAGGTAAGATTGGTTTATGGGCCATCATGAAGCACAGTGAGAGTCTTTTGTGGAAAATTTTTGTTCAAACTTTCTCTATTACCTTCTTTTGCATTGTGACCAAAAAAAACCAGCCTGTCATAATTTCTTTCCATGACAAAGCTGGAGAGTTCTTTAAAAATGAGAGTTACTGTAAAGGTCGTGTAGTCCAGCTCTGCCAGTCTAGATTTATTCCTTACTGCAGAATATAATGGTCTGAAAGTGTAATTTTATATGGCCTAGAGATGTAGATCTATACATTAATAAATCTCTCAGTTTGGAACATTCCCTAATTTCCTTTCACATCCCCAGTCTGTATTTTTTTCTGTTATCTATTTTGTAGAATCATTCCTGATTGTATCCTGCTTTTATTACCTGATAGAGGACCATTGCATTTGTAGGTATTAGCGTTGTTTGTACATCAGTAAGCTACATTACCTGTAGCTGGTACAATCACAATAGCACAGTTTTATTTTTTTATTAATGTAAAATAAGCAATTTAGTCCCTTGGTTATTTCCTTTTGATAAAGAAGAAATCAAGTGCAGCACATTGTAGCAGAGAAGTTTATGTCAGGTATAGCACAGAGGGGACTCATGAGTTACCACTGCAATATGGTGGGGAGTGTCAAATCCAGGAGAACTTTGATCTAGGGCCTGACTTCTCTTCTGGCTCTTCTCTGTTCTCCTTCCTGCACAGGGGAAAGGGAGATACCAGGACTATGAAAACATTTAACCAAGGACACTGGCTGGCCTGTGTCATGGAAATTTGGCATTCTAAAAAACTTGTACTGAGTAGTGGAAATGTCGTTTGAATTAATGGAGCACATATGTCTGTTTCGGAGTGCCATTTTATCAAAATGCTTTGACAAAAAGGTCCATTGTTTCTGAACAAGGGTTTTTTTCCAAGAAGTGGTTTTGACTCCACGGGAGTCTCTGCTCCATTCCTCTGCCCCACTTACACAGTGGTTGCCCCTGGAGCCTGTTGCTAACACACAGTATGGGAGATTGTCTGTTCCACCTGGGAGGAAAATGGCTCTTTGCAGCACTGCGGCTGCTGAACTGAGGCTGTTTTATTAGGTGTTTCTGTTTTACTGGAGAGAAGTGCTTGTTGCTTAGTGCCTGATCCCTGAGTCAGCCAATCCATCTCTGCTACTGTGCTGTGGAGGAAAAAGCAGCCTGGTATTTTTCATAAAGCAAAAACTACTCTTTGTCCACTTCTCAAGTATATCCCTTTGCTTTCAGATTAACCCAAGTAGATAGCATTTCCAGCACTACAGAATTCTGACTTTAGAAAGATGTGTAAAACTTCTTGTAAGCTGGACTGTACCTATGAGGTCACCATGACCAGCTCAGAATTGAAAAGACCTAATGTTATCTTTCTCCACCTTCTGCAAAGGGCTGCTTCATCTTATGCTTAGAGGAAATTTTACTGAATTGCAGCAAGTAATAAGGCTTTTATCCTGGAATGAACTGTTCTTTTTCTTCCTTAATTCATAAGGGCAATGGAAGTGTCTGGTATGAATTTTAACAGAGTGTATAATTCCTGATATACGGAAACTCTTTCCTTCTTTTCCCCTGAAAAATTCCCCTCAATGGAAAGCCAGAAGGAGTTTCCTGTTTCTTTCACCAAAGCATATTATGTCCAAGTGCTAATAGAGAATACCTTGCAATAGTGCATCTTCCTTAAAGCAGAAATCTATTTTCTCAGAGCACCTATATCCTCTGCATTTTTTTCTGTCACACAATCAGACAGAGCAGTATGAAAGAGATCATGCTGAGGGGCACAGTCAGAGGTGTTGTTCACTCCTCCTGCAGAAGGAGGTGCATGTGCTTGTCACCATAAGCAAGCACTAAGGTGTTGTAAGGAGGCATGGGACTTTTATTCGAGGCTAATGATTTTCCCTCTTCAAAGACCACGGGCTTGGTGCAAGATGTTTTTAATGCCCTGGGGGTGACTTCTGTTTTACAGCAGTTTGTTTTCTTCTGAGGAGGTCCAAGACTGGCTCCATGTTGTGCCACATGTTGTGCCACCTCTCTAATTCAATAATAGATCAAGAATAATTTTCTCAAATCTGTTTGGATAGTCTTGTTGTTTTAATGTTCAGATAAGCATAAGAGGAAAACCTACCTTCCCTATGAATAATACAGAAATTTTCTAAGCAAACCAAGATCTTTCCTGGAGGAAATTGCAGAGTTTGATATCTGGTGGAGAGATACAGCAGCAGGGCACAAGTATCCACGAGGCTTCTTAAATGCTTTTGAGGTAACTTGTCTCAGACACTGTGAAATGACAAAAGACAATGGACAAAAATTGAAATACAGGAAATTCCATATAAACATAAGAAAAAGATACTTCTGCTGTGAAGATGGTTGAACTGGAGCAGGCTGCCCATGGAGTTAGTGGAGTTTCCATCTTGGAGATACTAAAAACCCAACTGGACACAGCCCTGAACAACCTTCTCTTCTTGAGTCTGCTTTGAGCAACGAGGCTGCATAAAATGATCTCCAGGGCTGACTTCCTGCCTCAGTTGTTCAGTGGTTTTCCTGACTGGTCCATTCTCCTCACTAAGACATTAAACTGGGAACTGATGGGGAGTAGAAATAAAAATAAAGGGTTAAATACTGTTCTGTAACAGGTGATAGTTTAGTTTCTGTTTTCCCTCTTAAATGGGTGCACTTGAAACACACAGTGATGGAGCAACTGATGCATCTTGGACTTTTGCAATTAAAGGATACATACAGAAGGATTTTTGAATCCTCCGTTTCTCTCCTAGATTTCTTACTGTCAGTAAAAAGTAGTGTGGGAGGTACCAAAATTATATATTTCAAAGTAGATGTAGAGCAGAAGAATGATCTCAGAATAAATTATTATACTGAACAGCACTTGTCTAGTTTAACTTTTTATTCTGATTTGCTTTAGGCAGCTGTGACACTGCTGCAGTCCTTGTTATGTCAGTCGAAAAGACTGGGGGAATATGAGAACTCTCATTTAAAGTTAATGTTGTCTAGGAGTTTTACTGCTTGGTATTTCAGTTAAAGAGTTCTGAGGCTTAATGGCTAGGAAGGAAAATCTTTCCCTGGTGGTGGAAAGCAGTGCCCCTGAATATTATTTTTCCAAATAGCCTAAAGATTTAAAAAATTATTTTATTTTTGCATTCATTATGCTAACAACGTCAGGCAAAATATTTTCACAGCTTCTGCAATTGCTAAGTTGTATCCAGCTACTGTAACATTTGCCACAGGCCTCCCCCAAAGGATAACAAAGCATGTAGAAATGGGAGAATGAATAAGAATCCCTAAGCAGAAAAGCTGTGCTTGCTATCACATTTCAGACGATCATACTTCTGCCCTTAGCTAGCCTATTCTTCTTGGATAAGCAGACATAGGAGCAGTTGTATCAAAAGAATAGACATCTTTGATATTATCAACCCTTGTAGACTATGTGATAAGGAGGCCATCCTGCACAGCTCATACAGCCATTACTCACCTCAGAGGCAGATAAAAAGTTGGCAGCTTCAAGATCTCAGCTTTTTTTTTTTTCAGTAAAAAATTCTTAAGGCACATGCAGACTGTTTCTTTCTCCTTGTGGTCTTTAACAAAATGCAGGAATGAAAATCTGCTGCTGATTGGCAGAAGGTTTCAAACTTTCTGCTCTGACAGAGGTCTTCCCTCATCATGTCTTTGTAACAGAGTCTTCGAAAACTTTATTTTCCACAAATATCCGTGAAAATAATTAGCACTGTCTGCTATAACCTCCTAAGGGAGACTAAAAAAGATGGTAAACAAAAAAAGATTTTGGCAAAATCCTGTGTTGCAAATACCTTTAAGCATGAGATGTTAATACTGATGTAGAGTGTGACATTGTATTTCAATAGGTTTGCCTCTTCCCCCTTTACATTCTTCTTTTAGTTCTGAAGTTTTGGATCTCAACACACCAAATGCAGAGGAATGTGTACGTGGTATATCAAAACCGTGAAAATAGAACATTGCCAGTGTTCTCAAAGCACTGAGAACTATCTCTCAAAGTGAGAGATCAATGATATAATTGGCAGAACGAGTTTTCATTTTTTTCCCAGATACTGGCTTTTCCATCTGTAGCAGAAAGTTCTAGTAATCAGATGTGTTGCAAGCTACCCTTCTGAAACTAGAGAAGACTGTCTTACAGTGACAGAGGGGAATTGCCTGCCTGTAAACAGTTCCTTAGTGTCTAAACTTGCAGCTTGAGAAAAGTTGGATTTGACCCGAGCTCTAAATAAAGCTATAAAGATATGTGCCATTTTCCCTTCCAATCAGACTGAGCTCAGATTTGGATAGGATTGGATGTTATTTTTTCCATAACCTGGTTCTCTCTTTAAGCTTTTTTAAAATGAGTGAGTGAAAAATCCCTGAAGAATGGTGGAGAAACAAAAAAGCTCTTGAATGAGAATTTTAGGAGCTGTCCAGTTTAGTACTAGTTGCTATGGCTTCTCTGTTCCTTCAGAGAATCTTCAGTTGTGGTCTTTTTTTGTTAGACCTACCTTCTGTAACCTTGAAAAGTTTATACAACAGCTTGACCTCATATCTTTAGACATCTTCCTCAGACTCTTGAAGTTTGTCAAAATAACTGATTTCTCAAATTTATCGTTTCAATAACCAGCGTATTTGTTTTCTACTTTTTTTGAGCTGTCAACTGGAATAGAAGTTTTCTAACTTTCATCATAACAGTTTTATCAAACATTCCTCTCTTCTGATAGCAGTTTAACTCCAGTTTAATATTGGTATTGAAAGATCAGTTTATTAAGTTTCCTATTTGGCATGAAACAAAGAAATTCATTGAAACTTAAATAATTTCACACTTTCATTTCATTTCAGTACATTTTTCCAAATAGAGAGCTATGAAATTACTACTAAGTAAGTTAATAATAAATACATTTTCAGGTTTCTGAACATTAATGATTTACTTTCAGTCTTGTTTTCCTTCTGAGCGAATACAGAGCAGTTAGAGGACTAACCAATAATAAATACTTTCTCCCCAGAAGAAACTCTGAGAATGAGACAAAAACATGATAGTCTCATTTCTTGAAAATGTTGTGTTATAAGTAAAAAGATGCTGATCTGTGATGGTGTTCATGCAGACAGCATTGACTATGCCCCCTGTATGGGATTATTTTCTTCCTAAAGGGCAAATACAATTACAGCCCAGTGGTGATCTTTTTGGTTGGTGTGAGCCTCCACCTGCAAGTTTTTTACAAGAGAGCTGCATTGCTGTGCTACAGTCCTGGCAGGCTTGCCCTTGGGCAGGTTGCTCTTTACAGGTGTGCAGTCTGCTGGCCATTTGGAACTCTGTCAATCATTTTTAAGACTGTTAGAGTAAATACAACCCACACAGCAAGTCTGGTAATGAACAGTTGCAGGCAGAGAAGAACTGTTACGGCTCTTCCCTGCACAATGAAATCTCCATTGACTCATGGAATTTGCAGCTAAGACCTCTGAAAGGTGGGGCTAGAGGCATGCTGGAACCTTTGTAAGGAAAATGAAACAGACAAAAAAAAACAACAAAAAAAACAAAACCAACCAAACAAAAAACAACAAAAAACCACAAAAACCAAAACATCAAACCAGAAACACAGAAAAAACCCTTTAATGAATGGTGTTTTATTCCTCTTAAAATACATGTCCTTTGAGGCTGCTAATAGGAAAGGCAGACCTACATATACATTGTGTTTCGTTGATATTCTCCTTAGAGGTGCATTTGTCAAAAGGCTTAGTCCGGGTGTATTATTAAATAGAACAAGCGCAAAGATCACCTATTACAGGAGAAGATCATTGTGTCTAAAAAACTCACTGAGTCTTAGTGTATTCAAAGGGGTTTTGATATATGCTAAACATCAAATGACACCTTGCTTTTGGGTAATAGAAAGTTTTTCTAGTTGCATTTGGGATGACTGGAAAGCATATAATTCACAATATGATTAAACAGTTTCAAATTTGCTTCAGGAGTGCCAATTTCCACTTGTCTTAAGGTACTCATCTAATCTTTTCAGTGTCCATCTTGTTTCCATTTTTCTCATTATTTTGAGTTACAACTTTCTTTAATATGGAGTGCTGCTTTCTGTTTCCTTTCATGCTTGCTCTCAGAATTAGTAGAAGAGATGGATTCTTGAAAACTGGGACAAAACACAAAAAAAGTTTATGAAAGCAGTTACTCAAACCTCAAGGTGTATCAGAATCAACATGCAGTAAACATACATTGGATCTGGCTTTGTGGGCGAGTGATTAAACAGCAAGTTTGCATTAGTACAACTAAATTTCTTCTTTTGGTGTAAATCCATGTTCTTAGAGCTCATGGAATTTAGAAGTAGTGGTTATATTATTTCCATATTTGCCATATCACAGAATTAAGCTGTAAAAGGGGAAACATTATTATGGTGGCCAACATTAGGACAAGTTGCTTTAAGAAGCTGTGGAATCTACCTCTTTGGAGATAGTTTATCTAGGCTGGAGATGACCCAGAAGAGCAGGATCCAGTGTTGGCTTCAAAGCAGGTCTTGCTCTGATCAAGAGGAAGGACATGACCTCCTGACACCACTGAGAAAACGGCACTAAGCATTATCTTACAGCTGGTTAAGGGAATTTAGATTGCATCCACTGAGTTCCTAAAAAAGCAACAAAGGAAGCATTTCTAGATTTCATCCTCTTTTTTGTTGTTGTTGTTGTTGTTGTTGTTTTTTAATTACATATTTTACATATTTTATATTATATATACATTTTCTGAGTTAAGAGAAAGGACAGTGCTGTTTTTTGCAAAGGGTCAACTAACTTGAAGCCTGAAGTCTATGTAAAATAATCTAAAGTGTTAGTTAAAATCACTGCAGTTGAAATAGTTCCCAGGAACTTCACTCAGTTGTAGAATTTGCCCCTAATTATGGTTTAATTCAGTGAGCTAATTTAGAATAATAACTGAATTTAATAAAACCTTTCTAGTTTTCAATATAACACAATGTATGGAAAAATGGTTAGACATGTAAATTGCATACTTTGTTCCTGTTAAAAATTGATGCCCCTTCATTACCCTTTCTTCCCAAAAACTGACTCAGAAGTTAAGAGGTGTGAACTGAGGTTTGCAGGTTCAATTTATAGACAAAATATCTAAAGAGAAGGCTTTTCATATTGTTCTCACTTGCTCTCAGAATCACTTGTTAGAAAATGGAGCAGAAAATTTCCTTTCCTGTTTTGACACTGTGATAATAAAAGTGCAGGAAAGGCAAACAGCAGAATGAAATTGTCTGAGCTGTGAACTGAGAAGCGCTAGAGTTTGGGATTTGTTTGTGTGTGTATTTTTTCATCCACTTTGAATTAAGTAAGATTTTCAGAGGGAGTTATTTACACATTTCTGCTCAGCCAGTCTGTTATTCCTGGGTCATTAAGATCTCTTCTAGTCCTTCACAGGTTGAAATATTTTGTGTGATGTAAGTGGGATGGTGTTGCTGTCTTGGTTTGTTGAAAGCTGGTGCTGATTTAATTGGTACCAGTAGCAGTAGAAAAAGGACAAGAGCCAGAGCCAGGGAATGAAAACGAGTGTGATCCTTTTTTACTTCCCAGTGGACGCCTAATTTGACCCACTGAGGTAGCAATATAGTGGAGTAGTTTTTGTCAGATATGGTCTCCAAGGGATCAGCACATCTAGCAAGTCAGTTAAATTTTTTAATTACACTTAATTATTATCTTGCTGGTAATTTTTCCCCATGGGCATGTTAGTTTTTGCTTTATGAAAATCTCTCAGCTGTGAGGCAAGAGATCCCTTTGAAGCTGAATCTGCTGCACGTGAGCTCACAGGGGTGGGATGCAGGGAGGAGAAAATTAGAATAGAGTCATTAAGGCTGGAGAAGACCTGCCAAGATCATTGAGTTCAACATTTGGCCAAACAATATCATGTCAATTAAGCCACAGCACTAAGTGCCATGTGCAAAACCAGAGCTGCTCTTTGAATTAAACCTAGTCTTGTAAACTAGAGAGAGGGTTTGACTTACCTACTAGGAACAGGATTTGGGATTGCAGAGCTGTCAGTGCTTTTGCTTCGATTTATTTTTACCAAGTGGCACAGAAGTATTGATTTCTGTATTGATTGCTGGCAAACTGAAATAGGAAGTTTTAATACTCAGACACTAATGTAGCCTTTTCTTAATTTTAACACTGATACGTTTGTCTGCCTTCCTAGAAAACTAAAATTCAAAACAAGTGAAATTACATCTTTAAATTTTGGCTTATTATTTACAGGTTTTGGGGTTTTTTTCAGTTCACTGCCATTGTGCTTAATTGAGTCAAAGTTTTAAACAGAAATGGTTATAAAATGTGTTAATGTTTATTGATATTACTAATAAGCTAAGATCTTAAATAAAGGAGCAATTTCCATCCTGTCTCATTGTCAAGGGAATGGATTAGTTTGTGGGAGTGAATCAGCTGGAAGGAAGTACTTCCACTTAAAATCCAGTGAACAATAAAGTTCTAGTTCAGACTTTTTATTTGGGAGACTTTTTCCCAGTTATGATATAGCAGAATTTACTGGTGTGTTTCAGAATACTAGGCCTGGTTCTGAGAAAATTGTCTGATGGTCTAATGACCATTGTGTGAATACTTCCACACTTACATTAGGCAGTGTGTCATTTTGCATATTTACATATAGATGTCAAGAATACTTTATTTAGTGTATACACTAGAAACACATGGGCTGTGTAGCTTCATTTTCATAGTAAACACAGAGAGACTTACTTCTTTATTAACAGTACAAGAGGAGGGTGACCATTTTGGACAGAAACTACAGTTGGCTTGGCAATCTAATTGGTGATCTGTTTTGAGATGTTTCACAGTGTGCTTTTGCTTTACAACCTCATGTACAGGTGAACTAAAATTACCTATTTTCTTAGGCCTAGACATCTCTTGGCTGGTGTTACCTGATATGACTTTATGTAACATTTTTTTTTTTTTAAGTATGTGGTTGAATATAAGCATTGTGTATTCACTTCTTCCATTTTGATTTTCTTGTAGACATTTCAGCAGTCATCTCTACAGCAGAAAAGTAAAAAGAAGAACAAAGGTAAAAAATAATTTTGTTCTCATATATGGGTAGGAAGGGAATTGCCAAGATCAGTTTTATGGTACTGCAGTATGTGAGGAACTATAACTTGTTAGCTCCAATAAAATGTTCAGTTCAGTTGATCATGTTGAGAATGTATTAGTCCATTATTGATGTCTCAAATTTTCCTAATGCTCCTCCACCTTCATGTATCTGCTTTTATCTTCTTTTTTTGAATACTTAGACTCTAGCCTCTTTGGGGCCAGGGCTGGTTTTTCCAGCTGTGTTCAGGTAATGCCTCACTGCAGCACTTGCTCATTACCTACGCTCTCAGGTAATTTATATCACAGTAAATTTTCCTCCTTTGATTTTGAAGTACAAAGGCCTTAGGAACTGTTTAGTTTCAAAAAGAGCTGCAAAGAGAGGTTTGTGAACACCTGTGAAGTACTTTAATAGTTATATATGGTAACTAAGAGGGAAGTACATGAATTTATATGTTGTGCACTTTATTCTCATGTGAAATACTAATCTGTTGAAAATTAAAAAAAAGCATTTTTCCTATTTTTAAACATCTTGCCTTTCTTTTCTCTACAGAGTCTTCTGGTCTTCTGTCTTCTCTTTCTGTGTTGCTATTCTTTTTTTTTTTTCTGTCTTATCCATAGAGAATGAGCTCTGAGATGCTGAACGTGGTTTTGTTTGATTTGCTTTGGCTTTAAACTTACAGTGGTGTGCATAACCTTTGTGGTCAAAACAGAATGCTTGTAATAATTTTTCATGGCAATTTGAGATTGAATTTTGTAATTAATTTTCATTAAACAGATCTATAGTGCTTTCTGACTAGGTATCTTGTTGATTTAGTGGGCAAATCAAATGCTTTCACATCACCTCGTTGTCATTTTCAGCTCCCATTAAAAGCAAAAGACGGATCTCATGTAAAGATCTTGGTCGAGGGGACTGTGAAGGCTGGCTTTGGAAAAAGAAAGATGCCAAGAGTTATTTCTCCCAAAAGTGGAAAAAGTACTGGTTTGTGCTGAAGGACACATCTCTATATTGGTATATCAATGAAGAGGTAAACATCTGTACTCATTGTCTCGATGAATACTTTGTGTAGTGCTGTAGTCATGATTTAGTGGGAAAACAATGCATTCAGTGCTTATATATGTTAATAACTTTATTCACCCAAATAATTGTACTGAAATTAATATTAACTGCTGGACAAAATTACCATGAAGGTTTTTTGTTCCTTCCAATTCACCTTTTACTACATGGAGGAATAACACAGTTTTCTGTGTCCTCATGACACCAGTTTAGAATAAATTTATCCTCAAACTCTTGAAAGCAGAAAGGTAATTACTTAATCCTGTCATTCAGGGATTAGTTGTTAGTCATAGGAGTGTAAACTTTAATGTTGTGCTGCCTGGTGTTCTTTGTTTATCTCTGCTAGGCAATTAAGGAAGATAGTTCTGTTTTCTCAGTTCTGTTTGCCTGTTGTTTCTTTGTAGCTTTTGATATGATTTCAGTGCTCATATATACTGAACTTAAAAGCACAGGAGCATCCCAGCTGAGTTGTGTACAGCTTTGATTATGCAACATTTTCTTCATTGGTACACATTTATTATGTCAGCTTTAGCTGCAAAGCTTTTTGCCAGTGTTAGGATACCTTGATCCTATTAGACTCACTAGTAAATATGCTGAGATAAAGCCATTGTTAACATCTGCATGCACTCTGTCCTGGACTTATTCTTTTAGTCACAGAAAGCATTTCTACATAACCTTTTCAAAGTAATCCCCAATTTCTCCCTGAGTAAACAGAAAGCAAGTTGTTCATGGCCAGAGTTCTTGAAGCCTGTTTTCTTAGACTCATTTCATTTGTGCCTTGGTCCCAAACTTCAGATCAGTAGCTCTAACTCCCTCCTCTCCATTTTCCCTCCCTTGGCTACTACAGGGTTTTCATGGGGGCACTAACTGATGCCTACAAGTGCAGTGAGTGGTCAGCATTGGGTCCAAGGAGCAGCTGGAACCTCTGAGCTGTGCCATACTTCCCGGGTGGAGGGCAGTGCTCTCAGCACCTTTGTCTCCACTCCCAGTCTCAAGTTTCCCTGGGATTTTCTGAGTTTCAGTTATTTTTGAGACCTCAGCTCCCTCAGCACAATGTCTGTCATCACCAGTAGACTCAAAGGCTGGTAGGGGGTGCCTCAGTGGTAGATGAACAGACAAGCCAACACTGCTCTTGCCAGAACTCTCTTTCTCTAGACAACCATTCAAAAGAGAAATGGCAAGATTATTCTAAACAGTGTCTTTTTGATTTTAAAACACCTGCTAGTGCAGAACCAGTTAAAACCCTGTACCTTCCACATAATGACTCCAGCTCCAGTTTTACATGCTGGTTTGTGCCTTTTACTTATTTTTAAGAAGGCATATAATCATATGGATTGCATATGTGGTGTAAATAGCCATTTAAACTCTTAGGAAAAATATGTATTTATGGACTTCCTTCATATACATTTGTGTGTTTTCCAGCTTCATTTCTATGATCCTTATTAATTTTGCATGCAAAGTTATGAGCAGTTAAATAACAGAGTTTGTGTTATTGATGTAATAGTAGCTTAATATAAATAATGCTTTCAAAGTGTGAAAAGTCAAGGGAGATTGCGTAGCTGATAAAATAAACTGTGTAAATCTTCAGAGGAGAGGGGAGGAAGGTCAGATGTATTCTGAGTGTTGTAGAGAGATGAAAGTAGCTGAAGAGATACCATGCCTCTTAGCTGTGATACATAAAAATGATAATGAACACCCATTGAATTGCTTTTTTTTCTCTGTTTCTTCCACTAGGCTGCATTTCTCCTTACTAATTAGTTCATTTTCCCCAAAAATTAACTAATTACAATAACTAATTGACTGAATACATTTGGTCATTTTGTATATTTTCAAATGTTGGTTCAGCTGTGAAATTGTTTAGAAAACTGGAGAGTTAAAATTGTATTTTTCACAAGGGATCTGTCTTGCTACTTCGGCAAAAGTCCCAGTGACTTCTGTGGGAGGTTTGCCAGAGCACAGCAGACTTTAGTATTCCTTTTGTAAGAACCAGACAGGTGAAAATATTCGTAAGTTTTCAGCATGGTGGGGTTTTTTTTCTTGGCACTTTAGTTACAATAATATCTGGAACTATCTTTGCAGGATGAAAAAGCAGAAGGATTCATCAGTCTACCTGAATTTAAAATTGACAGAGCCAGTGAATGCCGCAAGAAATAGTAAGCATGCTTAAAAATAATGCAGTGATACAGTAAATAAAGTGCAAACAAAGGACAAGGTTTTCCCTTTAAACAGGAAGATAATGGACTTTGTTACAATTGTCATGAGGTGGTATCACACAATAAGCTCATACGAAAAAAGCAAATTAATTTTTTGTGTTGTGTGTCCCATCTTGCCCAAAGAAGGCTGTTTATTCACTTTATCATGAACCACAGTGCTTGACTAGACCAAAATGAGTTATGAGCAAGAAGACTACTTGGCTGCTTTTGTCCCTTTATTTTCCAAGTTTTTCTTTCTTTTTTTTTCCTTTCTGTTTGGGGTTGCTATTTTTTATTTGTTTGTTGGGGGTTGAAGAATGTGTGCTTTATACTCAATAAAGAGCTTTAATCATAATACAGAGACCATCCAAATAAGAAAGTCCCCAAGTTCATGGCCAGGCATCAATATGTAAATCCAAATTAGTTAACATCATCTCAGAGTTTGCTGAGACAGTATTTCAGTCCTGAGGCAGAGTGAAAAAAAGAGGATGACAGTGATTTGTTGGTTTTTTATTATATGACCTAAAGATCTCAAAGAACATTTCTTGTCACCTGTTTATGCCACTGTCCAGATTCGTGCCATTGCACAAATCCATTTATTACTTAGATAAATTCAAGTATATGTAGCAATGTGACAGGTGCATGCTCCCACAGATATTTTTAGAGTAATTATTGTTCAAAAAATTTTTGCCTTGCCTTCTAATGATTTGTACAGTTTTTTAAACAAGACTGGAATTGCTGAAATTCGTGCAAAACATCATTTTCAAATGTAAAATGATATGAGTTGTAGTACCTATAGTTCTAGAGAAAGCATCAACCTTGTGTGAGTTGATCTATATCTCTTTAGGATGAGCTCTACATTTCAAGGTGGTCTCAAAGTGCAGAAGGTAGAAACTGCATTTAAAAGAAAAAAAGAAGATATATTAGCTTGAGCCTGTGTCCTTTGGCCAGGTGGCTAAAATGCTTCAATGTTTCTTTTTTTGTTGGGGCAGCAGCATAAAGTCAACTCATTTTCAGTATTGCACCCTGCTTAAATTGTTTTGGTTTGGTTTTACTTGATTTAGTGTCTGCTGAATAGCAGCACATAAAACGTGGTTATTAAGATTCTTTGTGTGGGTGGCGAATAAAGGGAAAAAGTCTCTAAGAATCCAGATGACAGATGCTGTAACAGTTTTAAGAAGTCCAGTTTTAGATTCAGTAACTTGATGATGTCTTTCTAAACCGAGCAGATGTCACTGTACGTCTGCTTTGACTTGCATAACACTGTTATGCTGTCGTGTGTTAGAGGAATCCTTTCAGTCTCAATGCTAGGTTACCTTCTCTAGCAGTAACTTTCCTGTTAGCAATTTCATTTGCCTCATTTCTAAAACATAGATGTGTGTACTTCTGTGTGCACACAGACAAGTATATTGAAAATTGCAAACAGGATAAGCATGAAGAATGTCATTACCATTTTTCTGAGACACAATTGATTAGACAGTGAGAATTATTATATTACGTTATATATATGTGTGTGTGCGTGTATATATAAAATCTATTATGTCTCAGAAAAATGGTGATGATGTTCATCATGTGTTATGTTTGCAGTTTTCCTTATTTTCTTTGGGACTGTTACATTTTTTGTTCTAAAGAGACACCTTCAGATTATTCTCAAAAGTATTCTTCTCTACTGTAAATTATTCATTATTTCAAATGCATTTGCTGGGTCTTCAGGTACTTCACCATAAATCTTTATCCAGCATAGTTAGAAGATTCTTTCTAGTAATTTATTTCATATTATGTATGAAATGCAGTAATTCTCTCAGCTCAGTCATGTTGATTACTTTGGTGGAAAGGAAAGATGAGATGTAATTGCCCATTGCTTAGGATGACCTCACGAACACAGTGTTGATTTATGACAGCTTTTCAGAAGTCAATCAGCACATCACATTTTCCTGCTTGAAATGCAGTCATTAGAGCTAAAGGTAATGTCAAAGTCATTGGGATGTGAGAAATCACAAGGATTGAGAATTTTACTTTTGTATTGATTTAATTGTTTATTCAGTTTTCTCTTCAGAAAAAATTGACAGCTTTATGCATATCAGCAAAATTACCCGATACATAAAATTGTATCCTTAACTGATGAACTTTATCCACATACAGTACACTGCAGGTGATGGTGGAGCAATTACTTATGCACATATGAATCAAGGATTATTTAGAAGGGTAGTTGAAGAGCACTTTATTTGGTGAAACCTGGCACAATCCTAAAAGTTGTATATTCACATACTGTTTGTGGGGGCATGCAGCAACTCAGAAATAAGAACTCATCTCATTCCTTGGTGACCATGTGATCTTACATTTCAGAAAAATTAAAGAGTTACATTTTTTAATTGTGTTTTTCCTCTACAGTGCATTCAAAGCCTGCCATCCTAAGATCAAAAGTTTTTATTTTGCTGCTGAACATCTAGATGATATGAACAGGTAAGGAAATCTAGCAAAGTTCAAGGACCCATTCCTTAAATGTGACACTTCCTGAAGATACTAATAACACAGGTATAATGAATTACTTGTTACTCTAAAAAGATAAGTTTAATTGCTGAGAAAATAGTTGCAGAGTAACATTGTTTCTGACTGGCTTTGTATGTTAATTACTCAATTCATGCAAAAATTACCTCTTTTTTGATACAAACGTTTGAAATCTTTAGAAACATGATTCCATGTTTCTAAAAAGAAATTAATAAAGTCTGTGAAACAGCATCCAAACACAATTTCAGAATTCCAGGTTTCTGGAATTGGCTGTGTGGCACCTGCAAAAGTGAGGTATCTCCAACTCTGCTTCCTTACATTCTTCCTTCCCAAACACATGTGATGCTTCCTCTGGGAGTCCTTCTGTTTCTTGCCCTGGAGGGAATAAGAAGTTGGAGAAAGATTTAAAGCAGTCACTATTTTTTTATGCCAGTCTTGAAAAAGGAGTGGGGGTTACAAGTAATGAATTTTGCAGATTCTCTCTACTTACATGAATTTTGTAGTGACATTTTGGTTGTATTGGATTTGATAGGGAAAATTTCAGCAGTTCAGAAAAGAACAAGGACTTAAGTCTTAGTTCTTTGTGTATTGAATTTTACTGTATCTATTCTTGGCCACTTGTGCAATTTTTCAGAAAAATGATTGAGACTTCAGCACAAAATAAACACAATTCCTCTTAATTCATTTGAATGGTAGATTAGAACATGAATCCCATGTTTATTCAAATATTAGGGGGGTTAATTTATTTTCACAGTATAAACTGAAATTAATAAGTTCAAAATAATATGCCATTTTCATCAAATGACAGAGGACACAAACAAAAATCTATTATTGCAACCTGAGAATTGTTCTGTCTTAGATAATGTCTGCTGATATCCTCGCTGACCAAAGTTGTTTATAAACAGAGGAAAAAAGAGCTGAATAAAAAAAAACTGAATCAATAAAACTTAGTAAGTCCTATAAACATGGTTTAATTTCTCCTATGTGTACCTAGATTCAACTAACTGGCAGAGCATCTTCAGGATGCTGCCAGTTCATTACTGATAATATTTGGGTGGAAAGGCATGCTGATACTATATTGTGCCTGCTTTCCTTTAGAAATAGCTGTCTATTAACATTTTTGCAGAAGTTTGTGCATGACTGAGGCTCACTTCAAAAGTCTCTTCTCAGTTAGAAAACTTAAAACCTTTTTATTTGTTTGTGAAATTTTGCCTTTCCTTGATAATTCTGTCAAGCCAGTCACTCAAAATGCAGTTTGCTGCACAGCAAACAGAGTAATGGCATCATCTATATACAACACATCCTGAACAACAGCAGTAGCTAAATCATTTCTGTCAGCAGGTCCTCAGTCAGTATGACAAGGCACCTTCTTTTTAAGAATAGAAATTTATATATTTGTTCAGTAATTAGAAAGCAGTAGCAAATATGCAGCAATATTTTTAAAAATATATTGTACAGTGTAAAATCCAGGTATTAAAAGGTTTTTATCTTCTCATCACAAATAATCCTTTTATCATATTTTGAAATTAGTGCTTATTAATTCCTTTAGAATGATCTTGACAAAGTTTTGATCTGAGTTACACACATGTAAATTCAAACTCTGTCAAGGTCTGTGGAATTACTTGAAATTCTTACATTTGAGTTGCCATCAGAGTCTCACCAAAGAATTTTATTTTTTCTCCTTGTTTAATGTTTTAGAAAAATTAGTTCACTTTCACAAATATTCAGTTAACTAAATAGATTGGAAAAAAGTGACTGAAAAAATAGTCTTTCAAATGCACAGATAATAAAATACTTCCTGTCTAAAAGTATCTATAGATGAAGTAAAACACAGAATGAAATTATGAAGTTAAATTAATACTCTTTTCATCATTTTATGTTCTTTTTTTGTCAAGTTTCTGACATAGATTCTAGTTATGTATCAGGCAGTCATTTCAGTTTTGTTTATACTTGAAGCAGAAGAAACAACAGTAGAAAATTGCTAATACATAGATTGACTGAAAATTCAAAATGGATCAATTCCTTCATCCCTTGTATAAAATGATTCAGTTGTTTATATAAAATAAAAGTTTGCCAGCTGTGAAGTTTTTGTTTGTGTATATCTACTCGCATAAAATGGGTATTTTAATCTCAGGTATCTCTGTCACTATTCAAATTTTCTTACTACTTTTATGACTGTGCCACACCATCGTGCTGGTAAGGAGTCTGGAGAGCTACAATCACTGAACTTTGTTGCTGTAGCATCTGAAGTCCCTTTAGTTTATATAGTCACACCAGCAAAACATTCTCTTTACCTATGAGCATCCTTTTTCCATGTGAGAAGAAGGACAGACTGTCCTTTGTAGTGTATGGTCATGGAAACGTGTTGCTTGGAAATTCATTGTTACTCTCTTCACTCTGGTTAAACTGCATTCAGGTACTCACAGATACTCTAAGGTATCCATATTCCCATACAGCAAGTTCATCCTATAGCCTTGGGTTTTATGATAAGGAGAATTTGACACCCTGCTTTGACTGAAAGTATTGCATTTACCTGAATGTGAGATAAGATAGAGAAATGTTTCCTGCTAGTCTGTGAGAGTACTGTACATCCTTCCTTATGGAAATTGCAGCTCTGCAGAAAGTCAGAGGGTTTCACTCCTGTTCTATGTGTCATAAAACTGTTCTAATTAAACACTGACAAGAAGTGAATGTACTGTTCTTTAAAAGAAAAAAAAAAAAAGGAAACCTGAATGACTATTGCAGTTACCAGTGACACTGCATTTATTGTCATACCTAGAAAACAGAACTTACAGTTCTTAAAAGAAAATTGAAGCTGCATTTGCTGTAAAGAAGCAATGTTTTCTTGGCCTCTTGCCCTCCAAAGGTTACAGTGCCTACCAGGACACACACACTGAAGATAAAAATCTTCCCATGTCCTAGGGCTTTGTATCTATTAATATGCATATTAAGAAACATTTGTGTAGCATTAACATTGGAACTTTTGTCCCCAGTGCATTGTAATCCAGGCAAGTATTACTCCTCCTCCATTCTGCAGGAGATCTGTATGTTTCCCTTTTGATGCAAGTCCAGTGTGTTGGATTTCTCATATAGTTCTAACTTAAATGAACCAGAACTCTGGCCATGCTTTGTTAAAATAATATTAATTCTCTAACCATATCTTGAAGAAGCTTTAGCAGCCACATATCAAAAAATATTCAGAAGTCAATACCATGTCTTTAGCTTCCAGACTGGCAAACTACTCAAAAGCTGTGGTTGTGCACAGTTCACAGTCACATCAGTACCTTCTGCTTCACCCCACAGGCACTGCAGGTCATAGTCCAAACCTCAACACAGATCATGACCTGCAGAAATTCATTAAAGCTGAAGTCAGTCTGCTCTCTCTGTCAAGAGTGAGAGAATGGTATCTATTTCCTGGGCTCTCATTAGACTGTACTTTTCAGGAAATAATGTTTTTCTGGAAACAGTCTTGTCATCTCTGTAAGCAGCATCAATTGACTGTCAGTTAAGTATTCATTAATTTAATTGTTTACCTCACTAATAAGCACTCTTACCAGGAAATGCTGTCTCATGCTTAGGACAGAATGAAGGACAGGAGACCCTTTATAGCTGTATTCTCTAGTGCTTTGTGGTCAGCAGCCCCACACAATGGGGTTCATAGGTGGCTGTTCCCTGCTGGCAGTGCAGGTGAGGGTGGTTAATCAGGAGTTGAACTGGGAGCGTGAAATCCTGAATAGGTGAGAGGAAAGCAAAGCACCACCCCACTGTCTGCCCTGCCATTCGGCAGAGCAGATGCTTTTCATCTTGTGCTGATTTACCTTTTGGACACACACAAGTCTGTGGCCTTTGTGATCCCTGTGCAGCATGAGGCTGGAGTGCTTTGGGTGAGGTCTCTGCCTCTGTGCCTCTGATTTGAACTGGCAGCTGAGCTTTATTCCCCAAAGGAGGTCTTCACATATCAAGAATGTGAGCCTAAGATAGCTTTGTAGTAGGTCTCATCTTTTGACTTTGAAGATATAAAATCATTGTCTGAGATGAGGTTTGTTGGATTTCTGTTCCTGTATGCTGCTTGTTTTTGCAACTGTATGGCACTTCCTGATAATTACAGCTCAAGTTTTAAGTGTCCTCTTCAGCTTCCCTATTCTTTGGCAGAAATTTTGATTGTGTGGCAACGTGAAGTATTCTGCAATCACTTTAGGAGTAAATCCCTACCTTTCTTCCCAATGTAGAATGATTTATGGACCATTAACTTGGTTTACAGATCAAAAGTGTGGTTACTGATTGTGGAAGGACAGTGACAGTCAGTGGAAAGTGTCCCTGCCCATGCCAGGGGGATTTCTAACTAGAAGATCGTTAAGATCCCTCCAGCCTAAAGCATTCTGTATTTCTCTGACTCCATGATGACAGGAGTCAGTTCCTAGGAAAGCAACTGTATTTTGTGATTTGATGCTTGCCCTGCACTGCGGTGTCTTGAAGACAGGCATGCAGGAGTCATGACAAAGGTGTATCCTCTGCTGAGACAAACATCCTGTTTTGTGCATGCAATATGCAAACAAAACCCATCAGGCACAGGTTTCTGAAGCGGGGGTTTCCCATCCCTGAAGAAAACACAAACCTGACTGGAGTTGTCTTTCTGTATACCCTAGCAGTTAAATTGCAAGCCAGTAGGTTGGCAAACCAGGCCTGTCAAATCCTGACTATGGGATGACTGGAGCAAGTAATTCCAGGTTTACCATGGAATGGACAGCACGGGAGATTGCCGTGGTGGTTTAAAGCCTCGTTGATGAAGGACCTGATTCAGTGTAAGCATTTGGCTAATGAATACACTGAGAGTCCCATGGGGGAAGAGCACAGGTTGAAACTGCCCTGCTGCAGACAGTTCAGTGTGTGCTTGGCAATGACAACCCTACTAGAAGAGAGCAGCAATAGCTCATTTTGCTTTTTGGTTTGGGTTTTGGGAGTTTTTTATATGTTTGGGTGCTGGGGTTTTTTCTATGGTTTTGTTTGGGTTTGTTTTTTTAATTTGTGCAATTTATGGAATCACTTTTTCAAGGGTAAATTGAGATTAAAGCCTTAGATGTGAACTACACTGAAGCAACTATCTTTCTCCCTGCACTTCTCTGACACAAACACAAAAATGAATTCTGATATGCCTCTTTCTCTTTGTACACAGCACTGTAGGTAAGCTCTAAAACATAATGGCATAATTAAACCACAATGTCTGTTTGGGAGTGAACCTGTTCTTTTTACTGCTGTTTTCTTCTCTGTTCCTCTGCTAAGTTGCCAATTCAGGCCTTAAAATATTGCTTAAATCTCTGAAAAGTGGTATTTATTCTTAAGAAATCAGAACAGCAGGAGTATTTGTGTGATGGCATATCTGTGAGCAGCAGACTTAACAGCTCTTTGATTATCTCTAAATCCTTTTTTTTACAGATGTTTGACATCATGCATGGTTTTCCATTTGAAATAAAATCCTTGCTGTGAAAACAGTTTGTTCAACAGCAAAATCATAGATCTTTGGAGACTCCCTGAATAAGAGTATCAAAGAGAACAGCTGTCTGATATGAAATATAACATAGTCCTTAATCTCCTTCAGCTGCTTCTAGCTTTGTTTTTGCTAGAAATGCATACAAAAATTAAGAGGCTGGATCAGTATCACTGCTTTTTTAATATTATTTCAGATGGCTCAACAGAATTAACATGCTTGCTGCTGGCTATGCAGAAAGAGAGAGGATCAAACAAGAGCAAGGTAATGTGTTGTTATTTTGTTTCCTTCTGTCAGCTCTTATCACAAGTTCATCTGTTCTCTTTTCCCTGCTGTGTATCAGGCCTCATTCTCGGCATCTGAGAGCAAATCACATATGGGTATCACTGTTATTGCTTCAGAGAATTCCTTCTCTGTCAGGAGTTTGAATTAACTCCTTCGGACTCTGATCTGACACTGGATTATTTCTGAGAAGGCTGCAAAAGACAGCTAAAAAAGCAGATATACTGCCAGGAAGCTCCACTATGTGGTACCAAGGAATGTGTCCCTTATCAGAAGAAAGTTAAGAATCTGGAGGCTAAAAAAATATTTCAAACATTGCATTTGGTGTTTGAATACACAGAGGGCAGGAGTGCATGAAATTGGTCTTGGGAACAAAACCATTTTTCTAAAGCCTGTTGAGATAATTGGATTTACCCTAAGGACTAATTTTAAGGCCACTTAAATTTTGTGATTTCTGCTGTTTTTATTATATTGCAGTGTGTCCTACAGCCCTGTTAGCATTTCACTTGAAGTTTTAGGGTTACAGCATTTTACATGTTTTTTTTTTATGCTTAATATTTCATGGGTTGAAAAAAGCAGCATGTATAAAATAATGCATTGCTTTTCTTTGAACTGTTGCAGTAGAATCTGTGTTTGCAGACAGAAAAAAGAAAGGGTCAGTCCAATTGTGTTGTGGAGGTTGCTTCTTAGAACTGCCAGTGCCATGGATGCACAGAAGGGTTCCTATCCAAGTATCTGCTTTGGCAAGCAGATCACTTTTGAATTTGTGCTCTTTTTAACATATGTACCCAGCAGCAGGCACCAGAAAATTGCAGTGGTCGTGACGATCCAGAGCTTATCCAGATGCCTGTCTGCCTGCTTCCCACTCAGTCAAAATCCCAGTTTTTAATTCTGTGGCTCTGAAGCCTTCATCAGAAAGATTTTGGGTTTTGGCCCAAAAAATTCATGTCATTTTTGACACCAAGTCCTCTGCATTCACACAGCCCAGGGTAGCAGCACCATGCTTAGTATTCTTCAGTCATGTTCTTAGTGCCTCACCCGACCTGGAAATCAGTTTGGGAATCCATATTTCCTAAGCAGCACTGCAACAACCTGTTGGAAAGAACCTGTGTACCATCTGTTGTCACTGCTTGAAGAGGCTGTGAACAGACTCAGAATCTCAGAGTCTTCGAGGAAATCCTCTGTTTTGGCATTCAAAGCCCAATTATGATTTTTATTGACAGTAGGTTGGCACTAGAATTACAATGCCATGTGGGACAGTAAGTGAAAAGGTGTATGTTATACTAATGCTGTCCAAGTGCACAATTACACACGATACACCTTTCAAAATCCAGATGGACGTGGAGAAATATTTTTGCTACTAAAAAATCACTGAGTAATAAAATAGCAGATGATCCAGCTATGAGATGATGTGCATTCAGGCCTCATGTGGCTTATTATTAAAATGTCTCTCTATTGAAGATAATCAGTGAAACCTCACTGACTATGGAAATTATATCCCAGGCATTGACAGCGTTCTTTATTACCACTCTAACACTGTTCACTCATGTTGATTTGTTACAGGCAGGTAGGTAGAACTGTACCCTCTTTGTGTTGCTCAGTTGTGTTTAGTGTGGGAGGCAGTATGGCATTCCCCCCTCGCCGCCGTGCACTGTTTGAATGCCTCTGGTGATTTTCCTTGGCTCCCAGCACAGGGGCTGTTACACAGCTCAGTAGTGTCCCTAATTAGCAGAAGCATGAAGTTAGCTAAGTAAAACCTCTCTATCACTTCAAGCATTTTTGCAATTATAGAGACTGTGAAGCTGGAATTTTCTATATTCAGTGACTGTACCAATTGTCATCTGCATATTTGATTTGACAAAAGGTCTTTTATTTCTGTGCGGTTCAGCCTTTTGCAGCAAAGCTTTATAATACCTCTGAAACAATTCAACAGGAGTTGTCAAATCTGTCTCAATTAAGAGTTGAATGGTTCTGAATCTAAAGTGCATAAATATATTTCAAGAGTTTCAGAGATGCACGAATCACTGAATTGTGGGTGTACTGCTGAATCAAATGTTACATTCTGTACAGAACAGTTTTATAAAAATACCTTCAACTTTTCATATGAAATACAATGCATGTTAGCAATACATCAAGGGGCTTCCTTGGATGGAGAAGTTACATATTTTCTTCCATAAATCAGAGGGAAAAAAATTACTAGTTTATATAAATAAAGTATAATTATTCAGGAAATGGCAGGTTAGTGTTAGTTTATATATAATATATTCAGTCTATTAGTCATTGAGAAAACTTCAAGATAAGCCTGATGCATATGGCTTGTCCATCACTGAATTGGACATACCTACACAGAGAAATACAGCAACTGTTTCATAATATCATACATGTTTCAGATGGACTCTAATAAGTCAGTTGCCAAAAGCAGAGCATTTATAAAAATTGGTGGGAGGCCATTTTCGTACATTTTATCTGAAAATTGATCCCTGTTACTGCAGAAATATTCAAGACAAGCCATAGGCTGCCAACAGAGTACCCTGTCTGAGTTAAGGTGTGCAAAAGCGTCATCATACAGTGTTTTCTTGTATGTGGATTTGACAGCAGGAACACCTTCGTAGTTTTTAGCCAAAATTGGAACCTGCACTGAGACTGCTAAATTTTGCTTTCAGAATAAACAGTTGAGCTCCAAGTCTGCAGAAATGTCACTTAACAATGCAGTTCTGACAGGTCTCTCACCACACATTGCACCATTAGGCTTTGCTGCAGCAGGAATAAACATTCCTACATGCCAATATTTTCAAGTGTTTTAAGTTGCTGGAAACAAGTTTTCTTAAAACTAGGATTTATTTAGAAAAAAAGTTTTCAGTGATCTTGTCTTTCATTCACCAGAAATTAATTATCTGCAGATGTCTAGAGACATAAGTGTTAGGATTTTTTTTATTCTGTAGTCATAAAACTTTATTTATGCAATTTATTTATTGTACTGTTTAAAGAGAATGTCTCAGGTATAACCTTGCAGGAAGCAAATCAAAATGCTCAGAGTAAAAAGGATTGCTATTGTGTGGAAAAATTAAATAGATAAATAAGGCTGTCCCCACGATATGTTAAAATTTAAAAAAATACAAAACTATAGAGACTCCTGTTTCAAGATGGTGTCGTTTAAAGGTAAGTTTATGTTTTAAGTCTTGAATAAGATTAAACATGGTAGATCATTGATCATACAATACAGTAATCATAACAAAAAATCATTAAAGACAAAATTACATGTTGTGCCAGCTCGAAGTTTTAGTTTAGATCATTTGTGAAGCAGCAGTCAATCTTTTTTTCCTTATTCATCAAAGAGAGAGTAGTAAATGATGCACTTTGTTGAACACTTGAGGTGAAGTGAAAATTGCCTGTGATTGATCTGTGGGTAGTCTGAGCTATAGTGTCCTGTCGTACAGTAATTTACCCAAATACTGGAAGGTAATACAGCCAGAAACCAAGTGACAGCAGAAATGTTTGCATAAGTCTTACAATGTGCAAAAATGTTAAGAGTTGTCTGTCTTGAACTGAGTCAGCAGTTAAGTAGGGTTTTTTTGTAGGGAATATTAAGGTTCAGTGTCTTTTAGTTAGATGCTGTTCTGCTTCAAAAAACATTTGTAATAGAATAAATATAAATCCCCATGTAGTATATTCTATGTGTTTTCCCCTTTGAAGTAAGCTTCGCCAAGACTTGATTTCCTGAAAAAATGAAACATTGTAGCCCATTAAACTTAGCCCACACAGTCTGTGTCCTTTATACTTCCTCATCCTTCTTTTTTCACTCTGTTATTAAATGTCATTGTCATATTTTTCCTTGCCATATCACCTTTATGTTCTTGCATGAATAACAGGGCAACAGCTGTTTTATGAAGCAGATATATGATATAAAGTTTTTCTGTCTTGCCTTGAATACAGCTGTTTGTTATTAGAAATTGAATTGAAAAACATGTCTAATTGGTAGAATATAGTGGAGAAAATGGGTAGAAAAGTTGCACTGATTATTCATATGTGCAATAAACCCTAGCTGTTTGATTTGCCAGTTGGTTAAATACATTTGTTGATGATATTTGCAGTCAACAAGACTTGTATTAAGAGTATTCTATATGCTCTGTTGCATTTCTAAGGTGTGCACAAGAGTTAAATTTGTGACTCATTTCCAGGTTGTTGTCCAGTAGCTCTGTAATGGGACATTAAGTTTAGAATTTTTCCTCTTCAGATCAAGACAATTCCAAGTTGCAGCAGCTAACGACAGCATCAATATCAATACCAAATTCTGGTATTTCACTGCCAATAACACCAAAGGAGGAATTTCCAGTTGATTTTGTGAAAGGAAGTCTCTGATACAAAAATGTATCAGAATGTGTTGGCAGTTTCTGACCTGATCTTACGTTCCTTGTAGATTACTGGAGTGAGAGTGACAAGGAGGAAGCTGACACTCCATCCACACCGAAGCAGGACAGCCCCCCGCCCCCCTATGACACCTACCCACGGCCACCCTCGGTGAGTCACCTGCAGCTGTCCCTGGGGATGTGTGCCCAAAGTGCCACCTCTGCCTGCCCTCCTGCCTGGGAGCACACGCCTGGGCCCAGGAGAGTGCTCGACTGTGTTTTCTTTAACTCAGGGCTTGACTTAAGGCATTTTTTAAGCAACACACATTGCAGACTTCAATGGCCATCATTGCTGTTTGCATTGGATCGTAGAGAACAGGGATTTATAATCCCACTTGCTGTACAAAATAGATTAAGTTACAGAATTCTGTCTTTTTGTTCTTCATTCATGATGGACAGCTACTTGTCCATGCAATCCCTCACCACCTCCTTATCAGCTTTCTGAGAAAATGTTATTGCCTCAGAAACAACACTTCTCTAAGGCTCCAGCAGTTGTGCTGTGAAGCTTTACGGTAACAAATTACACTTGAATTTCCAGAGAAGTGCCAACATAAAAATTTTCTGTCTTGTATTGCAAATAGCGATACCAGGTGTTCTGTTATTGTGAAAAAGTAGGTTTCTCTTATAGAGAAATATGAATTAGAATAAAATGGGGAATTTGTTTGTTATTTTTTTTCTTTTTTCTTGAAGCAGTTGCTGATATAAAACTATACTATAGACCTCTAACTTACTCTCCACTAGAAATTTTAACTTTCATCTCTGCATACTCAGTGTTAACTAATTGGATAATCTTACTTGGATATGGTTTTTGGAATGAATAATCAGGAAATTCAGGGGAAAGAGAGCATTCATGTTTAATTTGAAGACAGTACTTTATCTGACAAAATTACAGACCTTGGAATGACAGTACTGAACCACTGCAAGCATGATTCCAAAGAAAAGTAAGATAAGATAACAACAGGCATTTGGATAGCATTTTTAAGATTTTGAATGAATCAGGTACTATGTCTTCCATAGTGCCATATTTTGCACTATTTTGCAAAGTTTTCTCCCAATTTTCTTTGCTTATTTTCTGGATTAAAGGACATAGGAAAGACACTTATTATGAATAACTGTCAGTATTTGACCTACAGGTGTGACATATACAGACATGGGTATGCGTTTTAAAATTAGGATCAGGACAGGTTATTAGGCAAGTCTGCAACTCATTAATGAACCGGGTGATAACGAAAAGTGGCAGGTCGTTATGATTAGCAGCAGTAGGTCGCGGTGTGCATTGATCTGAAGGTTGCTCACTGTCGACGTTGCAGATGAGCTGCACCAGCCCCTACGTGGAGCCCAAGCACAGCCGCCTGTCGTCCACGGAGACGTCGCAGTCGCAGTCGTCGCACGAGGAGTTCCGCCCGGAGGTGGCGGGCAGCGCCACCGAGTCCCCGGTGCGCAAGACGGCCAGCCAGCGGCGCTCCTGGCAGGACCTCATCGAGACGCCGCTCACCAGCTCGGGACTGCACTACCTGCAGACGCTGCCGCTGGAGGACTCGGTGTTCTCCGAGGTGGCCGTGGTGTCCCCCGAGCACCGGCGGCAGTCCACCTTGCCCACACAGAAGTGCCACCTGCAAGACCACTACGGCCCGTTCCCCCTGGTGGAGGGCGAGCGGATGCAGGCGCTGAACGGGAACGGGGGAAAGCCCCGAAGTTTCACCCTGCCTCGGGACAGCGGCTTCAACCACTGCTGCCAGAGCCTCTCCGTCGGGGCTGCCGACCACCAGGAAGAAGAAGCACAGCAGAAGGAGGCTGAGGAGGAGGAGGAAGAGGAAGGCAAAGCAGCAGAAGAAAACCAGGAAGATAAAAGTAAGTATGGGATATTTCTGTGGCTTTTCGAGTGTCCTGTTTGTGTAATGTAGAGGTTGTTTTTCCTTTTTCCTATCAAAAATCCCCAACAGTCTTTCAACATCTCCCATGTTTTACCGGGTCCCCCTTGTTGCACACCTTTTTGGTCTGCCTTATGTATGAGGCCTAATAACCAGAGTGCTGCATGACCTCTCACAGTCACCAGACATTCCCCTGTAGGCTGGTCACCAGTCACCTTCTACTAGTAATTCCTAGTTCAAATGGTTTTGCTTCCATGCTTTCTTCACTTCTACACTTGTCCTCCTCCACTGGCACACATGTGTTTCAAGGACATACTTAGTAAGATTTCCAGCCAACCCCATCTGAGCTGTAAAAGCCTCTTGGGAAACCCTGGAGGGCAGAGTCAGGCTGTGGTTGTGTAGTGTCCAGGCAGGTAGGTCACAAGACATCCCAAAATCTGTAAGAAGGTGAAAAAGAGAGGGTATTTTCCCCAGTTCCTCTCATTGTGATTTATAAAGAAATACAAAAAACATTTCAAACAAACAAAAAAAATTATAGAGAACAACTGTGACCAACCACTGAGGCTTAAAAACAATCATAATGCTGAATAAATGTCAGTTACATGGCACATAAACTCCATAGAGATTAGTGCTACTTATCAAACATAATCCAAATAACCAGGGATTAGAGAAGGTCCCTGCCCCTCCTGAACATGTAAACACATTTTTGTGTCTGTTTCATGCTCTGTCCTTCACTGTCATTTGTGGAGCTTCTCAGCATGTGCTTCTAGCAAAGTTGAGTCCACACCCAGGTTGTAGGGTCAGTCAGTGAAGCCTGCACTCATCATTTGTGGGGTTACACTGCAGTTAAGTTATCTGAAATGGCAAAGAAGGCAGGATAGCCCTTGGTGCTTTCCAAAGCTCTCTGCTATCTGTTCCTTCAAATTCAGCTTTTTCACTGCAGTAAAGAAGTACAAAAATGGTTGAGAGGAAAGGGTAGTGAAAGCTTTGTGTGATTAACTGTCTACCTAAGTTGATTCATTAAAGTTAGCACCTTTGTTGAGTGTTAAAATTCATGTGGATGTTATTTAGTGTACTTGGGAGAAATCAAAAGTTTTCCATTGCCCTTATGCTTTAGGCATTACCTTCTAAACATCTCCAATTCTTTACTTTCTTCTGCTGCTTTGAGAAAACAGTGGTTTCTTCTGCAGATAGTAAATTTGATGGCATTATAAGTTTAAAAAGGCCCTATTTCAGTTGTGTTCATGCATGAAACTTTGCAAAAAACTGATACATTTATTAGGGTAGTATTAGATTCTTACTGACTGTGAAACTAAGCTGTCTAATTAACAGGGTTAAATTTCAACCATGCAGAACATTTTGTCCTATTTTTAGCCTTCAGTTTTGGTTTTCAGATGGGTTTTTTACTGATAGCAATATAAAAAAAATTTTTTTAAAAGTCCTTAGTGAAAATGGAAAGGGTCAAGGAGACTTTCCACTGGCTTTGCTGTGCTGTTTGGGCACTAATTACGGATACTGTTGCAAGGTCTAAGCTTTTAAGTGTTTTAAATCTCAGTTTCAATGCTCTTTGTGTACCTGGTTGTGGCATTTTATAGCATGCTAATTACTGGTAAAAGGCCAGTGCTTGATTTAATGGACTTGGGCTTTTCTCCATCCTTCTGTACTAATTGCCAGAAAAGGAGAACAAAGGTATAGTTTTTGAAGTGGTCTCCCTGTACACATATATTTTGAGTGAGGAGGTTTCCTTGGTTGAGGCTTTAACAGGAGGTTAGTTTTGAGACACTGATGACCAGCTAGACAAGTCAAGTGCTCATAATGAGTTGTTTACCTTGAAATTATAAAACCAGAAGTAAAATACTGTCTTGTCTGTTGAAAAGTTTAAGTGTTGAATTGCTTGTTGCTATGACTGCAATGTTCTGTTTGCAATGCTGACTTTTTCAAGTGCCCTAACCAATAAAAGGCAGGAGGATTTCCTGCAAATGGTGTTCTTAAGTGCAAAATTCAGTTTCTGAGCTGAGAGATTTGCTTACATCTGCTAAGTCACTAACAGGGTGGGTGACCTTGTGTGTGCTACCTCACTGCCTCCTTCACTTCCATTGCTCCAGGAAAATGAAACATTGCAACTGGCTGGAGAAACGAAATCCTCTCTCTCTCAGAAATGTTTTAACCTCACGTTGAATGTTCCCTCATGTGGTATCAGAATCTTATAAATATATTTATTTGCCTTACACATTTGTGATCCTGACATAGTTCTGGGCTCTTGGATGATTATGTGTGTTCTTGTGTGTACATGTGTGTGTTTTAAAGCTTAATCATTCCTACTGCTTTTTGTGTGAGACAAGAATGCAGCTCCTTTGCTGTTGTCAGATGTCACTGCCAAACGTTTGTTTTCTCAGCTTTCTGTTTTTACATTCTCACTTTTTGAACCACATGAATTTAAATGAAATAGAAAAATGCAGTCCTGTTTCTTCCAGCTTCTCTTGCAGAATTGTTTTCAAATAACTGCACCACAAACTAGGAGCTCCACACATTTTCAGATGCTGTCCCCAGCTGCTATAATTTAACATAATTCTGTTGACTTTGTACTAAAGCTGCACTGATTTGCTACAATTAAACATCTTCAGTCAGTCACCACTTTATGTCTTAAATAGATATTGCAAGACTTTACTGACCCTACAAATAGTTCTGTGTATCAGCTCTGCTACAATGCCTAGATATATGTGTTAAATTGACAATATGAGTTGCCCTTTCCTATGTTTATCCATCAGAACCTAACTTTGTTGTGTGTTCAGTTGCTTCTTTTTGTCCTGTTATATCACATTAACACTGCATTGCTTAATGGATTGTTTTATTTCCCAAGTGACTTGTGTGTAAATCATTTAGATGTTCCATATTGACCCCATCTTGTAATGGTCTCTTGCTTTGTAATCAAAGAGGATTCTCTTGTGGGACATTTGAGCTTTTCTATGTGTTTGCTCCTGACTGTGCAAATGGAAAACCATGTTCAGACCTGTGGCACCAAACATGTCCTTTGCTGTGCTGTTCAGAGGCAGCCTGCACACAGGGAGCAGGCTGGAGGCTGTGGCACAATGTTTGCATTTCTGTGATTCAGTTATAAAGGAAAAGTTGGGCCTTTTCAGGTTTTTCTTCTGCTAGTGGGAGGTAATAAAAGAAAACAGCAGCATATCATGACACCATCACCCCCTTCCCTCTGACCCCATCTCTGTCTGCACTCTGTGTTTTGGCAGATTCTGCCACTTAATGCAAAGAACACTTTTAGAGAGACTGCTTCCAGGTTTTGTCCAAGGAAAGCTTGTTTCATTTTTTTGCTTTATTTTTTGAAATTATCTTTGGTGGTCATTTTCAAAGACTTCTCTGGTTTGTGCATTACTAGGGTTTCAGCATCTAAAAGTAACTAGCCCCCCTGCAGGGTGTAGCTGGCTGTTGATCCCATCAACTTAACTGCAGAAAAACCTGCTCCTTTTTTGCATACTCCCTTAAAAAGTCTTTGGAGAACAGCAGTGTCTATGGGAGCCTCAGGTGCTGTCATCTGCCAGAGACTGCTGGGACAGGAGCTCTGCTGCTGCCTCCATGTGCTGCAGGATTGGCTGGGGCTCCTTCCAGGGAACTCACACCTGGGACCTGCAACAGTGTGGAAGGGAGCTTTCCACTATATTGGCTCCATAAAATTTATTCAGGGAATATGGATAGAAAAGCATTGATGTCTGTATTTGAGTTTGAAAGGGTATTTGCAGCAGAGATTGTCTTTGCAGTGTTCAACCTCATTTCATTCTGTGTTGTTTCTTGCCTCTTTGTTTTGCAAGTTTTCAGTCCTTTTTCTGTAGTCTTAAGTACTATAGTTCTTCCTGACATGTGTTTAAGGTTTTTTTTTGTTGTTGCTGCACCATCATTGTAATTTTAGAGTACCTTCTATATAGCATGGACAACTGTAACAAAGTCTCATATAAATTTTAGTAAATCAGTGGCTGCCCTTCTGGGGCAGTTAATGGCTGGGAGCTGCTTGTTTGCTGCGTTGGTTTCACCCTTCGGAGTGTTTACAAGATGTGACACTCTTCTGTCGCCTTTAAAAGATTTCATAGTACTTCTGAAGGCTGGGAGGACTCACAGGTATTCCCTGGCATTTTACTTCATTGCCACAAGCTCTTGTGCAGGTTTGCAACATCTCCTCCTGGCATCCCATGTTTAGTCTCACAGTCTTGTGAGTGCTGCCTCAGAGGAACACAACAGCCTCATGCTGCAGTCTCTGAAACTTGCCTTTTGACCCTAAACTACTGGAAACACTTTGTCAAAGGCCTTTGACAAGTGCAGGAGCTAATGTTGGCATTTTGCAGCTCTGAGGGATGTCCAGTCCCTGTGAAGGGTTTCAGGAAAGCTCACCTTTATGTCAGGGAGGGCTGGTTAATTGGAAGAGATATCAAATGACTGTGCTGAGGTACCAAGCCTGAGAGGTTTTCTTCTATTTTTTTCCCCAATAAAAAACTACAAACCAGCAAGAGAATAAGGGAAACTGAACAATTTCTGCCATGTTGCAACTTCTCAGTTACAGAAATGAAATTCAAGGTGGCAGTGCTTTCACAAAATAGGACAGAGGAGCAGTCCCATGACTAGCAACAAGGATCATGCACTGTGCCAAGAAGGTCATTGCTATGGGACATCCTAGGCAGCATTTGCCTTCAAGAAGGAGTTAGTGCTAGTGAAAAATGTACTCTGAATAAGGTCAGGTATTTCAAATTCTAAAATACTTGTCTAGGGAAGCTTCCTGCTTTTTAATGAGGGAGCTGTAATGCACGATGCAAATGGTATGTCTCAGAAGGATCAATGTTTGCTAATTAAACACTGTGTTATGAAGTGGTAATCTGTGTACACTTCTAGGTTTTGCTTCTCTGCATTTTAGGTAGAGTGTCTCCACTTTGGCAGGTTTTAGCCAACAGTGAAATGTGGGAGTCAGGATGAATAAGACATAAAGCCTGGATTGTGCACACTGGGGTTGATGAGGATGTGTGGCTGAAATTAATAGGGCAGTTTGCTTTTCTGGCAGCCTCTTTCCATTTTAGAGAGAACATCATTAGTGGTGTCCTGTCATCTGACCCCTTAATTTTATGGTGACTGAGAGGCAAGGGAGGAAGTGTTAAGATACTGTAGCTTCCCCTCTGGAATTAACACCCAGGAGTATCTTAAATAAGCAGAACTATGAGAAGTTGAGGTAATGTTTCACATTAGAAGTATTCCATATGAAACTGGTGAATAGCATGAAGTACAGCACCCGGGACACTAAGGAGGGTGTTATTCTAACTTACTGCATCCACTCTCTGTCCTGTACAACCAAGGGCATTTGCCAAGTTGGGGTTTGGTTGGTTTTTTTTGCCTGACATCCTTCTGGGCAGCACAGCCCATGCATGCTCAGACACTGGAGCAGGTTAATGAAATATCTACTTTTTCTGAGCTTTGTTTTTCTGATCTGATTTTTCATTCCTAATTCCCATTTGAGCCTTCTCGTGGCACCTGACTGAGCATTTGCACTCCTGTGGGCTGAAGACCATCAGCATTTTATGCCTTGTCTACTTGTCCCATTGCCTCCAAGGCACTGTTTTTTGCTGTTAACTCAGATTAAGTTTACCTAAAAATGCTGCCTAATTATGTTAAAAAATGTGACCACCTTAGATAAACAACTGGGACTAGGTATGTTCATTTCTGAGCATGTTCTTTAATTAAAATCTAAAATTTATTAAATAAAGCTTTTTCAATTCTCATATGCAAAAGCAACTCCACTGCAGAAGTCAGTTTATATTCTAAACAAAAATTATAGGATACAAAACCTCTATATCCTGATTTTAAATTTCAGTTCAAGGGAAAAAATTGCCTGCAGTGTTTGAAAACCAAATATTGAATCATTTACTGAGTAGCAATTCAGAAAGCAATATGAGCTGTCAACAAAAATAAGAATAGTTTTAATTTTATGCTTGTTAGTGTTTATACATATACATGCATTTTGCCCTCAAATATCTTGTTGCCACATTTAAAATTTTATTTGATTTCCATTGCTCATGCTGCTAAAAATGCAAAGGAGAGATGAATTCCTGCTTTTCTTTTGGTTTTAATAGCTTTGGGTGTCATTGCCAATAAAGGTCATCTGCTTTTGCCTGAAATATATGGATTAAATTGTCTTTTTATATGCAAAAGAAGTTCACAAGAGAATTTCTTACATGGCCATTCTTCCAAATTGCTTTTCTTGCTAAGTTTCCTCAATTCAATTACTAAGCTGGGGACTGTCAGTGGAGCTGTGCTGCTCCCTACGAGGGACCCCTTTGGGTTGGGTGGTGAAACAAGGAGTCTATACATGTGAGAATGTATTTCTGGTGGGGCTTTTCAATGCTCTGCATTAATTCTCTTGCCAGGTGTTGTGTAACCAGCCTATTTTACATTGAATTTTTCTACTTCATGGTGTGAGCCAGCTCTGTCTCTGCTGCTGCCCTGTCTGAGTCTGGCTGCAGAGATGCTCTCCTTGGGAAAAGGTCACTCATAAATGGTAAAACACTTCACAAGCAACAGTGGGAAGACAGTCCAAGTCCTCTAGGGAGGGCTCTGTTTACCCCACTGCTCTTCCTTCCCACTTTGTTGGCCTGAAAAGTTTTGGTAGCAATATTAAAAAAGCCTTTCTTTGTGCTTGCTGTTTCCACTCCCTCAATTCTAAATGTCCTTTGAATTCTGACACCATGGTCAAATTTCCTAAAAGAACATATGTAGCTTTTTTGAAATTATTTTATGGATGAAAAGGAAAATCCAACTTTTTTTTTTTCATTAACCCATAATTTTCCATTGAAGAGAGGATTTTCCTCTACTAAAATTTAAACTTACATTCATTTTGGTTTCAGACATGAAAACCACATAATTTTAAATAATTTATATAAACGTCACTGAAACCTACTAAAAATTGTTTTACAGATATTCTTAGATTTGACTACTACAATTTAATTGAAATTTTTCCATGACAAAGCCATTTCTCATTGGGATTTTTGCAAAACCAGGATAGTTCCTCTCTGAGATATAGCAGGGACTTGGCCTAATCTGAAGATTTCTAAATGCGAAGGAAACAGAAATCTACAATAAAAAAAGTTAGCTTCCTATTGTTTACATGAGAATGTTCTTTTGAAATGTGTAATTTTAGATTTTCAAAGCCAGAAAAGGATTAACCCTTTCTATAATCAATGGCAATTAAGTCAGAAGATGATGGCATAGTACCAGTAGGACTAGGGGAGCAGAGGAATACTAAAGTCTTTTCAGGATGTATTCATTACATTTCCAGGTGGTACCATCTGTTCTGTGTGGCTCTTGTGTTCTTTCAAGGCAGTCATTAAAACAAGGATGAGCTTGAGTCAGTAGGGCTTGGAAGGACATGGGAGGGATATAGTTTTATTAAACTACTACCATGGTGAATGTCTGGAGGGTCACCATGCAAACAAGCATTCTTCTTTAATTAATGTTCATCATGGGAAGCAGGATGGGATATTAAAGACTTCAGTGCAAACAATCAGCATCCTGCCAGTTTGTTTTTTTTTTTTTTGCTGGGCAGAAGACTCTAGAAAAGCCACGTTTATTACAAAGCTCTTCAGTTAAATTTATTTTTAAAAAAGAAGTCCTCAGAATTTTTGGATTTAAGATGGATCTTTTCATGGAGGTCTGTGCAATCAATGTTGTAGGGCAATTTTTTGTGAATTGTCCTAAAGTGCTAGCCTGGCTTTCTGGCTGCCTTTCCTTGCAGTCTCTAGCTGCTGCTCCAGAGGGCCACAGATCTTGTGTCTAACCTGCCAGCCCTATGCAACTTCCTTGGATACCCCTGGACAGCTAAAATGGCACTAAATGCTTGTTTTTGCCATCTTAATGTGCTTACTGGTTTCCTAAACCTTTCCAATGCAGGAGGGCAGTGTATATAGGTTAAAATCGTGGTCTCTGCAAAGACCCTGGCAAAGCTGTAAGTGTGATGTGCATGTCTCGGAGCCAGGGAGCTGGAAAAGATTTGGAAGATTATCCGTTGTAGCTCTGCCATCTAAATCTAGACCTGCCATACCTTACAAATCTTAAACACCCCTGGTGGTGGGCATTCTTCATTCCCTCCAGACAGTGCTTTTCCTCTTTGTTGTTTTGGGAAGGAATGATTTTATTTTTTTTTTCAGCTAATGGATATTGAATTGTTCCCTCTTCAATTTAAGCCCAGCATTTCCATTCACTTATGGCACAGAAAACAGACTGCTCCATTACACAGCCCTTCTTCTGAGCTGAAAGGTTGTTGTGAAGTTTAAAAGTTTAGTTTTTCCTACAATTAGTGTTTGCTGGGCCTCTGACTCCTCTTGCTGAGCTTCCCTGGGTTTTCCAGGCTGACTCCCATCCCTCCTGCCAAGGCAGTGTCCAGGCTGGGTGCAGCACATCTGGTTGAGACAAGGAAGGTTGCTCTGCCCTGGCTGTTTTATGCTCTGCACTGTGATAAGCATCTGTTTGACAACCATACTGTACTTCATATTTCACTTGGGGCTATACAGTGTCCCAGCTGTACAGTGTTTTCTGCTTAATGGTTGTTTTTCTAATTGTAGTTGTTCTGATTTTTTCTGGGCCTCTTACCTATCCACATTAAGTAGGTATGTTAATAAAAGCCTCAGCTGAATTAAAATGTCAAATTAATTGGACTAAAACCAACCAACAAATATATATGACATTTTGTAGAACTAATAGCCTAACTAGGTTAAAAAAAAAAAAAAAAGCCTTGCAGACTAACCTGGTGTTTGCCAGGCTCTGTGTCTGTTAGCACAGCATTTGCCATGTTGTTATATAAAACTTGGCAAGGGATTTCATCCCTCCAGATCATTCCAGCTCTGAGACTGTCCTCCAGCAGTCTAGGAGATGTTTTTTCACACTTTGGTGCCTGTGGATTTTAATAAGTTTATTCTCTTGAACTGTTCAGGGTATTAGTGCCATCTGGGACTGTTTCTGGATGCAGAGCAGCCTCAGGGGAACCCCAGAGTGCAGCCCCTCCCTGTAACAGTGAGCCTCTGGTGTCTCCTCCATGTGGGCTTGGCTTTTGCTGCCAGAGGACACCTGGGATAGGGAAGGTGGTTAATATTGTTCACTTCAGAGAGCTGAACTTCTCTGAAGTGAGGATGAAGGAGAGGATGAAGTGAAGGAAAGTGAAGTGAAGGAAAGGATGGTTCCCTGTGTCACAGACCTTCTGCATCTAAATAGCCAAGGAAGATGTTACCTGGAGACAAGTAGGGAGCAGAAGGCTCATTGTTTTGTCCCTTGGGATTCCATCCATCCCTCAAAAGTGTTTAATGCTCAGAGTTCATAGTAGCCATGTATGTTTAATTTGTAAGACCTTCTGTTGTTTTTTAATAGTAAGAATTTACAGTTCTTTTGAAAGAAATGTGATAATACAGTATTAACAAACAAACCAAAAACATAAAAGGCCCTGTAGTCAGGCAATTTTGTAGTTCTCATTCATTATTAATAAAATAGGTTCCTAGCTTTGTTTTTAAAAGACACAGTTCAAAAACAAGAAGATAAATATTTTTGTCTCCTTTTGCCCCAAATTTGCAAATTTTGGAATCTGTTGATGATGATTAACACTCCAGCATCCTTTTACTAGTATGTTGCTATTAAATACCACAATTTTATGAACAAAGCACAAAACAAGTTCTCTGCAGGATCTTACTGCATTTACACAAAGAAAATGGCTGCATTTTAAGTAGAATTTTTGCTTTCTGGCTGGTACAAAATAATACTAGCTAATTATTTCTTCTCTTCTGGATTCCAGAGAGGTAAACTTTGGGCTTTTGAAGTATAAAATATCACCACTGATTTCTTTTAAAGTGTTGGAGTTGTTATCACCATCAGAGAGAGGGGAGAGAGGCTGCCAAAAAACTTCAATTTAAACTATGTTTCAGCCAGTTTTTGAAATGTTCGTTTAAATCATGAGATGATTTAGAGGCCTCAAGAAGGAAGCAAAATTATGGAAGCCTCACTTAGGAGATTTCTCCTGCTTGTAAATTCAGGGATGGACAGAGATCAGGCAGTGGCAAGAGCAGGAAGTTTACCCTCATCACTTTACCCAGCACCACTGATGAGAGTAAATAAGAAAACTCAACAGGAGATCCTTGTGCTTTTAGTTCCAGGTTAAAAGGAGCTCAGATTTCGAGTCAGGAGGGATGGCTTGGGGAGGCTCCAGGAGCAGCTCCTGGTGTGATACCCAGGGGCTTGGCTGTGCCAGAATCCCCTGTTAGTGGGATTTATAGGAGAGTATAAAAGTCACTTGAAGTAAAAATTAGACTCTTCAGTTTTGAAAACAGCCCTTGGATCTTTATGGAATTCATTATTCCCAAAATTTAGTGGAGGTTGACTGTGGAAGGATGAGGGCATGGGTGGATGGCCCTTAGCAGCCAGTACTTGTGACACCTGCAGTTTCTACTTGGAGGAAAACAGGCATGGAGGGGCAAGATTTTATCTTCTACAAGGATTTGGCTTTGCTGCCAAGGCTGTCAGAAGGCTGTGTGCATTTTTGAGTATCCCTGCTCCTTGGAATGATGGGGAGTAGGAGGTTGCTGAGAGTAACCCAATGAACAAAGGAAAGCACACACCCCCAAGGTGATAGACGTTTAATTTACCCCTTTTCTTGAAAAAGAAAAGAAACAGTTTGTGCAGTCTAATCTGTAGTACTTGGGAATTGGAAACATCAAGGTAGCTGGGGACCAGATTGCAAAATTGAATGGGGTAAAATGGAAGCAAAAAGTAGAAGACTAGAAATAGGGCATAAATCTGTAATGGTGAGGATAGGCTATGGAACAAGTTTAATTAAACTGTGATTGGTTTTTGAAATGAAAATCCCATCAGCCTCTAATTCTCTGTGCCACAAATGAGGATAATGCTGTTATAAATTGTTCCCCAGTTAGAAAAACTGTTTTAAAACTATTTTGTTTCTACAGTGTCACATTTCTCTTACTGCATAACCCACTGTAAATGCACCTATATGCTTCTTTAGCCTTTATTTCAAAGATTTATGCAGTTTAGGATTTTGAGCCAAGGTGGAGGGATTTTATGCTGGGCCCATGTTCAGTGATCATGCCAGTGCACTGCAGTATTTCTCAGCCCGAGTTGTCTTCCAAGGAGGAGACTCTGGCATAACCTCATTATTAAGGTGAAAACCCTGTAATGTCAATGTCCATAATTAGCTGGGGCAGCAGATATTTTTGGCCCCTTAGCTCTTATCTTCTGAAAGTACTAGCTGAGACTTTTTCTTCAGGTGACTTACTCAGTTGAACTGTATGGAAATAGAGTAAATGTTTTAAAAGACAAATTCATGAGGCTGTTTCTTTATTTTGTCCTTGTATGTTCTGCATTTCTCTAGTCTGATGCTGCCCATCTTCAGCACTCTTATTAATGACCAAAAGTGTACAGCCAAACCTTCATCTCCTGGCCCTCCTGGGTTTTACAAACATCTGTTTCCTCCTTCCAAGGCCAATGCTTGTGGTAGTTTCAGGTTGAACAGGGGAGATTGTTCTCTGCACTTAGACTTCTAACTGTGGATTTCCGGTTCTGAAATCCCCCCAAGGTTTCTGCACACACCTGCTAAGGGGTTGTTTTAAGCATCTTCAGGTTAAGCAGACTGTGCTTTTGCTGTATCTTATAGTTCACAAAGCAGTGTGTCACCAACGTGTTTTTCATCACCAGCTGTTGTGTTACCAGATACGTAACCAGAACAGGTAAATTCTTGCCTGTCCCTACCTTCTCATGTACTTTTTCACAGAAAATGTAAAAATTCTTACTTTTCCACAGAAGTGTTTAATTAAATAAATCATATAATACACACTGAACTTTTTGGTTACTCTGTAACTCTTTGGACTAGCCAGTTGTACTGATGGCAAGTCCTGGCAGTATAGTGGAAAATTAATACACTTACTGTCACTAGATACACAACTTCCTTAAGAGGGATGTGTGCATTCTTCTGAAAAAAACCAAATCCTTGCAAGATTAAAAATTCACTGAGCCTGTTGTTTTAACTGTTTAATCTTGCAATCTAACATTTCTATTCTGCACAGCACATGTGAGCTTAACAAAATTTGCCTGAAACATTGATTTGTCTAGTTCTGTATCAGATCTCAGACTCTGAGTTGACTTTTAAAAAGTCACCTGCAAGAACAAGTGGTTGTACCAAAGATAGGTGAGCCACGTATCCCAGCTAACCTGGTTAGCCCTCAACTATGCCTAAAAACATATTTCTAGGGAGAGGCAAAGGTATCTTGCTTGTAACCCTTGATGGATCATTCTTCCACAAAATAGTTTTATTGATTTTGAACTCAGGTGTACTTTGAGCTCAGTCATGTGGCAGTAAGGAGTGGCACATTTTAACTCCAGGCTAGAGAAACAAGCATCTCTTCTAGTTAGTTTTAAACCTAGCAAACCAACTTTCAGATGTTTCTGTTACTTGAAGAGGCAATTATCAACCTTTTCTCTGGACTTATATCCTTATAATTATACAGGCTTCTGTTCCATCCCCCTTGTTTATAGGGGAGGAGTCTTGATTAGCCCTAGACCATACATTCATTGCAGGAAAATCCTTTTGCACAACAATAATCCTATCAGCCCTTCTCTGCCTTTTTCAGTACTGCTTTTTGAGGTGAAATGTTACAAATGAGTTTCTTATTGTTTGTTTCTGCTTTATCTACACTACTTCCTGTATTTATATGTAGGTAGAAGCCAAACCTCCCTAGTTCTCTGTTTTTGTAGAAGCTGATTTGATATTTTTAATGAATGCAATCTAAGAAGAGAACTACAGGGAACTGTTTGGTATAAGATGTTTCTGCCTGATAGGGAAAAAAGAAAAAGGTTTGGTTTTGATTGTTGGTGATGCATGAAAAGAGACGTGTAATGCTTATTCATGTACAAGACTGCAGGGAAAAGTAAAAAAGACAATGTAGCTTCTGAAGAACATAGCAGAGGACAATAGCTAACTGAGCAGCTTGAGAAATGCATAAGAGAGATGTTAATGTTACAGGATAAGAACAGAGCTCAGCTACATGATAGTCAGTGTTTTTCAGGCTATAGTAATGACATTTCCTTTGTTTAGTGGTGATATTTTGGTGAAAAGCACTTAAGGAAACCAGAGTGGGGGTGCATAGCAAATTGCTGGGAATATATCCCTGCATAACAGCTCTGGGTCGTGCTACAGCTTGTCCAGGGGAACCTTGCTCATACATGTGACTGCTCTGGACAGCAGAAACCCCTCCTTACAAGCATCCTTTAGCATACCATCCACTGAGGGAAGAGCACTCTTAACCCACCATTTTCAAAAGGTGGCTGTTTTTACAGCATGTCAGGGTGTTTCAGTCCATTTAGATTCCCTTGCATACAGCAGTCACCAGTTGTGGTGACATTAAGGGATTTTCTCTTCGAGCCTCTCAATGCTCTTTCTTCCACTGTTGGCAGGACCCAGGGCTGAGCACACAGGCTGAGCCCTCCACATCATTACCCAGATCAAGAAGTTTCTTGTAAAGCTAGTTATGTCTGAAATGTGTCCCCACCTCCCAGCAGATTGCTGCAGCAGTGCCAGGGTCAGGTGTCAGTGGTGGAGCTGCAGTGGGAGCTCCTTCCCACCCAGCACCTGCCTTTCTCCAACTCCTCTTCTTGCCTCAGCCTGATCAGCCACTGTCTCACACCAGCCATTCCCCTGCTGCTCTACTGCTCCCAGAGCTGGGGCAGCTCTTTGGTGAACAGCTGCCCTCAATTTAATAAGACTTCTCTTTTCCTGAATATTTTTAACTTTGAATAAACTAAAGGTATTTTTCCCTTGTTGTGATCGAAAAATTTGGACGAGGTAGAAGAAGCTAGCAAGTAGTCATGTACATTCAAAGATGATGGCACTCTCGTTTCCAGTTGAAAGCTGCAGAGATCCTGTTTTCATTTTCCTGAGAAAGAACACCACTTTTAACAACTCAAAAGGCTTTGCAAAGTGCCCATCTCCAACACAACTGGTGGTTTCTGCTGGTAGAGGAGCCTGATCTACCTTAGGAATGGGGAGGTTGGTACCTGGTGGGCCCTGTGCACTGCTCCATCACTCCAGGAGGACAGCAGGCTCTGCCCTTCCACACTGGGAAGGGGTCAGATATGCACAGGAAGAGAACCAGAGTCTGAGTCACATATTGGTGCTGTAGTATGTTCAGTGCAGGATTAATTTTTTTCTGTGAAACAATGTCATCGTACAGAAGTACAGCAGCTACACCTGACCAGACAGTGTGTGACAGGGGCAGTTTGTGTGTTTTGGAGATGCTTGGGGATGAATTAGGAAGGAAGAGGCTAAAGAGAAGCAATTTTCACACTGGTGTCTTTGTACCTTTGTGCAAAGGTCACTGAGGGTAAAAACTTCCTGAATTGGTGGAAGAATAGGAATTGATGGGGGTGTAGATGTACCTCCTTACTGGTTATCACCAGTTCACCAAGAACATTATCAGGATCTTTCCCTGAAAACCATGGGGTGCACCATGTCCTCTTGCCAAGAGGGTCTTTGGTGGGTGCCTGAATTTCAGAAAAGGCTGGGAAAGAGGGCTAAGGACTCCTGCATGGCTGGACATCACAGCGTCATGAAACCCTTCAGCTTTGTCTAGGTTCCTGGCCAGTCTGACAAATCCCTTTTGCCATCCATTTTCATGAATGGCAGCCTTGTGGTTTTCAGAAATAGTATTTAACCAGGAGCTTGAACACATAAGGTGATATGACAAAATACTCCCTTGATTAGTTTGCTGGTTTTTCCCCTCCTAAAGGGCATACAGAAGTACTGTCTTAGCAGGTTTCAAGAGATACTATCCATGCTATATCTCATCCAGTCTAGCACGTTCAGGGATTTGAAATCATTTAAAATGTGCTGTTTGTTGCTATCTTTTAAGTTGAAATACAGTTGGGAGCTTCTGAGGTTTTCAGCATTTGACTCCTGTAACAGGAAACTTTAGTGTAATGAAATCCCTGTGCAACCCTGATTTTCTCTTATTACACTAGTGATAGCATTGTCTGGAATATGATAGGCTTAAGATACACTTTTTATGAAAAAATTGGATCCCCTCTGAAAACAACTCTTACACATTAAAAATACGCAAGCAGTTCTTAACAAAGAGCACGGTGATGTTGGCTTGTCAGAAGAGTACCTTGCATAAAACCTTTCAGTGCAAGTTTTTTATAGAGATAATTATTCTCATAAAAATAATTTACATTTGCCAGATGAAAGTACATGCCTTCAGCATTCCAACAGGTGTGAAACATTTAATCAGTAATTCTTCATTTTATACTCTCAAATAGGTAAGGATTTTCCTCCATGTAAACAAGGAGGTCATTTCTGTGTTTGTCTGATGGGCTTTCAAAACACCACAGGTAGCCAAGAAAGCAGCTCAGTCATTGGTTTAGAATAAGAAAGGTGATTCCTGTCTTATTTTTATGGGAATCAAACTAATTAAAAGCAAGACTTCTAACAGCAGTTTCTTTATATGCTAATTTTGTGCAGTATATTCCAAGTTGTTGATATGGGGGAGGATTTCAGGTCTGATAACATTTTTGTTGCTAAATATGGTCCTCCTCAAACCTGAAAGAGACCTGACTGAGTCAAAAATAGAGCTGGAGCAGAGCAATAATACTTGCCTGGGAACAGTCAAGGCAAGTTGGATTGACATAGAGACGTGCTAGAACATGAGGAGAAGAGAAAGGAATACCTTTGTGCTGGTTGCAGCACAACCAGCCAGGAGTGGTGCCAACATTTTGCTTGTTGGCCTTGCCAGAAGAGTAATAGTAGAGTCCATGTCTTGTGTGTATGCCCCATCAATGAGCTCTGAATTAAATTAAAGTATCTCAACATGATCAATACTAATATAACAATAATAATAATCTGCCCCCCCCAATTTTCCCTAACTGAGTAGGTTTTGACACCCAACTGGAGGTTTTAGCAGAAGCTGCTGAGAAATCTCAGCCAAATATGGCACAAAGAAGATAATGCTTTTTTCTCAGTTTGTTCATTTTACCGTAACCACATGGTATGCTGTCAGTAACTTACAGTGTTCAGGTGGTCTGTGCCTCTTTTATTGACCCAGTCAGAGAAGGGATCCCAGGCCAGGATGGCAGGTGGCTTCAGCTCTCAGCAGTTGTGGCAGGGGCTGCATCTTCGTCCTCTGCCCTTGGATGAAGCCTGGCAGTGGGAACGTGACAGTCTGGCTGGATGTTGTTTCGTCACACCAGGGATTTTGTCAGTATATTGGTGTTTTTGTTGTCAGTATGGAAAACACCACCAGAAAAAGCAATTATGTTACTTGATGGTGGGATGTTAAAGCCTTCTTTGACCAAAGGGGCTTCTACTGGTTGAAGTTAAAAATTTGTTTGTGTAAATTTGAATTTGTTATGCTATCATTAATTCCATGTGTTTCTGTCTGCTTTTAAAGCCCCCGAGCAAGTTAATGTTAAAAAAAATCCAGAAATACACTGCTTGAAAAATTAACTTAAAAAGTAATACACAGAATAGTTTGTCACAATAAGTCCAATTCTCCTTAAATACTCCTTATTAAAAAATTTGTTGATCACAATGCAAAAAATTAGAACTTTTTTTTTTTTTTGTCAATGTTGATATTCAAAGCATTAGCCTGGAAACACAGCTCTTATTTTTGTGTTGTACATTATCTCTTTCATGGGGTGATAGACTGGAACTACAGTTCCTGCTTTATGGTCAGGAAACAAGGACATGGCTTTTCAAGTAGTTTTCAGAATAAACAATGCAGGAGATTTGGTAGATTAAATTGAGCTTTATATTCCATTACAGTCATAGCCTGGCTGATTTTAGCTTACAATAGTACTAAGAACTGTACTGAAAGGAATCTCACCATTAGATACATGCCTCATGTGCTTGTCTTTGGGATGTAACAGAGACTTCTCCTGAGTAAGGCTTGTCCCATAGGCTTGTGAAACTTAAGTCTCCGTGTAATCCAATGATTAGAGTGCCAATATGAAGAAATTTAATATCATTATCAGAATTCATAAACTGCCCAGTGGGATGCTAAAGTTGTGATTACATCCTACGCCTGCCAAATATGTATAAAACTATGAGTTCAGCCAGCTGCTCTTTCTTTTTTTTCCTGGACATGGTTATTCAACTGTGTCTCACTGTTTATGTCCCAAATTAGAGGGCTTCCTTTGTCTAGAAGCAGCTCTTTGTATTACTTTGCAATGGTTACAGAATGAACTACTCCGGAAAAATAACCTTATTTTCTGACACAACCACACTCAAACTGCTCCATCTTGAAGCTGGAAACCGTCACTCCAGTAGGACCCTAGTAATGAGCTGAACAGCATAAGAATAACCATGAGATATATCTAACATGGAGAGACAAAATAGGGGTAGAATTGGGAATAATATAATATAATACACTATAATAATATAGTAAGAGTTAGTAATTTGGCAATTTAATGTGCTACATTTTAGTTCATTTAGTTCTTCAGTACTGAGTAGACAGAGGGTTATTTAGCAGTAGCTGTAGGACATGAAGTGCATTGGAGAGCTGGGTTACATTTGCAATTTAGAAACACTGTGGTAGGTGGGAGGAAAAGATGCCTGCCAATCAGAGCCCTGTAATTTCCCCTGCCTTGTTCTCCTGGGATGGAGTGCAGCACCTGCAGAGGAGCAGGCACTGGAGGTTGTTTGTGGGCTGACACCACCACCTGTCCTCCCTGCGCCTGCTCCTCACCGTGGTGCTCTCCCATAGAATGTTTGTGCTCTCGGCGTTCCTCGGTGAGGACATGGGGGACACTAAAGCATATATTGTGATGTTGGAGAAGCTGAAACTTGCTATTTGCAGATAGCATACTCCTGTAATGTAATTGTTTGATTTAGTGCCCTTTGCTGCAGTCTCCAGAGGAGTGCTGAGTGACTCCTGCTATTGCTTCCATACCTAACTGGCTTCCCACAGGATAATGTGCAGAGGTGCTGCTTTGGAGTAGTGTTGGGGGGCTGCACCAGATGTATCACCAAAACCCTCCTTCCTCAGGCAGTCTCACTGCCAGGCTCCTATCAGCTCCTTTTCATCTCTGCAGGGCATCTGTCTGAGACCTGGAGGTGGTGGGAGCTTCCCACCATTGAGCAATAGACAGTTGGCAGATCTCCCAGTGTTCCTCCCCAGGACTCTGTGTCAAGGAGTCTTGAGCCATTTCCCTAGTAAGGAGGAAGATGTATCTGCCAGTGGACTTCTAGCAGAAGCAGCCAGGTCACAGTTTGTGGCACATGGGGAAGGTTTTCTCTTCCCTGTTGTTCTTTACATTCATTCTTTGCATCCTGATCACTCATGCAAAGTATTTACCTTCAGGGGAAAATGCATAACTAGAATATGCTTCATTATTGGACTAGGTAAGGGCTTCCAGTCAAAGTTCTTCTCTCCTGAATATGTAGACAGATGTAAAAATATGTACACAAAACAGGATAAAAAATAAGGAAAGGGTAGATCTTCAAAAGGCAGGTACAGGTTTACTGATGGTCACTATAGATGGGAAGTCTGAAAATTTCAAAAACTTCAGTATGTATTTAAAAAGTACGCTTATTAACCTGCTATTATTCAGCTTAACCCTTCCTTGAAAAGTTGTCATAAACATATCATTTAATAACCAGGTATCTTGTGGTCTGTTTAAGCAAAATATATAATGTGAAGATTGATAACAAAGTGTACTCTTAAGTGGCAATGGTATAATCTTGTGCTTTTTGTTATGAAAAAACACATCACAGTGAAAACCTGAACCTTATACCTTCTCATTAGTGACTGCTGGTGTTCCTTAAAAATTCATTTATAAACCAGTCTGAAAGAGAAAGAGTTGTATAACCTTATGTGCCCCTTTCCTTACATAGGACTTCTTGTGTGATAGCCATTTTGAGACCTTACTGATTGTGACTCAAATATTTCTCTCATGAGAACTTTCTGCTTCCCTTTGCTTATGTTTTTATTGGCTTTTGACTCTTGGCCTGGAAAGGTGTGCAGGGCATCCCTTTGCTCCTGTTTGGTGGGTTGATCCCAGCCTGGGTGCTTTCTGTCTCTACCACTTTAGATGGGTAAAATACCTCCTACTGCTTCAGGTTTGCTCAGATATCAGGTTCCTCACATCCCATATGACCACATCAGATGAAAAAATGGGCAGAGATTTACAGCAGACAGTTTTGTGTCTGTAACCATTCTGGGAAGTCATTGACCATAAAACTCTTCTCATAATGCAAACATAATTTGGTTGATAAATGCAGTAAATTCACTTTGCTGTATTCACAGGGTCACATTCATTTTTGTATGTGAATGGCAGTTGGTTTATTTTTCAAAATGTTTGCAAGTCTCATGAGTTTCATAAGGTGTAGTGTCGATAAGTATCCGTCCAAAAGCACGTTACTTGTTCTTTGTTATTTGTATTTGTTCTCCTTCAAAACAAATTTTAAAACCCTTATCTAGAAACAAAACCATATGCTGGGGATTTTTTACATAAATAATTTTGCTAATGTTAGTGATACAGAAAGAAAAATGTGGGGTTTGTAAGGATGAGGAAAAATAATTTTACTACTAAAAAGCAGATTTTCTAAATGCTTAGTTACTATCAGTAAGTGAAATTGAAAATTTATTTAGAAAAGTCTCATAATTATATTTACATTAAGATAAATAGGACAGCATATGCTACCACTTACCTTAAGAGATTAATGAAAGGCTGTTCATGCACAATGACTAATCCAAACTGGGATAGTGAAAAATTACCAGTGTTTGATAATTTATATAATTTGTATAATAATCAAACCTTAGCAATATTACTGAATAGTATTTACAAAAGTGTGTCTTACTAGCAGGTTTTTTCCAGAAATAGTTTTCTAGTGCAAAATCTAGTTGAATTTTATGTACATAACACAAGTCCTGTCCCACCATGTGTTGAAGGTAGCACAGTTCTTCCAGAGATAGAGAACATGTCCCAGCCAGACTCAGGTGGGTGTGAGGAAGAGCTGGGTACAGACATCTGCTAGGTAATGGCCTTGCCTTAACTTCAGTAACCCTCCTTTATTTCACAGCCACCTTGTTTCACAAAAAGGGAAGTTTCTTTTGCCAAAGCCTGACCTTTGAAACAAACTTCCTGAATTCTTAGTGATTAAGTTGTATGAACAACAGCCATAAGATGACAGGGTCTCCTTAAGCTGCAGAATTGATACCAATGAGGCAGCAGTATCCTCTTTCACTTAGAGCCTTTTTCCAAATAAATCCAAGACTCTTATTTTCAATGCTACAACTGTTTGTAGTTTAAAACAGGATGAAATCTGAAAAACATTCCCTTTTGTGCTCTACAAAGTCTCCCTTTCCTCAACCCCATTGGTCCTGATATGTGCTGGTTTGGCCTTTTGTTTGTCAGAGGTTTGGGATTTGGTTTTGGGGGTTGGGTTTGGGTTTCATTTTGGTTGTGGAATCAAATGTTTTTTTTATTTTAAACAATAGCTTATGTAAAAGTTTCTCTTGACTGCTATACTTAGAATTTAGTTATATAAACTGTTTTCCTCACACTTCTTCTTCCTCCTCTCCTTGTTGACGCATAGAGTCCCAGGAAATCTCAGCAGTAGAGAAGAGGCTGAACTGGGTTTGAGTTCTGTGTAGCGTTGCACACCCTCTGCCTCTCTGAAACTCATTTTCCAATTGCTGCCATGTGTGGAACAAATGGCACCAATGTTTCCATCTGGGATTCTTTCTACCTTGTGTTTTCTATCCCTGAGACAACCTTTCTTGTCTGCTTTCCAGACCTTTTGTGATATGCTCAAGAATAAAAATGGCAATGCTTGATATTTTCTCTCCTTTCCATCCTGTCTTTTGAAAAAAGAAAACTCTTTAACAGGGGTTAAACAAATCTCAATAGTTAAATTGGAATGAGTTCGTATGTCTTTACATTAATGCACAGTTGAACTCTTTCCCAAAGTGTTTTGTTTTTTTCTTAACAACAAAACATCCCCCAGCTTTTCATATCTGGGATTCAAAATGACAATGGATGTTAAGATCCATGGAGTTTCATTTTTTATTACAATTTAGTGTAGTAGGCAATAGAATAGGGAATGCACTGAGAACAGCCAGGCTTTTGATACTGCCTGTGCAGAGACTGCATATCCACACAGAAACTCTAAGTAAACAATTTAGCTGTATGCTGTTTATTCCACCTCTCTCTTTCTCTTTTCTTTGCTAACACAGGTCCACAAAGATTCTCGAGTTCTCAAGCCCTAGCTTATGGAAGTGTGTAATGTCAGTGTGGTTGCAAAATCACATGATCTCCTAGCTCTGTATCTTATCCTTCACCCAACATTGCACAACGCTGGACTGTCAGCTAGGAGAACGAAAGGAGCCAGATTGTGTTGTGCCACCTCTTTTTCTAGTTCACGCATAAGTTGCCACCAGGATATTTTTCTGTGTTTGTAGCACGTTTGGTGGATTTGGGGCACATTCTTTGCTTCCATTCTCCTCATTCATGTGACCCTTTCCCAGTGCTTCCAAATGAGCTAATGTGTCTTCAACATGGAGAAAACCAACTAAGTTGGTTAGGATGTGTATTGTTCTTTTGTTTTATTTGTGGGTTGTTTGGGGTTTTTTTAGTTGGTCTTTGTTCTGTTCTTTTTAAAAACATATCTACAAAAGAGAATATATAACTTTCTGCCCTAAATACCTCTTTTGCATCAGGGATGGATATTTTAATGGAGTGAGGTGTAATAGCAGAACAGTGCCATGTCTCTGTCCTCACGAGCATAGCTGCATGCAGATTAGAAAGGCTCTGTAGTGCTGCTACTGTATGCCAGATTTGCTATTTGCTCTTGTTTGCATGATAGTATTTCTAATTTACTAATATGATATGGAAATAATGGCACATCACCGATCTTTCAACATATTGTATCACTGCTTTATCATATTAGGCTAATACACTGCGAGAGTTGATAGCACCTCTCCATGTCAAATGGGAACCACATCTCTTGGCACTGAACCGATTGGACTCAAAGGTTGATAAACTTTTCATTAGAGAATTGGCACGACGGAGACTCAACTTCAGCCTCTTGCAAGCAACCTAATGGCCTCCGTTCAGAAAGTCAGTTCTTCTTGAATAACTTTGATGTTTATAACAGAGAACAGACCTGTTAAAGCATAGACAACCACATGCCTGAATATGAGGCCTCCAGGAAGGTGTCAAAGGGCATGGCCAGTCTTTTGAAGAATGCACCCTTTCCACAATGGGACTAGGCACAAAGTCAGATCCAGTCTACATGGAGCACATTTGCAGAAAATACTGCCCCGCACGGGAGGACGGAAGGGGAAGAGGGTCTTGGCAGGGGAAGGGCTTTGATGTCACTCAGTTTTGTTCTGCACACCTCGAGGAATTAAAGAGGGATTCAGCCATGGTAACTGTAATTTCCCATTGCTTGTACTGAACTCCAGTGAACCCATTCAGGCCAACCAGAGAGAGTCGTGTCATTTAAGCGTGCTTCACATTAGTGAAGGAAGTTTCCTTTCTGTGTCATGCTAAACTAAGTGTATTCTGTCAAGTGGAGGTATGTACAGACCTTTCAGAGACTTCCATTTATCTAATGGTTTGTAATGAATTCCCAGAGGGTACACTGGCACTCGTTTGGATGATGACGGAGAAGATACCTCACGCTGAGATTTGTTAGACTCTGCAGTTAAACTCTTTGGTTCCTCTTTATCTTCTAGGACTAAAACATTTGAGTGATGCTGCCTGGCCAAGCAGGCACAAAGTATTCTCTGTAACACCCAGACTCCAGAGGGCTGTTTTGGGGCCAGTATTTGTCTGGATGTCACTCAAAGTAGATTCAGATATTGTATTTATCATTATGTTCTGAGTCCCCTATGGGTTGATGTTTGCCTCTATCTCTGTGATTAGAATGTGGATTTTCCTTAATATATTTGGCTAAGGGTGTATTGTAATAATGTTAATGCTAATTACTTGATATTTCATACTATCTTACGGGGAGATACTTTTAAAAAATGTATTTTGAAATGTTTTCTTTCTGTTTGCTCAATGTATGGTATTGCATTATGTTAATACCAATAAAATTATATATATATAGTTATATATATATTTCCCTTTTATAAAGAAGTAAATTATGCTTTTTTGCCTCACAAACAGGAAATGTGCAGTGAATAAAATAACATCATTCTGCCTTACAGCAGGTGACAAAGCTTATAATAGTTTTAATATTCTTTTTTGAAAAATAAAAAGTATAGTATGACATAAACTAGTTGGAAATTCATCAAAAATGCATGTTTTATGTTTCTGCTCAATGGGACTGTCACAAAACAGCCTAAATATTTAGCAGTGTTGTTTTGGCATCTTTAATTTTTTCTAATCAGAAACATGCACTGTATTGCTATTATTGATTACAAAACTGTACTGTCATAATTTTTTGCCTGTTGGCCAGATAGACAGACCCACTGAGTTTGTCTGTAGGAATTGATTTTAAAATTTAATTTAGTGCTCTTTCCAATGCTTGGCAAAGGCAGAATTTATTTTTTATATGAGGTTGCCTTTGAAGTACCTGCCTCTGCCAGGAATGATAAATCACTGCTAAGTACATAAAGATTCTGCAACCTGAAGGATATGTGATTAAAGCCTTGTTGGAATGGCCTGCAACCCCAGCCAGTCCTTTACATTCTGTCATTAAATTCCATAATTAGTCAGAGGTGAAATGTTTTGGAAATGAATTAGAGAAGCAGAAGCAAGGATGTGACTCTAAAATGTCCTTTGGCTGCCATTTGGGGTTACATTGATGGCTTATTTGCTGCTCATAGCCAAAGGCCAGCATATATCTGCACTAATGCCTATTAGATTGTCTTCAGCTTCCTCTCTTTCTTTTCCCCACCCTTTCTAACATATTGTATTGAGTATCTTTGTTTTGCAGAGGCATTCAGAAGGGCTGTAATTAGCAGTCCCTGGCATTTAATTGCATACACATTTGTTAAATATTTTTCTGTATGCCTTAAAATAAAGTATAGAAAATGGCAGTAAATGTTTCTTTAATGAAGGCATTTGATTTATTCATGAAGTCAGGATTTTTTAAAGGTGTTATTTTGGGCTTAATAAAGGAAATAAGCCAGCAAATTTTCAGTCTTGCTTTTGCATAACCATCGTCTGTCAGGGCTGATGTTCAGTTCCTTTCTCTCGGTCCTTTTGTGGCAAACACATTCTGCCCAGTGAGTGGGGAATGGACCTTTCTGCTGTGACCACTCTCATGCCAGTTTTGAGAGCACTTTATGCTGAGGTTCATCCGTGTTCACAAGTTCATTCTGACATCCGATGACATCAGTGATGTCTAGAAAAGCCATGTGGAATTATTGCATTTCCCTCGTCACAGCAACAGCTTTTCTTCTGAAAGGTGCTTTGAACTCTGTGGTGCTTCCAGACCATGGGGGTGTGATGGGCATTCAGCAGCTGATGGGGGGTGCCTAATATTTGGCAGTTGTGTGCCCTGCATAAATAAGATGTAAATCAGCATGCAGCTTAATTAGGTTGGAATCTAATCAGTGCAGCTATCATAATGTGCAATTATAAATCCAATAATAAATCTGAATATCTGAATAAATATGACATCTTCTGGGATAACATTTTGGGAAGTATTTCAAGCCCCTTTCAGAAACACCTTGGGAGGTGCTTCCCCAGCAGACCGCAGTGAGTTACAGAGGTAACTGAGGCAGAGATTCAATTAACCTGGCCCCTGCCCACATTAATGTTTCTCCCATGTTGAAAGTAGGATTGCAATTCCTTAGTGATGCATTTTGGAAAACTTCACTCTCGGTGTTACATTTTCATACAAATAAGCAACTTGGGATGTAGCCTGAAGTAGAGTTCATTTTCCAGGTGGGTGTTGCTCCCTAGGAACATGCCCCCCTCTGCTTGGGCTGGCTTTCAGGTGTCAGTCCCACAAACCTTGAGGGGCACTGCTGTTGTGCGAGCGTGACTGTGGCTGGATTCTGGCTGGTGAGTAATGTCACTTGAACTTTCACAGCTTTGCTTCAACAGCTTAGCTTTGTAAAAACAATATTTTCCTCAAGGAGTAATTGCTCCTATATGTTACTTGGGAATTATTATTTGTAGGGAACTCCTCATCGTGTTTAAAAGCTACAGAATCCCCACATGTCTAGCAATTTTGCCCAGTTTGCTCCAGCTCCTGGCTTTCTTCATAAATGCTAGTTTTCTATTGTTTTTGAACTGCAAAGCCCAAGGGGAAGCGTACCATCAAAATGTGATTGGTCTGTTTATTTCACTTCAGCACTGATAGCTTGTGATAAAATTAAACAGTACTTACATCAGCGTGTAACAGAAAAACGTCAGGATATCCTATTTCATTGTGTAAAATTCTCCCAGAGTCACTAAAATCAGCAGATTAAGGTTAAACTGGTGCCTTCATAGGCAAGCTTAATGAGTAGAGTACCATATCCCAAACCAAGGAAGAATGCAACTACAACTCTACTGCAGAAAAGTTCTGCCACTGATCAGAATTCCGTGACTTTGGGAAGCTTTGGAGTGCCTTCATTCTTGGGCCCTCTCTGAAATCACAGCCCACCAATATAACCTCATGAAACAGCAGGACTGCGAGCAAAGAGGGAGCTACAGATGCTCATTTGAGGCATGCAAGAGCTGTCAAGAGGCAGCATGAGCAGAAAAAGATCACAATTCCCTCTGTTGTGTCCCCTTTTCTCTAACACAGTAACCCATTAGCTGGCACCTGTACTTCACTGCCAAGTGCATGCCAGAAATGTCTGGGTGTTAGTGTCAGCTCAGCAATGCAGATCTGCACAGACAGACATTAAGGGTTATTCTTATGCTCAGTTTAGTGTCAGCTGTGTTTAGTGAGCAATTCCAGTGGCATGGAAGGCTGAAGAGATGTGGCTGAGGTGTGTGTGAGACTCAGAGCAGGATCAGCTCCCGTGTCCCATGAAGGCTGGAGGTTGAACATGTAAACATGCTCCAGCCTGCCAGCTCACCCTGCAGCCAGCAGGAGCCTGCAGGGCCATGGCAGGCTGCACACAGCGTGTCCTTCAGACATCCCCAGAAAGGTGACTTCAGCAGAAAAGAGATTCACAAGGACCTACTGACCCAAAAGGAAAACTGCTAGTGCCATAAGTAGTTCACAAAAATAATTAGACCTTTGGTGTCACAGCAAAGGCTTGGCCTCTCTCAGGCCTTACAGAGGCTAGGGCTAGATCTTTTAAAAGATGGTACCTTACCTGATTCTGATACTGAACTTGGCTATAGTGGAAAATGCCTGAAATACCTTCAGATATCAGTCATTTGGGAGATGAGTTTTCCACTTGCCTGCACAATTCACTTTATTTCAAGAAACCCAATTTATGCTCATGCATATGAGAGGAGAAGCAGACTCGTATCATTGGGTGTAAAAATCCAGCAAGTGCAGGCCTCTGTTGTGTTGGTGCTTTCAATGAGCACCCTCTCCAGGGAGTATCTTTTTTTGTCTGCAGGTTTACATAATAGGAGAGAATAGAAACTGTGTACATCTATCCTGCTAACCAAAAAATACTTCCACTTTAGAGGAAATGATAGTATAAAATCCAGATTTAATACCTGCATTGAATAAATACAAAAGAATAAATACAATAAATATAAAATTTAATGATCCTCCAGCTACTTATATTTCACCAAACACATGGATCAAAGCTTGTTTTTAAACAATGCTCCTTCTTTCCTTGATTTAAGACTTTTGGGAAAATCCTGCACTTTCACATACACAGGGACAAGAAAGGACAGCAGAAGGTAGGGAAAGGGAAGCAATACCAAAGAGAAGGATTGCAAAGTCTGGGTACTGCACAAGAACCCCCCATTTTGCTTTTAATTCAGTTTTAGTTCAGCTTGCTTCAATTTTTCTTCACTTGCAGAGAACATTAATATGCACGTATGTGTGTGTATGTGTGTGTGTGTGTTTACAGGTGTAATCACATAGCCAGTCAGGCTTTGACTTTAAAGTGGCATAGGACATAGCATAGAGGTCTGCTTGTACTTTAACAGGGAAATCTGCTCTGTCTTACCCAGAGCAGATGAGTAGCATCTGTTTCCATGCAGACCTGAATTTTATTGCACCTCCTGCCTGCTGTAGCATGCCAGGCTTAAATACTGTGTTGCTTTTCCTTTTCTCAGTAATTAAGGATGTGACTTGTAACATTTTCCTACCAGGAGCTGACTTTCCATATCATTGTGGCTCCCCCAACAGCCGTGCAGACACCATCTTCTTTAAGCCTTACATTGATTTCACCACTTTGTTCCTTTTAGCTTGTAGGTGGTGGGGGAAAGAAAATATATAGCTTAGTCTGCCAGCCAACCATCTAAATAGTGTTAAAAAATATTAATTCCTGAATCTTTGTATTAGAAGCATTGGGGTATTTTTGGACTCTGAATGATTAACTTGAACAGCAGCAAAAATGGATTTAGGCCTTGCACTGAGAAACCAACTGCTTCTTCAGAGGATTTCTTTTCTCCCCTCTGCTACAAAGCTGTTAAAATCCACATCCACTCTCCTTTCATCCGGCTACTTTTTCACCCTGAATTTAGGGAGATCCCTTCGGTCTCTCTCCTGACTGTTCCCTGGGGTTTACAAGCCCAGCCAGGCTGTTGCAGGCTGTGGCCACAGCCCTTGTCTGCCTGTTGGCACAGCCTGAACCGGGGCTGGAGAGCTTCCCAAGGGGTCAGCAGCCATCTGTGTGCTGCTCTGCCTCCCTGTCAGTGAAACCACTGCAGACCCAGGCAGGGTTTGATGATCCCTGGTTTTGGACATGGCAGAGAGAACCTGCTGTGGCACAGGAAGATTACAAATGCTTTCTTGCTGCCGGATTATATCAGTTATTAGTTAGCTTGTGGCAGACCAATGTATCTGTTCCCAGCATAGACACATCAGGGTCAGGAAGGCAAAGGGAAAAAAAAAAACCACCCAGAGGTTTGTGCACCCAAAGCTGTTTTACCTAACTTGACACCATTTCCCAGAGGCCTGGGATGCTTCTTGTTTTCGGGGAGTATTTACTGCATTTACTGCCACTCGCAGAAGGTCTCTGGGACACTTGAGGTAAACGCCTCCCCTGAACAAAAGGTGGAACAAAAAGGTGTAGCTCTTAAATTGGAAGCAAATGTTTGGGATTTGGAGGGATCAAATAACGTGGCAACTGTTTAATAATGTAATTAGTGATGTATTCTAACAAAATTGCCTCCTTATTAATATCCTGAGAAAGCTGAGGTTAGCTGGTTCCTCTGCCAGAGGGAGTGAGCTCACCGAAAGCAGTGAAAATGGGAGTTTAAATTTCAGTGGAGCCTGGAGATTTTAGTCTGACTGTGCCTTGTTTGCTTCCTGTCACAGACTTGGCAGCAGCTTGGCTTTCTGGGGATTTGCAGAGGGTGGAACTTCTGTTCAAATGCAGGGCTGATTGCAAGGAGAGGAGTGGGCATGTGTGAGAGGAGTTGCACAGTGAAGGAAAATGCGTCACTAAGCAGTAAAGGTAGCAAACAGAAAAGGGGATAGTGGGAAAATTCCATCAGGGTGCCAGTGGGGTCTGTCAGCCAGGATGAGAGCTCTAAAGGCAACAGGGTTGAGCCTGGGTGGTGTCTGGAGGCACTGGCAAAGACCAGAGGGGCCCCAATGAAGAGCTTTGATCCTTGAAAAATATGACCTTGTCGGCAGGGTGGGTGAAAAAATTTATTAACTGTCCTTACACAGGCAGTTCTGTTCACTCACAGCCCCACCTGAAAGCATGGGCTCCTCTGGTACCTCACTGAAAGACAAAATCCATGCAAAATTTCGGCAGCTTGAGCTTTAGCAGAAAAGTGAATCACAGAAGAGCGGGGACCTCTGCTAAAAGCTGCTGGAGGTTATTCCATAAATTTAGAGCAGATTTATCAGAAGTGTGTGCCTAGAGATACTCTCTGTCCAGAGAGCAGTGTGTTAGCCAGCTGGGCTGCAGTGGTGACCTTCTACAGGGTTCTAATTCAGTACCATCTTCCTGAATCATCAGTTTACACAGACCAATCATCTCTTGATCTATGTAAATAACAACGGTAGCTTTCTCTCTGGTCACTTTTCAAATAAGTACCTTATGCTCTATAATCTTGGTTTATAAGAGGGAAATAATGGAAAGATGAATTGCCTAACAGAGCCAGGAGGTGATTACACTTAGTACATCACAGAACTTGGTGCATGCTCTTTTCAACAAGAACTGACAACACAGTATGAGAAATCCCACCAGTTTTTCCTGAATGCCAAGAACCCAAGCAGTTCCTGACCTGCTGGAGTTTTACCTACTCAGCCGCAGTCTTTGTCTCTCTCTCCTGAGGAAATGTAGAAGTAGTTACAAATATTTACTGCATTCTAAGAATTGAGGGCAAAGTACAAAAAGTTCAGAAAATTTTCCTGTGGAAAGCAGAGTGGTGAAAAATAATCACACGACATTTACTAGACAGATGTATTCATTATCTCCAGAATTGAATGCAAATATCTTTGCATTCACTTGAAGACAGCAGGAGCTTCTTTGTTACACATTCAGTGCCTGTATATTCTTGCATTTGGAAGATAGGGTTCTCACCAGATTTAGATCCCTTGTGTTGCAGTTTGTGCAGTTTTATTTCTGCTCCTGAGTTAGAGTTGTTCAGGCTTGTGTGGGGCAGGGCACAAAATTACAGCCTCAGAGAAGAGACCCTGCTTTTCAGCAGTATGTGGAAACTGTGACCTGGCAGTGCATTCAGAGAAACAGGAAAGATGCAACCCATGACTCAGCAGCCGAATGAGTGTGAAAAACAACTGTTGTGTTGGCTGCTGGTCCGAGGTCACCTGCAAATCCTATTATGTCACATTTTCTACTTAAACAAAACATTACCAGAGGTCTTATTCTTCCTTAATGAGACAGCCGTGCTGGAAGAGCATGACTTGCATACAAATCCACCAATTTTAAAAAAGAAAATATGTACCAAGCTCAGCTCTATATGTAACAGAATACCTCAGATGCTTTATGGTGCCAAGGGTTTCACCAACACCTACAGGAAATCAATCAAAGGCTCCAGCAGAAGGCTGAGGGAGGGGAGATGTGTGTGTAATCTCATTCCCGCCTACTGAGAGCCGTTGAGAGGAGCAGCACCACCTTCAGCATTTCTCTGGAAAATATTAAGAGCTTGGGATGTGTTTGCATGACACCCACCACCCTCTCCCCCACCATGGGTGAACAAGGCATCTTGCCCTCTTTAGAGTTTCCCTGCCTCAGCAGCACCAAGGCATTTAAGGGACTTGTTTTTCTTCCCTCCTCTTTCCTCTTTAGGAAGTCCTGTCCCCTTTTTGATGTGCTGCTCATAGTGACATCACCAAGTTCAGTGACAGGGCGTGGGGGAGGCAGCCCCAGCCATGTGGAGGTGATGTGCTGATGTGTTCCAGAGACCTTCTGTCAGTGTTCTGCTGCCTAACCCAGCCTGTGTCCTGCCCCCACAGGCCTGTGCCTCTCAGAGCTGTTCCCATTTGGGCAAGGGTAGGAGTATGGTGTCCGTGCTCCCTCTGAGCGCCACGTTGAGCTGTGGGTGCCTGTCCCAGGGGATGAGCCCTGAGAAGCAGCAGCCGTGCAGATCCCAGGCCAGCAGTGTGGGGAGGGAGGGCAGGACAAGCCCCCCTGGCAACAGGGTTTATACTCACAGGGGCCATGTTGCCATCCAGGTTCATTAAAGGCACTTGTCATTAGTATTGGACCTTAGGGTTGAACTCAAATGCTGTATTTTGCCTTGGTGGGGAGTTTCTTTGTTTTAGGAAGCCATGGGTTTTTGATGGCAAGCCTGGATATGATGGCTGGTTGCCAATCCAGGCTGTAGATCACTTCAGCAAAGTAAGTTTAGATGGTGTGGAGTCAAAGTGTTAGCCTGTTTCTTCAGCAAACCATCCCTGTCCTAATCCCCTCAGGGTACAACCTTGGCAGCACTGCTTGGGAAGTGACACCTGAGGAAAGATCTCTTTTGCCTTGCATAGCAAGAGATGAGAAGGAGAGAGAGAGAGAAACAGGTGTCAAATACTCCTGTGTCAGACCAGGAGGGAAGTTCTCCCTTTGCCCTTTAGCAAATCACTCCCACAGCTGTCAGTCAGACTGGTGGATATCAGCATTCAGCAATAGGAACTGATAGAGAGATCCCAAACTTCTGATCTCATTGCTGCATAGACTTCCTAAGAAAGCATAAAAATCAAGACCACAAAAGATTTTAACCACTCTAATTATTCAGCTACTGAATGTTTTGCCCTTTAGCTCATTAGATGTTTTAATAAGAAGGAAAATTACAAGAAAGAGAAAAGCATCTCATTTCTATTTTATTTCAGTCCTGGCCACCATTAACAGTGATGAATCCACCTCACCAAGCAGGGTAGCACAGGATGGGATGATTTAGGGACCTCTGTGCAGACTCAAAATACTTCCATCAATAAAAAGTCTCCAACTCTTCTTCATTTCCATATCTTCATTAAAATGTGTTCTTTATAAACAGCTGTCCTCTAAAAGGCGAAAGGAATAAACTGTTGAGAGATGAAGCTAGGTTCATTGCTGATTCCAAAATTCTTGGATTGTATAAAGATCTGTACAAATGCAAACACTTTTTGTGATGGGTTTCTGGAGTTCTTGCTTGGGCCTGAGGAGTGCCCACAGTATGGGCTCAAATGGGAGGTGGCTTCAGGTAGCTCTTGATGGACTAAAAATGTCACTTCTAAACACAAACTGTCTTCTCTTGTGGTGACTGATAAAAAGCCCTCTATTCACCTGAGGGCACTGAGGTTCTTTACTTCTGGATACTTCCATGTGTGGCAAACTTTCAGCCAGTAGAAATTACTGTCTTGGGGCAGGGTCAGTCACAGGGTAAAGCTAATGCTTGAAACCAAACAGCCTTCTAGGAAAGCCTCTTGAGAACACAGGCACCTTGAACCAGGAAAAAAGGCACCACTGTGAAAGCCAAGATTGGCTGGGAGGATCCCAAGGGCTCTGGAAGCAACCAGGAGGCCACGCACAGGCAGTGTCTGGCTGTTGCATGAACGTGTGTGTCAGTGTGCAGGGGACAGCAGGGACAGAGCTGAGGGACACAGCTAGCACTGTCCCAAGGGCTGCCCTGGCTAATCCTGATCCCCACTCTGCTAATCCTGACTGCACTGGTGCTTGCAAAGCTTGCATGGAGTCAATGAAGAGTTTCCTCTGGGGGAAGCATGGTGTGAAAGGTTGAAGTGGTTTGATGTTTTCTAAATGAAACATTTCAAATGTTTGTGTCAGAGTAACACTTCATCCTCAGTTTTTGCTTGGTTTTGTTTTTAAAGAAGCAAAACCTTTCTTTGTTTTTCTTTTTTTTTTTTCTTTTTTAAATGGTTTCAGTACTAGTTGGAACAAATATTTTAAACCTGTAATAAATACTTCTCATATTTTGATATAGTATATAATAAGTATTAATTTTTTGGAACCAAACTATAATGCAGACAGCTCTGATTTGGTTTGCCATGTTGGTAGGTCACGATTCTGCTCTTATATTTAGTTTCTAGTCTGCTGCTGAACCCTCAGGTCATCGTAAAGTAACAAATCAGCATAAGTGACAGCATTGCTGACTATTGAACAGCACCACTGAGTATCAAAAATAAGAGACAAAAATAAGTGAACTTTCCTAGGAAGAAAAGGGACATGTCATTCCAGGACCACCATCACATATTCTTGAATGCTGTTATCAGCACTTTCAGTCTGAGATGTGATCCCTGATGGGTTCCTTAGCAGGATGCTTCCAGGGCTTCCTCTTCCTGTAACAAGGAAGTCACCAGAACTATGTAAATGCAATACCAGAAATCTGATTTCTGGTAGTAAGTCACTCTAATATTACAGCACCTTGTGCTGTTTCTTTTTTCCCTCTTTCTCTCCATGTCAAGATTTTACATTCTTGAAAGTTTTTTTTCCCTTTCTTCTGAAGGGAATAGCAAGAGGAGGAGTCACAGCACTCTTTTCTGGAACTTAGAGGGTGTGAAATATTCTCTTTATAGTCTAGTTAAACCTGTTAAACATTTTGGAAAGGTTTTTGATAGGTCTTCATGTAATCACATTAATGATACATTGTTGCTTTCTCTATTTCTTCCTCCTTTTTTTGTTTTCCCCTTTGTCTCATTACAGTTGAAACTATAGAGGAAAAAACAGGAGACTCCTTGCAAGATTTGTACAGAGCCTTGGAGCAGGCCAGCCTGTCTCCTTTAGGAGAACACCGGATTTCCACTAAGCTGGAGTATAAGAAATCTTTTATAAAGAGATGTAGCGATCCAGTAGTCAATGAAAAACTGCACCAGCTGCGAATTCTGAAAAGCACTTTAAAGGTGAGATAAAGCAGGGAGGAAAAATCCTGCCCCAGGGTTGGCTCGGGCTGTATCGTAATCAGAGATTATTGTGTGCAGCTGGAGTCCAGGCTGAGCCCAGTATGCAAACAAGGGAGACATGGGGAAGCACTGCTGAAAAAGCAGAGAAAAATGTGCCTAGGAGAGCAGTCAAAGTGAGGGGATCAGTTTTAATTTCTTTATTTTCTTCTATGTAATCTCAGTCAGTTGCTCCTCCTCTAGCCAGTTTAAGAGAACTTGACACCAAATTATTGGAGGAAACCTAAATCTCTTTTTTGTTCCTGAACGTTTTCATTTACCAAGACATATTCACTGTACAATTGCCTAAGTCTAAAGTGAAGGAAAGCCAGCCTTTAGAAGGGAACAGTATCTCTTGCAACACTTAACTGTTTTCTAATTGATGAGCTTGTCCAGGAAGAAACTGTGTGCTTGTTTTCTGTGTAAACTGATTGGATCGTTGTACTTATTCAGTAAGATTGATTAAATAAGTAGATAGTGATAAGGACAGATTTGATAATTTTTATGGTAGTTTTAAATGTACCACAGCTCATTTAGCCTCTTTGTCAGATTCCTTTGTTCGTTACAGCAGTTTCAGTTCTGTCCTGATTGAGACTTCAGCAAACAATATGCTGGATTTCCTCAGGGACCCTGTTAACTGTATTAAATTACCACATTTTAAGTTGCCAGATAATTGTACAGTGCATCTTGTAACAGCTTTCATCAAAGAGGGCTTTATCAACATTAATTAATTTAGTTTTCTATCACCTAGAGAAGCATTTAAACAATATTATTTCCATGCTGTGGGGCTCCCATCCTGAAAAAAAATCCTACACATGCTTAATCTTCTGTACTGTATCATCTCATTGAAGGCAACCTGCATTATTAGCTTGGCATGAAAATCTTTGCAGAATTGAAAGCTGGCAAAAAAAGGGCATGATTTCTACAATGAGAAACTGAAACAAAATCACAGTGCTCTCACACACATCGGGGTGGCAGGAGGTTCACGCTGTAGTTGTGGTTTTGTACCACAGTGGGGTCACCCACCATAGCTGTGGTTCAGCATCAGCAGCCTCCTACCATGCTGGATTGTCTCTTTTGTTAGTGGCTATTGATGCCTGAGATACATTGTACCAATGGCTTCCTGCAAATGAAATTGCTTGCCTTCAGAGAAGTCCAAAAAACAGCACAGCCTCTTGATGCAGCAGGTGCCTGGTTTTTGTGCTTCTCTGGAACTTCTTTCCTTTGGACCAAGCAAACACAATTTTTTAGTTCTCTGTCCATGAGCCTGTCAGCACCCTTGTTTGGACTGTGGTTGGTGTAAATCATTCTTACATACACGAGAGCAATAATGGAAAATGCAATGGCAGCAAGGAGCAAAGACAGATAATTGTTGTTTCCTGCACAGAGCAGCAGCGTAGAGTGACACAGGCTTGTTTTGCAGTGACATTCTGGTAACTTGTGACTGGCTGCATTTCAGCCCAGAGCTCCACCTCTGCCGTAGTATTGGCAATTGTATCAACCAGTAGCTACTGCTGTTACCTAATTAATTAGTCTTTCTTTTTATCAGTACCTTTGATACATTCTCCTTCCTTAGTGCAGCAAATTGCACCGGCCTGTTGGCACTGATGTTCTGAACTCTCCTTGAATTTTATCCTACATAATAGTATCCAGAGACAGTCCTCCAAACTGCTTCTAGCTCTTGATATCCCATCTTCTAAGTCATTAGTGAAAGACCCCTGTGCTCTCTTCTGTTTGATAACACAAAGTCATTCTCCTGTCACTGAGTATGAGCTGCTTGGCTGGTAATGCAGAGGTGTGGGACCAGCCATAATCTGTGAGAAATAAGTTATGGTAGCTAAAGCAGAGATCTGGTGATCAGGAGTTCTCATAGTTTCTTTTCCACAGCTTGTTCTCAGCTTGCCCTGTCTTTCTGGAAATGAGTATTCTAGCAGGTAGTGTTAATTTGCTATTTTTTGCGCAGCAATGGAAGCACTGCTTATGGAAGATGTCTCTGACCCTTCTGATCTGTCCCATCATACACAGCTTGATATTTCCCCTTGCCATGCTACCCAGGGAGATTTAACATACTCATAGTAAGGACATGGAAAATGGGAGTTAGCCATGAGGAGTGTGAAATCCATCTCGCAGCGAGGTTGGAGGAGAGATTGCTGGTGGCCACACCATTCCTGTGCTGAGGAGCAGTGCTGGAAACCTGTGTGTTAGCTGTGTTCCCAGGGATTATGGCTCTGGCATCCAGCTTCTGCCACTTGCAACAAGTATGAGTGAGTGGCTGTGGGTACATCTAAGGTTTACTGTGCCCCTCAGCTCCATGAACCAGTCACCAGAGAGGGATCATGGTACAGTCACTTCCCTGCCTCAATGGTGCATAAGGAGGTACCAACAGCTCTGTTACATTTTCCCTTTTTCTGCCTGCTCTTTGCCATTTCCGTGGTAGGAGGAGGTTGCAGCCAGCCAGCCCGCCCATGGTGTGCAGTAGATCTGCAGTGAAGATGAGTTGTCATTCCATGGGATTCCTTGCACAAGCCTTTGCAATGCAGAGCTCAGGTGCCCCAGGCAGGAGGCTGTGTCTGTGTCCCACACCACCCACACATTATTTCTGATGCTGACCAGGAGCAAACAGATGGCACTTTGTTGTGTGAAGCCCATCCTGAGAAATGCAAGCAGCTAATAGTAAATAGTACAGGCCTTGCTTTTTATGGGGTAGAAAAGGGGGCATGTGGGGGAGTAGGAACTCTTACTGAGGGTTGTGGACAAGGCAAGGGAAGCCCAAGTCCCACAGGGCAATGTGTGACACTCTGTAGAAAGGGGTCCTGTTTATGAGTGCTCATAGAGCAGATAGTCCCTGTGCTTTCAGGGGCTCCAAGGCTTGGGTTTGTACCTCCCATCCTCTCCTTCCACCCACGTGATTGATTTTGCCATCGCTTGCATTAACTCTTTGCTTGTTCCTTTTCTCTCACAGGCCAGGGAAGGAGAAGTAGCCATTATAGATAAAATTCTGGATAATCCAGCCTTGACGTCTAGAGACTTTCAAGAATGGAAACAAATGTACCTTGATCTCTTCATGAACGTCTATGAAAGCAGCCCCCGGAGGGACTCTGTTAATAGCTCGTCCGAGGTCGAAGCACTTATAGCCTCGTTAGCACACACTCACTCTTACATAGAAACACATGTATAAAAGTCTCTCTTTTTGTCCATTTGCTACACTCCAGACCTTTACTTAAGTGCACAAAGTAGTTTTTATATCAATATGTGAGAGCTGTAGTAAATTATATTTTAATGTTACTCAGCTGTGTGAAACCTTCAATGGTCAATGATACCACTTCTTTAATGAGGATTTGTATATTTTATATGCTGCCAATGCTCTGCTTGTGTTTACCTTCTGTGAATTAAAAAACATGATCTTTAGCTATTGAAGAAAAGGATTTAAAAGCATTTTTGGAAGACTGTGGCCTTCATGCAGGAAGTTCCACATGCTGAAGCTTTTGTTATCAAAGGTCAGTTTTACAATGCTATTTTATATTATATAATTCCAGTATTGCATTGCATTTTTGGAGTGCAGGTACTGTTTTGGTGGTGGGAGAAAACCAATTTTTATATTTAGTGAGAAACTCTAGGAGTTTTCTTAAATAACAGGGACAAAGTGTAATGCAGTGGATGTGTTTCAGTTTTGTCAAACACCTAAAAGGGTGAAATCGGCTGACAAAAAAATGACTAATGTGAATTTAAGTGTCAAAAGGTTAGGTCTTATTTCTTTACGCTTTTTTAAAGCTTGTTGCTAAGGTTTACCACCAGTGCAAAGGAATGCTGGTTTCTATTACAATTAAGACCAAATTGTATATTGTCTCTTAATCACATTAGGTTGATTAAAAAAAAAAATAGTCACGGTACTGTGATTGACGATGCTTTTGCACTGAAGGTATCAGTATAATGTGCAGATTTTGCAAAGGAGAAAATGTAGACTTTCAACATCCTTGGCAGCAGCGTTTCTTTAGCCCAGGACAGCAGCAGTGGAAGAGGTTTCCAGTTAAATGCTTAAAATCTGAAGCTTTGAAGATTTCCACAATAGAAAGGGAGTGAATATGATTTTTTCAAGTAGTTTCCTATGTGTTTTCTGAGCTGTGAAATTTGGCTGTATTGTATGCAGGGATAATGTGTGATGAGAGCAGAGCTGAGCACAGAACCTGAAAAATAACCAAGGAGTAAAAAAGCCTGTGGTTTACTTTTGAAGGGGAAGGGATGTCTCTGCAGAGTTCACAAGCCAATTAAAATGTTTTAAACTTCCATGAGTTTTGTTATCTGCTGAAGACAAACCAGTGAATATGAGGGGAAATAGCTCCTTAGAGTTAGGCACATGCCTGAAATAAAAGTGGGAGGGAACTCTTTAATCATATATTTACTTTTTATGGGCTCAGTTTTGAAAAATGTTAAGAGCATGACAAAATATTTCTGCTGCTCTTCAGTATTTTGCTGCTTAAGTTAGGACTCATGACGTGATTTAATAATGCTCATGTGGAAAAGAAAAGCTTCCTTTATACTTTAGTGAGTTGTACTCTTAACCAACTTGAGACTATTGCCTGTACAGCTCAGTGAATGTACTTTAAACTTTATGAACTCTGATATTTCCTGGCAGTTATAACCATGAAGGAATGAAGGAGAGAATGGATAGATTTGTTTTCTCTCTCCTTTCTTTCTTTCTTGCTTTCTCTCTTTCTTTCTCTCATTCTTTCTCTTTTTCTCTCTCTTTCTCTCTCTTTCTTTCTCTCTTTCTCTTTCTTTCTTTCTTTCTTTCTTTCTTTCTTTCTTTCTTTCTTTCTTTCTTTCTTTCT